>JAEIFZ010000011.1:3248522-3851534 GCA_018904035.1 Zaprionus ornatus
CCTGTGTACTTCGATACTGTGCCAACTCCTTATGTAAGCCATTGCTCAAACAATTTTCGCTGTCCTTAGTAACTGCCTCGTTTCCATCCATATGGAAGGAATCCTTTATCATCCCTTTACGTAAAAAGGGCAGCAAGTCTGATGTAAGCAATTATAGAGGTATCTCTAAATTGTCGGCTACACCGAAATTCTTCGAGAATGTTATTACTCCTCACTTGCAGCATTTTAGTAGATCCGTTATATCCGTTTTCAACACGGATTTGTGAAGCGTCGTTCTACCACGACAAATTTGCTTGAACTGACAAAAAAAAACTTCAAACTGATGTCATTTATACTGATTTCAGTAAGGCATTTGACTCAGTCAATTATTCCCTTCTTCCACATAAACTAAATCTTCTCGGTTTCTCACCAAAACTTCTTAGTTGGATTGTGAGCTATTTGGGTGACAGAACCCAACGAGTCCTCTTTAAAAATACTCGTTCCTATCCCGTTCATGCCACATCTGTTCTTCCTCTGGGAAGCCACTTAGGTCCCCTGCTTTTTACACTTTTCATCAATGACCTCCCAACGGTCATACTTAACTCACGTATTCTCATGTACGCGGATGATGTCAAGCTCTGTTTTCAATTTAGAGACGACTCCTGTCATTCTCGCCTTCAATCTGACCTAGATTGTTTCTTTTCTTGGTGTCGTGCAAATCTCCTTAATCTGAACAGCTCAAAATGCAAGCTGATGACATTCTCACGTGCCTGCCCAAAATACGTATCATACTCTCTTTGTGGTTGTACCTTGGAAAGAATTTCCCTGGTTGATGATCTAGGTGTCCGTTTGGACCGAAAACTCAAGTTTTGCGAACATATATCATCAATGGTTAATAAAGCTATGGGTGTACTCGGTTTTATTAAGAGATGGTCCAAGGAGTTTGACGATCCTTACCTAACTAAGACTCTCTTCACTTCGCTTGTTCGTCCAATTCTCGAGTACGGATCATGTGTCTGGAACCCTCAGTACACAGTTCATAGAGACCGCATTGAATCCGTACAGAAAAACTTCTTAATGTTTGCCTTGCGAGACCTTAACTGGGATGTAAATGCAAAACTTTCTTCCTATCCTAGTAGACTTTTGTTACTTAATCTGCCTTCTCTAGCCAATCGTAGAACCATGCTTGGTGTTATATTTATTAACAACCTTATCCATGTGACATAGATAGTAGCGACTTACTTAGTAGACTACACTTTTCTGTCCCTGGTAGAATCACCCGTAATTACCTTCCTCTTAAACTTCCCAATTGTAGCTCGAACTATGCCCTGCATGAGCCATTCAGGGTATTATGTTCGGACTATAATAAACTATACTTCATTGTAGCTAACAATAACAACTTTATATCTAGCTTAAAATTACAACTTCTCGCCCACTTATCTAGAATTTAGTTAAACACATACTTATCTTCTTTCTATTCATAGTAGTACTTTCAACATACTGCATGCTTTAGCACTCTACTCATAATTTTATTTGCATTTGGTTACTAATACTAACTCTCCTGATCTGATTGGGTTTTCCTGGGTTTTCCCCAATCCTCTGCAACAAATGTTGGATCGGCTTTTCTTTATCCCAGTTTGCACGTTTGCACATTTGCACAACTTCTAAATAATTTTTTTTTCTTTTCTTTACATTTAAGGTTTTACCCTTAATTTAAAATTACCTTTAGTTTAAAATTTCAACTTAAATAATTTAAATCTAATTTCAATTGTTTCTTTACTTTTAAAAAGACGACTGATCATAGTTCGACTATAAACTAAACTAAATAAATAAATAAATAAATAAATTTGCAAAAATTTTTTTGGTATCCAAACATCCAATACCAACGATGAAATCACGCGCTATCAAGTTGGTAGATATGTGAACTGCAATGAAGCAATTTCATTCCTTATTCACGAACGTCATCCCAGTGTTTTACAGTTGAGGGTGCATCTAGAGAACGGTCAGAGAGTATGCTTCACAGCGTCGAATGCTGCTCAACGTGCCGAAACACCTCCAGCGACAACTTTGATCAGTTTCTTTACGAGTTGTCAAAGCGATCCGTTCGCACGAACTTTTCTTTACTCCGAAATGCCACGTTATTACACTTGGAACGCTACATCGAAGAAATTTCAACGTCAGAAGCAAGGCGATGCAGTTCCTGGATATGCGTTCTACTGATGCTCTTGGTCGTATTTACACAGTTCATCCGAAGAACGGTGAATGCGGTTTTTGCTGGTACATGTTCGAGGGCGACCATCATTTGAATCACTACGAACTGTTAATGGTATCGTGTGCCCCACATTTCGTGCAGCATGTCAAGAGCTAAAATTGCTTGAAACCGATACTCATTGGGACACGACAATCGCTGAAGCAATTATTTCTGCATTTCCAAATCCGATACGCACATTATTTTCTATCATCATTTCATCATGCTTCCCATCGAACTCACGTGACCTGTGGAACAAATACAAAGATGTCAGAAGATATTTTATGATGCATTTAATAGAGAATTGGAACGTGAACGTGAATATGATCCACATGAACTGATCCAATCAGTTCAAACGAATGTACCTCTGTTGAATCCTAAGCAGAGGGAAGTCTATGATACACTGATTAATGCAATTGGTGATGGAAATGGCGGCTTTTTATTTTTGGATGCCTCCGGTGGAACTGGGCAGACATTCCTCATGTCATTGATTTTGGCTACTGTACGGTCGAGATCCGAAATTGCGGTAGCAATTGATTCTTCTGGAATAGCGGCCACATTGTTGTTTTAGTAGCATCAAAAATCATCATATGGGACGAATGCACAAGGGCGCACAAACTCGCGTTGGGAGCACTAGCCCGAACATTAAAAGATCTGCGCAATGACTCGAGATGTTTTGGTGGTGCAATGATTTTATTATCTGGCGATTTTCGACTAACACTACCTGTCATTCCAAGATCTACTGCTGCCGACGAAATAAACGCTTGCCTCAAAGCATCAAATCTGTGGCGATATGTAAAGAAACTTCAACTGTCTGTAAATATAAGCGTTGCATTGTTAAACGATCTATCTGCTGATGATTTCTCGAAGCAATTGCTGACTATCGGTAATGGCCGTGTTCCTGTTGACAAATCGAGCGGTTTGATTTCATTTCATCCAAATTTTTGCAATTTCGTATCATCAAAAGACTTATCAAAAGCTTATCAGCAAAATATTCCCGGATATCATTGCTAACCACAAAAAACTAAATGGTTAAGTGAGCGAAAAATCTATCGACTATGTAACAAACGGAGAAAAAGCCACTAATTATACAACTGAATTGTTAAACTCCTTGGATGTGCCTGGTTTACCACCGCACAATTTAAAACTTAAAGTTGGCTCGGTAGTCATCATGCTTAGAAATTTAAACCAACCAATACTGTGTAATGGAACGTGTTTGGTGATAAGAAAACTGATGAGCAATGTGATTCACGCGTCAATACTTCTTAAAGGAAAATTTAAATATGAGGAAGCTTGCACGAAGTATTATATTGATGACTGAAGCATCAGCTTGTCCGATCGAATATCTTCAAGATGGGAATTCAAGCTCTGAGTATTATGGAAGACAATGATAAGGGCATTTTGGGGAGACTTAGGAGGAACGAAGTTCGCAATAATGAATAATCCTAAAGCAGTAGTTTCTATACTGCAAGCTACGAATAATGCAGCACGCTGCATTCTGAAATTAGCATGGACTACTTTGCCATACGTAGCTCGCTGACTCTTATGAATTGTGATGCCTTCAGCAGGCACAATTGGAAACTGCCTATGGTCAATGTTAATTTGTGCGTTATTTGAATATTGAAAACTGCGAACAATTTTCTGAATAGGAGTCCATGAAGGATCTGAACGATATATACACTTCGAACGCGCAGATTCTCCTACAGTTTCCTCTGTAAATTTCATCCATAAAATGTTGGGAGTGTTGGATGTATTGAAATCTATTTGCATCAACACACCTGATGCCCCGTTTACTAATCCATCCCCTGTGTCTACATTGAGCGTCATCATGTACTTGGCAGTATTTTTTAGGAGAAGAGACGTACAGAGTCCCTGTGTAGCGGAAATTTTAAAACCCATCACTTCTTCTAATATTCTTTGCTTCCTAGCTGGTTCCAAATGGCCCGCCTTAATAAAATCTTCAGCAGTAGAGAAAAAATTCACAGTAGCAATTGAGTTAAATTTCGTTACATTGAATAAATCTACCTCATTATTATTACTAAACAGATGAATTGCATCATCAGGCACTGCCGATGGTTCGCATATTCTAGATTGGAAAAGGACAATATCATCGGCTGTCATACAACGTCCCAGAGATACGTCGTACCAAATATTTCATGGTAAGGGTCAGTGGTATTTGGATCGAAAATCCAACTACCCCCTACCGGCTGTAACTGTCTAAGATCACCGAATACGATGATAGAAACACCACCAAAAGGAGAAGTATTTTTGAAAATTTGCTTCAAACGGGAATCTAAAAATGAAAACATTAGAGAGCTAACCATTGATATTTCATCATTTATAATTAATTTAAGATCGATTAACGTTCAATGAAGGGTATTAACTAAATCATGGCTTAAGGTCCTTAGAGGTGCTGAGCGAGATTGATAAACAGGAATTGAAAACATGGAATGCAGTGTCGAACCATTAATTCCGAATGCTGCTTTTCCTGTTGGTGCACATAAGAGGATTTTATACCTGGTATACTGATATACGTTACGGACAATGACTGAAAAATTGCTGATATAAGTGGACTCTTTCTGACTCCGGCACCGCCTCCAACAAATTCATAAAAGACTGTATTGATTTCGGCATTATGCAAAGCATGTCTGAAATATAGCTTTTTTGAGTTCGGCATTAAGAGATACCTATATTAGCTAAGCTTTCCTAAGAAACTAAGGCTGGAGACTTTAATTTGTGCCTCAAAACCTTTAACAGGTGTAGGAATATTGATAATTCTTTGATTAGCAAAGGATTTAGAAGTCTGTTAGATTTGAAAACGTCCTCTACCAATATGGATACACATTGATTGGTCGTTTTCAAATATATTAGATAATGAAAAGATTAGTGCTAGGACTTTTGAGGTTTTGCATAGCCATCAGAATGGGATATCTGTTAGAATTCAGGATAGCATGAGTTTGAGTTTGTAATGTTTGGAATAGGTTAGAAATTAAGAAATCTAAATGACAGGATATATGGAAATATGTATGTAGGCATATTTTATTAATACTTTAATTTAATCTAATAGTTAAGTATAACCATTGAATGGAAAATTGGTTTGATAATTATTATTATTTTTATACCCTTGGACCTTGTTATCGATATTGACTTGCAGAGCTGCTTTTCGACTAATAGTTACCCTTTAAACGAAATTTAAATGTAACTCATTTAGATGTGGATCTATTTCAGGCAATCCTAAAACTTTCAAGCCATCATCTACTACTTCCTGTTCTCCTACTTGATTATTCTCATTTTCTGCTTCCTCTGTGAAGTGGCTCAGAGCATCTTCTAGTTCCCTATCATCTAGTAAATTATAATTTCTGCGATTGTTCTCTACTAATTCCTGATTTGCCCTACAGAACAATTCACAGTCATGTGGGACTAAACCAAAATCCTCATCTCGCCAAGGGGCGAAAAGAATTTTTAGCTCTCTGAAATAGTCACTTGTTTCTGTATTGACATTAAATCTCCTATACCTAATTATGCAGGCAGTGGTCCTCTTTCTGATGAAGCCACTATTATCGCAAAGAGCGTAAACTATTGATTCAGAAGCCCTAGGCACATCGTCGTCAAAGTCATCTGCATTTTCTTGGCGAGTTCCTCGTTCTGATTTGCTGTAGCTATAAAAAGCTGTAAAATCGGCTAGGCATAAGCTCTCCAAAGCGTCTGGGCGCTGAATATAATGATCTAGAAGTCCTAAGTAAAAAATTTCAGAAGAGTCTTCGGGCAAATTTTGAAGTTGCTGCTTAGATTTCAGCATTCTTACCCGTTTTTCTGGCACTACTGCTGGCGGACAAGTGCATACCTAAACAGCAGTAGACGGCTTCCTGAGCGGATATCTCAGTGCCAAATATAAATTTATTACCTAAATGTTGTAACTTTTGCTTAATAGTTACATTGTTATTGTCTTTAATCTCATTGATTGCCTCACGCATCAACATTGAGATACCTCTCTGAGACTTGTTTATATAATTAACGACGTAGCTGCAGCAAGTATAGGGGTCTAAAATAAACTGAATATCCATATTTGCTCGCTGCAACAAAAGGAGGTGCTTGTTATAAGCGTTAAACTTGATTGCTGAAAAAGATCGCTTCAAAAAACTTTTGGTTTCTTTATACTTGATCTTACAGCATTAATGTAGCCCTCATAACTAAAGGTTAAGTTGATCGTGGGACAAAAAATTGTTAAAATCGTTAAAATTTTCTATGCTTTCTCGATTAAATGGAAAGTCGAGCAGACTTTGAATTTTTTCGAAATTCCTACGATGCTCGGCAAAATTTAGAGCATTTTCTTCTAAAGGGAGGAGAATTTCTGTTTAAGGCATGGGAGAGTATGGGATACCAAATCTACAAATTTGTTTTACCTAATTTCTCGCCTGCAAGAGTACCCGAGACTATGGAGTTGATACTCCAAATATAGAGCAACGTCCGGGCAACTAGAATCAGCAGTAATAAACTGATCAATAAAGGACATCACAGGCTTAAATGTGGACTCATTCTTTAGGTCGAGCTTGGGGGCGTCTTTCAGCCAGAACATGCCATGTATATGTGGAGAGCCTCTTTGCTGAAACTCCACTCGCCAATAAAACTCAATGACCTGGTGACAACCAAAGACACCGCCTTCCTTTTTCATCAGTTTTAAAACCTGTCTTTATCTAAAACCGAAATATCTGGAACAGGTCATTGGGTCTGCTCTAATGAGACGAGCTTTCTCATTAAACCCCAAATTTAACACTTCTCCTTCGGATACTTCTAGCTTGTCTACATTTTTACATAGCAAGATTAAAAGCTCCGGCCACCTAGTTTCCGCTGCGGAAAATGTTATAAAAAAAGTTGGAAGCCCTACCTGCCTAATCATCACTTTCTTTTTCTCGTCCTCCCAATGAGCATATATAGCCATCATCATGAAGTATTAAGCTATTTAAAGTTTCAATATTACTCACATCAGCAACCGAAATGCCTTGAGCAGAGTGGGCAGAGTGCTTACGTAATCAAATTGATGTGCTATTCCTAATGCTTATCATTTCTAACTGTAGTAGTAGTAGTCCTTCTTGCTTGCCTCGTTTGCGATCCGTTAAAATGCATGGAATACAGCGCTCGATATGTTTTTTAATCTTGTCTTCAACGTGTGGTATAAAAAATTCTCGGCAGATTAACTCCTTTGTCTTCTTAGCAGCAAAATGACCTCTGTCATGGGCACTGCTAATGACTCGCTTTTGCATTTTTTTGTACAGCACACCTCTTTTTAAAAAGTAGTTATCGTATACTTTATTTTCATCGCTTAGAACTTCTTTGATGGCTCTTATCTTCTCGTCACGTGCTTGCGCATCTTTCAAAGCAGTACTTATGCTATCTTCTTTTATGAGCATCACTGGATACCGGCTGAGAGCATCGACATGCTTCATTCTCACGCCAGATTGATGTTCAACTGTATAGTTATATTCTTGTAGAAAAAGAATCCAGCGAGCCACCCTGGTGCATAAGCTTTGTTTTTCTAAAGTTTTCGTAAAAGCGTTGCAGTCAGTTACCAGTTTAAAATGAACGCCTAACAAATACACTCTAAACTTAGTCAAGGCTTCGATGACTGCCAATATTTCTAACTCATAGCTGCTGTATTTACGCTGTGCATCTGTGGTCTTTTTTGACATAAAATACACAGGATGCAGTTGACCATCGTCGACGTTTATCTGTAATAAAACTGCACCGAATCCATCAATAGACGCATCTGTATGCACTTCCGTCTCGTAAGTCTGATTATAAATACTTAAAACAGGGTTCTCAATTAGTAACTTTTTCAAAATATTAACTGCATTCTCTTCGTCCAAATCAAATCTAAATTTAGCGTTTTTCTTTGTCAACTCAGTTAAAGGTCTAGCTATTCCTGCGTAATTTGGTATAAACTTTCTGAAATAGCCCGTCCGGCCCAAAAAACTTTCTATTCGCTTAATAGTTTGTGGCATCTTGAATTTGGATACAGCTTCGATTTTCTCTGGTGAGGGGTAAATTTTGCGATTTTCTATAATATAGCCCAGAAATTGAATGCGAGTCTTCAGAAAATTGCATTTTTTCAAATTAAGCTGCAGACCATAATCTTTGCACGTCGCAATAACTTCCTTCAAGTTTTGTACGTCTTGTTCGGTCTTAGCGGAGATAATAATATCATCTACATAGGGCAATGCAATGGTGATAGGCGCCGACGCCAACGCCCATCACACTTTGGGGCTGCAAGGACGTAAACAATAGGGGTGAGTCGCTTCTAGACTTCATTCTTAAATATAATCTTAAGATCGCGAACAGGGGGGAGGAACCCACCTACGTGGGTCCCACCTCATCAAGCGTTATAGATTTAACACTCGCGTCTGGAACAAATACCGAAGTCAATGAGTGGAGGGTTCTCAGCAAAACCTCCTTCTCTGATCACAGGTATATCCAGTTCAAAGTTCAACTCGAGTGCAAAGTGACAAAAAGTCTTTACAAGAATCCCCGGAATACCAACTGGGATATGTATAAGACCAAAGTGACAAGGACACTCCCAGCACCATCACCGATCATATCAACGGCAGACACTGAGAAGTCCGTGAAGACTCTCTGTCACCACCTAACCTCGGCCTTCAATGCAGCGTGCAAAACCTCAAGTGTAAGAAGGAAGCACAGGCCACCCTGGTGGAATCCAGAATTGAAGGCACAAGGCACAGACCTACAAGAAATCTTCAAACTGGCCAAACAAGCGGATGAAGATCTTGTATGGGACGAATACAGAATAATGCTCCGCGACTTTAAGAAAAAGGTCCAGACAGCCAAAAGGAACTCCTGGAGATCCTTCTGCTCCGGCATAGAGAAGGTCACAGAAACCGCTAGGCTTAGGAAGCTTCTGTCGAGCCAACCGGCAGTCCAGAGCCAACTAAGAACCAGCGATGGCCAATGGACGAGTAGCAGCAGGGAAGCGAATAATGCCCTTCTAAGCGAGCACTTCGCCGGATGCACAAATGTACTCGATCCGCAACAACAAATGCACACGAACCCAGTGTCCGACGTACCTGGGAACATAATCACACCACATAAAATCCAGTGGGCCATAGACTCGTTTGAAAGTTATAAATCCCCTGGCTTGGATGGCGTAATACCAGCCATGCTACAGAAGACCAAAGAAAAGGTCACTCCATGGCTGGAATCGATATTCAAAGCATGTCTGAGGCAGGGATATGTACCGGTACCCTGGAGGACAGCACGTGTTGTGTTCCTGCCAAAAGCAGGAAAATGCAGTCACATGCAGCCGAGAGATTACAGACCGATAAGTCTCACCTCCTTCCTGCTAAAAACCTTCGAGAAACTTCTGGATCTACACATAAGAGGACCGACTCGTAGAATCCAACCAACACGCATACACAAAAGGGAAATCGGTGGAAACAGCGCTACACTCCCTAGTAGCCACCATCGAAAAAGCCCTACACCACAAGGAATTTGCCTTAGGAGCGTTCCTGGATATCTCAGGTGCATTCAACAATGTATCTACGGAAGCGATCATGCGGAGCCTGAGAGCTGCAGAAACCCATGAAGCTGTTAACTCTTGGATATGCAATCTATTGAGCTGCAGAAGAGTAAGAGCCGAATAGGGAACCACGACCATAACTAAAGCAGCACACAGAGGCACGCCACAAGGCGGAGTGTTGTCGCCGCTGTTGTGGAATTTAGTGGTAAACGACGTCTTAAGGAAATTTAAACGGAAAGCCCCCAAGATAACCGCCTATGCAGACGACATAGCCATAATTATCGTGGGCAAATGTCCAATGACAATCAGCTCTGTCATGGACAATACACTAAAAGAAATACTGAAGTGGGCGATGGAGGTCGGACTCAGTATCAATGCGGACAAGACGGATCTAATTCTCTTTACCAAGAGATACAAGATACCGCAATGGACTCCGCCATCTATAAACGGTGCCATGCTCGAGCCAAAAAAGAGCGTAAAATATCTAGGAATAGTACTGGACAACAAACTGAGCTGGAAACCCAATGTCGAGGAAAGGGTTATGAAAGCCACAAATGCACTTTATGCATCGCAAAAGATGCTAAGTAGCACGTGGGGCTTGTCTCCCAGACTAATGCACTGGATCTTCATCTCAATTGTCCGTCCAATACTACTCTACGGTATCCTAGTATGGTGGAGGGCCACTAAGAAATCCACATACCTCCTAACAATGGAAAGGGTACAAAGACGTGCATTGATGTGCATTACTGGGGCACTGAGATCTACTCCAACAAAGGCCTTGGAAGTGATACTCGGAGTTCTCCCAATTGAGATACAGGCCAAACTACTAGCACAGAAGACCGCGCAACGTCTTCGTGCTACGGGACATATGGCCTTCGCAAAGTATGGGCATAGCGAAGTGGGAGGAGAGTCATTCAATAGCACGGACTATATGACCCCAATAAACAACTTCTCTAGAACGCCCACTCTAATGGGTCATGATGATTGGAAAATCGGCATGGACGAAAACGCAACAAAGCTATTTACGGACGGATCTAAAATGGAAGCCGGCGTGGGCGCCGCGGTCTACTGTGAGGATCCGCTCATTCAAGTGTCGTACAAGTTGCCGGATTACTGTAGCATCTTCCAGGCAGAGGTCTTTGCTATAAGGAAGGCGGCAGAACTTGCGACAACACTCAACAAAAATCGGGTCAACATCCTAGTCGACAGTCAGGCGGCTATCAAATCTTTGCAGTCCTATGTCATCAGCTCCGAAAGTGTACTGCCAAGCAGGGAAGCATTAGATGCATTAAGCATCCGATCGAAGGTGCGCATCTTCTGGGTTCCCAGCCACCAGGGCATTGACGGAAACGAGATGGCAGACAGGCTAGCGAAAGAGGGTGCCGAATCTAGACAGCTGACAGTTGAAGACCTGCAGCCACCTCTGCGATCAATAAGCCACAGCCTAGAACAAGGCGCTGCGGTAATAGCAGGAAGAAGATGGCACAATACAAAAAACTGCAAAATAACCCGCACTATGTGCAACAACGCAAACGCGAAATTAGCCCATTATGTCATTCAGCTCCCGAGAAGAGACTGTAGAACGATGATGGGCATACTCACGGGCCACTGCCTGACCGCAACTCATGCTAAAAAGCTGGGCATCACCGACAATGACGAATGCAGGAAATGCAAGGAACCAGATGTAAGAGAAACTCTGGAGCACCTCATCTGCGACTGCCCCGCTCTCATGACCTCGAGAGCGAAGTACCTGGGACGCCCCCTGCTTGCATCACTAAAAGAAGCAGAGGGCCTGGCACCCCAAAAACTCCTGGCTTTCGCCAAACTTACCAGCATACCAGACTGGGATAATTAAACTAAGAAATTAACAGCCTCCATCACTTATCCGGCCGCACTAAGGATCATACTGATCTATGTGAGGCCCCCATTAGGGGGCCTGCCGATATAACCTAACCTAACCTAACCTAGGGCAATGCAATTCCTCTGCGTGACAGATCCCGAAATATCGCATTGACGCGGAGCTGAAAAACGCCTGGCGAATTTAAAAATCCAAAGGGTACTTTCAAAAACTGATATTGTCCTCGGTGTGTCACAAATGACGTATATTTTCTGCTGGATTCAGCAACTGGTACGTGGAAAAATCCGTTTTTCAAATCGATTGTACTGAATATTTTTGCCTATTGCAGACGATCCAACTGGTCCTCAATCAGCGGTAATGGGAAATGGTCTTTAACATTTTAATTCCTTGTTAATTCTGAGATAGTCTACACACAGCCTTACAGAACCGTCGTGCTTTTTACGAGTACTATGGGACTTGCAAACTCGGATGTTGACTCTTCAATTATATCATTCTCAAGCCACTCATTAATCTGTTCGTCAACGATACGCGTTTCCGAAAAAGCTAGTCTGCGTGGACGTGAGAAAATTGGCGATTCATCATTTAGCACAATACGCATTTCTACATTTGTTGTTTTTGTTTTGACCGGTTCATAGTTCGAAATTAGCTCATGCACCTCTTGCTTGGCACATTCGCTCGCAGCCTCGTTAATGTCAAACAACTCATTGTCCACTTCAACACAAATGTTTAGAATATTTTGTTCTTTATTTCTTTTATTCTTTCGCACTTGTAAGCCCTTACAATTCTCCGATAATTAATTGCATATCAAGATACTTCGTTGGAACGACGTAAAAATCTAACAAATAATCCTCTTCATCAATCAGAATTTTTTGTTTAAATTGTCCAAGTGGTTTTATTTTATTGGAGTCGCGGTCACTCCCGAATCCAATTAGAACAACATTGCAGCTTTCCAGCTTCGGCTTGCCAATATCACAATAAAAATCTTCCCGTATGATATTGAATTTACTACCCGTATCGAATAACGCCGTACACTTTTTATTTGCTATATAAACTTCTTTGCTGGTAAAATCGTTTTTAGAAATCAAACTGCGTGTGTTCGTATTTAAAACATTTTTGTCAATTTTTGCGCACTCTTTAGAAATATGTCCGTACCGTCTTTGTTTACATTCTGATTTTTTCTGTCTTTCTCTTTCACACTGTTCTCGTTGCGCTTCAACCTGTCTTTCTGAATCTGATTTTCCTTTGCTATCATTGTTCCGAAACACTTTGGTTTGTCTTTAAATTGACTCATATTTTTGGCACCATATAATATTGTTTTGTTTACACTTTTTTCGTCGATGCCGTCAATTAAATACTGTATGAAAGCGTCAACTGCAAGCAATATCTTTCATTCTATAGAAGTACTCGAAAACACACTCGTTGTTGCCACGTTTCGTTTGCGCGAGTTGCTTGTGAACTAGCTTGCTGCTGACACTTGACTTAAATTCGGATAGCAATGCTCAACACAAACAATTTTGCAATTCCTTTAAGTGACTTTTTTGCAAACAGAAACTTCTGGAAGTCATTCCAATACATAAGCGTCGCTTGCTCTTCGTATTCTTCTATCCATACTTCGATTTGAATAGTGTTAGTGCCATCATAACTGCGTATGCTCTCTTCTACGTCGCGAAAACTGATCGCAAAGCGTGGCGTCGACATACTGTCGTTTTCTGTAAATACGTTGCGCCTGGTATTCATCTCGTCTGCTCCTTGTACATTTTCATCACTTCTTTCGGCGTTCGTTGCTCTGTTCGGCGTCTGGAACACAACGTTTTCTGCTTCAACGTCTGTTTCATCGTCTGTTTCGTCTTCGTCGGCTTCGGTTGTCGCCAGTAAACTGTTCTTCAAGTTGCGGAAAATGTGTACTTCTGTACCCTATGCCTAGCACTTTGCATATTGACACAAGGTCAGCCTGCGTCAAATTATCTACTGCGTATTCCTTCTTTGCACCATATCTCTGGTCATTTTCGGCAAAATCGAAACCAGTAAATTCCCGTAGTCTTTGACGATTACTTCTGTCTCCTTCCCTCTCGAACACAAACTTATGCAGTGCAGCAATGCTCTCTTTCCTACTTGAGCGTAAACTAGCACTTATGAAATTATTTAAAAACGCCATTATAGTAAAAAAAAATTTCGACCGTATTTTTTGTTTTACGCGTTCCACTTTTGTTTAATATCATCAATTTTGTTCACATTATAGTGGCTCAATTGACTCGGCTATTGATCCTGAGCCAGAATATATATACTTTATGGGGTCTCTGACGCCTCCTTCTGCCCGTTACATACATTTGCACAAAGTTAGTATACCCTTTTTTAACCATTTTCAATGGTCCAAGGGTATAACTAGCATTGGAAAGATCGGAGATTATAAGAACCTGCAAGGGTATAGAACCTTCGGCATGCATATGATACAGCTATGATATATTGTGATATGAAAACATCATATCAAGTTGGCCTTGCAATTGGAATTTCCACATTACTTTTAACACGCCTTGAGACAAACACCTTTTCTAGTCAGTTGAATTCGTATATTACGTATATACACACGGCGGCAAAAGTATTTTGTCATCTGCAGTCTCTGACTAACATGTCTTGACATGTCATGCACCTTCGCTAAACGGCATTGAATGAATGCAGAAATTAAAGAGCGCATTTACAGCTATAATTGAGCGAAATATTTTTTCAATTCCTCTTTGTGCTAAGCTTCTGCAAGTAAAAATATTAGGGGAGAGGGAATTTCACAGCGGCATAATTATTTTGTCATCGTGTAAATCAATCGCTGTTATTAGCAAATTTGCAAGTGAGTGGAATATTTTTGTTGTTATTCGAATTATTACAGCAATTTACAACAACAACAATTGTTTTTACAGTTAAAATGGTTAAAAGAGCTGAGCTGCAGGCTAATATTAGAACAGAAATAGTGACAAAGTTTGATTTGGGTATTTCCGTAATAAATATCGCTAAAGAATATAATTTGTCACGCCAAACTGTTTATTATCAACTAAAAAAATACAAAAACTTAAAAAACATGAATAATTTGCATCGATCGGGCAGAAATCGTAAGACAACAGAAAGCGAGGACCGTTTGATTTTGCGAGAAATCAAAAAGGATCCATTAAAAACACCGAAAATGGTTGCTTTGGAATGGAATAGGGATAAGAATGTTTCAATTAGTGAAAGGACAATACGCAGGCGGTTGAAGCAACATAATTTCAATACGTATATTGCAAGAAATATCCCTTTTATCAGCCCAAGAAATAAAATTAAGAGGCTGGCCTTCGCCAAAAAGTATGTAAATAAGCCGCTTGCATTTTGGCGTAATATTCTTTGGACTAATGAAAGTAGTTTCGAATACCATTCATCGCCTAAAAAGGTTTTTGTACGAATGGATGCAAATATTCGCAAAAAACGTATTCCCGTTTGCCAAAAAGTAAGGTGGCGGGAGTGTTATGTTTTGGGGTAGCGTATCATTTAATGGTGTAGGAGATTTGGTTCCTATCGAGGGATCCATGAACCAACACAAATATTTAGAAACCTTAAATAATTACGCATTTCCTTCTGGCGATAAATTGATCGGGGAAGCATTCGTCCTCCAACAGGATAACGCACCATGTCACACAAGCAAATTAATCAAAAAGTTTTTGTTAGAAGTTGGAGTGGAAACGCTGGATTGGCCACCCCAGAGTCCAGATTTGAATATTATTGAAAATGTATGGTCATATGTAAAACATAAGCGATCAGCTGATTTAACAAGAACAAGAGATGAAACCATTATTGAAGTACAAAATGCCTGGAAGGACATTTCAAATGATTATCACCAAACATTAGTTAATTCAGTACCAACACGACTCCAAAAGGTTATAAATGCAAAAGGTGGTTTTATTTTTTATTAATCTTATGATTAAAAACTATGAACTTTGTTATATTAGACGTGCAAAAGCGAAATGTCAAAATACTTATGCCGTCCATTGAACTGCCATATATTTAGTATAAATTACAAAAAAAATACTAAATGGATATGAAAAATCCCAAATTGTTATTTCGTTATGTTATTACATTATATACTACAAATTTAAAATAAAATACCTAATTGTTTTCATCTACTTTCTGAATTAATTTAAAAATAAAGAAAAACATTACCATGACAAAATACCTTTGCCAACGCGTGTACGCAAAGGTTGCGTAATATACTTCTGACATCTACTGTAATAATTAAATGTAATACAAATTTTTCATGAAATGTATTTTTGGCGATTTAGCTGTTGTTAAACTAGCCTGTTGCTGACTCCAATGTTGTAATATCATTTCGACGAGGTCCGACTTTTTGAAAGGAATCGATACAGCTGGCAACTTGACCGATAAATATTTATAAATCAAGTTGACGATCAAGTTGATTTATAAATCAACTTTATTATTTACGTTGATCAGATATGCTATACATGTATGACATTCATGAGCTTCTTAATATGAAGCAATTAAAGAAAGAAATAATTTATAAATATTTACCGTCTGTCTGTCCGTCTGTCTGTCTGTCTGGATGAACGCGTTGATCTCAGCTATTACAAAAGCTAGGGACACCAAATTTAACATGATGATTCCTGTATACCATACGCAGATCAAGTTTATTTTCAATTTGGAATAACACGCCCCCGCAAATCGCCAATTTTGGTTTACATTGATATTTACATAAAAGTACTCATTTCCTAACGTTCTGCTTTAGCATATATATAGTTAAATACTATATGAACTTATCCTCCAAATTGCAATCCGATCGGACAATAAACACTGAAGTTATTAGATAAACCATTTCGACCCTTCGACCAGCAAAGAAGTTGTCGATGACGTCGGAACTAAATTGCTTGTGCATGAAAGAAAAGGACAAACGATGCGAGCGCGAAGCGCGAGCTGTTTCTTGACTCTTCTTTTCCAAGCACATGTCAATTACCGAAAATACATGTGCATAAATATATGCTAACACTCAACCAATAGGTATAGATGAATATGAATGTATGCAAGCAGTTGCATGCATGTGTCGATATTCATAATATTCATAATATGCTTACGTGCAGCTATGATTATTATTTAATAATTCATATTATAGGGTCAATAAAAAATACAAAACCATTAAATGCAATTAAATAAATATTAATTTTGATTACTCGATATATTGCAAGTTATCGATATTGGCTAATTCAAAATTTATAAAGTAATTCCGATATATACTGCTCACACCGATTTTTGCAGTCTTTCGCGCGCTAGGAAAATTGCGGCGATAAATTATGGGCAACGTATCGACATTGAAGCAAGGTGGCAGCGCACTGCAGTGTTATGATTAATTTGTAGCTTGCGATTAGTATTATACATTTAAATACTTTTTATGGCAACATACGTCCAAGGGTATCCCACTGTCGAGTGCCGCTCGACTGTTGCTCTCGTTTAAACATAATTTAGGTCACTTGTAAAATATTTTTTGTGAAAAAAATTTTTTTTTGAGATTTTTGTGTTATTTTTTATTGAATTTCTTGATTAATTTGCAAAAGTTGATTTCTGTTTGCCATTTAGCATTTTTGACAATTTATACACATTCTTTTTTAAATGTATCACGAAATATCAAATTGTAAACAAATTGAATCGCAATACTCATATTGAAACTAATAAAATCAAATGCCTTAAGAATGGTATTTGGAATTGTTGTTTCTTGTAGAAAAAGAATCCAGCGAGCCACCCATGCATAAGCTTTGTTTTTCTAAAGTTTACGTAAAAGCGTTGCAGTCAGTTACCAGTTTAAAATGAATGCCTAACAAATACACCCTAAACTTAGTCAAGGCTTCGATGACTGCCAATATTTCTAACTCATAGCTGCTGTATTAACGCTGTGCATCTGTGGTCTTTTTTGACATAAAATACACAGGATGCAGTTGACCATCGTCGACGTTTATCTGTAATAAAACTGCACCGAATCCATCAATAGACGCATCTGTATGCCCTTCCGTCTCGTAAGTCTGATTATAAATACTTAAAACAGGGTTCTCAATTAGTAACTTTTTCAAAATATTAACTGCATTTTCTTCGTCCAAATCAAATCTAAATTTAGCGTTTTTCTTTGTCAACTCAGTTTAAGGTCTAGCTATTCCTGCGTAATTTGGTATAAACTTTCTGAAATAGCCCGTCAGGCCCAAAAAACTTTCTATTCGCTTAATAGTTTGTGGCATCTTGAATTTGGATACAGCTTCGATTTTCTCTGGTGAGGGGTAAATTTTGCGATTTTCTATAATATGGCCCAGAAATAGAATGCGCGTCTTCAGAAAATTGCATTTTTTCAAATTAAGCTGCAGACCATAATCGGCGAATTTGAAAATCCAAAGGGTACTTTCAAAAACTGATATTGTCCTCGGTGTGTCACAAATGACGTATATTTTCTGCTGGATTCAGCAACTGGTACGTGGAAAAATCCGTTTTTCAAATTGATTGCACTGAATATTTTTGCCTCTTGCAGACGATCCAACTGGTCCTCAATCAGCGGTAATGGGAAATGGTCTTTAACAATTACCTTGTTAATTCTGAGATAATCTACACACAGCCTTACAGAACCATCGTGCTTTTTACGAGTACTATGGGACTTGCAAACTCGGATGTTGACTCTTCAATTATATCATTCTCAAGCCACTCATTAATCTGTTCGTCATCGATACGCGTTTCCGAAAAAGCTAGTCTGTGTGGACGTGAGAAAATTGGCGATTCATCATTTAGCACAATACGCATTTCTACATTTGTTGTTTTTGTTTTGACCGGCTCATAGTTCGAAATTAGCTCATGCACCTCTTGCTTGGCACATTCGCTCGCAGCCTCGTTAATGTCAAACAACTCATTGTCCACTTCAACACAAATGTTTAGAATATTTTGTTCGTTATTTCTTTTATTCTTTCGCACTTGTAAGCCCTTACAATTAAAAACAATCTCTGCTTGTAGACATAGCTGTTCTCCGATAATTAATTGCATATCAAGATACTTCGTTGGAACGACGTAAAAATCTAACAAATAAAATGAATAATAATTCATCAATCAAAAATTGTCCAAGTGGTTTTATTTTATTGGAGTCGCGGTCACTCCCGAATCCAATTAGAACAACATTGCAGCTTTCCAGCTTCGGCTTGCCAATATCACAATAAAAATCTTCCCGTATGATATTGAATTTACTACCCATATCGAATAACGCCGTACACTTTTTATTTGCAATAGAAATCAAACTGCGCGTGTTCGTATTTAAAACATTTTTGTCAATTTTTGCGCACTCTTTAGAAATATGTCCGTACTGATTACATTTGTAACATTTTCTGCCTTTTTCTTTATTCTGGCAGTTATTCAACACATGCCCTTTTTCACCACAGTTGTAGCATTTCACCTCTTTTTTCGCGTCTTTGTTTACATTCTGATTTTTTCTGTCTTTCTCTTTCACACTGTTCTCGTTGCGCTTCAACCTGTCTTTCTGACTCTCATTTTCCTTTGCTATCATTGTTCCGAAACACTTTGGTTTGTCTTTAAATTGACTCATATTTTTGGCACCATATAATATTGTTTTGTTTACACTTTTTTCGTCGTTGCCGTCAATTAAATACTGTATGAAAGCGTCATCTGCAATTTTACCTCTACAAGCAATTTCTTTCATTCTATAGAAGTACTTGAAAACACACTCGTTGTTGCCACGTTTCGTTTGCGCGAGTTGCTCGTGAACTAGCTTGCTGCTGACACTTGACTTAAATTCGGATAGCAATGCTATTTTAAGAGAATTCCATGAATTTAGACCTCTCTCGCTCAACACAAACAATTTTGCAATTCCTTTAAGTGACTTTTTTGCAAACAGAAACTTCTGGAAGTCATTCCAATACATAAGCGTCGCTTGCTCTTCGTATTCTTCTATCCATACTTCGATTTGAATAGTGTTAGTGCCATCATAACTGCGTATGCTCTCTTCTACGTCGTGAAAACTGATCGCAAAGCGTGGCGTCGACATACTGTCGTTTTCTGTAAATACGTTGCGCCTGGTATTCATCTCGTCTGCTCCTTGTACATTTTCATCACTTCTTCACAACGTTTTCTGCTTCAACGTCTGTTTCATCGTCTGTTTCGTCTTCGTCGGCTTCGGTTGACGCCAGTAAACTGTTCTTCTTCAAGTTGCGGAAAATGTGTATGTATATGCAAATCGTCGCTTCTGTACCCTATGCCTAGCACTTTGCATATTGACACAAGGTCAGCCTGCGTCAAATTATCTACTGCGTATTCCTTCTTTGCACCATATCTCTGGTCATTTTCGGCAAAATCGAAACCAGTAAATTCCCGTAGTCTTTGACGGTTACTTCTGTATCCTTCACTCTCGAACACAAACTTATGCAGTGCAGCAATGCTCTCTTTCCTACTTGAGCGTAAACTAGCACTTATGAAATTATTTAAAACGCCATTATGGTAAAAAAAAATTTCGAACGTATTTTCTGTTTTACGCGTTCCACTTTTGTTTAATATCATCAATTTTGTTCACATTATAGTGGCTCAATCGACTCGGCTATTGATCCTGAGCCAGAATATATATACTTTATGGGGTCTCTGACGCCTCCTTCTGCCCGTTACATACATTTGCACAAAGTTAGTATACCCTTTTTTAACCATTTTCAATGGTCCAAGGGTATAACTAGCATTGGAAAGATCGGAGGTTATAAGAACCTGCAAGGGTATAGAACCTTCGGCATGCATATAATACAGCTATGATATATTGTGATATGAAAACATCATATCAAGTTGGCCTTGCAATTGGAATTACCACATTACTTTTAACACGCCTTGAGACAAACACCTTTTCTAGTCAGTTGAATTCGTATATTACGTATATACACACGGCGGCAAAAGTATTTTGTCATCTGCAGTCTCTGACTAACATGTCTTGACATGTCATGCACCTTCGCTAAACGGCATTGAATGAATGCAGAAATTAAAGAGCGCATTTACAGCTATAATTGAGCGAAATATTTTTTCAATTCCTCTTTGTGCTAAGCTTCTGCAAGTAAAAATATTAGGGGAGAGGGAATTTCACAGCGGCATAATTATTTTGTCATCGTGTAAATCAATCGCTGTTATTAGCAAATTTGCAAGTGAGTGGAATATTTTTGTTGTTATTCGAATTATTACAGCAATTTACAACAACAACAATTGTTTTTACAGTTAAAATGGTTAAAACAGCTGAGCTGCAGGCTAATATCAGAACAGAAATAGTGACAAAGTTTGATTTGGGTATTTCCGTAATAAATATCGCTAAAGAATATAATTTGTCACGCCAAACTGTTTATTATCAACTAAAAAAATACAAAAACTTAAAAAACATGAATAATTTGCATGGATCGGGCAGAAATCGTAAGACAACAGAAAGCGAGGACCGTTTGATTTTGCGAGAAATCAAAAATGATCCATTAAAAACACCGAAAATGGTTGCTTTGGAATGGAATAGGGATAAGAATGTTTCAATTAGTGAAAGGACAATACACAGGCGGTTGAAGCAACATAATTTCAATATATTGCAAGAAATATCCCTTTTATCAGCCCAAGAAATAAAATTAAGAGGCTAACCTTCGCCAAAAAGTATGTAAATAAGCCGCTTGCATTTTATTCTTTGGACTAATGAAAGTAGTTTCGAATACCATTCATCGCCTAAAAAGGTTTTTGTACGAATGGATGCAAATATTCGCAAAAAACGTATTCCCGTTTGCCAAAAAGTAAGGTGGCGGGAGTGTTTTGTTTTGGGGTAGCGTATCATTTAATGGTGTAGGAGATTTGGTTCCTATCGAGGGATCCATGAACCAACACAAATATTTAGAAACCTTAAATAATCACGCATTTCCTTCTGGCGATAAATTGATCGGGGAAGCATTCGTCCTCCAACAGGATAACGCACCATGTCACACAAGCAAATTAATCAAAAAGTTTTTGTTAGAAGTTGGAGTGGAAACGCTGGATTGGCCAGCCCAGAGTCCAGATTTGAATATTATTGAAAATGTATGGTCATATGTAAAACATAAGGGATCAGCTGATTTAACAAGAACAAGAGATGAAACCATTATTGAAGTACAAAATGCCTGGAAGGACATTTCAAATGATTATCACCAAACATTAGTTAATTCAGTACCAACACGACTCCAAAAGGTTATAAATGCAAAAGGTGGTTTTATTTTTTATTAATCTTATGATTAAAAACTATGAAATGAACTTTGTTATATTAGTCAAAATACTTATGCCGTCCATTGAACTGCCATATATTTAGTATAAATTACAAAAAAAATACTAAATGGATATGAAAAATCCCAAATTGTTATTTCGTTATGTTATTACATTATATACTACAAATTTAAAATAAAATACCTAATTGTCTACTTTCTGAATTAATTTAAAAATAAAGAAAAACATTACCATGACAAAATACCTTTGCCAACGCGTGTACGCAAAGGTTGCGTAATATACTTCTGACATCTACTGTACTAATTAAATGTAATACAAATTTTTCATGAAATGTATTTTTGGCGATTTAGCTGTTGTTAAACTAGCCTGTTGCTGACTCCAATGTTGTAATATCATTTCGACGAGGTCCGACTTTTTGAAAGGAATCGATACAGCTGGCAACTTGACCGATAAATATTTATAAATCAAGTTGACGATCAAGTTGATTTATAAATCAACTTTATTATTTACGTTGATCAGATATGCTATACATGTATGACATTCTTGAGCTTCTTAATATGAAGCAATTAAAGAAAGAAATAATTTATAAATATTTACCGTCTGTCTGTCCGTCTGTCGGTCTGTCTGGATGAACGCGTTGATCTCAGCTATTACAAAAGCTAGGGACACCAAATTTAACATGATGATTCCTGTATACCATACGCAGATCAAGTTTATTTTCAATTTGGAATAACACGCCTACCGCCCCCGCAAATCGCCAATTTTGGTTTACATTGATATTTACATAAAAGTACTCATTTCTTCTTGCTTTAGCATATATATATATAAATACTATATGAACTTATCATCCAAATTGCAATCCGATCGGACAATAAACACTGAAGTTATTAGATAAACCATTTCGACCCTTCGACCAGCAAAGAAGTTGTCGATGACGTCAGAACTAAATTGCTTGTGCATGAAAGAAAAGGACAAACGATGCGAGCGCGAAGCGCGAGCTGTTTCTTGACTCTTCTTTTCCAAGCACATGTCAATTACCGAAAATACATGTGCATAAATATATGCTAACACTCAACCAATAGGTGGCGTATAGATGAATATGAATGTATGCAAGCAGTTGCATGCATGTGTCGATATTCATACGAGGGTCGTTTGATAAGTCCGTGACTTTTTGAATAAAATATATTTTTTTCGTCAAAGAAGCGTTTTATTTCTCAACATAATCTCCTTTTAGCTCTATACATTTAGTCCAGCGTTTTTCCAATTTTTTTATTCCTTCCAAATAATAGGTTTTCTCAAGGCCCTCAAAATAGTCGTTTGTTTCTGTGATGACCTCTTCATTTGACCCGAATCTCTTACCGCCGAGCCATTTCTTCATGTTTGGAAACAAAAAATAGTCACAGGGGGCTAAATCTGGAGAATATGCTGGATGGGGTAGCAGTTCGTAGCCCAATTTATGAAATTTTGCCATGCTGACTACACACGTGTGCACCCGTGCATTGTCCTGATGGAACAGCACTTTTTTTTCGCCAAATGCGGTCGTTTCTGCTTCAAATCAATATCGAATCTGTCCAAAAGCTCTGAATAATATTCGCCGGTGATCGTTTTACCCTTTTCAAGGTAATCGATGTGAATGATACCTTGTGCATCCCAAAAAACTGTGGCCATGACCTTGTTGGCCGACAGACCCACCTTGGCCTTCTTTGGTGCACGTTCACCCGGAGAAACCCACTGTCTTGATTGTTCTTTGGTCTCTGGTGTGGTGTGGTGGATCCATGTTTCGTCTACGGTAACGAAACGGCGCAAAAATTCGTTTGGATTGCGGTTGAACATCGCCAAACACTCCTTTGAAATGGTCACACGGTTGCGCTTATGGTCGTGTGTGAGCAATCGCGGCACCCATTGCGTGGAAAGCTTTTTCATGTCCAATTATTCATGTAAAATGTGATGTACCCGTTCAGTTGAGATGCCTACAGCCTCAGCTACCTCACGCACTTTCATTCTCCGATCATCCAATATCATTCCATGGATTTTGTCGACGATTTCTGGCATGACGACCTCTTTTGGGCGACCTGAACGTTCGGCATCACTTGTACTGGTACGACCACAACGGAACTCAGTAAACCATTTCTTAACCATTGAAATTGATGGTGCAGAGTCCCCATAATATTTATCAAGTCTTTCCTTGGTTTCGGTGATGGATTTTTTACGCAAAAAATAATGCTTAATTAGCACACGAAATTCACTTTTTTCCATTTTCGTTAAAATTCACGAGATCGTCTGCTTTCAATGCCTATAAAACGCAAACTAAGAAACGCAGCTTTCTCAAAATTTTACAGTCAGCTGTTAATCGATAACTGCTGACAGGAGCAGTGTTGTATTTAGAGCAGGTGCGCGGCAAATACAAAAAGTCACGGACTTATCAAACGACCCTCGTAATATTCATAATATGCTTACGTGCAGCTATGATTATTATTTAATAATTCATATTATAGGGTCAATAAAAAATACAAAAACCATAAAATGCAATTAAATAAATATTAATTTTGATTACTCGATATATTGCAAGTTATCGATATTGGCCAATTCAAAATTTATAAAGTAATTCCGATATATACTGCTCACACCGATTTTTGCAGTCTTTCGCGCGCTAGGAAAATTGCGGCGATAAATTATGGGCAACGTATCGACATTGAAGCAAGGTGGCAGCGCACTGCAGTGTTATGATTAATTTGTAGCTTGCGATTAGTATTATACATTTAAATACTTTTTATGGCAACATACGTCCAAGGGTATCCCACTGTCGAGTGCCGCTCGACTGTTGCTCTCGTTTAAACATAATTTAGGTCACTTGTAAAATATTTTTTGTGAAAAAAAAATTTTTTTGAGATTTTTGTGTTATTTTTTATTGAATTTCTTGATTAATTTGCAAAAGTTGATTTCTGTTTGCCATTTAGCATTTTTGACAATTTATACACATTCTTTTTTAAATGTATCACGAAATATCAAATTGTAAACAAATTGAATCGCAATACTCATATTGAAACTAATAAAATCAAATGCCTTAAGAATGGTATTTGGAATTGTTGTTTCTTGTAGAAAAAGAATCCAGCGAGCCACCCTGGTGCATAAGCTTTGTTTTTCTAAAGTTTTCGTAAAAGCGTTGCAGTCAGTTACCAGTTTAAAATGAATGCCTAACAAATACACCCTAAACTTAGTCAAGGCTTCGATGACTGCCAATATTTCTAACTCATAGCTGCTGTATTTACGCTGTGCATCTGTGGTCTTTTTTGACATAAAATACACAGGATGCAGTTGACCATCGTCGACGTTTATCTGTAATAAAACTGCACCGAATCCATCAATAGACGCATCTGTATGCACTTCCGTCTCGTAAGTCTGATTATAAATACTTAAAACAGGGTTCAATTAGTAACTTTTTCAAAATATTAACTGCATTCTCTTCGTCCAAATCAAATCTAAATTTAGCGTTTTTCTTTGTCAACTCAGTTAAAGGTCTAACTATTCCTGCGTAATTTGGTATAAACTTTCTGAAATAGCCCGTCAGGCCCAAAAAACTTACTATTATAACTTTGTGGCATCTTGAATTTGGATACAGCTTCGATTTTCTCTGGTGAGGGGTAAATTTTGCGATTTTCTATAATATGGCCCAGAAATTGAATGCGCGTCTTCAGAAAATTGCATTTTTTCAAATTAAGCTGCAGACCATAATCTTTGCACGTCGCAATAACTTCCTTCAAGTTTTGTACAGCGTCTTGTTCCGTCTTAGCGGGGATAATAATATCATCTACATAGGGCAATGCAATTCCTCTGCGTGACAGATCCCGAAATATCGCATTGACGCGGAGCTGAAAAACGCCTGGCGAATTTGAAAATCCAAAGGGTACTTTCAAAAACTGATATTGTCCTCGGTGTGTCACAAATGACGTATATTTTCTGCTGGATTCAGCAACTGGTACGTGGAAAAATCCGTTTTTCAAATCGATTGTACTGAATATTTTTGCCTCTTGCAGACGATCCAACTGGTCCTCAATCAGCGGTAATGGGAAATGGTCTTTAACAATTGCCTTGTTAATTCTGAGATAATCTACACACAGCCTTACAGAACCGTCGTGCTTTTTACGAGTACTATGGGACTTGCAAACTCGGATGTTGACTCTTCAATTATATCATTCTCAAGCCACTCATTAATCTGTTCGTCAACGATACGCGTTTCCGAAAAAGCTAGTCTGCGTGGACGTGAGAAAATTGGCGATTCATCGTTTAGCACAATACGCATTTCTACATTTGTTGTTTTTGTTTTGACCGGTTCATAGTTCGAAATTAGCTCATGCACCTCTTGCTTGGCACATTCGCTCGCAGCCTCGTTAATGTCAAACAACTCATTGTCCACTTCAACACAAATGTTTAGAATATTTTGTTCGTTATTTCTTTTATTCTTTCGCACTTGTAAGCCCTTACAATTAAAAACAATCTCGGCTTGTAGACATAGCTGTTCTTCGATAATTAATTGCATATCAAGATACTTCGTTGGAACGACGTAAAAATCTAACAAATAATCCTCTTCATCAAGTGGTTTTATTTTATTGGAGTCGCGGTCACTCCCGAATCCAATTAGAACAACATTGCAGCTTTCCAGCTTCGGCTTGCCAATATCACAATAAAAATCTTCCCGTATGATATTGAATTTACTACCCGTATAGAATAACGCCGTACACTTTTTATTTGCAATATAAACTTTTTGCTGGTAAAATCGTTTTTAGAAATCAAACTGCGTGTGTTCGTATTTAAAACATTTTTGTCAATTTTTGCGCACTCTTTAGAAATATGTCCGTACTGATTACATTTGTAACATTTTCTGCCTTTTTCTTTATTCTGGCAGTTATTCAACACATGCCCTTTTTCACCACAGTTGTAGCATTTCACCTCTTTTTTCGCGTCTTTGTTTACATTCTGATTTTTTCTGTCTTTCTCTTTCACACTGTTCTCGTTGCGCTTCAACCTGTCTTTCTGACTCTGATTTTCCTTTGCTATCATTGTTCCGAAACACTTTGGTTTGTCTTTAAATTGACTCATATTTTTGGCACCATATAATATTGTTTTGTTTACACTTTTTTCGTCGATGCCGTCAATTAAATACTGTATGAAAGCGTCATCTGCAATTTTACTTCTACAAGCAATATCTTTCATTCTATAGAAGTACTCGAAAACACACTCATTGTTGCCACGTTTCGTTTGCGCGAGTTGCTCGTGAACTAGCTTGCTGCTGACACTTGACTTAAATTCGGATAGCAATGCTATTTTAAGAGAATGCCACGAATTTAGACCTCTCTCGGTCAACACAAACAATTTTGCAATTCCTTTAAGTGACTTTCCCGTAGTCTTTGACGGTTACTTCTGTCTCCTTCACTCTCGAACAAAAACTTATGCAGTGCAGCAATGCTCTCTTTCTACTTGAGCGTAAACTAGCACTTATGAAATTATTTAAAAACGCCATTATAGTAAAAAAAAATTTCGAACGTATTTTTTGTTTTACGCGTTCCACTTTTGTTTAATATCATCAATTTTGTTCACATTATAGTGGCTCAATCGACTCGGCTATTGATCCTGAGCCAGAATATATATACTTTATGGGGTCTCTGACGCCTCCTTCTGCCCGTTACATACATTTGCACAAAGTTAGTATACCCTTTTTTAACCATTTTCAATGGTCCAAGGGTATAACAAGCATTGGAAAGATCGGAGGTTATAAGAACCTGCAAGGGTATAGAACCTTCGGCATGCATATGATACAGCTATGATATATTGTGATATGAAAACATCATATCAAGTTGGCCTTGCAATTGGAATTTCCACATTACTTTTAACACGCCTTGAGACAAACACCTGTTCTAGTCAGTTGAATTCGTATATTACGTATATACGCAAAGGTTGCGTAATATACTTCTGACATCTACTGTAATAATTAAATGTAATACAAATTTTTCATGAAATTTATTTTTGGCGATTTATTTAGCTGTTGTTAAACTAGCCTGTTGCTGACTCCAATGTTGTAATACCATTTCGACGAGGTCCGACTTTTTGAAAGGAATCGATACAGTTGGCAACTTGACCGATAAATATTTATAAATTATTTCTTTCTTTAATTGCTTCATATTAAGAAGCTCATGAATGTCATACATGTATAGCATATCTGATCAACGTAAATAATAAAGTTGATTTATAAATCAACTTGATCGTCAACTTGATTTATAAATACCTGACCTTGTGTCAATATGCAACGTGCTAGGCATAGGGTACAGAAGCGACGATTTGCATATACATACACATTTTCCGCAACTTGAAGAACAGTTTACTGGCGACAACCGAAGCCGACGAAGACGAAACAGACGATGAAACAGACGTTGAAGCAGAAAACGTTGTGTTCCAGACGCCGAACAGAGCAACGAACGCCGAAAGAAGTGATGAAAATGTACAAGGAGCAGACGAGATGAATACCAGGCGCAACGTATTTACAGAAAACGACAGTATGTCGACGCCACGCTTTGCGATCAGTTTTCGCGACGTAGAAGAGAGCATACGCAGTTATGATGGCACTAACACTATTCAAATCGAAGTATGGATAGAAGAATACGAAGAGCAAGCGACGCTTATGTATTGGAATGACTTCCAGAAGTTTCTGTTTGCAAAAAAGTCACTTAAAGGAATTGCAAAATTGTTTGTGTTGAGCGAGAGAGGTCTAAATTCGTGGAATTCTCTTAAAATAGCATTGCTATCCGAATTTAAGTCAAGTGTCAGCAGCAAGCTAGTTCACGAGCAACTCGCGCAAACGAAACGTGGCAACAACGAGTGTGTTTTCGAGTACTTCTATAGAATGAAAGATATTGCTTGCAGATGACGCTTTCATACAGTATTTAATTGACGGCATCGACGAAAAAAGTGTAAACAAAACAATATTATATGGTGCCAAAAATATGAGTCAATTTAAAGACAAACCAAAGTGTTTCGGAACAATGATAGCAAAGGAAAATCAGAGTCAGAAAGACAGGTTGAAGCGCAACGAGAACAGTGTGAAAGAGAAAGACAAAAAAAATCAGAATGTAAACAAAGACGCGAAAAAAGAGGTGAAATGCTACAACTGTGGTGAAAAAGGGCATGTGTTGAATAACTGCCAGAATAAAGAAAAAGGCAGAAAATGTTACAAATGTAATCAGTACGGACATATTTATAAAGAGTGCTCAAAAATTGACAAAAATGTTTTAAATACGAACACACGCAGTTTGATTTCTAAAAACGATTTTACGAGCAAAGAAGTTTATATTGCAAATAAAAAGTGTACGGCGTTATTCTATACGGGTAGTAAATTCAATATCATACGGGAAGATTTTTATTGTGATATTGGCAAGCCGAAGCTGGAAAGCTGCAATGTTGTTCTAATTGGATTCGGGAGTGACCGCGACTCCAATAAAATAAAACCACTTGGACAATTTTTGATTGATGAATTATTATTCATTTTATTTGTTAGATTTTACGTCGTTCCAACGAAGTATCTTGATATGCAATTAATTATCGGAGAACAGCTATGTCTACAAGCAGAGATTGTTTTTAATTGTAAGGGCTTACAAGTGCGAAAGAATAAAAGAAATAACGAACAAAATATTCTAAACATTTGTGTTGAAGTGGACAATGAGTTGTTTGACATTAACGAGGCTGCGAGCGAATGTGCCAAGCAAGAGGTGCATGAGCTAATTTCGAACTATGAACCGGTCAAAACAAAAACAACAAATGTAGAAATGCGTATTGTGCTAAACGATGAATCGCCAATTTTCTCACGTCCACGCAGACTAGCTTTTTCGGAAACGCGTATCGTTGACGAACAGATTAATGAGTGGCTTGAGAATGATATAATTGAAGAGTCAACATCCGAGTTTGCAAGTCCCATAGTACTCGTAAAAAGCACGACGGTTCTGTAAGGCTGTGTGTAGATTATCTCAGAATTAACAAGGCAATTGTTAAAGACCATTTCCCATTACCGCTGATTGAGGACCAGTTGGATCGTCTGCAAGAGGCAAAAATATTCAGTACAATCGATTTAAAAAACGGATTTTTCCACGTACCAGTTGCTGAATCCATCAGAAAATATACGTCATTTGTGACACACCAAGGACAATATCAGTTTTTGAAAGTACCCTTTGGATTTTCAAATTCGCCAGGCGTTTTTCAGCTCCGCGTCAATGCGATATTTCGGGATCTGTCACGCAGAGGAATTGCATTGCCCTATGTAGATGATATTATTATCCCCGCTAAGACGGAACAAGATGCTGTACAAAACTTGAACGAAGTTATTGCGACATGCAATGATTATGGTCTGCAGCTTAATTTGAAAACATGCAATTTTCTGAAGACGCGCATTCAATTTCTGGGCCATATTATAGAAAATCGCAAAATTTACCGCTCACCAGAGAAAATCGAAGCTGTATCCAAATTCAAGATGCCACAAACTATTAAGCGAATAGAAAGTTTTTTGGGCCGGACGGGCTATTTCAGAAAGTTTATACCAAATTACGCAGGAATAGTTAGACCTTTAACTGAGTTGACAAAGAAAAACGCTAAATTTAGATTTGATTTGGACGAAGAGAATGCAGTTAATATTTTGAAAAAGTTACTAATTGAGAACCCTGTTTTAAGTATTTATAATCAGACTTACGAGACGGAAGTGCATACAGATGCGTCTATTGATGGATTCGGTGCAGTTTTATTACAGATAAACGTCGACGATGGTCAACTGCATCCTGTGTATTTTATGTCAAAAAAGACCACAGATGCACAGCGTAAATACAGCAGCTATGAGTTAGAAATATTGGCAGTCATCGAAGCCTTGACTAAGTTTAGGGTGTATTTGTTAGGCATTCATTTTAAACTGGTAACTGACTGCAACGCTTTTACGAAAACTTTAGAAAAACAAAGCTTATGCACCAGGGTGGCTCGCTGGATTCTTTTTCTACAAGAATATAACTCAGTTGAACATCGATCTGGCGTGAGAATGAAGCATGTCGATGCTCTCAGCCGGTATCCAGTGATGCTCATAAAAGAAGATAGCATAAGTACTGCTTTGAAAGATGCACAAGCACGCGACGATAAGATAAGAGCCATCAAAGAAGTTCTAAGCGATGAAAATAAAGTATACGATAACTACTTTTTAAAAAGAGGTGTGCTGTACAAACTTGTATGTGACGATGAGCTGGTAGTAGTGCCAAACGAAATGCAAAAGCGAGTCATTAGCAGTGCCCATGACAGAGGTCATTTTGCTGCTAAGAAGACAAACGAGTTAATCTGCCGAGAATTTTTTATACCACACGTTGAAGACAAGATTAAAAAACATATCGAGCGCTGTATTCCATGCATTTTAACGGACCGCAAACGAGGCAAGCAAGAAGGACTACTACTACTACAGTTAGAAATGATAAGCATTAGGAATAGCACATCAATTTGATTACGTAAGCACTCTGCCCACTCTGCTCAAGGCATTTCGGTTGCTGATGTGAGTAATATTGAAACTTTAAATAGCTTAATACTTCATGATGATGGCTATATATGCTCATTGGGAGGACGAGAAAAAGAAAGTGATGATTAGGCAGGTAGGGCTTCCAACTTTTTTTATAACATTTTCCGCAGCGGAAACTAGGTGGCCGGAGCTTTTAATCTTGCTATGTAAAAATGTAGACAAGCTAGAAGTATCCGAAGGAGAAGTGTTAAATTTGGGGTTTAATGAGAAAGCTCGTCTCATTAGAGCAGACCCAATGACCTGTTCCAGATATTTCGGTTTTAGATAAAGACAGGTTTTAAAACTGATGAAAAAGGAAGGCGGTGTCTTTGGTTGTCACCAGGTCATTGAGTTTTATTGGCGAGTGGAGTTTCAGCAAAGAGGCTCTCCACATATACATGGCATGTTCTGGCTGAAAGACGCCCCCAAGCTCGACCTAAAGAATGAGTCCACATTTAACCCTGTGATGTCCTTTATTGATCAGTTTATTACTGCTGATTCTAGTTGCCCAGACGTTGCTCTATATTTGGAGTATCAACTCCATAGTCTCGGGTACTCTTGCAGGCGAGAAATTAGGTAAAACAAATTTGTAGATTTGGTATCCCATACTCTCCCATGCCTTAAACAGAAATTCTCCTCCCTTTAGAAGAAAATGCTCTAAATTTTGCCGAGCATCGTAGGAATTTCGTAAAAATGCAAAGTCTGCTCGACTTTCCATTTAATTGTGAGAGCGTAGAAAATTTTAACGATTTTAACAACTTTTTGTCCCACGATCAACTTAACCTTAGTTATGAGGGCTACATTAATGCTGTAAGATCAAGTATAAAGAAACCAAAAGTTTTTGAAGCGATCTTTTTCAGCAATCAAGCTTAACGCTTATAACAAGCACCTCCTTTTGTTGCAGCGAGCAAATATGGATATTCAGTTTATTTTAGACCCCTATACTTGCTGCAGCTACGTCGTTAATTATATAAACAACTCTCAGAGAGGTATTTCAATGTTGATGCGTGAGGCAATCAATGAGATTAAAGACAATAACAATGTAACTATTAAGCAAAAGTTACAACATTTAGGTAATAAATTTATATTTGGCACTGAGATATCCGCTCAGGAAGCCGTCTACTGCTGTTTAGGTATGCACTTGTCCGCCAGCAGTAGTGCCAGAAAAACGGGTAAGAATGCTGAAATCTAAGCAGCAACTTCAAAATTTGCCCGAAGACTCTACTGAAATTTTTTACTTAGGACTTCTAGATCATTATATTCAGCGCCCAGACGCTTTAGAGAGCTTATGCCTAGCCGATTTTACAGCTTTTTATAGCTACAGCAAATCAGAACGAGGAACTCGCCAAGAAAATGCAGATGATGATAATGTCAATACAGAAACAAGTGACTATTTCAGAGAACTAAAAATCCTTTTCGCCCCTTGGCGAGATGAGGATTTTGATTTAGTCCCACATGACTGTGAATTGTTCTGTAGGGCAAATCCGGAGTTAGTAGAGAACAATCGCAGAAATTATAATTTACTAGATGATAGGGAACTAGAAGATGCTCTGAGCCACTTCACAGAGGAAGCAGAAAATGAGAATAATCAAGTAGGAGAACAGGAAGTAGTAGATGATGGCTTGAAAGTTTTAGGATTGCCTGAAATAGATCCACATCTAAATGAGTTACATTTAAATTTCGTTTAAAGGGTAACTATTAGTCGAAAAGCAGCTCTGCAAGTCAATATCGATAACAAGGTCCAAGGGTATAAAAATAATAATAATTATCAAACCAATTTTCCATTCAATGGTTATACTTAACTATTAGATTAAATTAAAGTATTAATAAAATATGCCTACATACATATTTCCATATATCCTGTCATTTAGATTTCTTAATTTCTAACCTATTCCAAACATTACAAACTCAAACTCATGCTATCCTGAATTCTAACAGATATCCCATTCTGATGGCTATGCAAAACCTCAAAAGTCCTAGCACTAATCTTTTCATTATCTAATATATTTGAAAACGCCCAATCAATGTGTATCCATATTGGTAGAGGACGTTTTCAAATCTAACAAACTTCTAAATCCTTTGCTAATCAAAGAATTATAAATATTCCTACACCTGTTAAAGGTTTTGAGGCACAAATTAAAGTCTCCAGCCTTAGTTTCTTAGGAAAGCTTAGCTAATATAGGTATCTCTTAATGCCGAACTCAAAAAAGCTATATTTCACACATGCTTTGCATAATGCCGAAATCAATACAGTCTTTTATGAATTTGTTGGAGGCGGTGCCGGAGTCAGAAAGACTCCACTTATATCAGCAATTTTTCAGTCATTGTCCGTAACGTATATCAGTATACCAGGTATAAAATCCTCTTATGTGCACCAACAGGAAAAGCAGCATTCGGAATTAGTGGTTCGACACTGCATTCCATGTTTTCAATTCCTGTTTATCAATCTCGCTCAGCACCTCTAAGGACCTTAAACCATGATTTAGTTAATACCCTTCATTGAACGTTAATCGATCTTAAATTAATTATAAATGATGAAATATCAATGGTTAGCTCTCTAATGTTTTCATTTTTAGATTCCCGTTTGAAGCAAATTTTCAAAAATACTTCTCCTTTTGGTGGTGTTTCTATCATCGTATTCGGTGATCTTAGACAGTTACAGCCGGTAGGGGGTAGTTGGATTTTCGATCCAAATACCACTGACCCTTACCATGAAATATTTGGTACGACGTATCTCTGGGACGTTGTATGACAGCCGATGATATTGTCCTTTTCCAATCTAGAATATGCGAACCATCGGCAGTGCCTGATGATGCAATTCATCTGTTTAGTAATAATAATGAGGTAGATTTATTCAATGTAACGAAATTTAACTCAATTGCTACTGTGAATTTTTTCTCTACTGCTGAAGATTTTATTAAGGCGGGCCATTTGGAACCAGCTAGGAAACAAAGAATATTAGAAGAAGTGATGGGTTTTAAAATTTCCGCTACACAGGGACTCTGTACGTCTCTTCTCCTAAAAAATACTGCCAAGTACATGATGACGCTCAATGTAGACTCAGGGGATGGATTAGTAAACGGGGCATCAGGTGTGTTGATGCAAATAGATTTCAATACATCCAACACTCCCAACATTTTATGGATGAAATTTACAGAGGAAACTGTAGGAGAATCTGCGCGTTCGAAGTGTATATATCGTCCAGATCCTTCATGGACTCGTATTCAGAAAATAGTTCGCAGTTTTCAATATTCAAATAACGCACAAATTAACATTGACCATAGGCAGTTTCCAATTGTGCCTGCTGAAGGCATCACAATTCATAAGAGTCAGCGAGCTACGTATGGCAAAGTAGTCCATGCTAATTTCAGAATGCAGTGTGCTGCATTATTCGTAGCTTGCAGTATAGCAAATACTGCTTTAGGATTATTCATTATTGCGAACTTTGTTCCTCCTAAGTCTCCCCAAAATGCCCATTGTCTTCCACAATACTCAGAGCTTGAATTCCCATCTTGAAGATATTCGATCGGACAAGCTGATGCTTCAGTCATCAATATAATGCTTCGTGGAAACTTCCATGGGCAATGAAACTGTAGAAATACCTGGGTTCACTATTGTGGTTCCACTTGAATCAATTAGGCCTTTATCAGGCATCATAATTTATGTAGAGAACGAGCTAGTAGATAGAGTTTCCCATACCTTTAGGAGTAGAAAAACTTTTGGTTCAGTAGTTTTTGAGTTCGGCATATTTAGGTTTGATGCAATAAGTTTTCTTATATTATATAAAAGTCCAGACTTTCCTCTGTCCGCATTTATAATAGAATTTGAGGAGATAATTCAGCAATTTTCTCGTTTAGGTGATTTAGGGGATAGCTTGCTAGTTTTAGGAGACTTTAATTTGTGCCTCAAAACCTTTAACAGGTGTATGAGTATTTATAATTCTATGATTAGCAAAGGATTTAGGAGTTTGTTAGATTTGAAAACGTCCACTACCAATATGGATACACATATTGATTGGGGGTTTTCAAATATATTAGATAATGAAAAGATTAGTGCTAGGACTTTTGAGGTTTTGCATAGCCATCAGAATGGGATATCTGTTAGAATTCAGGATAGCATGAGTTTGAGTTTGTAATGTTTGGAATAGGTTAGAAATTAAGAAATCTAAATGACAGGATATATGTAAATATGTATGTAGGCATATTTTATTAATACTTTAATTTAATCTAATAGTTAAGTATAACCATTGAATGGAAAATTGGTTTGATAATTATTATTATTTTTATACCTTTGGACCTTGTTATCGATATTGGCCAATTTAAAATTTATAAAAAAATACCGATATGTACTGCTCACACCGCTTTAGGAAATTGCGGCGATAAATTATTGACTATATATCGAAATTGAAGCAAGGTGGCAGCGCACTGCAGTATTATTATTAATTTATAGCTTACTATTAGTATTATACAATTCTAATTCTTTTTATGGCAACAGACGTCCAAGGGTATCCTACTGTCGCGTGCCGCTCGACTGTTGCTCTCGTTATATACTGACATTACAGATTTAATCTTAAATGATGCGTATTATTATGCCACATCCGTTGATGTGAATAAACCTAATAAATTTAAATACAACAACTAAACAGAGTTCAAGGCAAATTTGCAGGGGATGCTGTAACAGTAATTACAACAAAAGCAATAAACGCAATTGGTTTACGACTAGCAGAATAGCCTGCGGACAATGCTTAAGATGTTCGATAGAGATAAGATTTTCAGGAATTTTAGCAGCTGCAGAGCTGCTTTTCGACTAATAGTTACCCTTTAAATGAAATTCATTTATTTAATTTAATTCACCAGCTCCTCATTGTTGTTTTTTTTGAATTTTGGCAACACCGCATGTCACTTAAAATTGTATAGACATTGCGAAAAATATGTTCAATGAGTTTTTTATTAAATGGACTTCGAACTTTGTACCGCCTAACAGTCAATGAATGTTGTGTGACTTTTTAGCTGAACTTATTTAGGCTTTGATGAACGTAAAACAATTATACAAAATAATTTGTTTATATAGATAGAAACAAAAAAGTATGATGAGAATAAAAATAAAAAAAAATAAAAAATAATAATTAAGAATAAAATGATTGGAAACTATGTTGTGCAGATTGGGGGGAAAAAAAACTCGGATTAATTTATTAATATCTGGTAAACGACATTCTTTGTAAGGTCAGGCGCAAGAACAAAAAAGCGGATGGTTTGCCGACACGTGAGCATGCTACGAGGGTCGTTTGATAAGTCCGTGACTTTTTGAATAAAATATATTTTTTTCGTCAAAGAAGCGTTTTATTTCTCAACATAATCTCCTTTTATCTCTATACATTTAGTCCAGCGTTTTTCCAATTTTTTTATTCCTTCCAAATAATAGGTTTTCTCAAGGCCCTCAAAATAGTCGTTTGTTTCTGTGATGACCTCTTCATTTGACCCGAATCTCTTACCGCCGAGCCATTTCTTCATGTTTGGAAACAAAAAATAGTCACAGGGGGCTAAATCTGGAGAATATGCTGGATGGGGTAGCAGTTCGTAGCCCAATTTATGAAATTTTGCCATGCTGACTACACACGTGTGCACCCGTGCATTGTCCTGATGGAACAGCACTTTTTTTCGCCAAATGCGGTCGTTTCTGCTTCAAATCAATATCGAATCTGTCCAAAAGCTCTGAATAATATTCGCCGGTGATCGTTTTACCCTTTTCAAGGTAATCGATGTGAATGATACCTTGTGCATCCCAAAAAACTGTGGCCATGACCTTGTTGGCCGACAGACCCACCTTGGCCTTCTTTGGTGCACGTTCACCCGGAGAAACCCACTGTCTTGATTGTTCTTTGGTCTCTGGTGTGGTGTGGTGGATCCATGTTTCGTCTACGGTAACGAAACGGCGCAAAAATTCGTTTGGATTGCGGTTGAACATCGCCAAACACTCCTTTGAAATGGTCACACGGTTGCGCTTATGGTCGTGTGTGAGCAATCGCGGCACCCATCGCGCGGAAAGCTTTTTCATGTCCAAATATTCATGTAAAATGTGATGTACCCGTTCAGTTGAGATGCCTACAGCCTCAGCTACCTCACGCACTTTCATTCTCCGATCATCCAATATCATTCCATGGATTTTGTCGACGATTTCTGGCATGACGACCTCTTTTGGGCGACCTGAACGTTCGGCATCACTTGTACTGGTACGACCACAACGGAACTCAGTAAACTATTTCTTAACCATTGAAATTGATGGTGCAGAGTCCCCATAATATTTATCAAGTCTTTCCTTGGTTTCGGTGATGGATTTTTTACGCAAAAAATAATGCTTAATTAGCACACGAAATTCACTTTTTTCCATTTTCGTTAAAATTCACGAGATCGTCTGCTTTCAATGCCTATAAAACGCAAACTAAGAAACGCAGCTTTCTCAAAATTTTACAGTCAGCTGTTAATCGATAACTGCTGACAGGAGCAGTGTTGTATTTAGAGCAGGTGCGCGGCAAATACAAAAAGTCACGGACTTATCAAACGACCCTCGTATCTACAATTGACCATGAGAAGACCATGCGTTTTCTAGATTGAGGCCACAAATAATTAAGGATTGGCCCTGTGTTTTGTTTTTCATCAACTCAAAGGGCATATCCGTTGGGATCATCGGGATCCTTGGAATAAGAACTTCCTCATATTTAAATTTTCCTTTAAGTATTGACGCGTGAATCACATTGCTCATCAGTTTTCTTATCACCAAACACGTTCCATTACACAGTATTGGTTGGTTTAAATTTCTAAGCATGATGACTACCGAGCCAACTTTAAGTTTTAAATTGTGCGGTGGTAAACCAGGCACATCCAAGGAGTTTAACAATTCAGTTGTATAATTAGTGGCTTCTTCTCCGTTTGTTACATAGTCGATATATTTGAATAAATACAGAGTACCTACGATTTAATTTTGAATTATAAAATTGAGGTCATCTACATCTTTATTTTTAGCGGCCGAAATTTTTCGCTCACTTAACCATTTAGTTTTTTGTGGTTAGCAATGATATCCGGGAATATTTTGCTGATAAGCTTTTGATAAGTCTTTTGATGATACGAAATTGCAAAAATTTGGATGAAATGAAATCAAACCGCTCGGCCATTACCGATAGTCAGCAATTGCTTCGAGAAATCATCAGCAGATAGATCGTTTAACAATGCAACTCTTATATTTACAGACAGTTGAAGTTTTTTTACATATCGCCACAGATTTGATGCTTTGAGGCAAGCGTTTATTTCGTCGGCAGCAGTAGATCTTGGAATGACAGGTAGTGTTAGTCGAAAATCGCCAGATAATAAAATCATTGCACAACCAAAACATCTCGAGTCATTGCGCAGATCTTTTAATGTTCGGCCTAGTGCTCGCAACGCGAGTTTGTGCGCCCTTGTGCATTCGTCCCATATGATGATTTTTGATGCTACTAAAACTTTGGCCATTGTGGAGTGTTTCAAAATGTTTCATGTCGGTTGTTCAGTAGTTTGAAGACTTAATGGCAATTTTAACGCTGAGTGATCCGTACGGCATCAGTCTAACAATTTGGCCGCTATTCCAGAAGAATCAATTGCTACCGCAATTTCGGATCTCGAACGTACAGTAGCCAAAATCAATGACATGAGGAATGTCTTCCCAGTTCCACCGGAGGCATCCAAAAATAAAAAGACGCCATTTCCATCATCAATTGCATTAATCAGTGTATCATAGACTTCCCTCTGCTTAGGATTCAACAGAGGTACATTCGTTTGAACTGATTGGATCAGTTCATGTGGATCATATTCACGTTCACGTTCCAATTCTCTATTAAATGCGTCATAAAATATCTTCTGACATCTTTGTATTTGTTCCACAGGTCACGTGAGTTCGATGGGAAGCATGATGAAATGATGATAGCAAATAATGTGCGTATCGGACTTGGAAATGTAGAAATAATTGCTTCAGCGATTGTCGTGTCCCAATGAGTATCGGTTTCAAGCAATTTTAGCTCTTGACATGCTGCACGAAATGTGGGGCACACGATACCATTAACAGTTCGTAGTGATTCAAATGATGGTCGCCCTCAAACATGTACCAGCAAAAACCGCATTCATCATTCTTCGGATGAACTGTGTAAATACGACCAAGAGCATCAGTAGAACGCATATCCAGGAACTGCATCGCCTTGCTTCTGACGTTGAAATTTCTTCGATGTAGCGTTCCAAGTGTAATAACGTGGCATTTCGGAGTAAAGCAAAATTCGTGCGAACGGATCGCTTTGACAACTCGTAAAGAAACTGGTCAAAGTTGTCGCTGGAGGTGTTTCGGCACGTTGAGCAGCATTCGACGCTGTGAAGTATACTCTCTGACCGTTCTCTAGACGCACCCTCAACTGTAAAACACTGGGATGACGTTCGTGAATAAGGAATGAAATTGCTTCATTGCAGTTCACATATCTACCAACTTGATAGGTATTGGTATTGGATGTTTGGATACCAAAAAATATTTGCAAATTTATTTATTTATTTATTTATTTATTTATTTATTTAGTTTAGTTTATAGTCGAACTATGATCAGTCGACTTTTTAAAAGTAAAGAAACAATTGAAATTAGATTTAAATTATTTAAGTTGAAATTTTAAACTAAAGGTAATTTTAAATTAAGGGTAAAACCTTAAATGTAAAAAAAAAGAAAAAAAAAGAAAAAAGAAAAAGTTAGAAATTGTGCAAATGGGCAAACGTGCAAACTGGGATGAAGAAAAGCCGATCCAACATTTGTTGCAGAGGATTGGGGAAAACCCAGGAAAACCCAATCAGATCAGGAGAGTTAGTGTTAGTAACCAAATGCAAATAAAAGTACTACTATGAATAGAAAGAAGATAAGTATGTATTTAACTAAATTCTAGATAAGTGGGCGAGGAGTTGTAATTTTAAGCTAGATATCAAGTTGTTATTGTTAGCTACAATGAAGTATAGTTTATTATAGTCCGAACATAATACCCTGAATGGCTCACGCAGGGCATAGTTCGAGCTACAATTGGGAAGTTTTAGAGGAAGGTAATTACGGGTGATTCTACCAGGGACAGAAAAGTGTAGTCTACTAAGTAAGTCGCTACTATCTATGTCACCTTGGATAAGGTTGTTAATAAATATAACACCAAGCATGGTTCTACGATTGGCTAGAGAAGGCAGATTAAGTAACAAAAGTCTACTAGGATAGGAAGGAAGTCTTGAATTTACATCCCAGTTAAGGCCTCGCAAGGCAAACATTAAGAAGTTTTTCTGTACGGATTCAATGCGGTCTCTATGAACTGGGTACTGAGGGTTCCAGACACATGATCCGTACTCGAGAATTGGACGAACAAGCGTAGTGAAGAGAGTCTTAGTTAAGTAAGGATCGTCAAACTCCTTGGACCATCTCTTAATAAAGCCGAGTACACCCATAGCTTTATTAACCATTGATGATATATGTTCAGAAAACTTGAGTTTTCGGTCCAAACGGACACCTAGATCATCAACCAGGGAAATTCTTTCCAAGGTACAACCACAAAGAGAGTATGATACGTACTTTGGGCAGGCACGTGAGAATGTCATCAGCTTGCATTTTGAGCTGTTCAGATTAAGGAGATTTGCACGACACCAAGAAAAGAAACAATCTAGGTCAGATTGAAGGCGAGAATGACAGGAGTCGTCTATAAATTGAAAACAGAGCTTGACATCATCCGCGTACATAAGAGTACGTGAGTTAAGTATGACCGTTGGGAGGTCATTGATGAAAAGTGTAAAAAGCAGGGGACCTAAGTGGCTTCCCTGAGGAACACCAGATGTGGCATGAACGGGATAGGAACGAGTATTTTTAAAGAGGACTCGTTGGGTTCTGTCACTCAAATAGCTCACAATCCAACTAAGAAGTTTTGGTGAGAAACCGTGAAGATTTAGTTTATGTGGAAGAAGGGAATGGTTGACTGAGTCAAATGCCTTACTGAAATCAGTATAAATGACATCAGTTTGAAGATTTTCCTGTAATCCTTTTACCACAGAGGATGTCAGCTCAAGCAAATTTGTCGTGGTAGAACGACGCTTCACAAATCCGTGTTGAAAACGGATATAACGGATCTACTAAAATGCTGCAAGTGAGGAGTAATAACATTCTCGAAGAATTTCGGTATAGCCGACAATTTAGAGATACCTCTATAATTGCTTACATCAGACTTGCTGCCCTTTTTACGTAAAGGGATGATAAAGGATTCCTTCCATATGGATGGAAACGAGGCAGTTACTAAGGACAGCGAAAATTGTTTGAGCAATGGCTTACATAAGGAGTTGGCACAGTATCGAAGTACACAGGCGGGGATACCATCGGGACCTGGTGAGAAGACTGGTTTAACCAATCGAAGATCCCTAATAAGTGAACTTTCATTCAGTAAAGGTGGGAAGATGCCATTCGAGCTTGGTACGCTATATGGATAGGAGTGAATGTTTGGCGTAGAAGAAGAATAAGTTGTTTGAAAAAACTTGGCAAACATATTAGGCCTGATCTGTGTCCGCCTCAGCGTTATCGAACATAAGTTTAAAAGGAAAGCCCGCTGACCTACGCTTCATGTTAACAAAACTGTAAAAATGTTTAGGATTCTCAAAGAACTGAATCCTACATCTTGTCAAATAGTTTTTATAACACTTCGCGTTAAGCACGGTAAAATTTGCACGAGCAGTTAGGTAGCGGGAAAAGACAAGCGATGAGTTTTTCAGCTTGTATTTCTTAAATAAGCTACTCTTTAAGTTTTTTAAGCGAGACAACTCTTTTGTAAACCAAGGATTGGTATTTGGATCGAAAATCCAACTACCTCTTACCGGATGTAACTGTCTAAGATCACCAAATACGATGATAGAAACAGCACCAAAAGGAGAAGTATTTTTGTAAATTTGCTTCAAACGGGAATCTAAAAATGAAATCATTAGAGAGCTAACCATTGATATTTCATCAATAATAATTAATTTAAGATCGATTAACCTTGAATGAAGGGTATTAACTAAATCATGGCTTAAGGCCCTTAGAGGTGCTGAGTGAGATTGATTAACAGGAAGTTAAAACATGGAATGCAGTGTCGAACCACTAATTCTGAATGCTGCTATTCCTGTTGGTGCACATAAGAGGATTTTAACAGATGTCGGATCAGCTCCTGTTATACATTACGGATAATGACTGAAAAATTGCTGATATAAGTCAACTCTTTCCGACTCCGGCATCGCCTCCAACAAATTCATAAAAGATTGTATTGTTTTTGGCATTATGCAAAGCATGTGTGAAATATATCTTCTGCTTTAAATTAGGATATCTAAATATATTAGCTAAGCTTTTCTAAGAAACTAAGGCTGGAAGCTTAATAAAACGGACATTACTATCTTCATCATTTATATCAATATTTCCATCCACATTTAAAACATTTAGATGTCGATCTATTTCAGGCAATCCTAAAACTGTGAAGCTATCATCTACTACTTCCTGTTCTCCTACTTGATTATTCTCATTTTCTGCTTCCTCTCTGAAATGGCTCAGAGCATCTTCAAGTTCCATACTAACTCCTGATTCTCCCTACTGGAACTACTGCTGGCGGACAAATGCAGACCTAAACAGCCATAGACGGCTTCCTGAGCGGATATCTCAGTGCCAAATATAAATTTGTTACCTAAATGTTGTAACTTTTGCTTAATATTGTAGTTACATTGTTGTTGTCTTTAATCTCATTGATTGCCTCACGCATCAACATTGAGATACCTCTCTGAAAGTCAAATAGGCCTCCTTGGTTTTCACGTGAGGTAGTAAGGCTGAAAAATTTGAAATCGCGGTATTTTAAAAAGTTTAAATTAACTCGTAATCCTTCTGATTTTACACGTTATATTGCTGCAAGAGCAAACTTTATTGCTCTGAATGCAAATTGTTACAAAAAGTATTTGCGAAGCTGCCGTTTGCAGTTTGCAGTTTTTCAGGCCCCAAGGCAGTTTTATAACTTTGTTAACTTAAAACGCAAACCAAGTAGATTTCCTCCCTCTCTATCATACGAAAATAAGGAAGCAACTGATGATCAGGCAGCCGCCGATTTGTTTGCAGACTTTTTTCAATCAACTTATTTAACTGAACCTTATAGTTCTCCTTTACATCCATACCCTTATAGTATAGAAGCATAACACTGTCTTCTGTCCTTCTATCGACAAAACCTCTCTATTAATTGATCTTAAATCGTTAAAACCCGTATTTTCTCCTGGCCCTGACGGAATTCCAGCATGCGTACTTAGTTTTTTTGCTGATTCGATTTTGAAGCCAATTTATAAGCTATTTGACTTGTCACTATTCAAAAGTTATTTCCCACCTATTTGGAAAAACTCTTTTTCCATTCCTCTTCACAAAAGTGGTTCTAACCATGATGTGAAGAACTATAGATGTATTTCCAAATTTTCCGCAATTCCTAAGATTTTTGAAAAAAATATTACCGCTCAGTTTACTTTTATGTGTAAATCTATAATTTAACCCCATCAACATGGGTTTATAAAGGCAAGATCAACAGCTACTAATCTTTTAGAATTCTCATCTCACATCAATCTAGGATTTCGGAACAAAATGCAAACCGATGTGGTCTATACTGACTTCAGTAAAGCATTTGACTCCGTAAATCATAATCTCTTAATTCATAAGTTAAATTTGATTGGTTTTCCTCAAAAGCTCCTTCTGTGGATATCCGATTATTTAACTAACAGGTCTCAGCGAGTTCTTTTTAAAGAATATCTTTCTAAGCCGAACTAATTTACTTCTGGTGTTCCTCAGGGCAGCCACCTTGGACCATTGCTATTTAACCTTTTTATTAACGATCTTCCTTCAATACTCCTTCACTCTAACATTCTTATGTATGCTGATGACGTGAAACTCTGTTTGACACACAATGATCCAGCAAATAACCTTCTTCAAACAGATCTTGATTTGTTTTTTGAATGGTGCAGCCATAATCTGCTGCATCTGAACTGTTTGAAGTTCAAGGTTATGTCATTTTACAGATGTAACTATCATGTCATCAATTGCAATCTTAACTTAACCCCACTCTTAAGAATATCTGAAGTAGCTGATGTAGGTATCCTCTTTGATCATAAATTGAAATTTGATCGTCACATTAGACAAACTGTCAATAAGGCATTTCGACTACTCGGGTTCATCAAAAAATGGGCCAAAGAATTCGAGGATCCTTACACGACAAAGCTGCTTTACACTTTTCTTGTTCGTCCAACTCTTGAATATGGGTCTTGCGTGTGGTCGCCGCAATACCATATTCACCAAGGTAGAATTGAGTCTGTTCAAAAGCAGTTTCTACTCTTTGCCTTGTGCAGGTTTTATTGGGTTCCGGGTGTAGACTTACCACCATACTCTAGTAGACTCCTTCTAATTAACCTACCTTCTTTAACTAACCGTCGTATTATGTTATGTTTATTGTAAAACTAATAAAGTAAAATATAGATTCCTCTACTCTGCTTACTCAACTTAATTTCTGTATTCCTTCTAAAGTTACTCGTAATTTAATGCCACTATCCTTGGCCTTTTGTAAAACTAACTATAGCTTGCATGATCCTTTCCGAGTTCTCTGTGCTGACTACAACAGACTGTCTAGAGTTTTCAACTCCGAGTCCTTCCTTTACTCTGTTAATCTGTCTATCCTCAATCAATTAACACTACATGCTAACAACTAATATTAATCTGACGATCTGATTGGGTTTTACTGGGTTTTCCCCAATCCGTTGCAGCAAAAGTTGGATCGAGAATTTTTGTTTTGTTATCCCCAGCCTAAATTTAAAAATATATATTTTTAATTAAATTTAAATTCTTGACATATTGCAAAATTTTAATTTTAAAATCTAAATTATTTTCTTTTTTTTTTAAATTTCCAATTTTTTTTGATGTAATCTAATTTTAATTTTAAGTCGACTGTTTTAGTTGACGTTAAATAAATACATTTTTTAGCTGACTCAAGGTCAATATCGATATCGGTTCGATTTCTGCATCATAACTTATCTAGTCGATATTTTTTATTGTTTTTTATTTTTGCCAAACACAATAAGAACACTTGTCAAAAAGACAAAGAGCGGGCTTGAATGTACAATTGTTTCACGAAGTAGCCTACTTCGATCATCAGCATTCATCGCTGACTAACTTGGTGATCGAAGACAGTTTCATCTCCGCACTGCTAGAACTCGTTGGGAATTCTAGTGGTGCCGAGATGGAAACCAATTCAATAAACCAAGCTTGTCTCTTTGTTGTGTTTGGACTTAATACTGCTTTGAATTCATCTGCGAGAATTCCTGATTGCAGTTGCACTTAGTTAAAAGGTGCATAAAGCTCTATTGGTGTAGAGCATTGTCCGGAGTGTCTACCGTTATTTGTAATAAGCGTGGCTTACGACCTGCATTTTTTAAAAACATTTTAGCTGACTCAAGGTCAATATCGATATTTGTTCGATTTCTGCATCATAGCTTATCTAGTCGATATTTTTTATTGTTTTTTATTTTTGCCAAACACAACAAGAACACTTGTCAAAAATACAAAGAGCAGGCTTGAATGTACAATTGTTTCACGAAGTAGCCTACTTCGATCATCAGCATTCATCGCTGACTAACTTGGTGATCGAAGACAGTTTCATCTCCGCACTGCTAGAACTCGTTGGGAATTCTAGTGGTGCCGAGATGGAAACCAATTCAATAAACCAAGCTTGTCTCTTTGTTGAGTTTGGACTTAATACTGCATTGAATTCATCTGCGAGAATTCCTGATTGCAGTTGCACTTAGTTAAAAGGTGCACAAAGCTCTATTGGTGTAGAGCATTGTCCGGAGTGTCTATCGTTATTTGTAATAAGCGTGGCTTACGACCTGCATTTGTTAAAAACATTTTAGCTGACTCAAGGTCAATATCGATATCGGTTCGATTTCTGCATCATAGCTTATCTAGTCGATATTTTTTATTTAATTATTTTCTTCCTTCCTTTATGTTCTGTATACATAGCTAGCTAGCACGCTGCAAACATGAATTTAGTCTCTAATAAACGCCAAATCGAATAAGTTATGGGCCCAGAACGCTTCCACTGCGTGTATTAATTGAGGAAAATTAAACAGAGACTCGTTTGTGAAATAATAAAATCTTAAAAACAAGATGAGTTCCCAATATTCAATAGAAAAATTGGATAATGACAACTATAGTTCGTCGGCAGTGCAGATGAAAAGTCTGCTGATTCATTCTGAGTTGTGGGGAATTGTGAGTGGCCGCGAAATTAAAAGTAAGAATGATACTGTGGAACAGCAGACAAATTTCGATCGCAAAGACGAAAAAGCCCTGGCAAGTGTATTACTGTGTATAAAGCCATCGCAAATTAATCATGTTAAACATTGTACGACATCAGAGGAAACTTGGAAAAAGCTGGCCGCTATTCACACGCCTTCTGGGCCGGCGCGTAGAATACAGTTATTTAAACAGTTACTCGACATGAAAATGTCAGAGTCAGAGGGCATTACAAAGCATGTGAATAATTTTTCTGATGTGATCGCGAAGTTAAACGAAATTCAAAAGCTAGTACCGGATGAAATGCTTGTTATAATTTTGTTGGCAAGCCTTAGTGACGCATATGAAGGCTTTGTAATCGCAATAGAAGCGCGCGACAATTTGCCGTCGTTTGAGGCCCTAAAAATTAAGTTGCTGGAAGAGGGGGAAAGACGTAAAACGGTTGAGCAAATTGCAGTGAAAGAAGAACAGAAAATGTTCGCGTCGCGATTCGAAAATGACAAAAAGAACAAGAACAAAAGGGATAAAAAACATCGAATGTTGGAAATGTGGCCGCCGCGGTCATATTTCGGCGAAGTGCAGATCGAAAGAAAAATCGACGAAGTCAGAAAAGGACAACGATAGTGACAAAAAGAACGATAGCAGCAAAAAGTCGTATTCCATTTTCGCTGGAGCTTCGCACGAAAGTACACTTTCGGTTGATGTTTGGTGCTTGTTAAATAGCTGCCTGCGTCACCGATTTTCAATTCAATTCAATTCAATTCAATTCAATTCAATTCAATTCAATTCAATTCAATTCAATTCAATTCAATTCAATTCAATTCAATTCAATTCAATTCAATTCAATTCAATTCAATTCAATTCAATTCAATTCAATTCAATTCAATTCAATTCAATTCAATTCAATTCAATTCAATTCAATTCAATTCAATTCAATTCAATTCAATTCAATTCAATTCAATTCAATTCAATTCAATTCAATTCAATTCAATTCAATTCAATTCAATTCAATTCAATTCAATTCAATTCAATTCAATTCAATTCAATTCAATTCAATTCAATTCAATTCAATTCAATTCAATTCAATTCAATTCAATTCAATTCAATTCAATTCAATTCAATTCAATTCAATTCAATTCAATTCAATTCAATTCAATTCAATTCAATTCAATTCAATTCAATTCAATTCAATTCAATTCAATTCAATTCAATTCAATTCAATTCAATTCAATTCAATTCAATTCAATTCAATTCAATTCAATTCAATTCAATTCAATTCAATTCAATTCAATTCAATTCAATTCAATTCAATTCAATTCAATTCAATTCAATTCAATTCAATTCAATTCAATTCAATTCAATTCAATTCAATTCAATTCAATTCAATTCAATTCAATTCAATTCAATTCAATTCAATTCAATTCAATTCAATTCAATTCAATTCAATTCAATTCAATTCAATTCAATTCAATTCAATTCAATTCAATTCAATTCAATTCAATTCAATTCAATTCAATTCAATTCAATTCAATTCAATTCAATTCAATTCAATTCAATTCAATTCAATTCAATTCAATTCAATTCAATTCAATTCAATTCAATTCAATTCAATTCAATTCAATTCAATTCAATTCAATTCAATTCAATTCAATTCAATTCAATTCAATTCAATTCAATTCAATTCAATTCAATTCAATTCAATTCAATTCAATTCAATTCAATTCAATTCAATTCAATTCAATTCAATTCAATTCAATTCAATTCAATTCAATTCAATTCAATTCAATTCAATTCAATTCAATTCAATTCAATTCAATTCAATTCAATTCAATTCAATTCAATTCAATTCAATTCAATTCAATTCAATTCAATTCAATTCAATTCAATTCAATTCAATTCAATTCAATTCAATTCAATTCAATTCAATTCAATTCAATTCAATTCAATTCAATTCAATTCAATTCAATTCAATTCAATTCAATTCAATTCAATTCAATTCAATTCAATTCAATTCAATTCAATTCAATTCAATTCAATTCAATTCAATTCAATTCAATTCAATTCAATTCAATTCAATTCAATTCAATTCAATTCAATTCAATTCAATTCAATTCAATTCAATTCAATTCAATTCAATTCAATTCAATTCAATTCAATTCAATTCAATTCAATTCAATTCAATTCAATTCAATTCAATTCAATTCAATTCAATTCAATTCAATTCAATTCAATTCAATTCAATTCAATTCAATTCAATTCAATTCAATTCAATTCAATTCAATTCAATTCAATTCAATTCAATTCAATTCAATTCAATTCAATTCAATTCAATTCAATTCAATTCAATTCAATTCAATTCAATTCAATTCAATTCAATTCAATTCAATTCAATTCAATTCAATTCAATTCAATTCAATTCAATTCAATTCAATTCAATTCAATTCAATTCAATTCAATTCAATTCAATTCAATTCAATTCAATTCAATTCAATTCAATTCAATTCAATTCAATTCAATTCAATTCAATTCAATTCAATTCAATTCAATTCAATTCAATTCAATTCAATTCAATTCAATTCAATTCAATTCAATTCAATTCAATTCAGTTCAATTCAATTCAATTCAATTCAATTCAATTCAATTCAATTCAATTCAATTCAATTCAATTCAATTCAATTCAATTCAATTCAATTCAATTCAATTCAATTCAATTCAATTCAATTCAATTCAATTCAATTCAATTCAATTCAATTCAATTCAATTCAATTCAATTCAATTCAATTCAATTCAATTCAATTCAATTCAATTCAATTCAATTCAATTCAATTCAATTCAATTCAATTCAATTCAATTCAATTCAATTCAATTCAATTCAATTCAATTCAATTCAATTCAATTCAATTCAATTCAATTCAATTCAATTCAATTCAATTCAATTCAATTCAATTCAATTCAATTCAATTCAATTCAATTCAATTCAATTCAATTCAATTCAATTCAATTCAATTCAATTCAATTCAATTCAATTCAATTCAATTCAATTCAATTCAATTCAATTCAATTCAATTCAATTCAATTCAATTCAATTCAATTCAATTCAATTCAATTCAATTCAATTCAATTCAATTCAATTCAATTCAATTCAATTCAATTCAATTCAATTCAATTCAATTCAATTCAATTCAATTCAATTCAATTCAATTCAATTCAATTCAATTCAATTCAATTCAATTCAATTCAATTCAATTCAATTCAATTCAATTCAATTCAATTCAATTCAATTCAATTCAATTCAATTCAATTCAATTCAATTCAATTCAATTCAATTCAATTCAATTCAATTCAATTCAATTCAATTCAATTCAATTCAATTCAATTCAATTCAATTCAATTCAATTCAATTCAATTCAATTCAATTCAATTCAATTCAATTCAATTCAATTCAATTCAATTCAATTCAATTCAATTCAATTCAATTCAATTCAATTCAATTCAATTCAATTCAATTCAATTCAATTCAATTCAATTCAATTCAATTCAATTCAATTCAATCCAATTCAATTCAATTCAATTCAATTCAATTCAATTCAATTCAATTCAATTCAATTCAATTCAATTCAATTCAATTCAATTCAATTCAATTCAATTCAATTCAATTCAATTCAATTCAATTCAATTCAATTCAATTCAATTCAATTCAATTCAATTCAATTCAATTCAATTCAATTCAATTCAATTCAATTCAATTCAATTCAATTCAATTCAATTCAATTCAATTCAATTCAATTCAATTCAATTCAATTCAATTCAATTCAATTCAATTCAATTCAATTCAATTCAATTCAATTCAATTCAATTCAATTCAATTCAATTCAATTCAATTCAATTCAATTCAATTCAATTCAATTCAATTCAATTCAATTCAATTCAATTCAATTCAATTCAATTCAATTCAATTCAATTCAATTCAATTCAATTCAATTCAATTCAATTCAATTCAATTCAATTCAATTCAATTCAATTCAATTCAATTCAATTCAATTCAATTCAATTCAATTCAATTCAATTCAATTCAATTCAATTCAATTCAATTCAATTCAATTCAATTCAATTCAATTCAATTCAATTCAATTCAATTCAATTCAATTCAATTCAATTCAATTCAATTCAATTCAATTCAATTCAATTCAATTCAATTCAATTCAATTCAATTCAATTCAATTCAATTCAATTCAATTCAATTCAATTCAATTCAATTCAATTCAATTCAATTCAATTCAATTCAATTCAATTCAATTCAATTCAATTCAATTCAATTCAATTCAATTCAATTCAATTCAATTCAATTCAATTCAATTCAATTCAATTCAATTCAATTCAATTCAATTCAATTCAATTCAATTCAATTCAATTCAATTCAATTCAATTCAATTCAATTCAATTCAATTCAATTCAATTCAATTCAATTCAATTCAATTCAATTCAATTCAATTCAATTCAATTCAATTCAATTCAATTCAATTCAATTCAATTCAATTCAATTCAATTCAATTCAATTCAATTCAATTCAATTCCAATTCAATTCAATTCAATTCAATTCAATTCAATTCAATTCAATTCAATTCAATTCCATTCAATTCAATTCAATTCAATTCAATTCAATTCAATTCAATTCAATTCAATTCAATTCAATTCAATTCAATTCAATTCAATTCAATTCAATTCAATTCAATTCAATTCAATTCAATTCAATTCAATTCAATTCAATTCAATTCAATTCAATTCAATTCAATTCAATTCAATTCAATTCAATTCAATTCAATTCAATTCAATTCAATTCAATTCAATTCAATTCAATTCAATTCAATTCAATTCAATTCAATTCAATTCAATTCAATTCAATTCAATTCAATTCAATTCAATTCAATTCAATTCAATTCAATTCAATTCAATTCAATTCAATTCAATTCAATTCAATTCAATTCAATTCAATTCAATTCAATTCAATTCAATTCAATTCAATTCAATTCAATTCAATTCAATTCAATTCAATTCAATTCAATTCAATTCAATTCAATTCAATTCAATTCAATTCAATTCAATTCAATTCAATTCAATTCAATTCAATTCAATTCAATTCAATTCAATTCAATTCAATTCAATTCAATTCAATTCAATTCAATTCAATTCAATTCAATTCAATTCAATTCAATTCAATTCAATTCAATTCAATTCAATTCAATTCAATTCAATTCAATTCAATTCAATTCAATTCAATTCAATTCAATTCAATTCAATTCAATTCAATTCAATTCAATTCAATTCAATTCAATTCAATTCAATTCAATTCAATTCAATTCAATTCAATTCAATTCAATTCAATTCAATTCAATTCAATTCAATTCAATTCAATTCAATTCAATTCAATTCAATTCAATTCAATTCAATTCAATTCAATTCAATTCAATTCAATTCAATTCAATTCAATTCAATTCAATTCAATTCAATTCAATTCAATTCAATTCAATTCAATTCAATTCAATTCAATTCAATTCAATTCAATTCAATTCAATTCAATTCAATTCAATTCAATTCAATTCAATTCAATTCAATTCAATTCAATTCAATTCAATTCAATTCAATTCAATTCAATTCAATTCAATTCAATTCATTCAATTCAATTCAATTCAATTCAATTCAATTCAATTCAATTCAATTCAATTCAATTCAATTCAATTCAATTCAATTCAATTCAATTCAATTCAATTCAATTCAATTCAATTCAATTCAATTCAATTCAATTCAATTCAATTCAATTCAATTCAATTCAATTCAATTCAATTCAATTCAATTCAATTCAATTCAATTCAATTCAATTCAATTCAATTCAATTCAATTCAATTCAATTCAATTCAATTCAATTCAATTCAATTCAATTCAATTCAATTCAATTCAATTCAATTCAATTCAATTCAATTCAATTCAATTCAATTCAATTCAATTCAATTCAATTCAATTCAATTCAATTCAATTCAATTCAATTCAATTCAATTCAATTCAATTCAATTCAATTCAATTCAATTCAATTCAATTCAATTCAATTCAATTCAATTCAATTCAATTCAATTCAATTCAATTCAATTCAATTCAATTCAATTCAATTCAATTCAATTCAATTCAATTCAATTCAATTCAATTCAATTCAATTCAATTCAATTCAATTCAATTCAATTCAATTCAATTCAATTCAATTCCATTCAATTCAATTCAATTCAATTCAATTCAATTCAATTCAATTCAATTCAATTCAATTCAATTCAATTCAATTCAATTCAATTCAATTCAATTCAATTCAATTCAATTCAATTCAATTCAATTCAATTCAATTCAATTCAATTCAATTCAATTCAATTCAATTCAATTCAATTCAATTCAATTCAATTCAATTCAATTCAATTCAATTCAATTCAATTCAATTCAATTCAATTCAATTTAATTCAATTCAATTCAATTCAATTCAATTCAATTCAATTCAATTCAATTCAATTCAATTCAATTCAATTCAATTCAATTCAATTCAATTCAATTCAATTCAATTCAATTCAATTCAATTCAATTCAATTCAATTCAATTCAATTCAATTCAATTCAATTCAATTCAATTCAATTCAATTCAATTCAATTCAATTCAATTCAATTCAATTCAATTCAATTCAATTCAATTCAATTCAATTCAATTCAATTCAATTCAATTCAATTCAATTCAATTCAATTCAATTCAATTCAATTCAATTCAATTCAATTCAATTCAATTCAATTCAATTCAATTCAATTCAATTCAATTCAATTCAATTCAATTCAATTCAATTCAATTCAATTCAATTCAATTCAATTCAATTCAATTCAATTCAATTCAATTCAATTCAATTCAATTCAATTCAATTCAATTCAATTCAATTCAATTCAATTCAATTCAATTCAATTCAATTCAATTCAATTCAATTCAATTCAATTCAATTCAATTCAATTCAATTCAATTCAATTCAATTCAATTCAATTCAATTCAATTCAATTCAATTCAATTCAATTCAATTCAATTCAATTCAATTCAATTCAATTCAATTCAATTCAATTCAATTCAATTCAATTCAATTCAATTCAATTCAATTCAATTCAATTCAATTCAATTCAATTCAATTCAATTCAATTCAATTCAATTCAATTCAATTCAATTCAATTCAATTCAATTCAATCCAATTCAATTCAATTCAATTCAATTCAATTCAATTCAATTCAATTCAATTCAATTCAATTCAATTCAATTCAATTCAATTCAATTCAATTCAATTCAATTCAATTCAATTCAATTCAATTCAATTCAATTCAATTCAATTCAATTCAATTCAATTCAATTCAATTCAATTCAATTCAATTCAATTCAATTCAATTCAATTCAATTCAATTCAATTCAATTCAATTCAATTCAATTCAATTCAATTCAATTCAATTCAATTCAATTCAATTCAATTCAATTCAATTCAATTCAATTCAATTCAATTCAATTCAATTCAATTCAATTCAATTCAATTCAATTCAATTCAATTCAATTCAATTCAATTCAATTCAATTCAATTCAATTCAATTCAATTCAATTCAATTCAATTCAATTCAATTCAATTCAATTCAATTCAATTCAATTCAATTCAATTCAATTCAATTCAATTCAATTCAATTCAATTCAATTCAATTCAATTCAATTCAATTCCATTCAATTCAATTCAATTCAATTCAATTCAATTCAATTCAATTCAATTCAATTCAATTCAATTCAATTCAATTCAATTCAATTCAATTCAATTCAATTCAATTCAATTCAATTCAATTCAATTCAATTCAATTCAATTCAATTCAATTCAATTCAATTCAATTCAATTCAATTCAATTCCATTCAATTCAATTCAATTCAATTCAATTCAATTCAATTCAATTCAATTCAATTCAATTCAATTCAATTCAATTCAATTCAATTCAATTCAATTCAATTCAATTCAATTCAATTCAATTCAATTCAATTCAATTCAATTCAATTCAATTCAATTCAATTCAATTCAATTCAATTCAATTCAATTCAATTCAATTCAATTCAATTCAATTCAATTCAATTCAATTCAATTCAATTCAATTCAATTCAATTCAATTCAATTCAATTCAATTCAATTCAATTCAATTCAATTCAATTCAATTCAATTCAATTCAATTCAATTCAATTCAATTCAATTCAATTCAATTCAATTCAATTCAATTCAATTCAATTCAATTCAATTCAATTCAATTCAATTCAATTCAATTCAATTCAATTCAATTCAATTCAATTCAATTCAATTCAATTCAATTCAATTCAATTCAATTCAATTCAATTCACTTCAATTCAATTCAATTCAATTCAATTCAATTCAATTCAATTCAATTCAATTCAATTCAATTCAATTCAATTCAATTCAATTCAATTCAATTCAATTCAATTCAATTCAATTCAATTCAATTCAATTCAATTCAATTCAATTCAATTCAATTCAATTCAATTCAATTCAATTCAATTCAATTCAATTCAATTCAATTCAATTCAATTCAATTCAATTCAATTCAATTCAATTCAATTCAATTCAATTCAATTCAATTCAATTCAATTCAATTCAATTCAATTCAATTCAATTCAATTCAATTCAATTCAATTCAATTCAATTCAATTCAATTCAATTCAATTCAATTCAATTCAATTCAATTCAATTCAATTCAATTCAATTCAATTCAATTCAATTCAATTCAATTCAATTCAATTCAATTCAATTCAATTCAATTCAATTCAATTCAATTCAATTTAATTTAATTTAATTTAATTCAATTTAATTCAATTCAATTCAATTCAATTCAATTCAATTCAATTCAATTCAATTCAACTAATATTAATCTGACGATCTGATTGGGTTTTACTGGGTTTTCCCCAATCCGTTGCAGCAAAAGTTGGATCGAGAATTTTTGTTTTGTTATCCCCAGCCTAAATTTAAAAATATATATTTTTAATTAAATTTAAATTCTTGACATATTGCAAAATTTTAATTTTAAAATCTAAATTATTTTCTTTTTTTTAAATTTCCAATTTTTTTGATGTAATCTAATTTTAATTTTAAGTCGACTGTTTTAGTTGACGTTAAATAAATACATTTTTTAGCTGACTCAAGGTCAATATCGATATCGGTTCGATTTCTGCATCATAACTTATCTAGTCGATATTTTTTATTGTTTTTTATTTTTGCCAAACACAATAAGAACACTTGTCAAAAAGACAAAGAGCGGGCTTGAATGTACAATTGTTTCACGAAGTAGCCTACTTCGATCATCAGCATTCATCGCTGACTAACTTGGTGATCGAAGACAGTTTCATCTCCGCACTGCTAGAACTCGTTGGGAATTCTAGTGGTGCCGAGATGGAAACCAATTCAATAAACCAAGCTTGTCTCTTTGTTGTGTTTGGACTTAATACTGCTTTGAATTCATCTGCGAGAATTCCTGATTGCAGTTGCACTTAGTTAAAAGGTGCATAAAGCTCTATTGGTGTAGAGCATTGTCCGGAGTGTCTACCGTTATTTGTAATAAGCGTGGCTTACGACCTGCATTTTTTAAAAACATTTTAGCTGACTCAAGGTCAATATCGATATCGGTTCGATTTCTGCATCATAACTTATCTAGTCGATATTTTTTATTGTTTTTTATTTTTGCCAAACACAATAAGAACACTTGTCAAAAAGACAAAGAGCGGGCTTGAATGTACAATTGTTTCACGAAGTAGCCTACTTCGATCATCAGCATTCATCGCTGACTAACTTGGTGATCGAAGACAGTTTCATCTCCGCACTGCTAGAACTCGTTGGGAATTCTAGTGGTGCCGAGATGGAAACAATTCAATAAACCAAGCTTGTCTCTTTGTTGAGTTTGGACTTAATACTGCATTGAATTCATCTGCGAGAATTCCTGATTGCAGTTGCACTTAGTTAAAAGGTGCATAAAGCTCTATTGGTGTAGAGCATTGTCCGGAGTGTCTAGCGTTATTTGTAATAAGCGTGGCTTACGACCTGCATTTGTTAAAAACATTTTAGCTGACTCAAGGTCAATATCGATATCGGTTCGATTTCTGCATCATAGCTTATCTAGTCGATATTTTTTATTTAATTATTTTCTTCCTTCCTTTATGTTCTGTATACATGCTAGCTAGCACGCTGCAAACATGAATTTAGTCTCTAATAAACGCCAAATCGAATAAGTTATGGGCCCAGAACGCTTCCACTGCGTGTATTAATTGAGGAAAATTAAACAGAGACTCGTTTGTGAAATAATAAAATCTTAAAAACAAGATGAGTTCCCAATATTCAATAGAAAAAATTGGATAATGACAACTATAGTTCGTCGGCAGTGCAGATGAAAAGTCTGCTGATTCATTCTGAGTTGTAGGGAATTGTGAGTGGCCGCGAAATTAAAAGTAAGAATGATACTGTGGAACAGCAGACAAATTTCGATCGCAAAGACGAAAAAGCCCTGGCAAGTGTATTACTGTGTATAAAGCCATCGCAAATTAATCATGTTAAACATTGTACGACATCAGAGGAAACTTGGAAAAAGCTGGCCGCTATTCACACGCCTTCTGGGCCGGCGCGTAGAATACAGTTATTTAAACAGTTACTCGACATGAAAATGTCAGAGTCAGAGGGCATTACAAAGCATGTGAATAATTTTTCTGATGTGATCGCGAAGTTAAACGAAATTCAAAAGCTAGTACCGGATGAAATGCTTGTTATAATTTTTGTTGGCAAGCCTTAGTGACGCATATGAGGGCTTTGTAATCGCAATAGAAGCGCGCGACAATTTGCCGTCGTTTGAGGCCCTAAAAATTAAGTTGCTGGAAGAGGGGGGAAAGACGTAAAACGGTTGAGCAAATTGCAGTGAAAGAAGAACAGAAAATGTTCGCGTCGCGATTCGAAAATGACAAAAAGAACAAGAACAAAAGGGATAAAAAACATCGAATGTTGGAAATGTGGCCGCCGCGGTCATATTTCGGCGAAGTGCAGATCGAAAGAAAAATCGACGAAGTCAGAAAAGGACAACGATAGTGACAAAAAGAACGATAGCAGCAAAAAGTCGTATTCCGTTTTCGCTGGAGCTTCGCACGAAAGTACACTTTCGGTTGATGTTTGGTGCTTGTTAAATAGCTGCCTGCGTCACCGATTTTTTTCAAATTTTTTTTACAGATAGGGCTATATTTATCATGATTTTAGGTGAAAGAATTATTTGGCGGTCGCTTCTAGTTTTTTTTTAATTGAATTTTGAAAATAATTAATTTTACATGTATTTTGTTGTTGGCCAATTCTCAGTAAAACGTCACAACGATGCGCACTGTGTGCCACAAATGATTTATTTCAAGCAAAAATGCGGCAGTCACAAAAATTATGCTGTTGCAACAGTTAACTTTCCCGTTTCTTGACGCTTATGCAGAATTTCGGCGCGACCGTCGAAAAGTTGTTGATCGGCAGTCTGGCGCCAACGCAGATGTTCAATAGCTTTTTCAAGCCATTCGAATATCATTCGACGTGTAATTTTCAATGCGAAAAGATGGCAAATTGCAATAGATGCAACTTATCGAATGCAGAATTTTCAATTGTCTTAAGGACGAGGGCTTCCAACACCAGACAGTGAACCACTCAAAAAATTTCGTCGATCCATCAACCGCAGCCCATACCCAATCTGTCGAGCGGTTGTGGCGTGACGTGATAGATGGCATACCGCGCTTTGGACGCAAAAAGGCGCACTTATTAGGGTTTTTGGCCAAATTTCAAATCGCGCGATTTTTTTTTCAAAAATTTTTTGCCTAAGGCGCCTTGTGTTTAATGTCGTCAACTAACACCTTTTCCCTTATATTAAGAATCGTCTGATTCGGAGTAGAAGACCAGCTTCATGTCTTCACCAAATCGGCCCTTTTCAGGGCCACCAAAATTATATAAAGATAAAAAATTTTCAAAATATATATTTATATAACATACGAGGGTCGTTTGACTTTTTGTATTTGCCGCGCACCTGCTCTAAATACAACACTGCTCCTGTCAGCAGTTATCAATTAACAGCTGACTGTAAAATTTTGAGAAAGCTGCGTTTCGTAGTTTGCGTTTTATAGGCATTGAAAGCAGACGATCTCGTGAATTTTAACGAAAATGGAAAAAAGTGAATTTCGTGTGCTAATTAAGCATTATTTTTTGCGTAAAAAATCCATCACCGAAACCAAGGAAAGACTTGATAAATATTATGGGGACTCTGCACCATCAATTTCAATGGTTAAGAAATGGTTTACTGAGTTCCGTTGTGGTCGTACCAGTACAAGTGATGCCGAACGTTCAGGTCGCCCAAAAGAGGTCGTCATGCCAGAAATCGTCGACAAAATCCATGGAATGATATTGGATGATCGGAGAATGAAAGTGCGTGAGGTAGCTGAGGCTGTAGGCATCTCAACTGAACGGGTACATCACATTTTACATGAATATTTGGACATGAAAAAGCTTTCCACGCAATGGGTGCCGCGATTGCTCACACACGACCATAAGCGCAACCGTGTGACCATTTCAAAGGAGTGTTTGGCGATGTTCAACCGCAATCCAAACGAATTTTTGCGCCGTTTCGTTACCGTAGACGAAACATGGATCCACCACACCACACCAGAGACCAAAGAACAATCAAGACAGTGGGTTTCTCCGGGTGAACGTGCACCAAAGAAGGCCAAGGTGGGTCTGTCGGCCAACAAGGTCATGGCCACAGTTTTTTGGGATGCACAAGGTATCATTCACATCGATTACCTTGAAAAGGGTAAAACGATCACCGGCGAATATTATTCAGAGCTTTTGGACAGATTCGATATTGATTTGGCGAAAAAAAAAGTGCTGTTCCATCAGGACAATGCACGGGTGCACACGTGTGTAGTCAGCATGGCAAAATTTCATAAATTGGGCTACGAACTGCTACCCCATCCAGCATATTCTCCAGATTTAGCCCCCTGTGACTATTTTTTGTTTCCAAACATGAAGAAATGGCTCGGCGGTAAGAGATTCGGGTCAAATGAAGAGGTCATCACAGAAACAAACGACTATTTTGAGGGCCTTGAGAAAACCTATTATTTGGAAGGAATAAAAAAATTGGAAAAACGCTGGACTAAATGTATAGAGCTAAAAGGAGATTATGTTGAGAAATAAAACGCTTCTTTGACGAAAAAAATATATTTTATTCAAAAAGTCACGGACTTATCAAACGACCCTCGTATGTATATATTATGGTAGGAAAGTAAGAGTAACTTTACAACTCTTAAAAAAAGTTTCATATATTGAAGTGATGCAAATTTTTCATTTCAAACAAACCAGCTTATGGCACACTGTACCGACACAAAACGTTGCAGACATACTGGCGTCACACACAAAAAGGCAACAACAAAATACATGTAATATTAATTATTTTCAAAATTCAATTTCAAAAAAAAAAATCGGTGACGCAGGCAGCTATTTAACCTTTACCTAATTTTGTTTCGGTCGCTAAAGTAATAAATAATGGTTTTAAAATATGCTTTGAAAAAGACAAAGCGAGTGTGAAAAACGAGAAGGGTGATACAGTGTTAGTTGCGAAAAAGCAAAATGACTTGTTTGTGTTTGAAACCGAGAATAAAACCGCTTTTGCTGCAATGGCAAATTTAAAGCAAGTAATAACATGGCATAATAGATTCGGGCATATAAATTTTAATAGCATTAAATCCATGATCCACAAGGATATTGTGTATGGTCTGCCTGGTGTTGCCAGAAACGTGAGTGACTATGTTTGCGAAACATGTGCAAAAAGTAAAATTTGCGTAAAACAGTTCCCACAAATGTCGGAAAATCGATCGCGCGAAATTTTGGGATTAATTCATACTGACATTTGTGGACCTATAAGCACAGTATCGAAAGGTGGCGCACGATATTTTGCTCCTTTTATTGATGATAAGACGCGTTACATAACGGTGTATATGCTGAAATCGAAAGATCAAGTTTTTGAAAAATTTAAAGAGTTCAAAGCGTTGGCCGAAAAACAAACTGGAAAGAAGATTAAAGCCATAAGGAGCGACAACGGCCGAGAGTACCTGAGCGGCGCATTTGAGAACTTCTTGGTAAGCCAAAGAATTAAGCGACAACTAACAGTTCCTCATACTCCACAGCAAAACGGAGCACCAGAACGCTGGTGGAGATGGCAAGAAGCATGCTGGTGTATGCTAGGGCCAATGAATCACTGTGGGGAGAAGCTATAATGACCGCAGCATATTTACGGAATAGATCCGAGACGTCGTCAGTACCTGAGATGACTCTATACCAGGCGTGGTTTGGAAAGAAGCCAAGCGTGGCCCATTTGAGAATGTTTGGTACAAAGGTTATCGTATTGGATAAGACGCACAAAAGAAAATTTTGTCAGAAGGGCATCGAGCATATAATGGTGGGGTATTCAGGTACCGCTAAAGCTTATCGACTTTTCAATCCTCAGACACAAAATATAAAAGAAGCCAGGGATGTTGTGTTTTTGGAACACGAAATTGCACAAGATACTAGTACATCGGTTGAAGAGTTTCCGGATGATCCAAGTGAATTGATAATGAAGATTGGCATAGAACCAGGCAAAGAGGTCAAGCCACAAGCGACAGAAGAGCAAGACGATATTGAAATTGAACCAAACTCAGAAGAGAGCGTCGTTGGACAAAAACGGGGTCCAAGGAGACAAAAATTGGTTCGTACTGGAGCTCCAGGGCGTCCACGGAAAGAATATAATTTGCTCAGTGCCATTGGTACAACCGAAGATGTTGTAGTGCCCATTAGTGTCAAAGAGGCGTTAAACATGAGGCATGCAGACGAATGGAAAGCTGCGATGCAGAAGGAGTACGATCAGTTGCAATCCATAAAGACATGGAGCCTAGTTGATCTACCACCTGGTGAGATGTATTGGCTGTAAATGGGTGTTTGCCATAAAGCGGGACAAATATGGCAAGCTGGATCGGTTTAAAGCTCGTTTAGTCGCAAAGGGATGCGGACAGCAATACGGCATCAACTATACGGAAACATTTTCACCAGTAGCAAGATATTCGTCAATCAGATTGGTAATTGCATTAGCCGTAGAGCGAGATGTATATGCATCAAATGGATGTCTCGGCAGCGTACCTTAACAGTGAACTACAGGATGAAGTATATATGAGGCAACCTGATGGCTTTATAGACTCCAAATATCCGAAAAGGGTACTGAAGCTGGAGAAATCCTTATACGGCCTGAAGCAGAGTGGTCGAGAGTGGAATCAGACTCTGGACAGTACTCTGTTGGAAACGGAGTTCGTGCCCTGTGCTAGCGAGCCATGCATCTACACCTGCAAATTCGAAGAGAATTTAAGTATTATCATTGTATATGTTGACGATTTAATTATTGCTTGTTCCAGAAAAGACCGCGTCAACATAAAGAGCGCAATGGCTCAGGCATTTGATGTGGTAGATGGCAGTGAGCTGAAGCACTTTTTAGGTATCGAAATTGAGCGATCTGGTGACACGGGCAACGTTTCAATCGCCCATAAGCAGTTCATAGAATGATTGCTGCGAGAATATAGAATGGAAGATTGCAAACCAAGTGCGACTCCATTAGAGGTTGGCTTCCAAACTAAATGCACAAATGATGACTGCCAAAGTGTGGACCAGACAAGGTATCAGTCACTTGTTGAGTCTTTATTGTATCTGGCCATGACGACTCGGCCGGATATTGCACATTCCGTTGCCAAGTTGGCACAACGATGCAGTGATCCCCACAAGGAACATGAGGTGGCAGCTAAGCGTGTGCTAAGCTACCTGAAAGGAACTGCAAACTTGCAGTTACATTATAGTCGAACTGGTGTACCTGCACACTGTTTTGTGGATGCAGATTGGGCAGGTGACAGCACAGACAGGAAATCATTTAGCGGTTGGGCATTCTTTCTGGCAGGATCGGCAATTACGTGGGAGTCCAAGAAGCAGAGCATTGTGGCGTTCAGCATCACGGAGGCTGAGTATGTATTATGTAATAGCACTATCTACAGCAGCGATGGAAGCTTAAACTTATAAGAGAGATGGGTTGTGAGCCACCCTTCGACAATGATGATCTACAGCGACAACCAAGGTGCACAATGTCTTGTTAAGAATGCTACATTTCATGCTAGAAGCAAGCATATTGACATTAAATACCACTTCGTAAGAGAATTATATAAGAAAAAGATAATTGATATTGAATACCTTTGTACTGAAGATATGATTTCCGATGTGTTAACCAAAAATGTATGTTAAGTTAAACATATGAAATGTATAAGATTGTTAGGGTTAAACTGAACACAATGAAGTGAAATTGAAAAGTAAGAATATGTATTGAATAATAGCATATTGAAATTATGATTTGTTAATATAGACATCGTGGTGAGAAGGAGTGTTAGAAATATTTTGTATTAGCACCACTGTATGTCTTCTTTTTTCCTTTTATGCATCACAAGTACCGGTGCTTGTTTCTTCCTTCCTTTATGTTCTGTATACATAGCTAACTTGCACGCTGCAATCATGAATTTAGTCTCTAATAAACGCCAAATCGAATAATATGCAAAACATATAAAATATATATCGATATGTTATATAAATATTAAAAGCTATCGATATGATAGCTCATAATATATCGTGAAATCTAAATTAATATTTATTTAATAAATAGTCAATATATAAATTATTAAATAATAATAATAATATGTCTATATTATAAAGCTTGTAAATACCTGCAGTCATGCATACCGATCAACCACGCTATTGGTTGTATATAGTTTTACATATGCGTGTATGAACACATATTAAGTATGTATAAGTGTTTGCATGTATGCAAATGTATTTTCGGTAATTGACATGTGCATGGAAAAGAAGAGTCGAGAAACAGCTCGAGCTTCGCGCACGCATCTATCTATATCAAATCAGAACGTTATGAAATGAGTAAATCGCAATGTACATAAATATTTTTGTGAATGCATACATATATGTGTGTATAGACTCTTCTGAAGTATGCGTGATTGTGCGTGAATATCGGTATCGGTTCTTTTCCGCGATTCAAATTTCGCTGGAATTGCTCGCAGGTTTAATTTATTATTTCTTTGATTTATATTTTTCCTTTTTTCCACACTATGGTTATTTTTATTTTCTTTATTAAATTTTATTATTATTTGTTCTATCATTAGATATTTATATATATAATATATATATAATATAATATATATTTATATATATAATATAATATATATATTATTTAAATATATGAATATATTTATATATATAAATAAATATACTAACTTTCCATTATATATATACATAACTATATATAAATTTTTGATAAATATATATTCAAATTAAATTAATTAATAAAAATGTTAAAAACATATATATTATTTTAAAACTTATATATTAGAAGATGCCTAGACTTAAGAGAAAATGCTAGGAGTCAAACACAGCGAAAAAGAAATCGTTTGAATAGGTCAGATATAGATTTTTCTGGACAGGAACGAGTAAATAATCTAGAAGCACATAGAGAACGTAGGAAAAATTTCGAATTTAGGGAAGCTGAAAGGGTTAGAGATAGTCAACAGCATCGAGTCCGCAGAAGTAATAGAACAGTTAGGGCCGTTGAGCAATTACCGGACACAATTCGTCACTCTACTCTTCGGGCTTCTTCGCCAATCATATTACAAGAACAACTTGCCAACACTTCGCGTCGTTCGGGGCGTAGGAAAGATGCTAAGTTTCGATCTCAGGAAAGAGGTCAGGATGCCGTCGCCGTGTTCGACGAACTGATCATTCAACTAGAAATGCCGAACAACTTGCCAGTACTTTGCGTCGATCGAGGCGCAGGCAATGTCCATAATTCAGGTCCAAGGAAAGCGGACGAGATGCTGTTAGAAGGGCGATTCAGCGACAAAATCAGGAGACGCGAATTTTAGAATGGGCAATAGATAGAAGTTAAAGGTCTCAGGTTGGAAACAATCTTATTCGCAGGATTGTTGAGCAGGCACGCAATACTAGTGCACGCCGCAGTGCTCGAATTCGAGCTCAACGTGAGGCCTTTGAAGCCCATAAGAATATGTCACAAAGAGTGAGTCTATATAGGAGTAGTTGCACCAGAAGGATAGCAGAGAATAGGAGAAACGCGTCCCGCAATAGAGTGGAACGTGCAGATGATAGGATATTGCAGGTTAAAACTAGTTTAGATTGCCTAATAGCCAATTTTAATAAGACAGTCAAGCAGGGACCCGATCAGGTTTGCATATGTTGCCAAGGTTTGTGGTTTCCACATCAAGTGGACAACATTTTGCGTGAGGTCATAGAGGACAAGTGTAGTGAGGCAGATAGTGTAGATATTTTGTATCTTTCCTCTATGTTTCAATCCCATAATAATATGTTTAGCTTTTACAAAACCTGCAGCCGCAGTATTAAGTTAGGGAAAAAACCAAAGGCTTCTATTACAAATGACCTAAATTTTCCGGAGCTTCCGGAATGCCTGAAAGGCTTGACGTCTTACTTTTATGATCATAAAGTCTCTTGGATATGGACGTCAAAGTGCTATTGAAGGAGCAGTGATCAATGTGCCAATTCCAGTTGCAAATGTTGTAACTTCCCTTCCCAGGGCATATAGCTGAAGTAGTTCAGATTCATCTTAAGCGTAGGATGGAGCATAACCATGATTTCATGGCTGAAACCATAAGGCCCTCAAAAATAGGTGATGCAATTCAGTATTTAGTGGACACAGAACTTTATAAGAAGCACCAGGTTACTATCAATGAACAGTGGTTGTCTTCTTACTCTGATGAGACTGTAACATTTGTTGCGTCAGCAGACGACAGGGACATTGTGTGTCAAATGTTAGAAAAGGCAGCACAACCTAATGGGCATAGAGTTGTAGAAGAAGAGGTAGAGTAGAATCCAGGAGATCAAGAAACCTTCATGGAAAATGTCAATGTTGAAAACATAGATATTCCTCGAATTGCTATAGCACCAGGAGAGGGTCAGCGACCTCTTGACATGATCACCGATTGCGATTTAGAGGAGCTGGCTTTTCCCACAATATTTGCAGGCATCAAAAGGAAACGTCAGGAAAGTTTTACAACTATAGTTAGATCAGAGATTTGGAATTTTGATAGAAGAGGTTGTATAGCTGATAAATTATATTATGGAATAACACATCAATTTGATTACGTAAGCACTCTGCCACTCAAGGCATTTCGGCTGCTGTTGTGCGTAATGATGAAACTTTAAATAAGTTAATACTTCATAGGCTATAGGCTTTTAGGCAGGTAGGGCTACCAACTTTTTTAATAACACTTTGCGCAGCGGAAACTAGGTGGCCGGAGCGTTTAGTCTTGATATTTGAAAATGTAGACAAGCTAGAAGTATCCGAAGGAGAAATGTTAAATTTGGGGTTTAATGAGAAAGCTCGTCTCATTAGAGCAGACCCAGTGACCTGTGCCAGATATTTCGATTTTAGATAAAAACAGGTTTTAAAACTGATGAAAAAGGAAGGCGGTGTCTTTGGTTGTCACCAGGTCATTGAGTTTTATTGGAGAGTGGAGTTTCAGCAAAGAGGCTCTCCACATATACATGGCATGTTCTGGCTGAAAGACGCCCCCAAGCTCGACCTAAAGAATGAGTCCACATTTAAGCCTGTGATGTCCTTTATTGATCAGTTTATTACTGCTGATTCTAGTTGCCCGGACGTTGCTCTATGTTTGGAGTATCAACTCCATAGTCACGGGCACTCTTGCAGGCGAGAAATTAGGTCAAAACAAATTTGTAGATTAGGTATCCCATACCCTCCCATGCCTCAAACAGAAATTCTCCCTTTAGAAGAAAATGCTCCAAATTTAGCCGAGCATCGTAGGAATTTCGAAAAAATTCAAAGTCTGCTCGACTTCCCATTTGATCGTGAAAGCATAGAAAATTTTAACGATTTTAACAACTTTTTGTCCCACGATCAACTTAACCTTAGTTATGACGGCTACAAAAATGCTGTAAGATCAAGTATACAGAAACCAAAAGTTTTTTCTTTTTCAGCAATCAAGCTTAACGCTTATAACAAGCACCTCCTTTTGTTGCAGCGAGCAAATATGGATATTTAGTTTGTTTTAGAACCCTATACTTGCATGCAGCTATGTCGTTAATTATATAAACAAGTCTCAGAGAGGTATCTCAATGTTGATGCGTGAGGCAATCAATGAAATTAAAGACAATAACAATGTAACTATTAAGCAAAAGTTACAACATTTAGGTAATAAATTTATATTTGGCACTGAGATACCCGCTCAGGAAGCCGTCTACTGCTGTTTAGGTATGCACTTGTCCGCCAGCAGTAGTGCCAGTGTGTATATTAATACACACGTTCCAGAAAAACGGGTAAGAATGCTGAAATCTAAGCAGCTTCAAAATTTACCCGAAGACTCTACTGAAATTTTTTACTTAGGACTTCTAGATCATTATATTCAGCGCCCAGACGCTTTGGAGAGCTTATGCCTAGCCGATTTTACAGCTTTTTATAGCTACAGCATTAGCCAAAGGATCGTCTAATGGTAAAGGGCTTCTAAAAAGAGCAGATGGCTCTTTCACTCAAGATCGTAGGGAAGCACTTGAACTTTTACTACAAGTTCACTTCCCAGGTTCCGTGGCCAACCCAGATCTATCCAGTCACGTTGACGCCACCTGGTCACCTGACTCACGTGGAACCAGTTTATCTGGTACCATCTTCGATCCTGAAAAGGTCAAATGGGCTGTAGATTCCTTCGCTCCCTTCAAAGCCCCAGGGGGTGATCAAATCTTTCCAGCCCTTCTCCAAAACAGTCTGGATCATATCCTCGATCCACTGGTCGGCCTTCTTAGAGCCAGTCTCACGTGGGGACACATACCCAACTCTTGGAGGAGAGTCAATGTGGTATTCATCCCCAAACAGGGGAATCGTCCTCTTGACCAGCCTAAGTCCTACCGGCTGATCAGCCTTACCTCCTTTCTGCTTAAGACTGCGGAAAGGCTCCTAGACTTGCACATTCGGTGCTCTCTGCAGGAAAACAACCCTCTGCACCCCACGCAGTTCGCGTATATAGCCGGTAGATCGACAGAGGTCGCTCTCCACAAATTAGTGAGTAAGATCGAAAAGGCCTTCGTATCAAAGAACATTGCTCTGTGCTCTTTTCTTGATATAGAGGGTGCTTTCGATAATACCGGCTACGGGTCTATCTCTACTGCGCTTGAGCGCAGGAACATTGCCCGTCCCATAATCCGGTGGATTGACGCCATGCTCAAACACCGGACTATCTCCTCTACCCTGGACACGACGACCGCCCATATTAGTGCGGTAAAAGGGTGTCCCCAGGGAGGGGTTCTATCCCCTTTGCTCTGGTCCCTAGTAGTTGACGAACTACTAATCATACTCGCAGAACAGGGCGTGGAAGCGATTGGCTATGCCGACGACCTGGCTCTTGTAGTGAACGGGAACTATGCCAACACCGTGACAGAGCTGATGCAATCAGCTCTGAACACGGTCAGTAGATGGTGCGATGATGTAGGTCTTAGCATCAATCCTCAAAAGGCAATCATTGTTCCCTTCACTAAGCGTTACTCTATTGACATTGGTCAATTACATATTGGCGGCTCTCCTGTGGAACTTTCCAACGAAGTCAAGTATTTAGGGGTAACCCTTGATAAGCGACTAAACTGGAACTCCCACCTGCATAACACTCTATCAAATTCCACTCATGCCATGTGGGCATGTAGAAGGCTTTTCGGTAGAATATGAGGTCTCAAATCCTGCACCATTAGGTGGCTTTTTGAGATGATGGTAAGACTGATCGTAACCTACGCTGCTATTGTGTGGTGGCACAGGTCACTGCCATCAATAAATGCACGAAATTGCATAGGCTGCTTTGCCTCTCCTTGACGGGTGCACTCCGCACCTGTCCCACTGCAGCAATGGAATCGATTTTGAATCTGACTCCGCTGCATATCCGTATAAAAGAAGTTGCTGCTATGAGCCTTCTTAGAATCAAGCTCCAATCTGGGCTTCTAGCTACCGAATCTGGGCATGCTAGCCTACTCAAAGACATTCCTGGCTTAGAGATCTGCACTAGATCAGATTCTATGACCAAGGAACTCTTCTTTGGTGCAAAATTTAGAACCCTCATCCCGGACCGCAGGGTTTGGGATGCTGGCAACCCCATCAGAGACCCAAATGGTATACATTGGTACACCGACGGGTCAAAGACTGAACAGGGGGTTGGAGCTGGAATACATGGTCCCAACTCCAGGACCTCGATTGCTATGGGCAACTGGCCCACAGTTTTCCAATCAGAGGTTCACGCCATTGAGTTTTGCTGCCGTCTTATCCTTGAGAAGGGGACTAGAGGAGCGAAAATATACATCTTCTCGGACAGCCAAGCGGCCATACTAGCCCTCTCCTCAAAAAGAGTAGGTGGCTGACTGCTGGAATTGTCTCCAGAGGCTGTCAATAAGGAATAAAGTCACCCTAATTTGGGTACCTGGGCACTCTGGCTTCCAGGGCAATGAGCTGGCGGACGAACTAGCGAGGGCTGGGTCATCAGCCACCTTGCTCGGCCCCGAACCCTTCTGTGGCGTGGGGTGGTCTACTATCTCCTCCCTTGTGAAAACCTGGGCTGGAAGATTGACTGAACGCTGGTTCTTCCAACCAGGGATGCGGCAGGCTAAAGAGCTTACCAATCCCAAAGTTGATCGAAGAACCAAGCTACTCTCCAGGAGAGACCTCTATCTCCTTGTTGGCTACCTAAGTGGCCACCACTTGGTGAACTACCACCTCAAAAAAATGCGTTTGTCCTCGGACGCGGAGTGCAGGCTCTGCAAAGAGGACGATGAAACTACTAAACACATTCTATGTGACTGTCCGGCCTTGGTATGGACAAGGAGGAAACATCTGCACGTGGAAATCGCAACTCCAGAGCAGATTGTCCGTTCCCCGACGACAGATCTGTTATGCTTCATTAGGGAAACAGAACAGCTTTTGTCATGACAGGGAGAGCATTCTGGGTACAAAAGATCATATTGGTCGCAGTGCCTCGCGCTTTCTCCGCTGGGAGACTCCCTCTTCTATAATAATAATAATAATAGCTACAGCAAATCAGAACGAGGAGCTCGCCAAGAAAATGCAAATGACTTTGACGATGATGTGCCTAGGGCTTCTGAATCAATAGTTTACGCTCTTCGCGATAATAGTGGCTTCATCAGAAAGAGGCTCACTGCGTGCATAATTAGGTATAGGAGATTTAATGTCAATACAGAAAAAAGTGTCTATTTCAGAGAGCTAAAAATGCTTTACGCCCCATGGCGTATAGTCACACAAGACTGTGAATTGTTCTGTAGGAAAAATCAGGAGTTAGTAGAGAACAATCGCAGAAATTATAATTTACTATATGATAGGGAACTAGAAGATGAAATGAGAATAATCAAGTAGGAGAACAGGAAGTAGTAGATGATAGCTTCACAGTTTTAGGATTGCCTGAAATATATCCGCATCTAAATGTTTTAAATGTGGATGGAAATATTGATATGAATGATAAAGATAGTAATGTCCATTTTATCAAGCTTCCAGCCTTAGTTTCTCAGGAAAGCTTAGCTTATATAGTTAGATCTCTTAATTTAGAGTAGAAGCTATATTTCACACATGCTTTGCATAATGCCAAAATCAATACAGTCTTTTATGAATTTGAATTTGTTGGAGGCGGTGCCGTAGTCGGAAAGAGTCGACTTATATCAAAAATTTTTCAGTCATTATCCGTAATGTATAACAGTATACTAGGAGCTGATCCGACATCTGTTAAAATCCTCTAATGTGCACCAACAGGAAAGGCAGCATTCAGAATAAGTGGTTCGACACTGCATTCCATGTTTTAACTTCCTGTTAATCAATCTCACTCAGCACCTCTAAGGGCCTTAAGCCATGATTTAGTTAATACCCTTCACTCAAGGTTAATCGATCTTAAATTAATTATTATTGATGAAATATCAATGGTTAGCTCTCAAATGTTTTCATTTTTAGATTCCCGTTTGAAGCAAATTTTCAAAAATACTTCTCCTTTTGGTGCTGTTTCTATCATCGTATTCGGTGATCTTAGACAGTTACAGCCGGTAGGAGGTAGTTGGATTTTCGATCCAAATACCACTGACCCTTACCATGAAATATTTGGTACGTATCTCTGGGACCTTTTTTTGTACTTTGAGCTCACAGAGATAATGCTTCAACGTGACGATCAGCTTTTCGCTTCTGCCTTAAATAATATGGCATCGGGTTGTATGACAGCCGATGATATTGTCCTTTTCCGAAACATCGGCAGTGCCCGATGATGCAATTCATCTGTTTAGTAATAATAATGAGGTAGATTTATTATACCCTTGGACCATTGAAAATGGTCAAAAAAGGGTATACTAACTTTGTGCAAATGTATGTAACGGGCAGAAAGAGGCGTCTGAGACCCCATAAAGTAAATATAATCTTGCTCAGTATCAATAGCCGAATCGATTGAGCCATGTCCGTCTGTCTGTCTGTCTGGATAAACGCGCCGATCTCAGCTATTACAGAAGCTAGGGACACCAAATTTGGCATGAAGATTCCTGTACACCATACGCAGATCAAGTTTATTTTCAATTTGGAATAACACGCCTACCGCCCCTGCAAACCGCCAATTTTGATTTACATTGCTATTTACATTCGAAGTACTCATTTCTTAATGTTCTGCTTTAGCATATATATAGATAAATATATATGAAGTTATTAGATAAACCATTTCGACCCTTCGACCAGCAAAGAAGTTGTCTATGACATTAAAACTAAATTACTTGTGCATGAAAGAAAAGGACAAACGATGCGAGCGCGAAGCGCGAGCTTTTTCTCGACTCTTCTTTTCCATGCACATGTCAATTATCGAAAATACGTGTGCATAAATATATGCTAACACTCAACCAATAGGTGGCGTTTAGATGAATATGAATGTACGCAAGTAGTTGCATGCATGTGTCCATATTCATAATATGCGTACGTGTACCTATGATTATTATTTAATAAGTCATATTTTAGGGTCAATAAAAAATACAAAACCATAAAATGAAATTAAGTAAATATTAATTTTGATTACTCGATATATTGCAAGTTATCGATATTGGCTAATTTAAAATTTATAAAGAAATTCCGATATATACTGCTCACACCGATTTTTGCAGTCTTTCGCTCGCTGGAAAAATGCGGTGATAAATTATTGGCAACGTATCGAAATTGAAGCAAGGTGGCAGCGCACTGCAGTGTTATGATTAATTTGTAGCTTTCTATTAGTATTATACATTTAAATACTTTTTATGGCAACATATGTACGTCCAAGGGTATCCCACTGTCGAGTGCCGCTCGACTGTTGCTCTTGTTTTAAAAGTATTTTATATGTATATTAACATAAAGTTTTTATACCCTTCGGCCAAATGTAAGTAACAGGCGTCGGATACCCCATAAGTGTATCCGGATCACTAGCCGCGACGATTTAGCCATTATAGGTATTACAAAAGCTAGGGATACCAAATTTAGCATAAAGATTCTTGTATACCATATCCAGATCCAGTTTATAAGGCCATGGATTTTAAAAAAATTCATGGACTATTGTAATTGTCGGAACGAAAATGTGCGTAACAGGCAGAAGGAGGCATCTCCGACGCCATAAACTACATATATTCTGAATCAGGATCAAAAGACGAGTCGTTTGAGCTATGTCTGTCTGTCCGTCTGAATGAACGCGTATATCTCTGAAATTATGTAAGCTAGAGCCACCAATTTTTGTAACAACATTCGTGTATATTGCAGTGTCTCAAAATTTTTTTGAAACTGCGACACGCCTCTTTCCACGTCTGAAAATCAGTAATATCTGTATAGAAGCAACAATATTAACTCAAATGACTCATGACAAATACCTTGCCACGAGAGTTTTGTGAAAATTTTATTTAAATCGGACTACAAATAAGTACGATATGATAAGAATTAAATTTGTTTTGAACGTAAATACAGTACACAGACACACAGGTTGACCATACAACCTTGACGACCAAGCAAGGGAAGAGTCAGTGGCTGAGTGGTTAGAGTGTTGAAGTGCGAGTTCGATTATCCTTATGTGCGACAGCATTTTTGCATTCTTTGCTTTTTATTTATTATTAATCATATTTATTTATTTTATTCTAATAAACTAAAACGAAAGTAGCAGCCGCTACTTATCATGTTAAATTAAATTTCAATTAAAAATAATTTTTCCTCAATTTGATTTCATTGATTTTGATTTATTTATTATGTACTATTTATGACAAACAAATTAATTATTTTACATTTAATATAAATAATTACTATTTTTAAATACATTTTAACAATTTTTTATTGATCGTTTACTTTTTTTTATGAATACCAACAAAAACATTTCACATTTCGATTGCGTCAGCTAGCGAACGCCGAATACGGTCGACATCAGACCGGAACATACGTGTAGCTCTGTTAACCACTGATAAACTCCTGTGGCCATCGAATAGGGGTTCTTTTTTTTGGGTGGTCAGGTTCACATTTTGTGTTTTCATTTTTATTTTATATATTTTAATATATTTAATTTTATAATTTTTGGAATTTTTCCCCTTTATTTTATTACATAAGTAAATGTACATAAAAATATATTTAGACAAATATACATTTTTATGATATTAAGCATTTACACATGCGTGGAGACATTAGAAAGAGCTCGAGTCAAAAAATCAAGAAAATATTTAATAAGTGCATTTTACGGTATTTTGTATTGTTTGCTGACCCTAAAATATGATTGCATATACGCATATACAAGCACAATTGACATGTGCAAGGAAAAGAAGAGTCGAGCGCTATGCGCTCGCATCATTCGTTATTTTCTTTCCTGCACAAGTAAAATAGTTATGACGTCATCAACAACTACGTGTAGTTTTCTGGTCGGAGGGTCGAAATGGTTTATCTAATAACTTTCTCCTTATCAATTCGCCTTAGAGCTTTGTACTACGTCGCGCCAATATTGTTAAATTGAGCACATTTTCAACGTACATAGTTGAAATCATTTGGATGGATAGAGGAATGAAAAACACTTTATACTCTATATATGTAGTAGAGAGAAAAAGAAATATAAATTTAAGGAAATCTCTTCTTTTAGTGTATCTTATACCCTATCACTTAAAGGAGCTAACCTTGAATCGGATTTGCAGTAACGGTACCACAAACATTTGTAGATACTTATGTATCATTTCCATTCACAAGAAAGATCAATTTATCTATTTATACCCTTGCAAAGGCTATATTCATTTTGGCTAGCAGTTAGCTAACACATGTACCGTAAATACATGTGCATAAATATATACTAATACTCAACCAATAGGTGGCGTGGTAAATGAATATGAATGTATGCAAGTATTTATATGCTTGTGTACATAATCATAATAATCATAACACGACTACCGCCCCCGCAAACCGACAAATTTGATTTACATTGAAGTACTCATTTCTTAAGGTTCTGCATTAGCATATATGTAAGTATATAGATAAATATTATATGAACTTATCAATTCGCATTAGAGTTTTGTACTACGTCGCGCCAATATTGTTAAATTGCGCACATTTTCAACGTACATAGTTGAAATCATTTGGATGGATAGAGGAATGAAGAACACTTTATACTCTATATATGTAGTAGAGAGAAAAAGAAATATAAATTTAAGGAAATCTCTTCTTTTAGTGTATCTTATACCCTATCACTTAAAGGAGCTACCCATAAATCGGATTTGCAGTAACGGTACCACAAACATTTGTAGATACTTATGTATCATTTCCATTCACAAGAAAGATCAATTTATCTATTTATACCCTTGCAAAGGCTATATTCATTTTGGCTAGCAGTTAGCTAGCACATGTACCGAAAATACATGTGCATAAATATATACTAATACTCAACCAATAGGTGGCGTGGTAAATAAATATGAATGTATGCAAGTATATATATGCTTGTGTACATAATCATAATAATCATAACACGACTACCGCCCCCGCAAACCGACAAATTTGATTTACATTGAAGTACTCATTTCTTAAAGTTCTGCATTAGCATATATGTAAGTATATAGATAAATATTATATGAACTTATCCTCCAATATTAATATTATCTCATATAAATATTATTTGGATTACAATTTCGCGTTGTTATAATAAGTTCGAACGACACGCACAAATTTAATTGACGAACAGAAGAAGAAGAACGCATAGACAATGCAAATGCGAATTGACAAGTGTCGTAAGCAATAGACTAAGCGGGAGAGCAATAAGTATTTGCAATAATAAGTATAAATTCGTAACACATGCTTCATCTTGATTTTTTTGGACGAGTTAAAAATTAATATTGTGTTTTCTCGCTCTATATGTATGTACATATGTCAATATGTACACATGGATGTAAATACTTGCAGATATTCAGATCGATATACCACGTCACCTATTGGTTGTTTACAAATGTATATATGTATGTACGTACACAAATTAAGAATGTATGAGGTTCAACATATATGTACATTTATTTTCGCTAATTGACAAGTGGATGGAAAAGAAGAGTCAAAAAATAGCTCGCGTTACCCGCTCGGATCGTTCGTCCCTTTATTTTCTGCACAAGAAATAATTGTGACGTCACCGACCATTTAACGCTTGCTGCCGCGATCGACATGTGAACTGTTGTTGTTAATTTTCATTGAAAACAAATTTTAGCGTGTGCCAAAACTCGTTACATTTGCTTCTTCTTCTCGCTCTGTCTAATGTCTTCACTGGTTATGGTTTTTAAAAAAAACAAAGTTTATTTTATTTTATTTAATAACACTTATCTTCCTATTAAGTGGAAGAACCAAAGGCGTTTGGTTGGTTTTAGACGAACGGGGGTGGCGTTGCTACTTGGACGAACGGAGCGGCTGAACAGGAGTTATCGCGGAGATAACTATATCTGAACTGAACTGATGCCTGAAGGCAAGCCAGAACTTAAATACGCTGAAGGGGTATTAAGAGAACGAACTCTTTAAGAGAGTTTGGCTCATTTAACTATTGAGTTCCCTCGTTAAGAGAGACTCTCCGAAAAATAGGGGGAGCGATAATAAAGAGGGTAATAAGATCCTCCTGAGACAAGTGCGTGATGGAAGGCGCGCACTGATGTGTTTGTTATTGCAGGTGGCGGTTGTCGCCAATTCAATTTTGGGGGAGACAGTGGGCACGGATGTATTTGTTATTGCAAGTGGCGGCTATCGCCAATGGTGATCGAATTCAAATTGGGGGAGATTGTGGGATTCGGACTTTGATCGGACATTTGGATGTTTATGATTTGAAAGCTGAACTTACGAGTGGGGTGACTTGCTACGCGTGGGAAGTTGACTTTTGAGAAGGGCAACCAAATGGCTTTTGTTCTTTTAAGTACAAATGTTTACAAATGTATGTGTGTGTGTGGTGTTGTGAATGTTTACAATTGTATGTGTGCGTGTGGTGTTGTGTAGGGACTTTTATGTAAGTCCGATATACGTGTAGTGGATATGTAACTTCCCCCTCCTAAGAAATAAGCCTGTCCTCAGGCGTTTACCCTGGGGTATAATACAGGTGTATCGTTTATCGGTACATTTTCTACTGTCGGTATTACAATATTTTCATTTCCCTCTATGGGGTTATTTGGTTGTTTCTTAAATTTAACAATTATTTTGTGTGGAATGGTTTTGTACTTATAGATAAAATATAGTATAAAAATTTTAATAATGACAATAAGTGCAGTAAGTGTTATAGTTTGAAATATATTATTTGATTTGGCATGTTGTTGTATTATTTCTTTTGTTTGGATATAAGATAGTGGCTCAAGTTTTGTTACGTTATTGTTTACATAGATAGTTTGGGTATAGTCAAGAATAGTATTTGTAATAAGTATTTCTTCTAATTGGACAGAACAGTTAAATGCTTTTATTATGTTATTGCCTTTAATTTCTATTTCTCTGTTTATACAATTTTGGTTAAGTATTGTTTTGGGTAGGTTCCAAGTTGTGATTATATTAGGTTCCACATATTTTATTTCGAATTCTGAATGGGTTTTACTATACCTACATTGTGTTGTTACTTGATTTAGTATGCCTGTGATACATTTATTTATGACCAAATCTTTAGAGTTTGCTGTGTATGCTTGATCGTTTTGTACAAAATATTTATCGTGAATAGTTTCAGTAAGTGTATTTTTATTTTCTTCGGGGTATGGTATTATTTCGAAGCAAGGTGTTTTTATTATTTCTCTAGGAATATGGGATATTATCAAGATTTCGTTTGTGCTTGTTTTAAGCCAAGTAGGGGTTTTGATATTCAAAAGTTTTTCGGAATTTACATGGGTTAACAAATCGTGTTTTAGAAGTTTTGGATTGAAAATGCCTAATCGAGTTAATTGCATGCCAAGTTCTATGTCCTCAATGTATTCAGTAAATTGTTGTAGATTGAAAATTAAGAGTGCTAGCATTTCATGGCCGTCATTAATTACACTTTAATGGTTCGTGACTCTGATTCCTTCATTTATTGCGTCTATTACATGGTTTAATTCACTTATTTGAATGCTATTTTCAGAAATGTTATTAATTTTTTGTTCTAATTCTTCCCTATCTTCTTGATTCAATGTGCCAAATAAATATTTGTAAACTGTGCCCATAAAATTAACAAGACCGCGTTTGCTGCGTTTTGCTATTTTTATGCCGTTCATTTCTCTATGGAGTTTTTCTACTAAATATCGAATTTGTAAGAGTGTTTCAAATAATTTTGTTTGTTTTATTAATTCTGCATAAGTGTTTTCTGTTTTGGTTATGTTTATAGAAAGATAGTGATACTCGTAGTTAACTGGTAAGTCAATTTATCCGGTTTGAAATATAAGATAGCAATTTTTAGCGTAAATTGGGTTTACTTCTAGACTTTGCGTGTGTGTAGATGGAATAAGGCAAATTATGGAAATTGTGACTAGAACTGCTTTCTTAAGTGGGTCCTGGAGTTGATCTGGAATTGTCATTATCATATTTGCTTATATTAATTTTCTTCTTTTCCTTAAATTTGGATTTATAATGTACTATTTTCCTACCTCTATTGGTTTCTTCGTAATGTTTATCGTCTTTTTGTCTTAAGCTACCTGTTTTCTTAAATGGGGTGGTCGTTTTAGACCTTACTAAAGGGGACTCTCTATAATTAGTGTATGTCTCAAATTCCTGTCTGGTTTCGTTGAGTTTGTCTATTTTATTTGTTTTATTTTGTTGCATATTATGGTTGGGTGTACCTGCGTACATGAAAATATCGGCTGGTGTTCTGCCAGTCGTATTGTGTTTTCTTTTATGATTGTAGATGTATAAGATTTTTTCAAATTTTGTGAACTGATTTTCTGGTTCATTTTCGCTTGTTATTATTCTTACTACTGTCGGTATTACAATATTTTCATTTCCCTCTATGGGGTTATTTGGTTGTTTCTTAAATTTAACAATTATTTTGTGTGGAATGGTTTTGTACTTATAGATAAAATATAGTATAAAAATTATAATAATGACAATAAGTGCAGTAAGTGTTATAGTTTGAAATATATTATTTGATTTGGCATGTTGTTGTATTATTTCTTTTGTTTGGATATAAGATAGTGGCTCAAGTTTTGTTACGTTATTGTTTACATAGATAGTTTGGGTATAGTCAAGAATAGTATTTGTAATAAGTATTTCTTCTAATTGGACAGAACAGTTAAATGCTTTTATTATGTTATTGCCTTTAATTTCTATTTCTCTGTTTATACAATTTTGGTTAAGTATTGTTTTGGGTAGGTTCCAAGTTGTGATTATATTAGGTTCCACATATTTTATTTCGAATTCTGAATGGGTTTTACTATACCTACATTGTGTTGTTACTTGATTTAGTATGCCTGTGATACATTTATTTATGACCAAATCTTTAGAGTTTGCTGTGTATGCTTGATCGTTTTGTACAAAATATTTATCGTGAATAGTTTCAGTAAGTGTATTTTTATTTTCTTCGGGGTATGGTATTATTTCGAAGCAAGGTGTTTTTATTATTTCTCTAGGAATATGGGATATTATCAAGATTTCGTTTGTGCTTGTTTTAAGCCAAGTAGGGGTTTTGATATTCAAAAGTTTTTCGGAATTTACATGGGTTAACAAATCGTGTTTTAGAAGTTTTGGATTGAAAATGCCTAATCGAGTTAATTGCATGCCAAGTTCTATGTCCTCAATGTATTCAATAAATTGTTGTAGATTGAAAATTAAGAGTGCTAGCATTTCATGGCCGTCATTAATTACACTTTAATGGTTCGTGACTCTGATTCCTTCATTTATTGCGTCTATTACATGGTTTAATTCACTTATTTGAATGCTATTTTCAGAAATGTTATTAATTTTTTGTTCTAATTCTTCCCTATCTTCTTGATTCAATGTGCCAAATAAATATTTGTAAACTGTGCCCATAAAATTAACAAGACCGCGTTTGCTGCGTTTTGCTATTTTTATGCCGTTCATTTCTCTATCGAGTTTTTCTACTAAATATCGAATTTGTAAGAGTGTTTCAAATAATTTTGTTTGTTTTATTAATTCTGCATAAGTGTTTTCTGTTTTGGTTATGTTTATAGAAAGATAGTGATACTCGTAGTTAACTGGTAAGTCAATTTATCCGGTTTGAAATATAAGATAGCAATTTTTAGCGTAAATTGGGTTTACTTCTAGACTTTGCGTGTGTGTAGATGGAATAAGGCAAATTATGGAAATTGTGACTAGAACTGCTTTCTTAAGTGGGTCCTGGAGTTGATCTGGAATTGTCATTATCATATTTGCTTATATTAATTTTCTTCTTTTCCTTAAATTTGGATTTATAATGTACTATTTTCCTACCTCTATTGGTTTCTTCGTAATGTTTATCGTCTTTTTGTCTTAAGCTACCTGTTTTCTTAAATGGGGTGGTCGTTTTAGACCTTACTAAAGGGGACTCTCTATAATTAGTGTATGTCTCAAATTCCTGTCTGGTTTCGTTGAGTTTGTCTATTTTATTTGTTTTATTTTGTTGCATATTATGGTTGGGTGTACCTGCGTACATGAAAATATCGGCTGGTGTTCTGCCAGTCGTATTGTGTTTTCTTTTATGATTGTAGATGTATAAGATTTTTTCAAATTTTGTGAACTGATTTTCTGGTTCATTTTCGCTTGTTATTATTCTTCATTTTCCGTTAACTGTTTTATGAAATCTCTCAATATCAGAAATTCCATTTTTGCTTGTTGTGATGTCTACGTTTACTCCTTCTGAGTTTAACCAGATTTGTAGTGCTGTGCACATGAAGGCGGAGTCTTTATCAGCTTTAATTTCGAGGGGTTTTCCCATATCATTAAAGCTGCGTAAAATTGCTCTTTTGGCTTCGAGCCAATCTCTACTATTTATTTCTATCAGGGAGGCGTATTTAGAATAAATGTCAATACATGATAGAAATTGTTTATTGTTGATTAAATAGAAATCCATGACATATTTGTCTCTGGGATTGAATATTTCTGGGGTGGTTTCGAAGGCTAATTTTGTGTTCCTATGTTCTGTTTTGGCTATACGAGGGTCGCTTGATAAGTCCGTGACTTTTTGTATTTGCCGCGCACCTGCTCTAAATACAACACTGCTCCTGTCAGCAGTTATCGATTAACAGCTGACTGTAAAATTTTGAGAAAGCTGCGTTTCTTAGTTTGCGTTTTATAGGCATTGAAAGCAGACGATCTCGTGAATTTTAACGAAAATGGAAAAAAGTGAATTTCGTGTGCTAATTAAGCATTATTTTTTGCGTAAAAAATCCATCACCGAAACCAAGGAAAGACTTGATAAATATTATGGGGACTCTGCACCATCAATTTCAATGGTTAAGAAATGGTTTACTGAGTTCCGTTGTGGTCGTACCAGTACAAGTGATGCCGAACGTTCAGGTCGCCCAAAAGAGGTCGTCATGCCAGAAATCGTCGACAAAATCCATGGAATGATATTGGATGATCGGAGAATGAAAGTGCGTGAGGTAGCTGAGGCTGTAGGCATCTCAACTGAACGGGTACATCACATTTTACATGAATATTTGGACATGAAAAAGCTTTCCGCGCGATGGGTGCCGCGATTGCTCACACACGACCATAAGCGCAACCGTGTGACCATTTCAAAGGAGTGTTTGGCGATGTTCAACCGCAATCCAAACGAATTTTTGCGCCGTTTCGTTACCGTAGACGAAACATGGATCCACCACACCACACCAGAGACCAAAGAACAATCAAGACAGTGGGTTTCTCCGGGTGAACGTGCACCAAAGAAGGCCAAGGTGGGTCTGTCGGCCAACAAGGTCATGGCCACAGTTTTTTGGGATGCACAAGGTATCATTCACATCGATTACCTTGAAAAGGGTAAAACGATCACCGGCGAATATTATTCAGAGCTTTTGGACAGATTCGATATTGATTTGAAGCAGAAACGACCGCATTTGGCGAAAAAAAAGTGCTGTTCCATCAGGACAATGCACGGGTGCACACGTGTGTAGTCAGCATGGCAAAATTTCATAAATTGGGCTACGAACTGCTACCCCATCCAGCATATTCTCCAGATTTAGCCCCTGTGACTATTTTTTGTTTCCAAACATGAAGAAATGGCTCGGCGGTAAGAGATTCGGGTCAAATGAAGAGGTCATCACAGAAACAAACGACTATTTTGAGGGCCTTGAGAAAACCTATTATTTGGAAGGAATAAAAAAATTGGAAAAACGCTGGACTAAATGTATAGAGCTAAAAGGAGATTATGTTGAGAAATAAAACGCTTCTTTGACGAAAAAAATATATTTTATTCAAAAAGTCACGGACTTATCAAACGACCCTCGTATTACAGATTTCACAATTATTGATTATGTTTTGAATTAGTTTCTGATAATCGGGGTAATAATATTTTTCTTTAAATAATAGAGTTTGTTTCTCTATACCTGGGTGTAAAAACTCTTTGTGAGTTTTCAGAATGATTTCTTTGAATTAGGCAAACGTTTGTATGTCTGTTAATTTGGAACTGGTTTTCATTAATTTGGTAAAATTATCAGGATTTATTATTTGAAGGTAAGCGTTCTGAAATGTTTGGAAGTCTATTATGTCGGGAAAATATATAACGCTTTTCTTGGTACATATGTATTCTTTTATTAATTCTTTTGCTGATGATTCTGTCATCTCTTTGTAAGTTATTTTGATTCTAGTTTTTTGAAAATACTTTATTATTTCTACTTCGTCTGAGTTTCCTTTTATAAATTCTATTTGTCTATTATAATAATTGAGAGGTCTTTCTGTTATTCCAATGTGGTTTTGACTATCTTCTTGTGCACTATGCACTGTTGCTGCTGTGGAGATGGATACTTGGCTATCTTCTACCAAGAAATTTTCTTGTATTTGAATTCTGGAAAGAGCATCGGCTACGTGATTTTCTTTGCCAGGAAGATATTGAATATTATAGTCATATTCGTTTAATTTTATCTTCCATCTTTGGAGTTTCATGTTTGGGTCTTTTATGTTGCTAAGCCAAACTAATGGTTTATGGTCGCTTAGTATATCGAATTTTCTTATAATAAGTAAGATCTAAAATATTTTGTGGCCCACACTATGGCTAATAGCTCTTTTTCTATTGCCGAATAGTTGAGTTCGTGTTCATTGAGAGTTCTACTTGCGTAGCAAATTGGTTTGTGATCCTGGGATAATACAGCACCTATAGCTATATTACTTGCATCTGTGGTTAATGCAAATTTCTTTTCGAAATTGGGATAAATTAAAATAGGATCGGATGTGATGAGTAATTTCAGTTTCTCAAAAGCGGACATATAATCGTTGTCTTTTATATTAATTGAAGCTCCTTTCTTTAATTTAAGGGTCATTGGTTTTGCTATTTTAGCGAAGTTTGGAATGAACTTGCGATAAAAGCCGCATAGTCCAAGGAAAGATTTTATTTCTTTCGGAGTTTTCGGAATTGGGAATTTTATTATTGCGTTTATTTTATTTGGGTTAGGTTTAATACCTTCAGTTGTGATAATGTGTCCGAGAAATTCAGTTTCTTCAGAAATTCACATTTATCTAACTGTAATTTTAAGTTAGCTGTTCGTAACTTTTCAAATACTTTTCTGATTGACATTATATGTTCCTGTAATGAAGTGGAATAGACAATAATATCATCTAAGTAAACGAGACAATCCTTATAGATTAGTTCTTCTAAAAGGTTGTTCATGCAACGTTGAAATGTTGCTGGTGCATTTTTGAGACCAAAGGGCATTCGAGTGTATTCGTAATGTCCATATTTGGCTGAGAATGCAGTTTTGGCTATTGATCGCTGGTCCATTTGGATTTGATAGAAACCTTTTGCTAAATCAATAGTGGTGAAGTACTGACAACGTCCGAGTTTGTCTAGTTTCTCATCCATTACAGGGATGGGGAACTTGTCATCAATAGTTATTTCATTGAGACTGCGGTAGTCAATGACTAAACGGTATTTCTGTTTGCCTGAGGCATCACTCTTCTTTGGAACTAACCAAATAGGAGAACAGTATGGAGATTTAGATTTTTGAATGATGTTTTTTTGTATCATTTCGTTAATTTGGTTGTTGACTTCATTGTCAAATGCTTGTGGGTATTTGTAGGGTTTTTTATAAATGGAGTCATCATGTTTTGTTTGAATAATGTGTTTAATCGTACTAGTGAAGGTCAAATTTTCACCTTCCTTGTACTGAATATCACTGTATTCTAGCAAAACTTGTGTGATTTGTTCTTTTTCTTCTGTATTCAGGTGTTCTAGCCTGAATACATTTGATTCTGTTAACTCGTCTTCAATGGCGTAGTTATCAGGTATTGTTAGGAGGGTTTCTTCTATGTTTAGAGGTTCTTCCTCTATTTTAGATAGACTGGGGCACTCATTGGTAGCTTGGGACCTATCTTTTTTGAAAAGGGTTTTCTTTTTTTTTTGTGTTTTAAGAGGGGTTTCCTCTTGTTGTTCGTGGGAATCCCAAATTTTAAATGGGTAGCCATTTATTATGACTGTTTGGTTTGCATAATTTATTTCTGCATTGGTTGCTTCTAGGTAACCTAAGAGAAGATCATAACTTTTAGAAAAATTATGAACATAGAAGGTCTGTCTCGTTGGACATTGATTAAGAATGATGGTACCATTGATAGTATGGACTTTTACATTTGAGGGTTTAGTAGGAAAATTAAAAAAGTTTTGTTTGATTATATTAATAGAAGACCCTGTATCTACAAGGCATTTAAGAACCTTATTGTTCATTTTTATTTTTAGGTATTGGTTTCCTCTTCGGAGTCGCTTTCCGATTCCGAGGCTGGTTGAAGAAAATTTTCTCCTGTGTCCATTTTATGTTGGGCACTGGAGCTCTCTCTTTGTCTTTTTACAAGTAGATTGGGTGCATTGGTATTATGCGATTGGTTATGATTCAAAGGATTCTGAGATCTACCTTGATGGAGTTTTTGTCTAAATTCGTTCATTGCTTGCTGGTTTTCAGCAGGTTTTGAACTCGAAGTGGGGTTTGAATTATGTGAAGTTGTTGTCATTGGTATGTTGACGTAATTTTGATAAAATCCCTTAGGTTAGGTTAGGTTATATCGGCAGGCCCCCAAAGGGGGCCTCACATAGATCAGTATGATCCTTAGTGCGGCCGATAAGTGATGGAGGCTGTTAATTTCTTAGTTTAATTATCCCAGTCTGGTATGCTGGTAAGTTTGGCGAAAGCCAGGAGTTTTTGGGGTGCCAGGCCCGCTGCTTCTTCTAGTGATGCAAGCAGGGGGCGTCCCAGGTACTTCGCTCTCGAGGTCATGAGAGCGGGGCAGTCGCAGATGAGGTGCTCCAGAGTTTCTCTTACATCTGGTTCCCTGCATTTCCTGCATTCGTCATTGTCGGTGATGCCCAGCTTTTTAGCATGAGTTGCGGTCAGGCAGTGGCCCGAGAGTATGCCCATCATTGTTCTACAGTCTCTTCTCGGGAGCTGAATGACATAATGGGCTAATTTCGCGTTTGCGTTGTTGCACATAGTGCGGGTTATTTTGCAGTTTTTTGTGTTGTGCCATCTTCTTCCTGCTATTACCGCAGCGCCTTGTTCTAGACTGTGGCTTATTGATCGCAGAGGTGGCTTCAGATCTTCAACTGTCAGCTGTCTAGATTCGGCACCCTCTTTCGCTAGCCTGTCTGCCATCTCGTTTCCGTCAATGCCCTGGTGGCTGGGAACCCAGAAGATGCGCACCTTCGATCGGGTGCTTAATGCATCTAATGCTTCCCTGCTTGCCAGTACACTTTTGGAGCTGATGACGTAGGACTGCAAAGATTTGATAGCCGCCTGACTGTCGACTAGGATGTTGACCCGATTTTTGTTGAGATTTGTCGCAAGTTCTGCCGCCTTCCTTATAGCAAAGACCTCCGCCTGGAAGATGCTACAGTAATCCGGCAACTTGTACGACACTTGAATGAGCGGATCCTCACAGTAGACCGCGGCGCCCACGCCGGCTTCCATTTTAGATCCGTCCGTAAATAGCTTTGTTGCGTTTTCGTCCATGCCAATTTTCCAATCTTCATGACCCATTAGAGTGGGCGTTCTTGAGAAGTTGTTTATTGGGGTCATATAGTCCGTGCTATTGAATGACTCTCCTCCCACTTCGCTATGCCCATAGTTTGCGAAGGCCATGTGTCCCGTAGCACGAAGGCGTTGCGCGGTCTTCTGTGCTAGTAGTTTGGCCTGTATGTCAATTGGGAGAACTCCGAGTATCACTTCCAAGGCCTTTGTTGGAGTAGATCTCAGTGCCCCAGTAATGCACATCAATGCACGTCTTTGTACCCTTTCCATTGTTAGGAGGTATGTGGATTTCTTAGTGGCCCTCCACCATACTAGGATACCGTAGAGTAGTATTGGACGAACAATTGAGATGAAGATCCAGTGCATTAGTCTGGGAGACAAGCCCCACGTGCTACTTAGCATCTTTTGCGATGCGTAAAGTGCATTTGTGGCTTTCTTAACCCTTTCCTCGACATTGGGTTTCCAGCTCAGTTTGCTGTCCAATACTATTCCTAGATATTTTACGCTCTTTTTTGGCTCGAGCATGGCACCGTTTATAGATGGCGGAGTCCATTGCGGTATCTTGTATCTCTTGGTAAAGAGAATTAGATCCGTCTTGTCCGCATTGATACTGAGTCCGACTTCCATCGCCCACTTCAGTATTTCTTTTAGTGTATTGTCCATGACAGAGCTGATTGTCATTGGACATTTGCCCACGATAATTATGGCTATGTCGTCTGCATAGGCGGTTATCTTGGGGGCTTTCCGTTTAAATTTCCTTAAGACGTCGTTTACCACTAGATTCCACAACAGCGGCGACAGCACTCCGCCTTGTGGCGTGCCTCTGTGTGCTGCTTTAGTTATGGTCGTGGTTCCCCATTCGGCTCTTACTCTTCTGCAGCTCAATAGATTGCATATCCAAGAGTTAACAGCTTCGTGGGTTTCTGCGGCTCTCAAGCTCCGCATGATCGCTTCCGTAGATACATTGTTGAATGCACCTGAGATATCCAGGAACGCTCCTAAGGCAAATTCCTTGTGGTGTAGGGCTTTTTCGATGGTGGCTACTAGGGAGTGTAGCGCCGTTTCCACCGATTTCCCTTTTGTGTATGCGTGTTGGTTGGATTCTACGAGTCGGTCCATGCCTCCTCTTATGTGTAGATCCAGAAGTTTCTCGAAGGTTTTTAGCAGGAAGGAGGTGAGACTTATCGGTCTGTAATCTTTCGGCTGCATGTGACTGCATTTTCCTGCTTTTGGCAGGAACACAACACGTGCTGTCCTCCAGGGTACCGGTACATATCCCTGCCTCAGACATGCTTTGAATATCGATTCCAGCCATGGAGTGACCTTTTCTTTGGTCTTCTGTAGCATGGCTGGTATTATGCCATCCAAGCCAGGGGATTTATAACTTTCAAACGAGTCTATGGCCCACTGGATTTTATGTGGTGTGATTATGTTCCCAGGTACGTCGGATACTGGGTTCGTGTGCATTTGTTGTTGCGGATCGAGTACATCTGTGCATCCGGGGAAGTGCTCGCTTAGAAGGGCGTTAGTCGCTTCCCTGCTGCTACTCGTCCATTGGCCATCGCTGGTTCTTAGTTGGCTCTGGATTGCCGGTTGGCTCGACAGAAGCTTCCTAAGCCTAGCGGTTTCTGTGACCTTCTCTATGCCGGAGCAGAAGGATCTCCAGGAGTTCCTTTTGGCTGTCTGGACCTTTTTCTTAAAGTCGCGGAGCCTTATTCTGTATTCTTCCCATACAAGATCTTCATCCGCTTGTTTGGCCAGTTTGAAGATTTCTTGTAGGTCTGTGCGTTGTGCCTTCAATTCTGGGTTCCACCAGGGTGGCCTGTGCTTCCTTCTTACACTTGAGGTTTTGCACGCTGCGTTGAAGGCCGAGGTTAGGTGGTGACAGAGAGTCTTCACGGACTTCTCAGTGTCTGCCGTTGATATGATCGGTGATGGTGCTGGGAGTGTCCTTGTCACTTTGGTCTTAAACATATCCCAGTTGGTATTCCGGGGATTCTTGTAAAGACTTTTTGTCACTTTGCACTCGAGTTGAACTTTGAACTGGATATACCTGTGATCAGAGAAGGAGGGTTTGCTGAGAACCCTCCACTCAGTGACTTCGGTATTTGTTCCAGACGCGAGTGTTAAATCTATAACGCTTGATGAGGTGGGACCCACGTAGGTGGGTTCCTCCCCCCTGTTCGCGATCTTAAGATTATGTTTAAGAATAAAGTCTAGAAGCGACTCACCCCTATTGTTTGCGTCCTTGCAGCCCCAAAGGGTGTGATGGGCGTTGGCGTCGGCGCCTATCACCAGGGGTTGCCTCTTCTGGCTCACCTCCTGTATCAGACGCTCCGTCTCCTCCGTCGGTGATTCCCTGTCATGCGCTAGATAGCAGGACGCCATTAGGAGTGGTTCGTCCCTGCAACCCTCTAGCGCTATCACCGTGATGTCGTCAGTGCTGTAATTGGACATAAGATAAGCGTAGATGCCTTTTCTTACAAGAATTGCAGTTCTAGCTCTACTTACGGTGGTCGGGTAGAAGATGGAGTAGTTGCTAGACCATAGCCCAGCGATCTTGTTGCCCGACGCGATCCAGGGCTCCTGGACTAGGGCCACGTCGACGGACTCCTCCTCCAGGGTTAGAAGGAGCTCCGCAGACGCCAACTTGCTCTTATGGAGGTTTAACTGAAGGATCTGTAGCTTCATGGCTATTTTCAGATTCCTTCTGCTTGGATGGGTTGGCTATGATAGTCAGGTCACCATCCTCCTCCGTTTCATCATCGATATCGAGGCTGTTGGCCGCGTCGGTCAAGGCTTCAAGGTCCTTTTCCACCTCGCCGGCCTCCAGCGTGTTGGCGTTGGCATCGTTCGGGTGGCGCTTCTTGAGTCGTAGGTATACATTGCCTACTCCCCACGCCATCTTCCCGAACCTTGGGTACAACAGATCCTCGGCCTCCTTATTGATCTGGAGGACCATCTGTTGGCCGTTGCCTTCCGGCTTGCCAACGTGTAGTACCTTCCAGTCGGCGGTAGGCACGTCCGGATTCTGCCATCGGAGCAGTTTGAGCGCCTGTTCCTTAGGTACGACCCTTGGGAAGAGTACCTTCGCTTTTGGTACTGACGGAATACAGGTTCTGTCAACTACCTCCAGCTTAGCACCTTCCCAGGGAGCGTCCATCTTGGATACAGTCTCGGTGACCCACTTCAGGGTGAGGTCATCCTTGCAGCTCAGTATCTTTACCCCGTTGAGCCACCCCGCTCCGTCAAAGGTGGTAGGCTGAGACTCTGGCTCCTCCATTCTTTTGAATAGGGCGTCCAACAGCCTCAGCTCTACCATCTTCCACTTCTCGGGTGTCATTTTGCCGTTGGGGTTACTGCGGTCGATGAGCGCGACGACTAGGTGCCGTCGCGCCACATCGCTAGCAGTCTCCCTTTTCGGCAGTGGCCTCCTGGGGGCTTTCTCCACCTTTTGGCGCGGCCGCTTGCTTGCGGGCACATCCGCCTTGTCTTGGTCTTCAGACCGCTGCCTTTTGGTGAGCAGCAGCTCCTCGACCTTGTTGGCATATTGGCTTGAAGTTGCCTTCATCGCCGATTTGCCTTCGAAGTGTTTTCGTCCCTCTTCGATCTTCTCTTCGGCCCACTCCAGCTTTTTCCTCTCCTCAGGGGTGAGTTTGCTGCTGCCAGCGAGCCGAGATTTGATTTTTAGGGCTGCCTTGTACTGAGCTTTGGCTCTCAAGCCCTCCTTTGTCTTTTTGGGCCCTTCCCTACTAGGGGAGTTGGAACCCTTGACAGGGGAGCGCAGGAGGCTTTCTTCCATCTCAGCGCTTATCTCGTTGCCTTGTGGGTCGCTGTCCGAGTCTGCATGGACTTTGGTACTGCGCCGCATCCTGGCGTTCTTTGATGTTGTTGTTGTTGTGGCAGTCGTAGTGCAACTGTCCTGGCCTGCTCCCACCAGTACAGAGGTGTGACCGCTGGCGACACGTAGAGGGGTTTCCACCCCCCCGTGCCCGCCGGTGGTAGCAGTCACGCCTTCCACCGACGTTTGGGCTGACATCCCAGCCCGAGTTGACCCTGTTATTGGCTCCATCTACTTCTTCAGGTTTTGGTTAATTTTGTTCTTGGGAACCACCCCATAGCATTTTAGGCCTATCTGCCAGGCACCTCTGACCATGGCTCCGGACACAGCAGCACCAGACTTTGATTGTCCGCATGTTGTTGTGTCCTTGCCTTAGCTGGACCGTGTATTGGCCCAAGCAACAGGACAGTGCCTGACTCTGAGGTTTGAGTCAATACACAGCCCATTGCCCAGCCGGCACCCTCGTGGAGGGTTCAGTTAGAGGATTTGTGCCAGCCAGGATAAAATCCCTTATTCTTTGAACTTTTGTTTTGAGAATTTTGATATGAATTATTTTGTGATTTTGAACGATCACTGAAGGTTAGTTCATAGACTCCTCCTTGTTGTGCTACTGATTTTAATTTTGACACGCTAGTAATGTCGTGTCTGGCAAGGGTCATGAATAGTCTATCTGGCAACTTTCTCATAATAACATCTTTTATTGTGTTATTGAGGGCACTTGTATATAATTTATTTTTTAGTTTTTTTTTAGTTTAGTTTATAGTCGAACTATGATCAGTCGACTTTTTAAAAGTAAGGAATCAATTAAAATTAGATTTAAATTATTTAAGTTTAAATTTTAAACTAGAGGTAATTTTAAATTGAGGGTAAAACCTTAAATGTGAAGAAAAGAAAAAAATTATTTAAAAATTGTGCAAATGTGCAAACGTGCAAACTGGGATAAAGAAAAGCCGATCCAACATTTGTTGCAGAGGATTGGGGAAAACCCAGAAAAACCCAATCAGATCAGGAGAGTTAGTGTTAGTAACCAAATGCAAATAAAATTATGAGTAGAGTGTTAAAGCATGCAGTATGTTGAAAGTACTACTATGAATACAAAGAAGAAAATTATGTATTTGACTAAATTCTAGATAAGTGGGAGAGGAGTTGTAATTTTAAGCTAGATATCAAGTTGTTATTGTTAGCTACAATGAAGTATAGTTTATTATAGTCCGAACATAATACCCTGAATGGCTCACGCAGGGCATAGTTCGAGCTACAATTGGGAAGTTTTAGAGGAAGGTAATTACGGGTGATTCTACCAGGAACAGAAAAGTGTAGTCTACTAAGTAAGTCGCTACTATCTATGTCACCTTGGATAAGGTTGTTAATAAATATAACACCAAGAATGGTTCTACGATTGGCTAGAGAAGGCAGATTAAGTAACAAAAGTCTACTAGGATAGGAAGGAAGTCTTGAATTTACATCCCAGTTAAAGCCTCGCAAGGCAAACATTAAGAAGTTTTTCTGTACGGATTCAATGCGGTCTCTATGAACTGTGTACTGAGGGTTCCAGACACATGATCCGTACTCGAGAATTGGACGAACAAGCGAAGTGAAGAGAGTCTTAGTTAGGTAAGGATCGTCAAACTCCTTGGACCATCTCTTAATAAAACCGAGTACACCCATAGCTTTATTAACCATTGATGATATATGTTCGGAAAACTTGAGTTTTCGGTCCAAACGGACACCTAGATCATCAACCAGGGAAATTCTTTCCAAGGTACAACCACAAAGAGAGTATGATACGTACTTTGGGCAGGCACGTGAGAATGTCATCAGCTTGCATTTTGAGCTGTTCAGATTAAGGAGATTTGCACGACACCAAGAAAAGAAACAATAAAGGTCAGATTGAAGGCAAGAATGACAGGAGTCGTCTCTAAATTGAAAACAGAGCTTGACATCATCCGCGTACATGAGAGTACGTGAGTTAAGTATGACCGTTGGGAGGTCATTGATGAAAAGTGTAAAAAGCAGGGGACCTAAGTGGCTTCCCTGAGGAACACCAGATGTGGCATGAACGGGATAGGAACGAGTATTTTTAAAGAGGACTCGTTGGGTTCTGTCACTCAAATAGCTCACAATCCAACTAAGAAGTTTTGGTGAGAAATCGAGAAGATTTAGTTTATGTGCAAGAAGGGAATGGTTGACTGAGTCAAATGCCTTACTGAAATCAGTATAAATGACATCAGTTTGAAGATTTTCCTGAAATCCTTTTACCACAAAGGATGTCAGCTCAAGCAGATTTGTCGTGGTAGAACGACGCTTCACAAATCCGTGTTGAAAAGGGGATATAACGGATCTACTAAAATGCTGCAAGTGAGGAGTAATAACATTCTCGAAGAATTTCCGTATAGCCGACAATTTAGAGATACCTCTATAATTGCTTGCATCAGACTTGCTACCCTTTTTATGCAAAGGGATGATAAAGGATTCCTTCCATATGGATGGAAACGAGGCAGTTACTAAGGACAGCGAAAATAGTTTGAGCAATGGCTTACATAAGCAGTTGGCACAGTATCGAAGTACACAGGCGGGGATACCATCGGGACCTGGTGAGAAGACTGGTTTAACCAATCGAAGATCCCTAATAAGTGAACTTTCATTCAGTAAAGGTGTGAAGATGCCATTCGAGCTTGGTACGCTATTTGGATAGGAGTGAATGTTTGGCGTCGAGGAAGAATAAGTTGTTTGAAAAAACTTGGCAAACATATCGGCAATGGCCTGATCTGTGTTCGCATCAGCGTTATCGAACATAAGTTTAGAAGGAAAGCCCGCTGACCTACGCTTCATGTTAACAAAACTATAAAACTGTTTAGGATTCTGAAAGAACTGAATCCTACATCTTGTCAAATAGTTTTTATAACACTTCGCGTTAAGCACGGTAAAATTTGTCCGAGCAGTTAGGTAGCGGGAAAAGACAAGCGGTGAGTTTTTCAGCTTGTATTTCTTAAATAAGCTACTCTTTAAGTTTTTTAAGCGAGACAACTCTTTTGTAAACCAAGGAGGCCTACTTGAGCTTGTCGGATAGAAAAACGGAACACAGATATCAAAAGCAGAGTTAAGGGTTTTATAAAATATATTGATAGCCACTGACATATCAGTTGATAGATAAAAGTCAGACCAATCACAATATGAAATTAAATAATTTAAGTATTCAAAGTCTGCTTTCTTAAAGCAGCGCACGCGATTGCACGGCTTTACACTTTTGTCCACAAAGCTAATACCCAAGTCGAGATTCACTTCGAAAGTGGGATGATAAGGATCTTCAGGTAGGGAAAGAGGTTGTGCCCTGTCTAAAATCATAAGATCAAGCGATCTGTTTAAAGTGTTTTTGACATGATTAACCTGCGACAAAGACATGTCAAACAAACCGTCAAACAGATCATGTTGCCGGGAGGGCAGAAGGAAGTTTCCCTCCGCAATGGATGTCCAATTACATTCCGGGATATTAAAGTCACCCAGGACTAGGCCACAGCATTTTAAGTGACTAAAATTGTCACAGAGCCAGCAACCAATGTAGTCCGCATTAGCATCTGAAGAGCATTTGCAATTTGCTGCAGAGCACGACACCATGTTAATAAAATAGATATGCCTTCGAATAGTAGGGGACAACGAAGAGAGCAATAGAATATTAAGACAAATTTCTTGAGAGAGCAAGAAACAGTTACAGCGCCGAAAACAGGCAAGCAAGCGAGAACGAAAATAAAAAAACAAAAATAGCGAACACTCGAGGTAAACAAAACAACAACAGCTGTTACGTCTACAACAAAAGCACTACACAACTTACTCAGAGAGCGAAATTTACTTTCGTGAGCGGGAGAGCGTGAGAGCGGGAGAGCAGGAAAGTGAGAATATTAGTAAAAACAAAAACAAAAAAACTTGACGCCAAGACGCGCAAGTGAAAAGAATTAAAATTTTTGTAAGCGAATTCACTAATAAGGCAGGATTAGTATGCTACTTTAAGCTTTTACTCATAGGGTTAGCACTAGTAAGATACGGCAGTATTAATGAAAGCACATAAGCAAATCAATTAAACAAAATTATTAAGAAACACAGGGAGCAAAAGCGAAACACGTCCAACCACCACGAGTGCACCAAATTATTATATGATTATACTGTATTATTATGATTATTTTCTAACATTAATTTATTCGATATAACAAAAGATTTATTTTCTAGTTCTTCAACGAACTTACGTATATTAGTGGAGAATGGTGTGTTGTATAGACGTCTTAGAAGTTCTTCGCAGGGGATGTGCGTCTTGTACTCACTGATGAGTGCTGTCATCAAATCGGTCCATGTGCTGGCTCCTGATAATTGGGACACTCGTTGGGCATATCCAAAGATTTGCATTTCGATTGCACTGAAGAAAACGTGCTTTTGACGTACTATACATCCGTAGTAGGATATAGTCGAAGTATAAATTCAATTCTTCTGATGAAAGCGCTCAGTTCCTGGGGATTTCCACTGAACGAGGGCACTTGCCTTATTTGGCTCAAGGCTTGGTTGAGGTTTTGGTCGGACAAAATTTCGTTGGCCATTATATTGCTTGTTTGGGGATGTTGTGTCTTTAGACGCCGGTTTTGCACTTTTGTGGTTGTCTTTGGCAGTGAAAACTACTGCTTTTTGTTTTTACACTTTTTGTTTGTTGTTTTTACTTTTGTGGTTGTCTTTTGCAGTGAGGTTTTCTATGAAGTGAAAACTACTGCACTTACGATCACGTAAGATTCTTTGGCGGATAACGAGTAACACGTGTAATACGATTCGAGTTTATATTGCGCCTATTCGCGATGGTCAATCCTAATCCTTAGTCTTGCAAGATGCCCCTTTTTCACTGGATCGATTATAAACAAGTCGCACACTTTTACTGATTATCCTACCGGCTGCGCCAATAACGAGTTCACTGGTTATGGTTTTTAAAAAAAACAAAGTTGTAATAGATTTAGATAACATAGCATGTAAGATAAACACATATTGTAACAACATAACTATCGTAGAGAATAATACTTTGATATCGATTTATTGTAAAGAAAAGCAACCATGTATATTATCGATATATCCAATGAAATGTACAATGAATGAAGGCGGGGAGAAAAAGAAGTTTGATCTCGAAGCGTCAGTAAAAGAAGAGAATAAGAGTGAAGCTAAAAAAAGCTGTAAAATAAATAAATTTATAATCTATTTAATAACTAAAAGACTCAATAAACATTTTATTGCCTACTACAATATCAGAAGTGGTCCGAAAATTCACGTCATGGATATTGATATTTCGGCAGTCTCGATGACACAATTGAGGAAATGGTTGGCAGTTTTGGGCTTGCCAACACGTGGCGGCAAAGTGGAATTATTGGCGCGGTGAAACGCAGTACCGACAGAGCAGCGTGGCAATGTTCCGGTGATAGATCAAACTGAAATAGAGGACGAAACTGAGATGCATGATGCAATGTTGGTGGTGTGAATGGAAGAGATTTCCAAGAATCGAGAAATTCTCAGGAATTTGCAGGCGGAGATAGGAGCGGCAACAGACATGGTTACACAATTACAAATGCGCAGTACCATTAAAGCGAGTTGCGATGAGCAGCAAGAAGAAGCAGCGCTTGATAATAAGTTAGACGCCCGACAAGATGACGCTGGCTATCGCATATAATTTGACCAAAATGCAATGTCGCTTGTTGTGCATGGCAAAACTTAAAGGTGTTGCACTTCAATGGCTTCATGCTGACCCAGCACGCATTATTCAACCTTTCGAGGAGTTGTTGCAGCAATTAAAACTGGCATTCGATGGGAAAGTAACTAAAGGAGAATTACGACGAAATTTTGAACGGCTTAACTGGAAGTTTGGAGAGAGTTTCGTAACTTACTATGATAATAAGGTTGAGTTGGCACGAGACGTTAACATGGATGAAGAGGAGTTGGTGGATGGAATTATCGAAGGGATTCCAGTGGACAATCTTCGCATGCAAGCAAAATTGCAGGGTTTTGAGAGTGCTGAGAAAGTGTTGCGGGTCTTTGCTGGGATGGTACTACCGATACGACAACGAAGTGATGCTAAGTTGGAGGCAGCGCGCAGCGCTGCAGTAAAGGAGTTGCGTTGCTATAATTGCAATATGAAAGGGCACTGGAAAAAAGATTGCAAGCTACCATTTCGAGAGAGGGGAACATGCTATGGATGTGGATCTGCAGAGCACCTGGTAGCTCAATGCCCTAAGAGGAAATCGGAGGCTGAAAATAATTATGTAAGACCAGTTGAAATTTATTTTAGCAAAAGTATTAATAAGTCAATTATTACAGAAGCGCTCATAGATTCGGGAAGTCCAGTATCATTTATTAAGATAAGTTTAGTCCCTGATGGAGTGGGTCTGCAAGAAAGTTATAACACAAATTTTGGGCTAAATGAAAGCCAGTTAATTGTTATTGAAAAAACACAATGTTATGTAAAGAAGCAAGAAGTAAAAATATATTTTGATTTGATAATTGTTTCCGACGAATCTATGAGGTGCGGAGTAGTTCTGGGTAGAGACTTTATGAAAAAATTTGATCTGAAAATTGATTTTTCGTCATTAAAAATTATTACGGTAGAGCGTATTGAAAATCAAGACGAAAACACGAAGGAAGAAATTAGTGTATTGGAAAATGAAGATTTAGTAAATGAAGTCCCAATGCAGGAAATAAAATTAGTTAAATTGTTCGATAGTAGACAGTTAGAAGAGAATGTGTTAAATGAAGAATTGTTAGAAATGAAAAGTAAGAGTAAGTTATTAGACAATGGATTACTTAGTGAGAGATTACGTGAATTAGAAGATAATACAAAAAGGCATGCACAGGTAAATGATAATTTTGAAGAAGCTTTATTACAAATTTGCATTTTGGACAATGAAATAAAGGAACATTCATACAATATTGGGGAACAGGTAGAATGGCAAGTGCGATGTGAATTAGAAAAAATTTTAAGAACAATGTATATTAATGCGAAAAAGCCTATGATACAAAAGGTTAAATACGAAATGAATATTACGGTAGATAATGCAAAACCTTTTAGGAATCGATAAAATATACTTCGTTTGTCACTCCTTTAGTCCAATACGAATTTTTAAGAATGCCGATGGGGTTGAAGACAGCTCCACAAGCTTTTCAAAGGTTATAATATGAGGGTCGTTTGATAAGTCCGTGACTTTTTGAATAAAATATATTTTTTTCGTCAAAGAAGCGTTTTATTTCTCAACATAATCTCCTTTTAGCTCTATACATTTAGTCCAGCGTTTTTCCAATTTTTTTATTCCTTCCAAATAATAGGTTTTCTCAAGGCCCTCAAAATAGTCGTTTGTTTCTGTGATGACCTCTTCATTTGACCCGAATCTCTTACCGCCGAGCCATTTCTTCATGTTTGGAAACAAAAAATAGTCACAGGGGGCTAAATCTGGAGAATATGCTGGATGGGGTAGCAGTTCGTAGCCCAATTTATGAAATTTTGCCATGCTGACTACACACGTGTGCACCCGTGCATTGTCCTGATGGAACAGCACTTTTTTTTTCGCCAAATGCGGTCGTTTCTGCTTCAAATCAATATCGAATCTGTCCAAAAGCTCTGAATAATATTCGCCGGTGATCGTTTTACCCTTTTCAAGGTAATCGATGTGAATGATACCTTGTGCATCCCAAAAAACTGTGGCCATGACCTTGTTGGCCGACAGACCCACCTTGGCCTTCTTTGGTGCACGTTCACCCGGAGAAACCCACTGTCTTGATTGTTCTTTGGTCTCTGGTGTGGTGTGGTGGATCCATGTTTCGTCTACGGTAACGAAACGGCGCAAAAATTCATTTGGATTGCGGTTGAACATCGCCAAACACTCCTTTGAAATGGTCACACGGTTGCGCTTATGGTCGTGTGTGAGCAATCGCGGCACCCATCGCGCGGAAAGCTTTTTCATGTCCAAATATTCATGTAAAATGTGATGTACCCGTTCAGTTGAGATGCCTACAGCCTCAGCTACCTCACGCACTTTCATTCTCCGATCATCCAATATCATTCCATGGATTTTGTCGACGATTTCTGGCATGACGACCTCTTTTGGGCGACCTGAACGTTCGGCATCACTTGTACTGGTACGACCACAACGGAACTCAGTAAACCATTTCTTAACCATTGAAATTGATGGTGCAGAGTCCCCATAATATTTATCAAGTCTTTCCTGTTTCGGTGATGGATTTTTTACGCAAAAAATAATGCTTAATTAGCACACGAAATTCACTTTTTTCCATTTTCGTTAAAATTCACGAGATCGTCTGCTTTCAATGCCTATAAAACGCAAACTAAGAAACGCAGCTTTCTCAAAATTTTACAGTCAGCTGTTAATCGATAACTGCTGACAGGAGCAGTGTTGTATTTAGAGCAGGTGCGCGGCAAATACAAAAAGTCACGGACTTATCAAACGACCCTCGTATATATGGATGACATTATGATTGCGAGTGCGAGTGTGACGGAACATTTACTAATTTTGAAAGAAGTCTTTAAACGTTTAGTGGAAAATCGATTAGAATTAAGGCTAGACAAATGTGAATTTTTACAGGATAAGGTTAAGTATTTGGGATTTGAAATATCTAAAGATGGGATTAGAGCAGAAGGAAAGGGATTAGAAGCAGTTAGAAATTTTCCCATACCGGTGAAAACGCAGTCAGTTCATAGTTTCCTGGGGTTGTGTTCTTATTTTAGAAGATTTATAAAAAATTGTTCGATGATAGCAAAACCGTTATATGATTTATTAAGAAAAGATAAAAAGTTTTAATTTGAGGAAAGAGAGTTAGATTGTTTTCAACAGTTAAAGGACAAATTAGTTGAGACACCGGTTTTGGCCATGTTTGATCATAAGAAGGAAACTGAACTTCATTGTGATGGGGCGGTAATGATGCAAAAAGAGCATGATGTAAAATGGCATCCGGTATTTTATTTTTCGAAAAGGACAACAGAAGCAGAAGCCAAATATCCTAGTTTTGAATATGAAACCTTAGCAATTATATATGCTTTACGGAGATTTAGGATATATTTGCAAGGCAGACACTTTAAGATAGTGACAGATTGTAATTCTTTAACGTTAACGTTAAATAAGATTGAGCTTAATCAGAGAATTGCCAGGTGGGCTTTGGAATTGCAAGAATTTGATTATGAACTGAAGCATAGAGCGGGTAAACAAATGCAACATGTAGATGCACTTAGCAGATGTAATGATGCGATAATGATCACTGAGGCAAATAGTTTTGAAACCAATTTAATAATTGCTCAGGCCAAAGATGAAAAGTTACAGAATATTAAGAAATTATTGGAGGAAAATGAGCATAAGCTTAACGAAATGAGAAATGGCATTGTGTTTAGGAAAACCAATGATGGTAGATTATTGTTTTGTGTGCCACAAAGGATGGATCATGTGTTATATAAGTATCATCAGTTAGGACATATTGGTAGAGACAAGATGTTAAGTGCGATAGTGAGAAGTTATTGGTTTTCGAATATGAGGAACAAAGTTATGGAGCACATTGAAAATTGTTTAAAGTGTATTGCTTTTTCAACAAAATATGGTAAAGGGGAAGGATTGTTGCACAGTATACCTAAAGGAAATAAACCAATTGAGATAATTCATATAGATCATTATGGTCCAGTTGATAATAGCAGCTTGAAAAAACATATTTTGGTAGTAGTAGATGGGTTTACGAAGTTTGTAAGATTATATACAACTAAGACTACAAACACTAAGGAGGTTATAAGTGCATTAAAAGAATACTTTAGGGCATATAGTAAACCAACTTGTATTATATCTGATCGTGGTAATTGTTTTACATCGGCGGATTTCGAAGATTTTCTAAATGATTGAAATGTAAAACACATTAAAATTGCTACGGGTTCTCCACAGGCAAATGGACAGGTAGAAAGAATTAATAGAAGTTTAGGACCTATAATTTCTAAATTAAGGGAACCTGAGAACGGACAATATTGGGACTCTGTGATTGAGGAAGTAGAGTATACGTTAAACAACACGCAATATTGTAGTACGAAGAAATTACCAAGTGAAATGCTGTTTGGATTAGCTCAGAAAGGGAAGGTCAGTGATGAATTAGAAGCAATGTTAGAAACGATGGATCAGTTAGAAAATAGTAATGAACGGAATTTAGAACATATTAGAGAAATAGGCGAAAAAAATCAAGTATTAGCACAAGCAAATAATGAAAAGACATTTAATGAAAAGAAAAAAGTAGCGATCAAATATAGTGTGGGGGATTATGTGATGGTAAAAAATTTCGATAGCACAGCAAGGGTAGCAAGAAAATTAATACCTAAAATGAAAGGTCCGTATGAAATATTTAAAGTGTTAAAGAATGATAGATATATATTGAAGGAAGTCGATGGTTTTCAATTAGCTCGAAACCCGTATCATGGAGTGTGGGGTGCACATAATATGAAGCCTTCGATAAAAATCTAGAATATTTAATGTATGTTACAAACAATTAAAGGAAGATAGAGGGCTATCTTTTAATCAGGATGGTCGAATTGTAATAGATTTAGATAACATAGCATGTAAGATAAACACATATTGTAACAACATAACTATCGTAGAGAATAATACTTTGATATCGATTTATTGTAAAGAAAAGCAACCATGTATAATATCGATATATCCAATGAAATGTACAATGAATGAAGGCGGGGAGAAAAAAAATAAGTTTGATCTCGAAGCGTCAGTGAAAAAAGAGAATAAGAGTGAAGCTAAAAAAAGCTGTAAAATAAATAAATTTATAATCTATTTAATAACTAAAAGACTCAATAAACATTTTATTGCCTACTACAAAGTATATTTTATTTTATTTAATAACACTTATCTTCCTATTAAGTGGAAGAACCAAAGCCGTTTGTTTAGTTTTAGACGAACGGGGGTGGCGTTGCTACTTGGACGAACGGAGCGGCTGAACAGGAGTTATCGCGGAGATAACTATATCTGAACTGAACTGATGCCTGAAGGCAAGCCTGAGCTTAAATAAGCTGAAGGGGTATTAAGAGAACGAACTCTTTAAGAGAGTTTGGCTCATCTAACGATTGAGTTCTCTCGTTAAGAGAGACTCTCCGAAAAATAGGGGGAGCGATAATAAAGAGGGTAATAAGATCCTCCTGAGACAAGTGCGTGATGGAAGGCGCGCACTGATGTGTTTGTTATTGCAGGTGGCGGTTGTCGCCAATTCAAATTGGGGGAGACAGTGGGCACGGATGTATTTGTTATTGCAAGTGGCGGCTATCGCTAATGGTGATCGAATTCAAATTGGGGGAGATTGTGGGATTCGGACTTTGATCGGACATTTGGATGTTTATGATTTGAAAGCTCAACTTACGAGTGGGGTGACTTGCTACGCGTGGGAAGTTGACTTTTGAGAAGGGCAACCAAATGGCTTTTGTTCTTTTAAGTACAAATGATTACAATTGTATGTGTGCATGTGGTGTTGTGTAGGGACTTTTATGTAAGTCCGATATACGTGTAGTGGATATGTAACTATATGTATGTATATATAAATATATATATATGTACATTTACTTATGTAATAAAATGAGGGGAAAAATGACAAAAATAATAAAAGTAAATATGTATATCAAAATATATAAAATGCCGCGATCGTAATGTGAAATGTTTTTGTTGGTTTTCATTATACAAAATTTTAGCGGTCAATAAAAATTTGTTAAAATTTATTTAAAAATAATAATTATTTACATTAAATGTAAAATAATTATTATAATTTGTTTGTCTTAAATATTGCATAATAAATAAATGAAAATCAATGAAATCCAATCGAGGAAAAATTATTTTTAATTGAAATATATTTTAATATAAAAAGTAGCGGATTTGTTGTGTACATACATTAATCGGCTGTTACTTTCGTTTTAGTTTATTAGAATAAAAGAAATAAATAAGATTAATAAATAAATTAAATAGAAAGAATGGAAAGCTGTCGCACATGTGGAATAGAACTCGCGCCACAACAGAAATACAAGGCTACAACAAAAATTACGCCGGCTCGGAACAACAATTTAAGCTTATGAAGGGAAGTGATTATACTTTACCAAAGCTATCCCAATACAATAACAAATCAAGAATGGAATGGTTCATACCTATGAATACATTTTGGCAGTAAACTCACTACATTCTCGATAGTATGTCCGCTTGTCACGCGGGAGACTGCGGTTCAATTCGCTGTCGGGGGGATGTGTGTGAAAGCATATTTTTTTTTTAATTAATTAATCATCACCGTAATATAATTTTTACATGTATTGGGGCTTGTTTTCATAACTAAGATTTCAAAGATTTAAAAATAATTCGTAACACTCTCTACGACGGGGAATTAAATACTAACTACGGGGATACTAACCACTATACTTTCGAGGATGTTCATTTTTGATTATCCAATGTGTTATCTGAAAACGGTGTTACCAATCCCAAGTGAATAGATGCAAACCAGTTGACTGTATAAGGCCATGGATTATAGTACTATATATAAACTAAATACAAGTTTGTATTTTTATTTATTATATTTAAAGAAAACGAGAGCTACAGTCGAGCAACACGCGACAGTTGGATACCCTTCGAGCTATGTTGCCATAAAAAGTATCTAATTGTATAATACTAATCGCAATCTACAAATTAATCAGAACACTGCAGAACGCTGGCACCCTGCATAAATTTCGATACGTTGCCAATTATTTATCGACGCAATTTCCTTGCGCGCGAATGACTGCAAAATACGGTATAAGCAGTATATATCGGTATGTCTTTATAAATTTTAAATTGGCCAATATCGATAGCTCGCAATATATCGAGTAACCAAAATAATTATTTATTTCATTGCATTATATGGTTTTGCATTTTTTACTGACTCTAAAATATGAATTAAAAAATAATAATCATATGTGCACATACGCATATTATGAATATGTACACATGCATGTAAATACTTGCATAGATTCATATCGATCTGCCACGCCACCTATTGGTTGAGTGTTAGCATACGTGTATGTGCACATGCATTTCGGTAATTGACGAGTGCATGGAAAAGAAGAATCGAGAAACAGTTCGGGCTACGCGCTCGCATCGTTCATCCTTTTCTTTTCTGCACAAGTAATATAGCTATGACGCCATCAACAACTTGTTTGCTGGTCGGAGGGTCGAATTGGTTAATCTTATAACTTGCAATATGGAGGATAAGTTCATATAGTATTTATCTATATACATATATGCTAAAGCAGAACGTTAAGAAATGAGTACTTCTAATGTAAATCGCAATGTAAATCAAATTTGTCGGTTTGCGGGGATGGTAGTCGTGTTATTCCAAATTGAAAATAAACTAAAATCTTCATGCTGAATTTGGTGTCCCTAGCTTTTGTAAAGCTGAGATCGGCGCGTTCATCCAGACAGACGGACAGACAGACGGAAATGGCTCAATCAACTCGGCTACTGACCCTGAGCAAGAACATACATATTCTTTGTGGGGTCTACCACGTCTCCTTCTGCCTGTTACATACATTTGCACTAAGTTAGTATACCCTTTTTTGACCATTTTCAATGGTCGAAGGGTATAACAATTTAATAAAGTTGAATATTATTATTATTAATATTATTTTATTTAAATATCTACTATTACGATTAATTCGCTATAAGTTAATTCGCAATGAAAATTGCGCTTTATTTCGATTTGAATTTCGCGTCGTTATAATATGTTCGAACGACACGCACAAAATTAATTGACGAAGAGGAGAAGAAGAACGCATAGACAATGCAAAAGCGAATAGAGAAGTGTCGTAAGCATTAGACTAAGCGAGAAAGCAATAAGTATTTACAATAATAAGTATAAATTCGTAACACATGCTTCTTCTTGATTTTTTGGAACTAGTTAAAAATGCATATTGTGTCTTCTCGCTCTATCTAATGTCTATATGTATGTATGTCAATATGTACACATGGATGTGCATAGATTCAGATCGATCTATCACGTCACCTATTAGTTGTTTACAAATATATATATGTACATACGTACATATGTACGTACACAAATTAAGTATGTATGAGTTTCAACATACATACATATATGCACATGAATTTTCGCCAATTGACAAGTGCATGGAAAAGAGAAGTCGAGAAACAGCTCTCGCTACCCGCTCAGATCGTTCGTCGCTTTCTTTTCTGCACAAGAAATAATTGTGACGTCATCAACCATTTGACGCTTGTTGCCGCGATCGACATGTGAACTGTTGTTGATTTTCATTGAAAACAAATTTTAGCGTGTGCCAAAATTCGTTACATTTGTTTTCTCTAAGAATGGATATTGTCTTCTAGCTCTGTCTAATGTCTCCACGCATGTGTAAATGCTTAATATCATATGTACATATGTATAAATATATATTTATGTACATTTACTTATGTAATAAATAAGGGGCAAAAATTGATAAATATAATACAATTAAATATATAAAAATATATAAAATAAAACAAATTCTAGAAGCTATCGTGGTGGTTGGACTTGTTTCGCTTTTGCGCCCTGTGTTCTTTAATAATTCTTTTTAAAAGATTATCTTATGTGCTTTTATTAATAGTGCGGTATCTTACTAGTGCTAACCCTGTGAGAAAAAACTTAAAGTAGCATACTAATCCTGCCTTATTAGTGAATTCGCTAACAAAAATTTTAATTTTTTTCACTTGCGCGTCTTGGCGTCAAGTTTTTTGTTTTGTTTTTACTAGTATTCTCACACTTTCCTGCTCTCCCACTCACGAAAATAAATTTTGCTCTCTGAGTAAGTTGTGTAGTGCTTTTGTTGTAGACGTAACAGCTGTTGTTGTTTTGTTTACCTCGAGTGCTCGCTATATTTGTTTTTTTATTTTCGTTCTCGCTTGCTTGCCTGTTTTCGGCGTTGTAACTGTTTCTTGCTCTCTCAAGAAATTTGTCTTAGTATTCTATTGCTCTCTTCGTTGTCCCCTACAATTCGAAGGCATATTTATTTTATTATCATGGTGTCGTGCTCTGCAGCAAATTGTAAATGCTCTTCAGATCCTAATTCGGACTACATTGGTTGCTGGCTCTGTGACAATTTTAGTCACTTAAAATGCTGTGGCCTAACTGTGCGGGTTAGAGATGCCGTCAACGCCAATGTAAGCCTTAAATGGTCGTGTGAAGCGTGCCGTGTGGGTGAATCCGATCTACGGAAATTCCACAATAAAACCAAACTTGGGTTTTATCGGATACGCACAGCTTTCTCTAATCTCCAATCTGAATTTTTGGAGATGGAGACCCAATTCAACGCCTTTACGGCTCTTAGTAAGCCACCTGCTCCTTTTAATATTCCTTTAGATTCAGTTACTACGAATCTAAAGCCCACCAATCTACCTTCTTCCAAGGCTTCTTCTTCTGATCTTCTAAGCCTAATTTCCCCTATACCGTCTTGCTCTTCTAGTTGCACAAAAAAAAAAGAACTAGCAGCAATGTTACCGCACCGAAACCTCTTGCTGCCCCTCTTGTGCCTACTCCCACTACGAGCAATGATAACAACGTAAAGGGTAATGTTCCCGCAATCATGCCTGCTAGTCAGGCACCGAGTATAAAACCTCTGATTGCGATTAAACCCAAAAAATTGGTGTTTATCTCTCGCTTGGCTCCAGACACAACCATAGAAGATGTACAATCGTACATTCTCGAAAGGATGCCTGTAAATGATTTGATAGTTAAAAAATTCAACTTCAAATTAGAGCGCGACATTTCTTCTTTCAAAATTATTCTCCCTGCAGAACAGTTTAAAGACGTTTGCGCAGCTTCTTTCTGGCCGCCCGACCTTATTGTTAAGGAGTTCACTCCAAAACAAAAAGCCGAACGACCGTCACTCTTCCCACATTGGCCGTTACATCGCCAAGTGGACCTACAAAAAGTGCAAAGTCCTCAAAAAACTGAAGTTCTCTTCTCTTCAATCTTCTGAAAATGCTAGGGGACACACAAATATTCTTTCTTCCTTAATTCTTTCCTATCAAAATGTTAGTAAAATCTCTAGTCTTTATCTTCATAGTCTTGCCTTTTCTTCCCAAATTATTGCCTTTACCGAAACCTGGTTAAAACCAGAGATTCTAAGTTCTGAAGTCTTTCCAGATAGGTATACAACACACAGGCTTGATCGACCTGACCGACGGGGTGGTGGAGTACTGATTGCAGTAGACTCCTCCATTATGTCGGACCTCTTACAGCCGGAGTTTCAATTCGACATTGAATTAACTATTAGACTATTTTTAACCTGTAATCAGACAGAGATCATTTCATAGTCCTGGGTGATTTTAATATCCCGGAATGTAATTGGACATCCATTGCGGAGGGAAACTTCCTTCTGCCCTCCCGGCAACATGATCTGTTTGACGGTTTGTTTGACATGTCTTTGTCGCAGGTTAATCATATCAAAAACACTTTAAACAGATCGCTTGATCTATGTTTCGTCTCAGATCCTTCCAGGGTGATTTAAGACAGGGCACAACCTCTTTCCCTACCTGGAAATCCTTATCATCCCACTTTCGAAGTGAATCTCGACTTGGGTATTAGCTTTGTGGATAAAAGTGTAAAGCCGTGCAATCGCGTGCGCTGCTTTAAGAAAGCAGACTTTGAATATTTAAATTATATAATTTCATATTGTGGTTGGTCTGACTTTTATCTATCAACTGATATGTCAGTGGCTATTAATATATTTTATAAAACCCTTAACTCTGCTTTTGATATCTGTGTTCCGTTTTTCTATCCGACAAGCTCAAGTAGGCCTCCTTGGTTTACAAAAGAGTTGCCTCGCTTAAAAAACTTAAAGAGTAGCTTATTTAAGAAATACAAGCTGAAAAGCTCACCACTTGTCTTTTCCCGCTACCTAACTGCTCGGGCAAATTTTACCGTGCTTAACGCGAAGTGTTATAGAAACTTTTTGACAAGATGTAGGATTCAGTTCTTTCAGAATCCTAAACAGTTTTATAGTTTTGTTAACATGAAGCGTAGGTCTGCGGGCTTTTCTTCTAAACTTATGTTCGATGACGCTGAGGCGGACACAGATCAGGCCATTGCCAATATGTTTGCCAAGTTCTTTCAAATAACTTATTCTTCTTCTACGCCAAACATTCACTCCTATCCATATAGCGTACCAAGCTCGAATGGCATCTTCACACCTTTACTGAATGAAAGTTCACTTATTAGGGATCTTCGATTGGCTAAACCAGTCTTCTCACCAGGTCCCGATGGTTTCCCCGCCTGTGTACTTCGATAACCAACTCCTTATGTAAGCCATTGCTCAAACAATTTTCGCTGTCCTTAGTAACTGCCTCGTTCCCATCCATATGGAAGGAATCCTTTATCATCCCTTTACATAAAAAGGGTAGCAAGTCTGATGCAAGCAATTATAGTGGTATCTCTAAATTGTCGTCTATACCGAAATTCTTCGAGAATTTTATTACTCCTCACTTGCAGCATTTTAGTAGATCCGTTATATCCCCTTTTCAACACGGATTTGTGAAGCGTCGTTCTACCACGACAAATTTGCTTGAGCTGACATCCTTTGTGGTAAAAGGATTTCAGGAAAATCTTCAAACTGATGTCATTTATACTGATTTCAGTAAGGCATTTGACTCAGTCATTCTCGCCTTCAATCTGACCTAGATTGTTTCTTTTCTTGGTGTCGTGCAAATCTCCTTAATCTGAACAGCTCAAAATGCAAACTGATGACATTCTCACGTGCCAGCCTAAACTACGTATCATACTCTCGTTGTGGTTGTACCCTGGAAAGAATTTCCCTGGTTGATGATCTAGGTGTCCGTTTGGACCAAAGACTCAAGTTTTGTGAACATATATCATCAATGGTTAATAAAGCTATGGGTGAACTCGGCTTTATTAAGAGATGGTCCAAGGAGTTTGACGATCCTTACCTAACTAAGACTCTCTTCACTTCGCTTGTTCGTCCAATTCTCGAGTACGGATCATGTGTCTGGAACCCTCAGTACACAGTTCATAGAGACCGCATTGAATCCGTACAGAAAAACTTCTTAATGTTTGCCTTGCGAGACCTTAAATGGGATGTAAATTCAAGACTTCCTTCCTATCCTAGTAGACTTTTGTTACTTAATGTACGAGGGTCGTTTGATAAGTCCGTGACTTTTTGAATAAAATATATTTTTTTCGTCAAAGAAGCGTTTTATTTCTCTAATCTCCTTTTAGCTCTATACATTTAGTCCAGCGTTTTTCCAATTTTTTTATTCCTTCCAAATAATAGGTTTTCTCAAGGCCCTCAAAATAGTCGTTTGTTTCTGTGATGACCTCTTCATTTGACCCGAATCTCTTACCGCCGAGCCATTTCTTCATGTTTGGAAACAAAAAATAGTCACAGGGGGCTAAATCTGGAGAATATGCTGGATGGGGTAGCAGTTCGTAGCCCAATTTATGAAATTTTGCCATGCTGACTACACACGTGTGCACCCGTGCATTGTCCTGATGGAACAGCACTTTTTTTCGCCAAATGCGGTCGTTTCTGCTTCAAATCAATATCGAATCTGTCCAAAAGCTCTGAATAATATTCGCCGGTGATCGTTTTACCCTTTTCAAGGTAATCGATGTGAATGATACCTTGTGCATCCCAAAAAACTGTGGCCATGACCTTGTTGGCCGACAGACCCACCTTGGCCTTCTTTGGTGCACGTTCACCCGGAGAAACCCACTGTCTTGATTGTTCTTTGGTCTCTGGTGTGGTGTGGTGGATCCATGTTTCGTCTACGGTAACGAAACGGCGCAAAAATTCGTTTGGATTGCGGTTGAACATCGCCAAACACTCCTTTGAAATGGTCACACGGTTGCGCTTATGGTCGTGTGTGAGCAATCGCGGCACCCATCGCGCGGAAAGCTTTTTCATGTCCAAATATTCATGTAAAATGTGATGTACCCGTTCAGTTGAGATGCCTACAGCCTCAGCTACCTCACGCACTTTCATTCTCCGATCATCCAATATCATTCCATGGATTTTGTCGACGATTTCTGGCATGACGACCTCTTTTGGGCGACCTGAACGTTCGGCATCACTTGTACTGGTACGACCACAACGGAACTCAGTAAACCATTTCTTAACCATTGAAATTGATGGTGCAGAGTCCCCATAATATTTATCAAGTCTTTCCTGTTTCGGTGATGGATTTTTTACGCAAAAAATAATGCTTAATTAGCACACGAAATTCACTTTTTTCCATTTTCGTTAAAATTCACGAGATCGTCTGCTTTCAATGCCTATAAAACGCAAACTAAGAAACGCAGCTTTCTCAAAATTTTACAGTCAGCTGTTAATCGATAACTGCTGACAGGAGCAGTGTTGTATTTAGAGCAGGTGCGCGGCAAATACAAAAAGTCACGGACTTATCAAACGACCCTCGTACCTTCTCTAGCCAATCGTAGAACCATGCTTGGTGTTATATTTATTAACAACCTTATCCAAGGTGACATAGATAGTAGCGACTTACTTAGTAGACTAAACTTTTCTGTCCCTGGTAGAATCACCCGTAATTACCTTCCTCTAAAACTTCCCAATTGTAGCTCGAACTATGCCCTGCAAGGGCATTATGTTCGGACTATAATAAACTGTACTTCAACTTGATATCTAGCTTAAAATTATAACTCCTCGCCCACTTATCTAGAATTTAGTCAAATACATACTTATCTTCTTTCTATTCATAGTAGTACTTTCAACATACTGCATGCTTTAACGCTCTACTCATAATTTTATTTGCATTTGGTTACTAACACTAACTCTCCTGATCTGATTGGGTTTTTCTGGGCTTTCCCCAATCCTCTGCAACAAATGTTGGATCGGCTTTTCTTTATCCCAGTTTGCACATTTGCACAATTTTTAAATAATTTTTTTTTCTTTTCTTTACATTTAAGGTTTTACACTTAATTTAAAATTACCTTTAGTTTAAAATTTCAACTTAAATAATTTAAATCTAATTTCAATTGTTTCTTTACTTTTAAAAAGTCGACTGATCATAGTTCGACTATAAACTAAACTAAATAAATAAATAAATAAAAAAAATAGGAAAACACAAAATGTGAACCTGCCTACCCGGGGAATCGAACCCCACTCGATGGCCGCTGGAGTTTATCAGTGGTTAAAAGAGATATTCCCCGGACTCATGTCGACTCTATTCGGGTTTCGCTTGTTGTCGCGATCGTAATGTGAAATTTTATTGTTGGTTTTATATAAAATTTAAACGGTCAATAAAAATTTCTTAAAATTTATTTAAAAATAATAATTATTTATATTAAATGTAAAATAATTATTATAATTTGTTTGTTTTATAAATTGCATATTAAATAAATGAAAATCAATGAAATCAAATTGAGGAAAAACTATTTTTAACTGAAATTTAATTTAACATGAAAAGTAACGGATTTGTTGTGTACATACATTAATCGGCTGCAACTTTCGTTTTAGTTTATTAGAATAAAAGAAATAAATAAGATTAATAAATAAATTAAATGGAAAGAATGCAAAGCTGTCCCATCAAGAATCGAACCCGCACCGCAACAGAAATACAAGGCTACAGCAAAATTACGTCGGCCATTCTAATCACTCAGCTTTTGCCTCTTCTGTTGCTTAGTCGTCAAGGTTGCATAGTAAACCATTTCAGTTACCACCGGCCGATAGCAAATACCATACAAAGTATTATTTCACAAAACGCTTGTGGAAAGGTATTTGTCATGTGTGATATTCAACTTTGATTGTTAAGTTAATATTGTTGCATGTCAACAGATATTACTGATTTACAGAGGCAGATATTTAGTTTATGGGGTCGGAGATGCCTCTTTCCGCCTGTTACGCACATTTTCTATATTTGATTGCCCATTTTAATTAAAAACACCGAACCCCCTTTCATTGGATTTAGTACGCATTACACAAATGCGTTGTTGATTTATTTTCAATATAATATATATGAAAATTTCTCTAAGAATTTTTAGAGAGCGAAACAAATGAAAATAAAAGGACGCGGTGGCTTGATTAATAATTTACAAGTTGACAATTTATTGCTGCTGCTGGCTTCTACGCTTGCTTATCAACGAATGCTTTCATTAGCGAGAGTGGGCCACAATTCGACCACACTCCCCGAATTCACCGTCGGCATTTGCCGATCGTCAAAAGGCTTAAGAGAGCATTATAAAAAAGAGCATGCTCAACTATATTTAAATTCACAATTTTCTCTTACTTTATACTAGCCTATGACTTCAATGTCAATTTCAAATTAATCTACAATTATAATAAAACTAAGTAAAACTATGATGCTCCAACATTCCGGCCCCGTTGAAGAGCTCCGGTCTTTAACACATCGGGAGTCGGGCCAGCTTATGAATTGGTCGCTTAATTGCGCCTGCTGGTGTTTTTATTTCGGCTACCCGAACCTTGCCGTCCTCCCCTCGAATTGTGCGCGTTACGCGCCCGGTTATCCACTGCTGAGGGGGTGTGTTGTCGTCGTGAACTAGCACGACCGCCCCTTCCTCGAGATTGTCCTCGCCTTTGGCCCATTGAGTTCGCTGCTGGAGGCTGAGCAGGTAGTCCTTGGACCACTTGCGCCAAAAGTGCAGTTTGAGCGCCGACAACTGCTGCCACAGCCTCAAATATCCTCGCCCTGGTTTCTTGATGCTCTCGTCTGGATCGGATCCTAAAGGCAGCGCCAACAAAGGCTGACCGATGAGTAGGTGGCCTGGCGTCAGCACCTCTCCATCGCTGGGATCGCTGCTGTCGACGAGCAACGGCCTGGAGTTGAGCAGCGCCTCGACGTCCACCAGATGTGTGCTCAACTCGTCCTGCGTCAGGTTGGCGTTGCTCGCTCCTCGCAGAAGCCTGTGCTTGGCAGACTTTACTGCGGCTTCCCACAGTCCTCCGAAGTGCGGGGCGCGGGGGGGGAATGAACCTCCACTGCACTCCTCTCTCCGCTGCGAAGTTCACCAGCCTCGCCTCGTTGTTGTGGAACGCCGTCTGCAGCTCCCTCAGTACGTTGCTCGCTCCAACGAAATTCGTCGCGTTGTCGCTGAATATCGTCTCCGGTAATCCGCGTCTCCCGATGAACCTTTTAAAAACATTCAAAAAAGCATCAGTTGATAGATCGGTTACCAGATCTAAATGGACCGCCTTTGAGGCAAAACAAACAAAAACGGCAACATACATTTTTACAGGTGGTCTACCCCTGATTCTATAGCTAACATAGAACGGCCCACAGAAGTCTACTCCGCATACTCTAAATGGCCGACCTTCTCGAAGGCGATCAGCAGGCAAATTTCCCATTATTTGCCCCAACAATTTTGGTTTATATCGAAAACAATCTGCTGCCTCAGAAGTCCAACTAGAACTTTTGGACCAGCATGGTAGTGCCTACGATGCAAATATCTGACAAATAGTTGAATAAATTCTGAACTCTTTGTCATTAGAAGCGGAAACTTAGCGTCATAAGAGAGAGGCCCGTGTAAACGTCCTCCTACTCGAATGAGCTCAAATTGTATTCCATTTTTGTCAAATTTATCAATAAATGCAACATTGGTGCTAGAACTACTGATTGTCTCACTAATTTCAATTCGCTTTTGAACGATGTGCTTTGTACTACGGCGATCAGTTTTAGAAATGAAATATTTCTTTCTGATGCCGATACCACGAGAGAGTCTGATTTGAGCCCTTTGTAACAGAATCGAAGCACATAAGCCATTATGCGAATCAATTTTGGAAAGTTGGAATGACGATTAATTAGCTCAATAAAACAATTTGGCTTAGCTTCTGCCAAAGTACATACAACAGAACTTTTTTTTTCCTCGGAAGATTTGATTTCCGACGCTATTTCAACCAGGTGAAGCTGAGGCCATTTCTTTCTTGGTCTTCCTCCAGTTTCAAGAAACTTGGCCCATCGAACCATAACGAGCTAACAATCTCGTCTATGTCGGTTCCTCTCGATACTAAATCCGCCGGATTAGCATCTGTTGGAACGTGACGCCACACAATACCTTTCGACAACTCCTGAATTTCTGCAACTCTATTTGCCACAAATGTGCCCAATGTGCCAGAATCGCGTTGTAACCAGTACAGCACAATCTGTGAATCCGACCAGAAATTTAAACTTTCTATATTAAATTTTGATAAGGTTGTCGCAATTTGGTGCCAGAGCTTGGCCAGCAAGAGCGCTGCACATAGCTCTAGTCGGGGTATTGTTTTCACATTTAATGGAGCTACCCTAGACTTTGCAGTGAGCAATGTAATGCCAACGTCTTGGTTGTTGCAAGTTCGAACGTATATGCAACAACCATATGCATGACTGGATGCATCGGCAAAGCCATGTATCTGAACCCTTTGATACGTATTAAGACATACGTACCGAGGGATGCGGATTTTATGTAAATCGCGCAATGTCATGGTAAACTTGTTCCATGTTGTGTGAAGACTCATTGGAATAGCTTCATCCCAGTCTATCTTCAGTCTCCACAACTCCTGCAACAACATTTTGGCCTTGGTAACAATTGGACACAGCAAACCAAGAGGGTCAAACAAACGAGAAGCTGCAGACAATATGTTGCGTTTCGTTGGCTTAGCCGAGGCAAAACTGTCCACATCGAGATGATATTTAAAAATATCCTCTTGAGGTGCCCAGCGCATCCCAAGAGTTTTCACGGAACTCTGGTCATCAATTTTGAGAGTCACTTCTTCGCTATCCTTTGTTTTAAACGACAGATCACTACAGTTGGTTGCCCACTTGGCAAGTGGAAAACATCCTGATTCCAATATCTTTTGAACTTCATTGCAAATAGTGTTAAGTTCTTGTATACTGTCTGCTCCTGCCAACATATCATCAACATAAAAGCACCTCTTAATCACATCTGATCCAATAGGATGTGATTGTGCGTGCATGTTGGCCAGCTCAAACAAGCAGCGTATCGCCAGAAAAGGTGCAGAAGCTGTACCGTATGTGACTGTATTAAGTCGGTATGCCTGAATATTTTGTGAAGTATTTTCTCTCCACAGAATAAGTTGGAAATTTCTGTCTTTTTCAGAGACATTTATCTGCCTATACATTTTTGAAATGTCAGCAGTTACGGCATACTTATTCAACCGAAAATTAATCAGGATTGAATATAGCTCCCTCTGAAGTGTCGGCCCCACCATCATTGTTTCATTAAGTGAAACAGCTGTTGACGTCTTACTAGAAGCGTCGAAAACTACACGAAGCTTGGTGGAGGAACTTTCAGGCCTAAGAACGCATTGATGAGGAATATAATAATGCTGTTCTAGAGGAGTTGACTTCAACATGGACATGTGTCCCAAATCTAAATACTCTTTCATGAAGTCATGGTACATAGTTTTAAGAACTGCATCCTTTGATATTTTACGCTCAAGTTGCAAAAAACGCCTTTCAGCAGTTTGAAAGGACAGGCCAAGAACTTTTGGATCGGTCTTGAAAGGGAGATCCACTTGGAAACGACCAGAAGATAACTGCTTTACAGTTTTCTCGAAGAACAGTTCACAAGCCTGTTGTTCAGCTGTTTGGCGAACAGCCTTCGATTCGAATGGAGATTGATCCAATTCCCAGAAACGGTTAACTAACGAATCGAGAAAACAATTAGTTTGGGCCATTAAACACCCACTGAACTGATGCCTAGGCATTTGTCCAGTACATTTGCCTGCTACTATCCATCCTAGCAGCGTTTTTTGCATTATAGGAAGTTCAGAACCTAATTTTATTTGCCCAACGCACAATAATTCGTAGAACAATTCTGCTCCCAAAAGAATGCCAACTTTAGCTAGCTTATAGAATTCTGGATCTGCAAGATTTATATTTTTGGGAATTTTCCAATTTGAAATACCCATTGAATGTGCAGGCTGTGTTGTTGAAATGGATTTCAATACCCAACAGTCAGCAGAAAAGTTGTGAGAATTTATGCGCGACTCAATAGAAGCACATATCTTATTTTTGCTATCTATTGTTGCACCACCAACCATTGAGATAGCTAATGAAGTTGGCTCCCGCTTGAGTCGTAGCATTTGAGCCATGCTTTCAGACATCAAATTTATTTGGGAACCACTATCGAGCAAGGCTCTGGCAGGATGCAACTGACCGAATCTATCCCGTACATTTACGACAGCTGTGGCAAGAACGACTTGCTCATTATTGAGCACATGCCCTAAATATGCCTCTGAAGCAGTCGCGTGAAGAGAAGGCGTCTCACCTTGAACAGGTGTACTATACCTGTGAAGCAAGGAATGGTGAGGTTTCGAACAAATTCTACATTTTGATGCCTTACACTTTGACACCGTATGCCCCACCACTAAACAATTAAGGCAGAGCTTTTGTGTTTTGACAAATTCAAAACGCTGCATAACTGAGACTGCAGCAAACGATGGACACGAATAAATATTGTGCGTTTCTGCCTTGCAAAAAACGCACACAGACGATGATGAACGTCCTCCATCAGTACAAGCAAAGGACGATTTAGACTGATGGGGCTTCTTAGCGTCAACTCGCGACTTTGTTTTTTCCCGCGTTGACTCTTCTGCATACAGATACTGATACCGTTTATTCAGTTGTCTAGCACAATCTTCCCAAGACGGCAGCGTATCATAGTCAAGCTGCTCTTCGAAACGAGATTTGGTAACATGGTCTACCTTTGCCATGACCATGTGAATTATCATTGCATTAGCAATGTCTTTGTCGTTTCCTAACGACGACAACGAAGAATAAATAGCAGACACCGTATCTATGATCGATCTCAAACTCGATGCAGATGGTTTTGTCATGCTTGGTATGTCAAACAATTGTGAAACTGTATCAAAGAATATAAGACATTTGTTGTATACACTGCTTTGAGACTAGCGAGGGCCTTTGGGTAGTTACAATCCGTTAATTGATACGGCTTAACTACCCCCAATGCTTCATCTGACAAACACGAGACTAGATTATTGAACTTTTCGACATTTGACAAGGAATTGTCATCATCGACTAAACTTTCAAACAGGCACATCAAATTTTTGTACTCTGAATGTTTGCCACTAAATTTTGGCAAACGCATTTTCGGCAGCTGAGAACGCTGGCTTGAAACTATGGAGCAATTATGCTCAGGTCTAGGCTCTGACGTTGGCTTGGATGCATTTATATAAAGTGCCCTTGTGACGACACATAAATCCTCTAATGCACCTCTAGAATCATTAAGAGGGCTTAAATTATCTATCTCAGCCTGTAACTCCATTGCCTTTCCTATGTATCCTTCTAAAAGCTCTAATCGGCACGCTATCTCTGTTTTATCAGTCGAGATGGTTTTTGTTTTAATTGCAGTTTGCATACGAGCAATATCAGCACTTACCCTGTCAAATCTTTGCAAGCATAGTGATAATTTTGCACTTGTCTTGCTGATTTGTGGCTTTTCAATCATTTTTTCGGACTCAGACATGTTTAATAAAAAGGCTTACTAAGTTAACAAAATAGAATGTGTCACAAACTTTGTGAGCTACCCTCGCAACGACGCTGACTATGTAAGTCTAACTTGCTTAATACACACACACGCAACCAATGCGTTGTGTGAGCAAACAAACGAAAATGATCCAAGCGATCCAAGGTAAAGCAAGATAAACTTTTACTGTAACTACGTTTGTAGGCAGCAATGTTTAATGCGGGGTGCGGGGCCTGCAATGCAAATGAGAAAATATGTACACACGCACTTTAAGTGGTATATATATCAAACAAACAAGAGAAAAAACAAGCGAAAAGAGAATCAAACAAACGTTTGCTGTAACTACGTTTGTAGACAGCAATAGCATATGCGGGGTGCGGGGTGACGATATGTAAGTGGCGCTAAATTCAGGCGCAAGCGAAACAACGAAATTATGTGAGCGCAAAGAACAGTCCGAGGTGAACGGACGCAACGACAAATGTATGTGTGTATATGCAAGCGCCAATATGTACGTATGTAGTTATGTATTCACAGATGTTCCAAGTTAGCGGTCAATATGTAAATATGTGTGCTAACCGAAGATCGAAAGGGGGTAATTTGCATTTACACACACACTTAATTATTAAAATAATTAATATGTAAGCCACCAATTTTATATTTCAATGTAAGATAATATTGCCGTTTTTGTTTATTATTATTTGTTATAATGTGAATAATAAATTGTTAGTAAAAACTAAACTTCATATGCATGTATGTATGTTCGCTTTTATATGTGTGTGTCTATACATATGGTATGTATATGTACCTCCTAACAGTTTTGTCCTGCTCAATATTTGGCGGTCATTTATTTAAATAGGTAGGCGCGAATTTTTAGTATACATACATACATATGACTATATATTTTTGTGTGAAATAAAATGAGTGTCAGGAATTGAGCTTTGTAATATCTTAAATAATTCAATGTCGATCAAAGCGACAGTACACAAAACACTATTTACGTGTACGCTCAATTTTTGACACTGAACACCTGGAGACTGTCTAGCGAATCAATAGACATGGAACGACGATTATTATCCATATGGTCCAGCGGCGACGATGAAGACGGCCTTGCAGCTTTTGGTCCAGTTGATATGATGATGACTCCCACGAGAACGAGTGTCAATGTTTTTTTTTTATTATATTTTGTTCACACCCGCTCACGAAACGCGCGAAGCAATTGCCGAAAACAAATTATTAACCAGTACACCGAAGTCCCTGCTCGGGCGCCAATGAAAAATTCTCTAAGATTTTTTAGAGAGCGAAAAAAAAACAAAGGAAAATAAAAGGACGCGGTGGCTTGATTAATAATTTTCAAATTGACAATTTATTGCTGCTGCTGGCTTCTACGCTTGCTTATCAACGAATGCTTTCATTAGCGAGAGTGGGCCACAATCCGACCACACTCCCCGAATTCACCGTCGGCATTTGCCGATCGTCAAAGGGCTTAAGAGAGCATTATAAAAAGAGCATGCTCAACTACATTTAAATTCCACAATTTTCTCTTACTTTATACTAGCCTATGACTTCAATGTCAATTTCAAATTAATCTACATATAAAATGTTATCCCAATACAATAACAAATCAAGAATGGAATGGTTGATACTTTTTGGCTGTGAACATAGTACATCCGCGATAGTATAGTAGTTAGTATCTCCGCTTGTCACGCGAGGGACTGCGGGTTCAATTCGCTGTCGGGTGGAGAAGGGGATGTGTGTGAAAGCAATTTTTGTTTATACCCTTGGACCATTGAAAATGGTCAAAAAAGGGTATACCAACTTTATGCCAATGTATGTAACGGGCAGAAGGAGGCGTCATAGACCCCATAAAGTATATATATTCAGGATCACTAGCCGAGTCGATTGAGCCATGTCCGTCTTTCCGTCCGTCTGTCGGTCTGTCTGGATGAACGCGCCGATCTCAGCTATTACAAAAGCTAGGGACACCAAATTTAGCATGAAGATTCCTGTATACCATACGCACATCAAGTTTATTTTCAATTTGGAATAACACGCCTACCGCCCCCGCAAACCGCCAATTTTGATTTACATGGCGATTTAACGTTCTGCTTTAGTAATTATATAGATAAATACTATATGAACTTATCCTCCGAATTGCAATCCGATCGGACAATAAACACTGAAGTTATTAGATAAACCATTTCGATCTTCGACCAGCAAAGAAGTTGTCGATGACGTCAGAACTAAATTACTTGCGTAGGCAAGAAAAGGACAAACGATGAAAGCGCGAAGCCCGAGCTGTTTCTCGACTCTTCTTTTCCATGCACATGTCAATTACCGAAAATACATGTGCATAAATATATACTAATACTCAACCAATAGGTGGCGTGGTAAATGAATATGAATGTATGTAAGGTTATTATTAAAAAGAGTTTATTATAATGGTTCAAATCAATTCAGTAAGTTAGTTAATTACAAAAAATATGGCGTTACAACTTCTGTGTTTTAGACAACTTAATACCGGGCAACTTTTACAACTTAATAGCGATCGATCTACGCGAGTTCAACTGTCAACTTTTACGCTCGACGACCAACTACGACTCTCTTTCTCATCCGTCTTCTGGCAACACTCTTCAGTCTGCGAGATTGCCAACTTTGCGCAAATGCTGGGGTTGCCAACCTGCATCAAAGTATACTATCTTACATTCGGCCCTCCTGATCTTCCTCATCCGTCCCGGATGACAAAATATCCTCGTTCACGGCTACATATTTCCATAGCTTTATATTATCGCAGCTAGTAGCCGTAATATTTGGTCCCTCGGCGTTTATTGATGCCTTCTTCACATCATACCGACCGTTTCTCTTGACCTTAATGACAGCATATGGTCCAAGATATTCGCTAGCCAGCTTTCGGCCTGCAACAAACTGAGTCCTCTTTATAGCGACCAAGTCACCCAACTTGTAGATCTGCTCCGTACGACGCTTCTTGTCGTAGTGCATCTTATAATTCTTCTGTGCCTCTTCAATGTTATGCTTTGCCTCTATGCGCAGCTGCTGCCGCTCCTCGTTGAACTTTTCAACAAACTCCTGTTGCAGCATGTCTAACAAACGATCATCCACCTTCTTACACATCCTTGTACCAAACATAATCTCGAACGGCGTTGACAGTGTTGACGAATGTACATGCGAGTTAATTGCCATCTGTACACGTGGCACATACTTATACCACTTAGCAGGTTCATTTGAAGACAGCTTCGCAAGAATTTCAATAATGCAGCGATTGACCCTCTCGACTTGACCATTGCCTCTTGCAACTCCTGTTGTTGAGTAAATCTGCTCGACCATGTTGACCTCCAGAAACTCTTTATAAGCGTTTGATGTAAACGCTGATCCTCTGTCACTTATTATACGGGCAGGAAATCCGAATACACTTGCCCATTCGCTTAGTTTCTTTACAACTTCATCTTGTCCTGTCGACTTTACAGCATACAGCCACACGAATTTGGAGAATCCATCGACTACTGCAAAAATGTACTTGTACATCTTAGAAGTTATATCCATCGGTCCAAGATGGTCTACATGCAGTGTTTGCAAAGGAGCATCACCTTTTCCTATGCAATGTAAGCGTCCTTCTTGTTTGCCCAATTTTTTGCTGTGTATTATACAAACAATACAGTTAGAAATGTACTTCGATACTTTACCCTCTAAATGCGAGATAAAGTATTGCTGCTTTATGTCATGCATTGTTTTACGTGCGGCGAAATGACCAGAGTCGTGAGCGTTTTTAATGGCGTCATAACCATCAACTTCCTTAAAGAGTAGTCCACCCTTCAGTTTGAAATTCTTAAAAGGTCCATTCTGAAGCAACTGCACTACTGCTTTAACGTTATCCTCTTCTTGCTGCGCTTTTCGTAATCGTGCTGACAATTCAGTTGTAATCATAAAAACATCCTGTGGGTAGCTACTGAGATGATCGACGTGTTTCATCTTTGCACCTGCTCGATGTTCTATATCTGGGGCGAAGCTTTTAATGTAGAGTACCCATTCCTCCACATCACGGGGTATGTCATCTTTATTTGTCGTCTGCTTAAATGCTGCACAATCCGTTACCAACTTGAAGAGAGATCCCAACAAAAATGTCGCAATTTCTTAAGAGCAAGGTATGCAGTCTTAATCTCCAAGATATAACTGTGCTTTTTGGCCTCAGCTTCACTCATCTTTTTGCTCCAGAAATACACGGGGTGCATATTTCCTTCAAAGCACTGCAGCAACACAGCTCCTAATCCGTCCTTGGAAGCGTCGGTATGTAGCTCTGTCTGCGCCTCCCTAGAGTATATGTATGTGCAATACTGGTTCACTTTTTAACAGATCTTTTAATTTTTTAATTTCTTCCTTTTCAGCTTCACCAATTATAAATGCAGAGTTCTTCCTTAACAAATTCGTTAACGGGCGCGCTATCTCTGAATAACGCGGAATAAACTTTCGAAAAAATTTGTCTGCTCCAGGCCAAACTCGTCCGTTTGCCACTGTATGACCCAGAAAGTTTATACTCTGCTGTAGGAAACTGCACTTTTTCCATTTGATCCTCAATCCATACCTAGCTGCTGTTTCCAAAACTTTCTTACTCTTTTGCATGCATACGTCTCCGGACTCTGCGAAGATAACAATGTCGTCCATATAAAGCTGCATTACTTCTGCGTTAATAAGTTTCTGAAAAACATGGTTGACATATCTGATGAACGCAGCTGGCGAATTTTTAAATCCAAAAGGAGCCCTGTTAAATTCAAAAAGTCCTTCTCGTGTGATGAAAGCCGTTAGGTGTCTGCTCTTTTCCTCGATTGGCACGTGAAAAAACCCGTTTTCTAAATCCATAACTGTGAAAAATTTCGCTGCTTGTAGTTTGTCGAGAACATCTTCAATAAGTGGTACAGGGAACAAATCCTGAAGAACCATGCTGTTCAGTTTACGGTAATCGACGCATACCCTCAATGTTTGATCCTTCTTCTTGACCACGACTACTCGACTCGCTACATTTGAAAATGATTCGCGTACAATACCCTTCTGCAGCCATTCATTGACCTGTCTCTTTACAGCTTCTGCTTCGTTCGGTGAAAGTCGACTAGGTGCTTGTCGAAACGGTACAATGTTACCATCTGGAACAATGTTCAGCATGATCGGACATTGCTCATGATCCTCCTCTTGCAACTGAAACGCAGCTTTAATCATATCTTTGACGTCCTTCTGGTAATTTTTGGGTGCAGTAATTTCGTTAATGTCTTCAAAAACGCTGTATACATCCATTGCATACTCATCTGTAGAAGTATGTTCGTTAATTATACGTTGAAATAAAAACCCATTCGAATCAGCTGTGAATTCAAATTTCTTTATAAAGTCGTAACCAAGAATCGCATTGCAGTCCATCTTGCAATTTGACACAACTAAGAATTTGTGCTTTGAAATCAGAGTGTCGACTTCCACTTCGGCGTTAAAATATCCAATTGGTTTTGTGCTGGTGTTGCCCAGCCCACGTAGCGTTGATGCGGTATTAAAAATTTCCACATTTAACTGGTCTGCGATATTCTGCTTAACAATGGTCACATCGGAGCCGGTATCTACTAAACATTCGACCTGCAAGCCGTTTAAAAGAATTATCTTGAGTCGATTACTATTGGAAATAACTCGAACTCGATCAACGTTTGATGGACAACTGCGTGAAATATGCCCTTCTTCATTGCAGCGGAAGCATTTTGTAGCTGATGTGCACTCCTTCCTTTTATGTTCTGACGAGCCGCAATTGAAACAAAATTCTTTCTTTTTCGGTTTTTCAGCGTCTATCTTGTTTTGATTCAACTGCTGCTTCTTTTCGTTCTTTTGACTATTCTCGTTCCTTTGATTATTATCATTTATCGGATAATTATCGGTTCTGTGAACTAGCTCGAATGTTTCGTATTCCTCTTTCAGCTGCTTGTACGTTTTGCACCGATACAGGGCAAATTTGAATTCGCTTTTGATCTGCAATCCGTTGACAATGTGGCGAATTACAGCTGTCTCTTCTACTTCACCCATACTTGCAACTTTTTTCATGTTGAGCATGTACTCGTGAAAGGATTCCGTTTTCTTCTTTTTCGATCTTGCAGCTTTTGATGAATATCAGCACTATTCCAGCTGCATCGAAATTCGTCAATTAATTTTTCTTTCAATTCTCTGTAATTGTTTATATATTCTGATTCTAAGAAGAGTTTCGCGGTACCACACATTCTACCTCTAGCTTGCACGTATTTCTGTTTTTCATTTAGCCCATAGGCTTCGGCATTGTGTTCAAAAATTTCGAACCACTTAACAACTGGCATTGAAACACCATCAAAGTCGTTTACCACTTTTTCAAAATTGTTCGCTGTTATTTTCCCTTGATTGTCGCGCTGTTCATCCACCTCAACTTTGAGTGTCAACAACTGAATAAGCTGATGCATTTTGGCATTAACATCATAATTGTTCGCGGCGGTTAAGTCTATTTTCGCGTTTTCTTGCTCCATTATCGTTTCTTCTTCGCTTTCGTCTATATACTGATCCTCGTTTCTTGTACTGTTCATTTTCTGTGCTACCGCATGTGCACTTCTCGTTTTCGGCATTTCTCGCGTTTGCTTTTCTGTGAATGTATATGCGTATTAAAATTTTCGACGTTCAGTAACGGTAAAGCAAAAAAAATTTATGACGACTTTTCAGACGAGAAAAACAAAAAAGTCTTTTGACTTTTCACGACTGTTCAATTCTTGACCAATCTTCACTTTCATACAACTGTTCAACTTTATCCACTTTTCAGTGTGTTAACTGACATGAATCGAAAACCGGCACGAGCCCCCAAATGTAAGGTTATTATTAAAAAGAGTTTATTATAATGGTTCAAATCAATTCAGTAAGTTAGTTAATTACAAAAAATATGGCGTTACAACTTCTGTGTTTTAGACAACTTAATACCGGGCAACTTTTACAACTTAATAGCGATCGATCTACGCGAGTTCAACTGTCAACTTTTACGCTCGACGACCAACTACGACTCTCTTTCTCATCCGTCTTCTGGCAACACTCTTCAGTCTGCGAGATTGCCAACTTTGCGCAAATGCTGGGGTTGCCAACCTGCATCAAAGTATACTATCTTACATGTATGCAAGTATTTACATGCTTGTGTACATAATCATAATATTTATAATATGCTTACGTGCACATATGATTATTATTTAATAATTCATATTTTAGGGTCAGTAAAAAATACAAAACTATAAAATGCAATTAAATAAATATTAATTTTGATTACTCGATATATTGCAAGTTATCGATATTGGCCAATTCAAAATTTATAAAGAAATACCGATATATACTGCTCACACCGCTTTTTGCAGTCTTGCGCTAGAAAAAATTGCGGCGATAAATTATTGACAACGTATAGAAATTGATGCAAGGTGGCAGCGCACTGCAGTGTTATGATTAATTTGTAGCTTGCGATTAGTATTATACAATTAGATACTTTTTATGGCAATATACGTCCAAGGGTATCCCACTGTCGCGTGTCGCTCGACTGTTGCTCTCGTTTTTAATTAATTTATCATCACCGTAATATAATTTTTGCGTTATATACATGTATTGGGGCTTGTTTTCATAACTAAAAATAAAATTCAAAGATTTAAAAATAACTGACAGTTCAATTAAGTTATGCAGCAACTGATACGAAAAACACACAGCCAACTGGCGAGGATGCATTTTTTGCAAGGAACTCAAGAGTCGCCTAAACAAACGAGTGGATTCAGCTCGAGATCGTATCACACCAACAATTCACAAAGTAATGGAACCGACTACAACTAACATCCCTTCGTCTGCCAACCACCGAACAATGCAAAATTCTTCGTTTTCAAGTGTACTAAAATCAGGGATCCAAGTACCAACAGCAGTCACCTCCAGCGTCCAGCATAAAATTCACCAAATAAATACAAATAAACAAATAAACCCACAGAACATGCAACAGCAGCCAATTGGCGTTGAAGCGATGATGCATTCGATGCAGCAAAGCATGAAAGACTTCATGACCTTCATGAAAGAAAATATGCAAGAGCTTATGAGGAACCAAAACATCCTTATTCAAATGCTTGTTTCTTCTAAAACAGGATAATGACTCCCTTAATAATAGCTACCTGGAACGCTAATGACGTTTCGCGGCACAAGCTAGAACTTGCTCAGTTCTTAGCCGACAGAAACATTGACGTTATACTACTCTCAGAGACTCACCTTACCGAAAAGTACAACTTCCAAATACCAGGATATAAATTTTACTTTACGAATCACCCGGATGGCAAGGCCCATGGAGGCACTGGCATACTATTGCGAATTAAGAAGCACTTTCTTGGTAATTGGGAAGAAGACTGCTTACAATTTACCTCTATAAACCTTCAATGCCATAACGGTGCTCTCACTCTGGCTGCTGTCTATTGGCCACCTCGCTTCACAATTTTTGAGGAAAAATTCACAACACTTTTTGACTGGTTCGGTGAAATGTTTCCCCGGGAGCGCCTACATACTGGCCAGCAGATCCCATGAAGCTTCCAGATTTGATTGACTTTGCCATCACAAAAAGAATATCCCAATCAATGATTACAGCTGAGGCACTTCCAGAACTCTCATCTGATCACTGTCCGGTGCTCTTTCATCTTTTGTACCAGCTACAACACATCGAGCGACCGTATAGGCTTACAAGCAATAGGACCAACTGGGCGAGGTACAAAAAATATGTTTGTTCCCATACCGGCTTTTCTAGCCCCCTGGAAACCGAGCAAGACATTGATAAGTTTGCTGGTGATATAGAATCAATACTTGTTGCAGCAGCAAAAGCGTCAACTCCAAAAGACAACCATGTATGCAGTATAAAGTTTAACAATACAAGTAGAGATAATGAACTTCTTGTGCTTGAAAAACGACGACTTCGAAGGGAGTGGCAGGAGCACAGATCACCTGGCGCAAAGAGTAGATTAAAAGCAGCTTCTCGCAGACTTACCAAAGCGCTTAAGAAAGAAGAAGCGGACGCACAACTAAGGTACATCGAGAATCTCACGTCCACAGGCACAAAGAACTCGTTGTGGAAAGACCACAGGAACCTACAGGCACCAACAGAAACGGTTGTACCTCTCCGTAACTCTACCGGAAACTGGTCCCGCAGTGACACGGACAGAGCAAGAGTCTTCGCTGATCATCTTAAAAAAGTATTTCAACCAAATCCAGCCACTAACTCATTTACTTTCCCGCCTCTAACTGCATTTGACTTAGCACCACAAGATCCTGTAGAATTTCGGCCAAGCGATATAACGAAAGTCATTAAAGAGCAACTGAAGACTGGAAAATCGCCTGGCTACGACCTGATAACCCCGAAAATGATCATCGAGCTCCCAATGTGTGCAATTCTACGAATCTGCTTGCTCTTCAACGCAATTACTAAAATTGGATACTTGCCTTAAAAGTGGAAGAAATCAGTTATAATTATGATCCCTAAGCCTGGGAAAGACAAAACACAGCCATCATCATACAGGCCAATAAGCTTACTTACTTGTCTCTCCAAGTTATTTGAAAAAGTGCTGCTGCTACGCATCAGCCCCCACCTCAAAACACACAACACACTCTTATCGCACCAATTTGGTTTTTGGGCAAAATATTGAGCCATTGATCAGGTTAACCGCATCACAACAGAAATTCGCACTGCCTTTGAACATCGTGAATATTGCACAGCTATATTCTTAGACGTTGCACAAGCATTCGATAGAATATGGCTGCATGGACTTATGTTTAAAATAATCAAACTGCTGCCTCAAAACATACATAAGCTTCTAAAGTCTTACCTATATAAAAGAGTGTTCGCGTTTAGATGCAGTTCAAGCACTTCAAGCGATTGTACTATAGAAGCCGGAGTGCCTCAAGGAAGTGTTCTGGGCCCAATTCTATACACCCTATACACGGCAGACATCCCAACAAACTACCAGGTAACGATATCCTCATTCGCTGATGACACTGCAATACTAAGTCGATCCAGATGCCCAGTAAAAGCTACCATGCAACTAGCACGCCATCTAACTTGTGTAGAACATTGGCTTACAGATTGGCGCATACGAGTAAACGAAGAAAAGTGCAAACAGGTAACATTTACCCTAATCAAACAAAGCTGCCCGCCCTTGTTAATGAATCACACGCGCATCCCACAAGCCGATAACGTAACATACTTAGGTATTCATCTGGACAAGCGGCTCACCTGGCGGAAACGAGAAAGAAGTAAAATACAATGTAAAACTAGCCTCACATCCAAATCCTTTTGCAAGAAAACTTATTTGAGTATGCAGCCAAAGCCGACTGCACCGGAACGACCAACCAGCCCAGCGTAAAAATTTGTTAGGCCACACAGCACGAATCATTTCATAAAATGATATTTAGTTAGTTTAGAATAAGATTTGAAAACTTATTGTTCGTCTCTTAAGTAAAAGGAAAGATTCAGTAAATAAACAAAACATTGAAAAAAAAAACAAATAACTCGTAATACTCTCTCCCCGACGGGGAATTCAACCCCGGTTTCCCGCGTGACATGCGGGGATACTAACCACTATACTATCGAGGATGTACAACTCTGGTTGGCCAATGTGTTATCTGAAAACGGTGTTACCAATTCCAAGTGAAAAGATGCAAACCAGTTCACTGTATAAGGCCATGAATTTAAACTAAATACAAGTTTGTATTTGTATTTATTATATTTAAAGAAAACGAGAGCAACAGTAGAGCGGCACGCGACATTGACTATTGTGTTTTCCGGAACGAATTATTATGAATTATTAAATAATAATCCTATGTGCACGTACGCATATTCTGAATATTATTAATATTGTAGTAGGCAATAAAATGTTTATTGAGTCTTTTAGTTATTAAATAGATTATAAATTTATTTATTTTACAGCTTTTTTTAACTTCACTCTTATTCTCTTCTTTCACTGACGCTTCGAGATCAAACTTCTTCTCTTTCTCCCCGCCTTCATTCATTGTACATTTCATTGGATATATCGATATTATACATGGTTGTTTTTCTTTACAATAAATCGATATCAAAGTATTATTCTCAACGATAGTTATGTTGTTACAATATGTGTTTATCTTACATGCTATGTTATCTAAATCTATTACAATTCGACCATCCTGATTAAAAGATAGCCCTCTATCTTCCTTTAATTGTTTGTAACATACATTAAATATTCTAGATTTTTATCCAAGGCTTCATATTATGCGCACCCCACACTCCATGATACGGGTTTCGAGCTAATTGAAAACCATCGACTTCCTTCAATATATATCTATCATTCTTTAACACTTTAAATATTTCATACGGACCTTTCATTTTAGGTATTAATTTTCTTGCTACCCTTGCTGTGCTATCGAAATTTTTTACCATCACATAATCCCCCACACTATATTTGATCGCTACTTTTTTCTTTTCATTAAATGTCTTTTCATTATTTGCTTGTGCTAATACTTGATTTTTTTCACCTATTTCTCTAATATGTTCTAAATTCCGTTCATTACTATTTTCTAACTGATTCATCGTTTCTAACATTGCTTCTAATTTATCACTGACCTTCCCTTTCTGAGCTAATCCAAACAGCATTTCACTTGGTAATTTCTTCGTACTACAATATTGCGTGTTGTTTAACGTATACTCTACTTCCTCAATCACAGAGTCCCAATATTGTCCGTTCTCAGGTTCCCTTAATTTAGAAATCATAGGTCCTAAACTTCTATTATTCTGTAGAATTTCGGCCAAGCGATATAACGAAAGTCATTAAAGAGCAACTGAAGACTGGAAAATCGCCTGGCTACGACTTGATAACCCCGAAAATGATCATCGAGCTCCCAATGTGTGCAATTCTACGAATCTGCTTGCTTTTCAACGCAATTACTAAAATTGGATACTTGCCTTAAAAGTGGAAGAAATCAGTTATAATTATGATCCCTAAGCCTGGGAAAGACAAAACACAGCCATCATCATACAGGCCAATAAGCTTACTTACTTGTCTCTCCAAGTTATTTGAAAAAGTGCTGCTGCTACGCATCAGCCCCCACCTCAAAACACACAACACACTCTTATCGCACCAATTTGGTTTTTGGGCAAAATATTGAGCCATTGAACAGGTTAACCGCATCACAACAGAAATTCGCACTGCCTTTGAACATCGTGAATATTGCACAGCTATATTCTTAGACGTTGCACAAGCATTCGATAGAATATGGCTGCATGGACTTATGTTTAAAATAATCAAACTGCTGCCTCAAAACATACATAAGCTTCTAAAGTCTTACCTATATAAAAGAGTGTTCGCGTTTAGATGCAGTTCAAGCACTTCAAGCGATTGTACTATAGAAGCCGGAGTGCCTCAAGGAAGTGTTCTGGGCCCAATTCTATACACCCTATACACGGCAGACATCCCAACAAACTACCAGGTAACGATATCCTCATTCGCTGATGACACTGCAATACTAAGTCGATCCAGATGCCCAGTAAAAGCTACCATGCAACTAGCACGCCATCTAACTTGTGTAGAACATTGGCTTACAGATTGGCGCATACGAGTAAACGAAGAAAAGTGCAAACAGGTAACATTTACCCTAATCAAACAAAGCTGCCCGCCCTTGTTAATGAATCACACGCGCATCCTACAAGCCGATAACGTAACATACTTAGGTATTCATCTGGACAAGCGGCTCACCTGGCGGAAACGAGAAAGAAGTAAAATACAATGTAAAACTAGCCTCACATCCAAATCCTTTTGCAAGAAAACTTATTTGAGTATGCAGCCAAAGCCGACTGAACCGGAACGACCAACCAGCCCAGCGTTAAATTTGTTAGGCTACACAGCACGAATCATTTCATAAAATGATATTTAGTTAGTTTAGAATAAGATTTGAAAACTTATTGTTCGTCTCTTAAGTAAAAGGAAAGATTCAATAAATAAACAAAACATTGAAAAAAAAAAACAAATAACTCGTAATACTCTCTCCCCGACGGGGAATTCAACCCCGGTTTCCGCGTGACATGCGGGGATACTAACCACAATACTATCGAGGATGTACAACTCTGGTTGGCCAATGTGTTATCTGAAAACGGTGTTACCAATTCCAAGTGAAAAGATGCAAACCAGTTCACTGTATAAGGCCATGGATATAAACTAAATACAAGTTTGTATTTGTATTTATTATATTTAAAGAAAACGAGAGCAACAGTCGAGCGGCACGCGACATTGACTATTGTGTTTTTCGGAACGAATTATTATGAATTATTAAATAATAATCCTATGTGCACGTACGCATATTCTGAATATTATTAATATTGTAGTAGGCAATAAAATGTTTATTGAGTCTTTTAGTTATTAAATAGATTATAAATTTATTTATTTTACAGCTTTTTTTAACTTCACTCTTATTCTCTTCTTTCACTGACGCTTCGAGATCAAACTTCTTCTCTTTCTCCCCGCCTTCATTCATTGTACATTTCATTGGATATATCGATATTATACATGGTTATTTTTCTTTACAATAAATCGATATCAAAGTATTATTCTCTACGATAGTTATGTTGTTACAATATGTGTTTATCTTACATGCTATGTTATCTAAATCTACGAGGGTCGTTTGATAAGTCCGTGACTTTTTGTATTTGCCGCGCACCTGCTCTAAATACAACACTGCTCCTGTCAGCAGTTATCGATTAACAGCTGACTGTAAAATTTTGAGAAAGCTGCGTTTCTTAGTTTGCGTTTTATAGGCATTGAAAGCAGACGATCTCGTGAATTTTAACGAAAATGGAAAAAAGTGAATTTCGTGTGCTAATTAAGCATTATTTTTTGCGTAAAAAATCCATCACCGAAACCAAGGAAAGACTTGATAAATATTATGGGGACTCTGCACCATCAATTTCAATGGTTAAGAAATGGTTTACTGAGTTCCGTTGTGGTCGTACCAGTACAAGTGATGCCGAACGTTCAGGTCGCCCAAAAGAGGTCGTCATGCCAGAAATCGTCGACAAAATCCATGGAATGATATTGGATGATCGGAGAATGAAAGTGCGTGAGGTAGCTGAGGCTGTAGGCATCTCAACTGAACGGGTACATCACATTTTACATGAATATTTGGACATGAAAAAGCTTTCCGCGCGATGGGTGCCGCGATTGCTCACACACGACCATAAGCGCAACCGTGTGACCATTTCAAAGGAGTGTTTGGCGATGTTCAACCGCAATCCAAACGAATTTTTGCGCCGTTTCGTTACCGTAGACGAAACATGGATCCACCACACCACACCAGAGACCAAAGAACAATCAAGACAGTGGGTTTCTCCGGGTGAACGTGCACCAAAGAAGGCCAAGGTGGGTCTGTCGGCCAACAAGGTCATGGCCACAGTTTTTTGGGATGCACAAGGTATCATTCACATCGATTACCTTGAAAAGGGTAAAACGATCACCGGCGAATATTATTCAGAGCTTTTGGACAGATTCGATATTGATTTGAAGCAGAAACGACCGCATTTGGCGAAAAAAAGTGCTGTTCCATCAGGACAATGCACGGGTGCACACGTGTGTAGTCAGCATGGCAAAATTTTATAAATTGGGCTACGAACTGCTACCCCATCCAGCATATTCTCCAGATTTAGCCCCCTGTGACTATTTTTTGTTTCCAAACATGAAGAAATGGCTCGGCGGTAAGAGATTCGGGTCAAATGAAGAGGTCATCACAGAAACAAACGACTATTTTGAGGGCCTTGAGAAAACCTATTATTTGGAAGGAATAAAAAAATTGGAAAAACGCTGGACTAAATGTATAGAGCTAAAAGGAGATTATGTTGAGAAATAAAACGCTTCTTTGACGAAAAAAATATATTTTATTCAAAAAGTCACGGACTTATCAAACGACCCTCGTATTACAATTCGACCATCCTGATTAAAAAATAGCCCTCTATCTTCCTTTAATTGTTTGTAACATACATTAAATATTCTAGATTTTTATCCAAGGCTTCATGTTATGCGCACCCCACACTCCATGATACGGGTTTCGAGCTAATTGGAAACCATCGACTTCCTTCAATATATATCTATCATTCTTTAACACTTTAAATATTTCATACGGACCTTTCATTTTAGGTATTAATTTTCTTGCTACCCTTGCTGTGCTATCGAAATTTTTTACCATCACATAATCCCCCACACTATATTTGATCGCTACTTTTTTCTTTTCATTAAATGTCTTTTCATTATTTGCTTGTGCTAATACTTGATTTTTTTCACCTATTTCTCTAATATGTTCTAAATTCCGTTCATTACTATTTTCTAACTGATTCATCGTTTCTAACATTGCTTCTAATTTATCACTGACCTTCCCTTTCTGAGCTAATCCAAACAGCATTTCACTTGGTAATTTCTTCGTACTACAATATTGCGTGTTGTTTAACGTATACTCTACTTCCTCAATCACAGAGTCCCAACATTGTCCGTTCTCAGGTTCCCTTAATTTAGAAATCATAGGTCCTAAACTTCTATTAATTCTTTCTACCTGTCCGTTTGCCTGTGGAGAACCCGTAGCAATTTTAATGTGTTTTACATTTAAATCATTTAGAAAATCTTCGAAATCCGCCGATGTAAAACAACTACCACGATCAGATATAATACAAGTTGGTTTACTATATGCCCTAAAGTATTCTTTTAATGCACTTATAACCTCCTTAGTGTTTGTAGTCTTAGTTGTATATAATCTTACAAACTTCGTAAACCCATCTACTACTACCAAAATATGTTTTTTCAATCTGCTATTATCAACTGGACCATAATGATCTATATGAATTATCTCAAACGGTTTATTTCCTTTAGGTATACTGTGCAACAATCCTTCCCCTTTACCATATTTTGTTGAAAAAGCAATACACTTTAAACAATTTTCAATGTGCTCCATAACTTTGTTCCTCATATTCGAAAACCAATAACTTTTCACTATCGCACTTAACATCTTGTCTCTACCAATATGTCCTAACTGATCATGATACTTATATAACACATGATCCTCCATCCTTTGTGGCACACAAAACAATAATCTACCATCATTGGTTTTCCTAAACACAATGCCATTTCTCATTTCGTAAAGCTTATGCTCATTTTCCTCCAATAATTTCTTAATATTCTGTAACTTTTCATCTTTGGCCTGAGCAATTATTAAATTGGTTTCAAAACTATTTGCCTCAGTGATCATTATCGCATCATTACATCTGCTAAGTGCATCTACATGTTGCATTTGTTTACCCGCTCTATGCTTCAGTTCATAATCAAATTCTTGCAATTCCAAAGCCCACCTGGCAATTCTCTGATGAAGCTCAATCTTATTTAACGTTAACGTTAAAGAATTACAATCTGTCACTATCTTAAAGTGTCTGCCTTGCAAATATATCCTAAATCTCCGTAAAGCATATATAATTGCTAAGGTTTCTAATTCAAAACTATGATATTTGGCTCCTGTTTCTGTTGTCCTTTTCGAAAAATAAAATACCGGATGCCATTTTCCATCATGCTCTTTTTGCATCAACACCGCCCCAAATCCTAATGTACTGGCATCACAATGAAGTTCAGTTTCCTTCTTATGATCAAACATGCCCAAAACCGGTGCCTCAACTAATTTGTCCTTTAACTGTTGAAAACAATCTAACTCTTTTTCCTCAAATTTAAACTTTTTATCTTTTCTTAATAAATCATATAACGGTTTTGCTATCGTCGAAAATTTTTTTATAAATCTTCTAAAATAAGAACACAACCCCAGGAAACTATGAACTGACTGCGTTTTCACCGGTATGGGAAAATTTCTAACTGCTTCTAATCCCTTTCCTTCTGCTCTAATCCCATCTTTAGATATTTCAAATCCCAAATACTTAACCTTATCCTGTAAAAATTCACATTTGTCTAGCCTTAATTCTAATCGATTTTCCACTAAACGTTTAAAGACTTCTTTCAAAATTAGTAAATGTTCCGTCACACTCGCACTCGGAATCATAATGTCATCCATATATATTATAACCTTATTTTCTTTTATCATGTCCATAAATATATTATTAATAAATCTTTGAAAAGCTTGTGGAGCTGTCTTCAACCCCATCGGCATTCTTAAAAATTCGTATTGGCCTAAAGGAGTGACAAACAAAGTATATTTTATCGATTCCTTACCCATCAACACATGGAAATACCCATTTTTTGAATCCAGCTTCGTAAATATTGTTTTATTCACTAACCTGTCAAGCAAATCATCTATTAACGGTAAAGGATAGTTGTCTTTTATCACCACCTTATTAAGTCTCCTAAAATCAATACACATTCTTAACTCCCGTGATTTCTTTTTAACTAACACTATTGGCGATGCATACTCTGAACTACTCTCTCGTATTATACCATCCCGCATATACTCATCTAACATCACCTGTAATTTTTCTCTCTCTACATATGATAGTCTTCTTGGTGAACAACTAAAAGGTTTTGCATTATCTACCGTAATATTCATTTCGTATTTAACCTTTTGTATCATAGGCTTTTCCGCATTAATATACATTGTTCTTAAAATTTTTCTAATTCACATCGCACTTGCCATTCTACCTGTTCCCCAATATTGTATGAATGTTCCTTTATTTCATTGTCCAAAATGCAAATCTGTAATAAAGCTTCTTCAAAATTATCATTTACCTGTGCATGCCCTTTTGTATTATCTTCTAATTCACGTAATTTCTCACTAAGTAATCCATTGTCTAATAACTTACTCTTACTTTTCATTTCTAACAATTCTTCATCTAACACATTCTCTTCTAACTGTCTACTATCTAACAATTCCTCATTTAACAATTTCTCTTCTAACTGTCTGCTATCTAACAATTTAACTAATTTTATTTCCTGCATTGGGACTTCATTTACTAAATCTTCATTTTCCAATACACTAATTTCTTCCTTCGTGTTTTCGTCTTGATTTTCAATACGCTCTACCGTAATAATTTTTAATGCCGAAAAATCAATTTTCAGATCAAATTTTTTCATAAAGTCTCTACCCAGAACTACTCCGCACCTCATAGATTCGTCGGAAACAATTATCAAATGAAAATATATTTTAACTTCTTGCTTCTTTACATAACATTGTGTTTTTCCAATAACAATTAACTGGCTTTCATTTAGCCCAAAATTTGTGTTATAACTTTCTTGCAGACCCACTCCATCAGGGACTAATCTTATCTTAATAAATGATACTGGACTTCCCGAATCTATGAGCGCTTCTGTAATAATTGACTTATTAATACTTTTGCTAAAATAATTTTCAACTGGTCTTACATAATTATTTTCAGCCTCCGATTTCCTCTTAGGGTATTGAGCTACCAGGTGCTCTGCAGATCCACATCCATAGCATGTTCCCCTCTCTCGAAATGGTAGCTTGCAATCTTTTTTCCAGTGCCCTTTGATATTGCAATTATAGCAATGCAACTCCTTTACTGCAGCGCTGCGCGCTGCCTCCAACTTAGCATCACTTCGTTGTCGTATCGGTAGTACCATCCCAGCAAAGACCCGCAACACTTTCTCAGCACTCTCAAAACCCTGCAATTTTGCTTGCATGCGAAGATTGTCCACTGGAATCCCTTCGATAATTCCAACCACCAACTCCTCTTCATCCAGGTTAACGTCTCGTGCCAACTCAACCTTACTATCATAGTAAGTTACGAAACTCTCTCCAAACTTCCAGTTAAGCCGTTCAAAATTTCGTCGTAATTCTCCTTTAGTTACTTTCCCATCGAATGTCAGTTTTAATTGCTGCAACAACTCCTCGAAAGGTTGAATAATGCGTGCTGGGTCAGCATGAAGCCATTGAAGTGCAACACCTTTAAGTTTTGCCATGCACAACACGCGACATTGCATTTTGGTCAAATTATATGAGATAGCCACATTTCGCAACTGCATTATCCAATTACGCACCGATGTTTGACCAGTAAATTCTAGCAATACTTCCTTTGCCAGTAGAAACATGCTCGAAGACCCTGCATCGTTGTCGTCAGATTTCGCGCCAATTTGAATTTCATCACTTTTTGAAATACCAGCGTCATCTTGTCGGGCGTCTAACTTTTTTTCAAGCGCTGCTTCTTCTTGCTGCTCATCGCAACTCGCTTTAATGCTACTGCGCATTTGTAATTGTGTAACCATGTCTGTTGCCGCTCCTATCTCCGCCTGCAAATTCCTGAGAATTTCTCGATTCTTGGAAATCTCTTCCATTTGCACCACCAACATTGCATCATGCATCTCAGTTTCGTCCTCTATTTCAGTTTGATCCATCACCGGAACATTGCCACGCTGCTCTGTCGGTACTGCGTTTAACCGCGCCAATAATTCCACTTTGCCGCCACGTGTTGGCAAGCCCAAAACTGCCAACCATTTCTTCAATTGTGTCACCGAGACTGCCAAAATATCAATATCCATGACGTGAATATTCGGACCACTTCTGATATTGTAGTAGGCAATAAAATGTTTATTGAGTCTTTTAGTTATTAAATAGATTATAAATTTATTTATTTTACAGCTTTTTTTAACTTTACTCTTATTCTCTTCTTTCACTGACGCTTCGAGATCAAACTTCTTCTCTTTCTCCCCGCCTTCATTCATTGTACATTTCATTGGATATATCGATATTATACATGGTTGTTTTTCTTTACAATAAATCGATATCAAAGTATTATTCTCTACGATAGTTATGTTGTTACAATATGTGTTTATCTTACATGCTATGTTATCTAAATCTATTACAATATGTACACATGCATGTATATAAATACTTGCATACATTCATATCGATATTGGTTAAGTGTTAGCATATATGCACATGTATTTTCGGTAATTAACAACTGCATGGAAAAAAAGAATCGATGCGCTCGCATCGTTCATCCTTTTCTTTCCTGCACAAGTATTATAGTTATGACGTCATCGACAACTTGTTTGCTGGTCGGAGGGTCGAAATGGTTAATCTTGTAACTTCAGTGTTTATTGTCCGATCCGGTTGCAATTTGGAGGATAAGTTCATAATACTTTCGTATTGGTGATCGGCTGTGCTTTTATTTTGCTCCGCCTTTTTTATTTTTTTAAACTAGAAACTAACGTGATTTGCTATATTCATTGTGTTTTAAATTTGTGATTTAGCAGTGCTAACAAGTGAGATTCACGGGAGTCTGCCATAACTACTAAAATTGTGTTTACAGTAGATTTTATTCTTGTTTAACTGACGCGTCTTAATTGTCTTGCTATTTTTGTTTTTGTTCCTATTTCGCACTCCCACGCTCATTCGCGCTTGCATCGGTCTCTGAGAGGGCTGCGCTGTGCTAAGAGTTATAGTTGTGTTGTTGCTCTTTCTTGATTTCGTGTCTCGCGCTCTCGCTCTCACGCTTTATTACGCTCTCTGGTATACTAGTAGTGGTATCCAGCTGTGTAACTTTATATTACTTTTGCTTTCTTGCTCTTTTTTAACTTTTTCCTTTTGGAACTAATATTTCGAATTTCGCTTTAACATTTTTGTTTGTTTTTTTGGTGTTCCCTACTATATTTCTTGTAGGCATATTAGTCCGCAATAAAAATGCTGGTGTGCTCTGCAACCTCTTGCAAATGCAAGGCCGATTCAAAGCCAGACTTTGTTTCTTGCTGGTTGTGTGATAAATTCTATCACATAAAATGCATCGGCTTAACAGCACGAATCAAAGACACCCTCAACAACAATGATTCTGGCCTGAAATGGTCATGCAAAGTTTGTCGGGTGAATGAACTAACTTTGAGTAAAATGCTTAGGGAGACCAAATTGAAATTTGAAAAACTGCGTGCAGCATTTTCAAATCTCCAATCTGAATTTTCAGATATGGAAACTAAATTTACTAATTTCGAATGTTCCGATGAGCCTTCCGCACTTCCACCGGCAACTCCTTCAGGTATAACATCTCCAGATATTGCCAACTTAACCTCCTCTACGTCTACGTCTCCTAACATTTCTCCACCCGCCCCGGCTGTTTTGTGCGATGCACCACTTTTGATCGTCACCTCTCCAGTCGCGCCTTTATCCAAAAAGAATCTTCAAAATTCTTTTGATAACACTGCCGTCAATACTCAAACGGTTGTTTCAAACGTTAAATCGCTTGTCGCGGTTAAGCCTAAGAAACATGTTTTCGTTTCACGCCTTGCACCAGATACTTGAAGATGTAAAATCATTTATTCAATAAAAAATTTCTGTACCGAACATTGTAGTAGAAAAGTTTAAATTTAACTACACGCGAGGTATCTCATCCATCAAAATAAGTATACCTGCAGACAATTTTCAATCTGTTTGCAGCGGAGCCTTCTGGCCGCCTGACTTATATGTAAAAGAGTATTCTCCAAAACCAAAAAATCCAACTGCGGTACCACTTCCTTCAACTTCTCGAGCCTCTTCTTCTTCTAGTGGAGCATCAAAAAACCAGTAGAGATATCCCATCTTTATTTAGCTTATCAAAACGTTAGAGGCCTAAACTCTAAGCTCTCTAAATTGTTTATGAATAGTGTTTCGTTCGATCATCAAATTTTAATATTTACTGAAACCTGGTTAAAACCTGATGTAGAAAACTGCTCAATTTTTCCTAATAAGTACACCTCCTTCAGATGTGACCGTTTATCACGAATTGGAGGTGGTGTTCTTATAGCTGTAAAGTCAGATCTTCCTTCCGAACTTGTTCCATTAGACCATGGTTCTTCCATAGAATTTGTATGTGTTAAAATGACGATGTTTCAAATTTCAATTTACATTACCTGTTCGTATATTCCTCCCTCTTCTGATATATCTGTCTACCTAGACCATCTTTCATCTATCCAATCCGTTACCTCTAAACTATCTGATAGAGATTATCTGCTAGTTTTTGGTGATTTCAACTTACCAGAAGTTACTTGGTCATCTTAATCCGATATATTGGTGCCCTCTGTATTTAACTCTTTTTTAAATGGCCTTTCGGAGCTATCTCTTTATCAAATAAATACTGTTCCTAATTGTAGTGGTAGAATGCTTGATTTAATTTTCTCTTCTTACATTTTACTAAACACTATCTCTAGAATGAATCCCTTAGTTCTTCCTGAAGATCCCTATCATCCTACATTGGACCTGGTTCTAACCCTGCCAACTTCTATGCAAACTGCAACTGTTTCCCCTATAATAAAATCACGTTGTTTTCGTAGGACCGATTTTCAAAAATTGAATTGTTTAATTTTGGAACTTGATTGGTCATTTCTTTATTCATGTTCTGATCTAAATAAATGCATTTCATTTTTTTATTCCTCTATGAACTCATTTTTTGATCAATGTGTTCCTGTTACTTTTCCCGTAAACTCAAATAGGCCTCCTTGGTTTTCACGTGAGATAGTAAGGCTGATAAATTTGAAATCGCGGTATTTTAAAAAGTTTAAATTAACTCGTAACCCTTCGGATTTTACACGTTATATTACTGCAAGAGCAAACTTTATTGCTCTGAACGCAAGTTGTTACAAAAAGTATTTGCGTCGCTGCCTTTTGCAGTTTGCTCAGGCCCCAAAGCAGTTTTATAACTTTGTTAACTTGAAACGTAAATCAAGTAGATTTCCTCCCTCTCTATCATACGAAAATAAGGAAGCAACTGATGATCAGACAGCTGCCGATTTGTTTGCAGACTTTACATCCATACCCTTATGGTATAGAAAATTTTAACACTGTCTTCTGTCCTTCTATCGACAAAACCTCTCTACTAATTGATCTTAAATCGATAAAACCCGTATTTTCTCCTGGCCCTGACGGAATTCCAGCATGCGTACTTAGATTTTGTGCTGATTCGATTTTTAAGCCAATTCATAAGCTATTTGACTTGTCACTATCCAATAGTTATTTCCCACCTATTTGGAAAAACTCTTTTTCCATTCCTCTTCACAAAAGTGGTTCTAACCATGATCTGAAGAACTATAGATGTATTTCCATGTTGTCCGCAATTTCTAAGATTTTTGAAAAAAATTTTACGGCTCAGTTAACTTTTATGTGTAAATCTATAATTTCACCCCATCAACATGGGTTTATAAAGGCAAGATCAACAGCTACTAATCTTTTAGAATTCTCATCTCACATCAATCTAGGATTTCGGAACAAAATGCAAACTGATGTGGTCTATACTCACTTCAGTAAAGCATTTGACTCCGTAAATCATAATCTCTTAATTCATAAGTTACATTTGATTGGTTTTCCTCAAAAGCTCCTTCTGTGGATATCCGATTATTTAACTAACAGGTCTCAACGAGTTCTTTTTAAAGAATTTCTTTCTAAGCCGATCTTAGTTACTTCTGGTGTTCCTCAGTGTTGTTAATTAACCTTTTTATTAACGATCTTCCTTCAATACTCCTTCACTCTAACATTCTTATGTATGCTGATGATGTGAAACTCTGTTTGACACACAATGATCCAGCAAATAACCTTCTTCAAACAGATCTTGATTTGTTTTTTGAATGGTGCAGCCATAATCTGCTGCATCTGAACTGTTTGAAGTGCAAGGTTATGTCATTTTACAGATGTAACTATCATGTCATCAATTAGAATCTTAACTTAACCCCACTCTTAAGAATATCTGAAGTAGCTGATTTAGGTATCCTCTTTGATCATAAATTGAAATTTGATCGTCACATTACACAAATTGTCAATAAGGCATTTCGACTACTCGGGCTCATCAAAAGATGGGCCAAAGAATTCGAGGATCCTTACACGACAAAGTTGTTTTTCACTTCTCTTGTTCGTCCAACTCTTGAATATGGGTCTTGCCTGTGGTCGCCGCACTACCATATTCACCAAGATAGAAAGTCTGTTCAAAAGCATTTTCTACTCTGTGCCTTGCGCAGTTATAATTGGGTTCCGGGTGTAGACTTACCACCATACTCTAGTAGACTCCTTCTAATTAACCTACCTTCTGTAACTAACCGTCGTATTATGTTAGGCGTTATGTTTATTGTAAAGCTAATAAAGTACAATACAATATAGATTTCCCTACTCTGCTTACTCAACTTAATTTCTGTATTCCTTCTAGAGTTACTCGTAATTTTATGCCACTATCCTTGGCCTTTTGTACAATTGTACTAACTATAGTTTGCATGATCCTTTCCGAGTTCTCTGTGCTGACTACAACAGATTGTCTAGAGTTTTCAACTCCGAGTCCTCCCTTTACTCTATTTAACTGTCTATCCTCAATCAATTAACACTACATGCTTACAACTAATATTAATCTACCGATCTGATTGGGTTTTACTGGGTTTTCCCCAAATGCAGCAAATGTTGGATCGAGAATTCTTGTTTTGTTATCCCCAGCCTAAATTTAAAAATATATACTTTTAATTAATTTTAATTCTTGACTTATTGCAAAATTTTAATTTTAAATTCTAAATTATTTTCTTTTTTTTTTAAATTTCCAATTTTAATTTGATGTAATCTAATTTTAATTTTAATTTTAAGTCGACTGTTTTAGTTGACGTTAAATAAATAAATAAATAAATAAATAAATATAGTATTTATCTATATACATATAAGCTAAAGCAGAAAGTTAAGAAATTATTACTTCTAATGTAAATCGCAATGTAAATCAAATTTGTCGGTTTGCGGGGATGGTATTCGTGTTATTCCAAATTGAAAATAAACTTGATCCGCGTATGGTATACAGGAATCTTCATGCTAAATTTGGTGTCCCTAGCTTTTGTAATAGCTGAAATCACGCGTTCATCCAGACGGACAGACAGACGGAAATGGCTCAATTAACTCCGCTAGTGACCCTGAGCAAGAATATATAATTAAGTATTTAGGTGTTCATCAAAATAAAAAAAAATTATATTTTTTATTTTATAATTTTTATTTGATGGATTCGTTACTTATTACACCAGAGTTACTCATAAACTGACTGACAGAATTATTTTTATGGACCAGCAAACCTTAAAGTTCTACAGAACTTTACATCTTTGTTTATCAGTGACTTAAGCTTCTTATCGTTTGGTGTCTTGAGAGAACTTTTATGATGAGGCTTTTGAAGAGTGAAGCTTTCCAAAAGATCGGTTTAAGTTTTCGTATGGAGAATGAACTGAGGCTTTTGAAGAGTGAAGCTTTTCAAAAGATTGGTTTAAGTTATGAAGAATGAAGTTTAAATAATTCATATGGAGAATGAATATGTCACTCCCCCACCTTTTAGATTTTAGCTTGTCCTCAAGCCTTTACTTCTGGATATAATTGTGGAATTGCATTTTCAGTTTTTACTATTTCAGTATTATTTTCTTTAACTGTTTCAATATTTTTGTCAACTGATTTGTTTGCTTTAGGTCTTAGATATGATATTACAATATTATGAGGTGCTGTTTTACATTTAATGTATAGGTAAAATATAGATATTATAGCTAATACAAACATGAGGATTATTAATATATTTTTATAGATTGTATAATTCTTATTGTTTAGCATAATCATTTCTTTTATTTCAATATGTGACATAGGTTTAACTTTTGTGACATTATACTCGGTGAATATTAGATTTGTATATTGATGCATATTATTTGATATTGAAAATTCTTTTAACTCTGCTGTACAATTAAATATTTTTATAATTTTGTTATTTTCAATATAAATTTCTTGATTGTTACAATTTTGGTTAAGTTTTTCTCTGGTCATGTTCCATGTAATTAGTATGTTTGGCTTAATGTGTTGGATGAAAAATGGCTTACGGTATTTTTGGAAAGTACACGTTGGTGTTTCGTGTTTGTTTATACTAGCAATACAATGGTCTTTAATAATATTTTTTGTTTGTGTATTTATAATATTATTATTGTGTAGATAGAATTTGCCTTCTAAATTTTCGTTAATAGTTTGTCCATCATTGTCTGGGTAAGGGGTGATAAGGAAAGTAGGCTGTTCAACTGTGTTTGTGGGGATATGAGACATTAGGAAAATTTCGTTAGTACCTGTATTATACCAGGCAGAAGTTTTTATGTCCATTAAATTTTTGTAGTTAACGTTACCAAGGTTGTCGTGCTTAAGAAGTTTTGGATTGAATATTCCTAATCGAGTTAATTGTGAACCCATTTCGATGTCTTCAATGTACTCAGTAAAGTGTTCGATATTAAATATTAAAAGGGATATTTTTTTGTTCTTTTTTTTATAGATTCTGAGTGGGTGTTTATCATTTGAATACCGTTATTAAGGTTATCAATAACGTGATTTAGACTGCTAATCTGAACAGTGCTTTGGGATAGGGATGAAATTTGGTGTTCAAAATTTTGTCTGTCGTCTTCGTCTAGTGTACCGAAAAGGTATTTGTAAGTAGAGCCTACAAAGTTGAACAGTCCTCGTTTATTGCGTTTTGTTATACGTATTCCGTTCATTTCCCTTTTCATTTTTTCAATTAGGTAATTTATTTGTGTTATGTTATTAAATTTCTGGCTTTCTTTAATAAGAGTGCAAAATGTTTCTTCAATTTGTGTTATGTTAACTGTAAGACAGTGGTGCATGAAAGTACAATAATAGGGAGTTGTATCGTTCCTGATTCAAATAGAATGAATCCCTGATTGTTTTCAATAGGGTTTACTTCAATTGTTCCTGCTGTAGTTTGTGCCATCATAAGAGTCATTATAATAATTATGAGTCCGATGATTGGGTGTCGGTCGGCTGTAAATATTTGCTGTTATTAACATTTTTTTTCTTTTTAAATTTACTTTTAAAGTGTGTAACATTTTGGCCTCGATTATTTTCGTTGTAATGTTTTTTGTCTAGTTGTTCAATTCTGCCTGTTTTCCTAAAGGGGTTTTTGGATTTCGAGCGCGTTATAGGGGCTTGTCTATACTTTGTGTCAACTTCGTAAATTTGTCGGTTCTCATTAAGCTTGTTAATTTTGTTTTCTTCAATTTTCTGAGAGTCATAGGTAGGTGTGCCTGCGTAAAGTAGTATGTAAGCTGGTATTTGTCCGGTTGTATTGTGTTTGGTTTTATGGTTGTATGTGTATAAAATTGTTTCTATTTTTGTTTCCCTATTTTCTCTATTATTTTCAGTGTTGATAATGCGAATCTTTTCATTTATTGTTTTGTGAAGACGTTCTACATCTGCTATTCCTGTTTTGCTTGTGGTGATATCTAATTGTATTTCTTCGTTATTTAGCCAAATCTTTAGAGAGTTGCTCATGAATGCTGAGTCTTTGTCTGCTATAATTTTTTGTGGTTTTCCCATGTCGTTAAATATTCTAGTAAGGGCTCTTTTGGCTTCTAGCCAATCTCTACTATTTGTTTTTATAAGTGATGCGAATTTTGAATAAACGTCAATACAGGATAAATATTGCTCATTGTCAATAGCATAAAAGTCAATTACGTAAAGTTCTCTTGGGTTATTTGTCTCTGGGGTTATCTCAAAAGCAAGTTTTGTTGGTGTGTGTTCGGTTTTTGCGAGATTGCAGACTTCGCAATCATTAATGATATTTTGAATTAATTTATTTTAGTCAGGAAAATAGTGAGTTTCTTTAAAGAGTCGTGTCATTTTTTCGATACCAGGGTGCAGTAATTTCAGGTGTTGAGAAATAATGAATTCCTTGAATTCAGCGTAAAAGTTAATGTCCTTTAGTTTAATTATACTTTTTAAGATTTTTACGTTACTATGTGGGTTAATAGTTTCATGGTATGCATTTTGAAGAACGGAAAAATCACTGTCATTGTCTATTACGCTAGTATGGTTAAGAAAGTATTTTATTAAGAAGTCTTTTGCTATTGGGAGAGTCATTTCAGTATATTTTATGGTGATTTTAGTTTTAGTGAAATATTTTGATATGTCTACTTGGTCTATGGAATCTTTTATAAATTCTATTTGTCTAGTGAAATAGTTTATGGGTTTCTCAGTGATTTGAATATAAGTTTCGTTACTTTCTGATGCACTATGTATTGTTGCTGCTGTTGAAATATCTTCTTCTTCACCTACCATATTTTCTTCAATTTTAACTCGAGATAAAGCATCTGCTACATGATTTAGTTTTCCATCCAAATATTTTATTTTAAAATTGTATTCACTAAGTTTGATTCGCCAACGTTGTAATTTCATATTGGGTTCTTTTATATTATTTAGCCAGACAAGGGGTTTATGATCACTTAATATTTCAAAAGGGACTCCATATAAATATGGGCGGAAGTATTTGGTTGCCCAAACAATTGCCAATAATTCTTTTTCTATTGTACTGTAATTCTGTTCGTGGTCGTTTAATGTTCTGCTTGCGAAACTAATTGGTTTATTATCTTGTGATAACACGGCTCCAATGGCGAAATTGCTGGCGTCAGTAGTAACTTGAAATGTTTTTGTAAAGTCAGGGCAAATGAGGATGGGGTCGTTCATGATAAGGGTTTTTAACTTTTCGAAAGATTTAATATACGCTTCGTCTTTTGTATTATTTTGGGTCCTTTTTTTAAAAATAGGGTGAGAGGTTTTGCGATTTTGGCAAAATCTGGAATGAACTTGCGGTAATATCCGCATAAGCCTAAAAATGATTTAATTTCTTTAGAGGTTTTTGGAATAGGAAATATTTCAATCGCTTTAACTTTTTCTTTGTTGGGTCGTATACCATCTGGACTTATAGTATGACCTAGGAATGTTGTTTGTTTTTTTAAAAACTCGCATTTGTCTAACTGGAGCTTAAGATTTGCCTCTTTAAGTTTCTGAAAAACTTTCTTCAGTGAGTTCAGGTGTTCAGTAAGGGATGTTGAGTAGATGATAACATCATCTAAATATACGAGGCAATGTTTGTTAATGAGGTCTTTAAGAACGAAGTTCATGCAACGTTGGAATGTTGCTGGGGCATTTTTCAAACCAAATGGCATGCGAGTATACTCGTAGTGACCGTGTTTAGTTGAGAATGCAGTTTTTGGTATGGATTTAGGGTCCATTTCAATTTGGTGAAAACCCTTCGCTAAGTCGGTTGTTGTGAAGTATTGACATTTTCCTAACTTGCCTAATATTTCATCCATGTTCGGGATTGGGAATTTATCGTTAATAGTTATTTCATTTAGGTTTCGATAGTCGACGACTAACCAGAATTTTGGTTTGCCAGATGCGTCTATCTTATTGGGAACAATCCATAAGGGACTGCAATAGGGAGAGTCGCTTTCGCGTATAATGCCTTGTTGTAGCATTTCCTCAATTTGTTTGTTAACTTCTGCTTCATAAGCAAAAGGATATGAATAGGGTCTTTTATACACTGGGTTTTCGTGAACTGTTTTGATTTCATAGCGTATAATGCTTGTAAAAATTAGGTTTTCCTTATCAGAATACTTGATGTCTTTGAATTCTTTTAGTAATTGTGTTAGACTATGTTTTTCTTCATTGTTTAAATGGTCTAGTCGGTATGTGTAGTCTGAGTTTATATCATTGTCCAATGCATAGTTTATTTCGGCTGTATAGTGGTTTTCTTGTAAAATTGCTTCAAAATTTTTTGACGAATTTCCGTCAGAAAGTTCAAGTTCTTTATGAAGGAATGACCTTCCATTGATACTCGTAATTGTTTCTTTTCTAAAATAATCTATACAACCGTTGTTTTCCATTAGTACTTTCCTTCCTAATAGAATGTCATAAAATTTCTGCGATTGCTGAAAAAGCCCATTGGCCGGAAGATTTACGAATTTATTTAGTTTTGAATAGCCTGTCATACTTCTGATTTGTTTATCATGAACTTGAAGATTGAAAAAGTTTGAATTCATCATGTTTATTGATGAACCAGTGTCGACTATGCATCGGTATCTATGATTATTAAACATGATCTCTATGTATTGGTGGGTTCCCAGGCTGGTATTGGAAAATTTTCGGCTTGTTGAATTTGCTGATTTGTATACGTCTCGTTTTGTGTGTCTTGTAATTGATCGTCGTGGAACTGTTCGTCGTTGTTAATATCTTGGTCAGCAATGTTATTGTAATCTAACACGTATTGATGGTGACTTTCATCTGTCTCCATACGTGATTGTCCGCTGCCTTCTCTAAAACGCTTATTCGGCACTCTTGGTTGTTGGGGGGACTGATAATAGTTTCGGGTGTCGTTCTGTCGGTCGCGAATTAAGTCTGCTCTGAGTTCATTAAACAATGGTCTGTTCTGATCGAATTGTTGTTGTCTAGACGGAAAAGCTTGTTTACATTTGGGTTTTGGATCTGCGTGGGATTTATTAATGGGTTGAAGGGGGTCGCGAATTGTTGATTGATATGAGAGTTTTTGTTTTTATTTGTGTTGGTATTGGTGTTTAAATTTAGTGAGTTTGTATTAAGTTTTTGACAGTAATCTGATTTCTTAGAAATTGGGTCTTCGTAAAGACCTTCTTGTTGGGCAATTAGTCTTAACTTTTGGATAGTTGAAATGTCATGCCTCGCTAGGGTCATGAACAGCCTATCAGGGAGTGAGCGTTGAATAGTATTTTTTATTGTAGTTGCCATTGCTTGTGAATAAACTAATGTGTTATTTTGGTTGTTTTCTAAGGCTAACTTATTAATAATAATAGTTGACTTATTTTCTAATTCTTCACAAAATTGTCGTAAATTACCTTTGTAGGGCGTGCAATACAAACGTCGCAAAAGTTCCTCCAGGGGGGTTTGAGTTTTAAATTCGACGATCAGAGGTTCCTTTAGGGTTGACCATTCGTTGTGAAATCCGAGTTGGCAGACCTTCTCAGCATCTCCGATGACCTGTAGTTCGATGGCTCCATATATGATGGCTTTCTGAAGAGGGTCATTCGTCGGGTATAGGTTGAGCAGGTATTCAATTCGTCTGATAAACGAACTGAGGCTGTTTGGCTCTCCACAGAACTGCGGCACTTGACGTATTTGTCGTAGCAGTTGCGATAGATTATCATTTGATAATGCCATTTTTGATTAATTTTCTTTTTGAACGTTTTTGTTTTGTAGCGGTCACACTTGTTTTGTTTAAGCGGGCTACTGTTCTTTTTCACTTCACAATTTGTGGGGTTGGATTTATGTAGCGGTTACACTTGTTTTGTTTAAGCGGGCTACTGTTCCTGTTCACTTCACTGATTGTTGGATTTAACTTATGTAGCGGTCACACTTGTATTTGTTTAAGTGGGCTACTGTTTAAGTTTTTTTTTTTTTTTTTTCACAATCACTTCTCGGCTTGAACACTGTTGGGTTTATACTTTCAACTAATGTCACTGAAGTTGCCGTCGCGATTCACGTGAGTTCTTTTGCGGATGATAGTTAAAGGCTTGGATTAATTTTTGCCTCATCAATAACTAACATCCTACCGGCTGCGCCAATTAAGTATTTAGGTGTTCATCAAAATAAAAAAAAATTATATTTTTTATTTTATAATTTTTATTTGATGGATTCGTTACTTATTACACCAGAGTTACTCATAAACTGACTGACAGAATTATTTTTTGGACCAGCAAACCTTAAAGTTCTACAGAGCTTTACATCTTTGTTTATCAGTGACTTAAGCTTCTTATCGTTTGGTGTCTTGAGAGAACTTTTATGATGAGGCTTTTGAAGAGTGAAGCTTTCCAAAAGATCGGTTTAAGTTTTCGTATGGAGAATGAACTGAGGCTTTTGAAGAGTGAAGCTTTTCAAAAGATTGGTTTAAGTTATGAAGAATGAAGTTTAAATAATTCATATGGAGAATGAATATGTCACTATATATACTTTGTGGGGTCTACCACGTCTCCTTCTGCCTGTTACATATATTTGCACAAAGTTAGTATACCCTTTTTTGACCATTTTCAATGGTCGAAGGGTATAAGAATTTAATAAAGTTGAATATTATTATTATTATTAAAATTATTTTATTTAAATATCTACTATTACGATTAATTCGCTATAAGTTATTAATTCGCAATGAAAATTGCGCTTTATTTGGATTTAAATTTCGCGTCGTTATAATATGTTCGAACGACACGCACAAATTTAATTGACGAACAGGAGAAGAAGAACGCATAAACAATGCAAATGCGAATAGACAAGTGTCGTAAGCAATAGACTAAGCAAAAAAGCAATAAGTATTTGCAATAATAAGTATAAATTCGTAACATATGCTGCTTCTTGATTTTTTGGCACTAGTTAAAAATGCATATTGTGTCTTCTCGCTCTATCTAATGTCTATATGTATGTATGTCAATATGTACACATGGATGTGCATAGATTCAGATCGATCTATCACGTCACCTATTAGTTGTTTACAAATGTATATATGTACATACGTACATATTATTATTATTATTATAGAAGAGGGAGTCTCCCAGCGGAGAAAGCGCGAGGCACTGCGACCAATATGATCTTTTGTACCCAGAATGCTCTCCCTGTCATGACAAAAGCTGTTCTGCTTCCCTAATGAAGCATAACAGATCTTTCGTCGAGGAGAGTAGCTCGGTCCTTCGATCAACTTTGGGATTGGTAAGCTCTTTAGCCTGCCGCATCCCTGGTTGGAAGAACCAGTAGCGTTCAGTCAATCTTCCAGCCCAGGTTTTCACAAGGGAGGAGATAGTAGACCACCCCACGCCACAGAAAGGTGGCTGATGACCCAGCCCTCGCTAGTTCGTCCGCCAGCTCATTGCCCTGGAAGCCAGAGTGCCCAGGTACCCAAATTAGGGTGACTTTATTCCTTATTGACAGCCTCTGGAGACAACTCCAGCAGTCAGCCACCATACGCGAGCCTACTCTTTTTGAGGAGAGGGCTAGTATGTATATTTTCGCTCCTCTAGTCCCCTTCTCAAGGATAAGACGGCAGCAGAACTCAATGGCGTGAACCTCTGATTGGAAAACTGTGGGCCAGTTGCCCATAGCAATCGAGGTCCTGGAGTTGGGACCATGTATTCCAGCTCCAACCCCCTGTTCAGTCTTTGACCCGTCGGTGTACCAATGTATACCATTTGGGTCTCTGATGGGGTTGCCAGCATCCCAAACCCTGCGATCCGGGATGAGGGTTCTAAATTTTGCACCAAAGAAGAGTTCCTTGGTCATAGAATCTGATCTAGTGCAGATCTCTAAGCCAGGAATGTCTTTGAGTAGGCTAGCATGCCCAGATTCGGTAGCTAGAAGCCCAGATTGGAGCTTTCGTGCATTTATTGATGGCAGTGACCTGCGTAACCTTGGGCTACCACACAATAGCATCTCAAAAAGCCACCATTAAGTGCAGGATTTGAGACCCCATATTCTACCGAAAAGCCTTCTACATGCCCACATGGCATGAGTGGCCTTTGATAGAGTGTTATGCAGGTGGGCGTTCCAGTTTAGTCGCTTATCAAGGGTTACCCCTAAATACTTGACTTCGTTGGAAAGTTCCACAGGAGAGCCGCCAATATGTAATTGACCAATGTCAATAGAGTAACGCTTAGTGAAGGGAACAATGATTGCCTTTTGAGGATTGATGCTAAGACCTACATCATCGCACCATCTACTGGTGAGGCTGATTGCATCAGCTCTGTCACGGTGTTGGCATAGTTCCCGTTCACTACGAGAGCCAGGTCGTCGGCATAGCCAATCGCTTCCACGCCCTGTTCTGCGAGTATGATTAGTAGTTCGTCGACTACTAGGGACCAGAGCAAAGGGGATAGAACCCCTCCCTGGGGATACCCTTTTACCGCACTAATATGGGCGGTCGTCGTGTCCAGGGTAGAGGAGATAGTCCGGTGTTTGAGCATGGCGTCAATCCACCGGATTATGGGACGGGCAATACTCCTGCGCTCAAGCGCAGTAGAGATAGACCCGTAGCCGGTATTATCGAAAGCACCCTCTATATCAAGAAAAGAGCACAGAGCAATGTTCTTTGATACGAAGGCCTTTTCGATCTTACTCACTAATTTGTGGAGAGCGACCTCTGTCGATCTACCGGCTATATACGCGAACTGCGTGGGGTGCAGAGGGTTGTTTTCCTGCAGAGAGCACCGAATGTGCAAGTCTAGGAGCCTTTCCGCAGTCTTAAGCAGAAAGGAGGTAAGGCTGATCGGTCGGTAGGACTTAGGCTGGTCAAGAGGACGATTCCCCTGTTTGGGGATGAATACCACATTGACTCTCCTCCAAGAGTTGGGTATGTGTCCCCACGTGAGACTGGCTCTAAGAAGGCCGACCAGTGGATCAAGGATATGATCCAGACTGTTTTGGAGAAGGGCTGGAAAGATTTGATCACCCCCTGGGGCTTTGAAGGGAGCGAAGGAATCTACAGCCCATTTGACCTTTTCAGGATCGAAGATGGTACCAGATAAACTGGTTCCACGTGAGTCAGGTGACCAGGTGGCGTCAACGTGACTGGATAGATCTGGGTTGGCCACGGAACCTGGGAAGTGAACTTGTAGTAAAAGTTCAAGTGCTTCCCTACGATCTTGAGTGAAAGAGCCATCTGCTCTTTTAAGAAGCCCTATACCATTAGACGATCCTTTGGCTAATACCTTGTGGAGCCTCGCTGCCTCTGGCAGAGATTCTATGCTACCACAGTAGCTGCGCCACGTATCGCGTTTGGAGCGTCTAATGTTCTTATTATAGTTTGTGAGAGCGTCCCTATAGACGTCCCAACTTATACGGTTAGATCTGGCCTTGTTGAAAAGGCTTCTAACCTTCCTTCTTTGAGCAGCCAGCTCTTCGTTCCACCAAGGAACTTTTCGGTTGACCGTTAGTGTCTTCCGAACTGAGCTGGCTTCGAAGGACATAATAAGCACATCTTGGAGCAGGTTGGCAGCAAGTTCTATCTCACTGACAGAGTTAGGATTGCTGATCAACATGTCTGCTTTCAAAGCCACAGAGGCTTTGAAGAGTTCCCAATTTGTCTTTTTAGGACAAAAGGAGTTCTGGGGGATCTCGACTTGGCCAGGAAGGTTGAACCTGATGTGCTGATGGTCCGACAAGGTGGCTTCGTCTGTGACCCGCCAGTTTATAAGCGAACTCGCAATTGAGTTGCTTATTAGGGTGAGATCTAATACCTCTTCCCTAATAGAATTAATAAACGTCGGTTTACATCCGACGTTCGCTATGTCTAAATGACAACACATTAGATAATCAAGGAGAGACTCACCACGTTTGTTGACGTCGCTGCTCCCCCAGATTGTGTGATGGGCGTTGGCATCACAGCCAATCACGAGCGGCTTGTTGTGGAGGCGGCAGAATCCCACAAGCCGCTGAACCTCTGCGGGGGGTACGTCATCCACATCGCCCGGGAAGTAAGCAGAGGCGATCACCACTTCCCGGACGCCATCAGCAGTGGCTACCTCCATAGCCGTTGCCACCAGGTCTCTGTGAATGAAGTTGGTTAAAGGAAAGTGTCTCACACTGTTATTCATCAGTATAGCAGTGCGAGGGGCACCTCCCATACGGTCATATAATAACTTACGTGATCCGCATGATAGTCCACGGACGAGGCCACCTATTAACCATGGCTCTTGGACGAGAGCCAGGTCAATCTCCTCTTTACAGACGACCCTGCACAGGGTGGCTGACGCTCCTCTGGCGTGGTGCAGGTTCGCCTGGAGCACTCTAGTTGCGCTCCGCATCCTCTCTCAGCGCCTTGGTGACAAGGCCACATGCCTTGCCCCCCCGAGAGTCGTTGCCTCGGATGCCCTTCGGCAGTCTGGCTGAGCTGTTCGGGGGAGGACGCCTAGCGATCCCAGTCGCGGGAGGTGCCCTTGCGGGTTGTTTGCGCCCAGTGCTGACTGTGCGTCTGGCAGGGGCCAGGAGGCGCCCGCTGCCAACCACCGGCCTGGTGCGGCCCGTTGAGGGGTTGGGGGCGGAGACCAGAATGGTCGGGGTTTGGGGATGGGGGCTTTCAGCGCCACTGCGGCGGCAGAAACAATTATCAAATCAAAATATATTTTAACTTCTTGCTTCTTTACATAACATTGTCTTTTTCCAATAAAAACTAACTGGTTTTTATTTAGCCCAAAATATGTGTTATAACTTTCTTGCAGACCCACTCCATCAGTGACTAAACTTATCTTAATGAATGATACTGGACTTCCCGAATCTATGAGCGCTTCTGTAATAATTGACTTATTAATACTTTTGCTAAAATAAATTTCAACTGGTCTTACATAATTATTTTCAGCCTCCGATTTCCTCTTAGGGCAACGCCTTTAAGTTTTGCCATGCACAACAAGCGACATTGCATTTTGGTAAAATTATATGAGATAGCCACATTTCGCAACTGCATTATCCAATTACGCACCGATGTTTGACCAGTAAATTCTAGCAATACTTCCTTTGCAGCGTTGTCGTCAGATTTCGCGCCAATTTGAATTTCATCACTATTTGAAATACCAGCGTCATCTTGTCGGGCGTCTAACTTATTTTCAAGCGCTGCTTCTTCTTGCTGCTCATCGCAACTCGCTTTAATGCTACTGCGCATTTGTAATTGTGTAACCATGTCTGTTGCCGCTCCTATCTCCGCCTGCAAATTCCTGAGAATTTCTCGATTCTTGGAAATCTCTTCCATTCTCACCAGCAACATTGTATCATGCATCTCAGTTTCGTCCTCTATTTCATGTTGATCCATCACCGGAACATTGCCACGCTGCTCTGTCGGTACAGCGTTTAACCGCGCCAATAATTCCACTTTGCCGCCACGTGTTGGCAAGCCCAAAACTGCCAACCATTTCTTCAATTGTGTCACCGAGACTGCCGAAATATCAATATACATGACGTGAATATTCGGACCACTTCTGACATTGTAGTAGGCAATAAAATGTTTATTGAGTCTTTTAGTTATTAAATAGATTCTAAATTTATATATTTTACAGCTTTTTTTAGCTTCACTCTTATTCTCTTCTTTCACTGACGCTTTGAGATCAAACTTCTTCTTTTTCTCCCCGCCTTCATTCATTGTACATTTCATTGGATATATCGATATTATACATGGTTGCTTTTCTTTACAATAAATCGATATCAAAGTATTATTCTCTACGATAGTTATGTTGTTACAATATGTGTTTATCTTACATGCTATGTTATCTAAATCTATTACACTTATAAGTTTTAGGTGTTCTATTTAGATTATGATACTCTACCATTTTTGTTTGGACTTTTTTTATTTTTTTTGGTAAATGTGAATGATCTGTTTCATTAAACAAAATATTATAAGGTTTGTAGCATACAACGTATGTATGACGAGCAGATAGTAGGTAGTTGACGGTACGTAAGCACGCGCTGGTCTCCGGCTCATGGTTGTCGGCAATGGGGTGGGTAAATGAAACATAACCGTTTCAACTTAGGCTCAGATCAATAATAACATAAATAAAAGAAAATCGCGTGCTGTATTGCCTTACGACGATCGCAAAATAGAATCCGAAGGGGAAGAGAAAGAGAGCAATTCGGAAGTAATAAAACTTTATAGAAACCTTCTGAGCACGCCTCGCTTACTGAAGCGGCTGTTACCCCACCCTTCCATGATCGCCCTTTGCGAGATATAAATATTGGCGATCCCTTTAGGCCTCTACTTTTCACTGCATAGTTGCCTCATATCTATCCTCCATGACTCCCGAAAACAATAGTATCTAAGCTGAATTCATTTTAAAACAATTTATTCCTTATAATCCTAATTCCTCTCCTAATCATTTCATTAACATAATCTTAGTTTCATGTATATTTTTCTTCTTCGTTCTAGTTAAGTGTAAGAGTGTATCGTAGTATTAAGTTTTAATTTTTATTTATAACAAGGCGGTATTTTATTTATTTATTTATAGTAGTTCATTAATTTTTCATTGGTTGCGAATAAATATGTATATATATATATATAGTCTCAGTTGTAATATGTAATAATGATCAATGTAAATAAAAAGTGAAAATCATGCATAACAAAATAGATCCCAGAAGGGCATATTATATTCAAGATTTACGAATGATAATGCAAAACAGAAAATTGGAAATTAAATAAAGTGAAAATCAAATAAAATAAATTATTAAACTCAAACATAAGTAAATTCAATTGAAAATTCGATGAAAATCAAAAATAATAAACTAAGTTAGATTTAAAGAACAATCTAGGAAAACGAAAAGAGTACCGGCTTGAAGAGCAGTAACTCCCAAAATCAACATAAGTGAAAAACAAAACAAAGAAAATAATTAATAATAATCACTCACTCTGGTTGTGTTCCATCGACGAAAGATCTTCCGTGTTGTGGTGTAATTTTATGTGTGTGTATAGATGTTTGCATTTTATTTTATTTTGTTTGACATTGCTGATTTTTTTGTGTATTTCTTGTTTTTTTATTTATTTAATTTTATTTTATTTAATTTATTTTAATTCACTGCTTTTTCTTTAGAACTAAAATTACTAAAACCAAAAAAAAATTATTGGCAACTCGAGATATTTATATATATGTATTTATTCGCACCATTGCCTCTATTATTTAACAACTAACGTGGAGAGTGCTTATAATTTAATTATAATCATTTATTATACATATTTTAGTTCAGGGGATCACTGTGATATACACGCATTAAGGCGTTCCTGTGATATTATAAATTTTATTAACTTATTCAAGCGTTCACTGTGATATTAGAGTATTTTGTTTGATGGGTTTATTTTGCGATCACTGTGATATTATAGCTTTTTGTTTTCTGAGTGTATTTAGTCAATCACTGTGATATTTTAGTATCTTGTTTTATGAGTTTATTTTGTAATCACTGTGATATTATAATTTTTTGTTTTCTGATATTATTTAGTCAACCACTGTGATATAGTTTATTTTTCAATCACTGTGATATTATAACTTTTTTGTTTTCTGATATTATTTAGTCAACCACTGTGATATAATAGTATTTGGTTTTATGAGTTTAGTTTTAAATCACTGTGATATTTTAACTTTTTTGTTTTCTGAGATTATATAGTCAGTCACTGGGATATTGTTGTTCGCATTTGCGTTCCCTCAGGTCACTCTAGGGCTCCGCTGGACGAATTCGCTTAAATAGTGCGGTGGTCAGAAATTTGGGTGGCACAAGGTGCCAGAATCTGCATAAATATATTATTAATTAGACTCTGCCAGCGAATTATTAATTTCCCCCAAATTTACCTGCATCTGGCACCAGTGATCCAAAGAAATTTCTTCTTTTTGTTTTTTTTTTCTGCCATCCACTCCACGAGGTTACCTTAATCTTGCCAAATCTCGGCAATCTTAACAAATAAATAAAATTCACCAATTAGAATTTATTTCTAGGTGTATTTTCTACAATACTCACATAATATTGCAGGGATATATTAAATATTATAATATTTAATAATATTGAAATTCCTCCTCGTGGTTGGCCCCTGTCCAATAAAAAATATCCCACACGTCTGGGTTCTTCGGCAGCTCCAGTGAAAAAGAACGAACCGACCCAGATTACCCGATAGATCGATTGCCTTGACCTACTTAACGAAGCACTGATGCACCCACTGATGCATTTTGATTGCACTCAGCTGAGCCCCAAAAGCTCGGTCAAGGTGTCAGTGCCTAAATGGTGCCTACTTAAAGGGGGTACTATGGAACGTTATGTTCAAATGCTGGAATTACCAGAAACCAAATAAAACCGAAAACAACCAGTGACCAGCGCCACTTCAACTCCCCCCGACTAAAATCAGACTTGGTGGGGTCAACAAGGATGATACACGCTTGGAGCTGGTTGTTACTGCTTAAGATCCTTGGCGTGAAATTTCCCAATAAAATTTCCTTTCAGGTCTTCCACTTCATAATATGCGGATCCAAGCTTCTTTCTTATTCGAGCTTTTATGAACGAAGGAGCTAATTTGGCACAGAAACCTTTTGCAAAATTACTTTGCGGAAAATTTCGTCGGAAAACTTCTTGGCCTTCCACGAACGTTATCTCCCGACTGCGCATGTTATATGCTCTTTCGTTGCGCGTATGCTGCTTTTGCATACTACGTGCAGCCTGGTCCCGCATGATGTTCGTGGAATCTTCCCGATTAAAAGATATCGACCGATCTTCTAAGCAGTTTAATCGCCGTAACAACTCATATTGAGAACCGTTGGTCAGCATATGCTGCCCAAACACCAAACGATAAGGAGTATTATTCACTGCTGTGTGATGACTTGATCGAAGTGCGCAACAAATCTGACTCAGATTTGCATCCCAATTATCTTGGTCTGGGCTTATGTACGCCTTGATGGCGGCTAGCACCGATCTATTCACCCGTTCGGAGGCATTTCCTTGAGGGGCATAAGATGCCGTGTAGGCATGATGAACGCCATATTTTTGTAACATGGTGTTGAAGGCATTCGATTTAAATTGTACCCCATTGTCCGAAACAACCGTTTCCGGTACTCCAAAACAATGAAATAGTTCCTCCTCTATATAGGGCAAAATTGCATCGACGGAAAACTTTTTCACGGCTTTTAGGAACGGGAATTTGGTGAAGTGGTCGAGGACAATAAAAATACCAATATTACCCGTTTTAGAGCGTGGATATGGGCCCAGGTAATCGACATAAAGTTTTTGAAAAAACCTATGACTCTCTGTTGTCTTAGATAATGGTGGCCTGAGAGTTTGGTTCGGATGTTTCGTGCTCTGACAAATTTCGCACTGATTCACGTACCTTCTCACATCTGCCACTAGGTTCGGCCAAAAATAATATCGACGGATACGTTCTAAAGTTTTATTAATCCCGCCATGTGCAGCTAAGGTATCTGTATGTGCCCATTTTAAAACGATAGGAACGAGTTCCGTAGGAATCCACAGCTTCCAAATAGTGTCGTCCGCTAACTGTTCTTTTGACGCATGTTCGGCTCGTCGAAAAATAAACCCATCAATAACTTTAATTTCGGAAGAGGTAGACAAGCTCCGTTCGACCTCTTCTTTAAGAGTTTGATACTCTTGTGAGTTAAATTGAGGCGACTGCAGGTCAACACCCACGCCATGGTCAAGTGCGGAAAGGTCCTCCGTGAAAACACGGGACAGAGCATCAGGCACAATATTCTGTTGGCCTTTTCGATGTTGAATCTGAAAATCATATCCTTGTAATTTTAATGCCCACCTAGCCAATCGACTACCAAGGTCAGATTGGGACATAAGCCACTTTAAGGACGCGTGATCTGTTATGACCGTGAACGACTGTCCTTCGACATAAGCACGGAATTTTTTTATGCACAAAATAGCTGCCAGACATTCCTTTTCGGTTACTGAGTAGTTACGCTGACACGGGTTAAGTTTCTTCGACATATAGGAAATCGGAACTTCCTCCCCACTATCAGTCAACTGCATCAGCACGCCGCCAACCCCAGTATGACTTGCATCACAGTGTATATAAAAGGAACGCGAAAAATCCGGTGTGTGCAACACTGGTGCAGTAATCATCGCCTGCTTTAACTCATTGAACGCTTCGTTAGCTACTTCGGACCATAGAAACTTTTGTTTTCCCTTCAGAGCATCCGTTAAGGGCGTAGCAAGGGAAGCATAGTTTTTAATAAACTTTTGGTACCACCCAGTCATACCAAGGAATCTGCGTAGTTGTTTAACGGACCGTGGCGGTGGATATTCCATAATTGCCGATATTTTATCGGGATCCATTGCAATGGTGCCGTTTCCAATAATATGCCCTAAGTACCCTACCTCTCGCATGCAAAATTTGCTTTTTTGAACGTTGATAGTAAGACCAGCTTTCTCTAAACATAAGGCTATGTCCTTTAGAACCGCCAGATGTCGTTCAAACGTGTCTGAAACTATCAAAAGATCGTCGAGGTAAATAAACACCTCATGTTTTAAGCAAGCAGGAATTGTACGGTCCATTAGCTTGGACATGGTCGAAGGAGCATTGGTGAGGCCAAAAGGCATTACTGTAAATTGGTAGGGTGGCCTACCAGGTACTGAGAACGCCGTTTTATCCTTTGACGAAGGATCGAGAGGGATTTGCCAATAGGCATCTTTTAAGTCCAGACTTGTTATATATTCGGCTTTTGGGAGACGACTCAAGAGACCATGAATGATTGGCATCGGATATGCATCCTTGCGCGTAACATTATTTACTTTTCGGCTATCTAGACACAGACGGACTTTCCCAGGTTTTCGTACTAATACCACTGGTGAAGACCATGAGCTATCGGACTCCTCTATAACTCCTAAAGCCAACATTCGATCGAGTTCTTCGAACATCATCTGTTCAATCGCAGGTGACACTGGATAGTGTCTCTGCTTGATAGGCACAGCATCGCCAACATCGATCGAATGGAACAGCAGAGTGGTCCTTCCTAAGCCTCTGTCCGTAAAAGAAGGGAACCTTTTTATGGTGTCTTCTAGCGATTTCTGCTGATTTTCGGTTAGTAAACAAAACACGTTGCGGTCAATTGTGGCAAGGTGCTCACTCTCACCCTCTGTCCCTAAACCTTGAGGCAACAACTGAAATTTTGTCCAGAAGTCGATTCCTAAATAAAGCGATTGCTTCAGTGAAGGCACAATAAAGAAGGTGAATGGTTTGGTGTCTCCGTTATACTCAATAGAGGTGTGGAGTTTCCCCAGAATTTCTTGGGACTTGCCATCCGCCGTCTGAACGTTTGAAATTATAGGTTTGAAATGGATTTCTTCTTTTAGGATATCGGCCGCTAACCTTCCGCCAATGCAGCTGATTGACGCACCAGTATCCATGAGACCGGATACTGATCGACCTAATACGGAAACTCTAGCGTACGGCCTTACATCAAGCGCTCCAATCCCCGCCAGATTGTTTTCAATCTGAATTTGATCATAATAGGTATTAAGGCGCTGAGTCGAACGAGATACAGTTTTAGAAGAAGAAAAATTAGTGGACGTAGCAATGGGCTGTGATAATGAAATGTCAGGTAATTTAGTCTGTTCAGGTGGAGTTTGAGTAGAACACTCGATTAGTCGGTGTTGGTGGCCCTCGAAATCATCGGTTTGCGTGCTCCTTTCCAAGGTGCACGCACTTGACCGTTTTTTGGAGTGCAACACTGAGGACAAGATGGCCGATACGTGTCTGCTTTGCCACAACCGTAGCAGAAAACTTTACGCTCCGACATACAATCTTGGTAGCGGTGGCCAACTTTACCACAATTCCAGCAGGATATGTTTACTGCTGCTAACTCCTCTTCGTCTTCCTCTGACTCACTTTCGGCTGTCACTGCCACTTCATGCACCAGACGGCGCGGAGCCGGCTGAGGCTTTCGTAACCCAGGCTTTACAGTTTGCATAAATGCTTCTCGGGTACGAATTATATGACGAAGCTGAGGAACGGTGCTTATCACTTGATATAGTAACTCATGCTGTATCTCCGGTAATAGATTCGATCGAATCGATTCCAGTAACGCTGAATCTGATAATGGCACAGAGAGTTTATCGGAGAGCAACACTACGCTTTCGTAAAACTCATCAAAAGATTCGCCTTCTTTTTGCTTTCTCCGATGTATTTCTGCTCTAATGCTCACATCAGAACGTTCTTCTTTAAACTGCGTACGCAGTGCATCGCATAAGGCAGCCCAAGTGACACTAGGCATTCTCCTATGGTAACGCCAATACCAGTCACTGGCACAGCCTTCAAATAAGGTGCTTATGTGGCTCATCAATAGAGCGAAATTTCCTTCTAAGGACTGATTCGTCAAGGCTTCCACCCGATAAAGGAAATCTTCGACGCTCAACCCAGATCTTCCTGAAAACTTAAGTTTCCAACTGCCTATTATTTGGCTAACTCTATCCAGCCGAATAACGGAGTCAGTAGGAGAGATCCTCGTTTGAATAATTGGACTCCTAGGCAATTGAGGCGGTACTTCACTCGAAAGGGGCAAGGCTGGAGTGTCAAGCCTGAGGTTGTTTGACAAGGCTGTCACCATGCTTTGAATGCTGCTTTGAATAACTGCTGCCAACATCTCAGTTTGTCTCGCAGCTGATGCAGTTATGGCATCAATCAAAACTTGCTGAGACGCATTTAAAGGCACTGAGGCTCCAGCATTTGGTTCTTCTTGAGCCATGCTGTCACTCTCTTGCACATCTAGTCTTTGCTGATTACGAGTGCGTGGCATAGTAGCGTCAGGTAAACTTTGCGTGGACTGATGGGTGTCGGTGTTAACCGTTAAATTAAGCAGTGACGACTGCAAGGAAGATTTACACACAGGACAACGCTCGCGGTTGGATACTTTGGTGTTAAAGCAAACCCAGTGAAAGGTGTGACCGCAACTAGTGGACAACAGTTGACTTGTATATTCAATCTCCTTTAAGCAAATATAGCACGTCACGTCTACAATGTTTTCGGAGCTTCGACTCAAAAACATAATTTAATCGATTCGTTAAAATGGTACGCTATTTGTACGCGTGATTTAAGCGTAAGAAAAGAATCGCAGCAGAAATAAAATAATAAAGTAATCAAAAAATAAAAAAAAATTAAATCAAAGATGTAATCATAAAAAAATTTCAGGAGTCATGAATTCCAGTTATGAGAAAAATGCAACAAAAATTGTTTAACATTACAACCTATCTAAAACTCTCTCTTCTCCCCATTCATAGGACATTGGGACAAAAACACGAGCACGAAATAATTTCTTGATAAGCGGGCAAACCATATAGTAATTAACTTAGTTAATTCAACTATTGATAAGACTCCAACGCTTTAATTAATAAGAAATTAATAAGGAGGGATTTTGAATTGTCGTGGAAGTGATATTGATTCAATCAATCACTTATCCAAAATGACATTTCAGAGAAACTTCACCAAAACGAATAGATTAGTGGTTAGCTGTGCAATATACTCTTTGCTTTGCTAAATCCAACCAACCCTTTTCAACTTTTCAGTGTAATATTTTTTTTTTTTTCCAGTAGTGGCAAGTTATAGCTATATACTCTAGCACACAAGATCCAGCTACTAGAAATATAAATAACACCTGAAAGCTTTTTACAGGTAATTAATTTGAATATTTCAAATATTTTTAACGAATAGGGAAAATTTCAGATACTATCGATGTCGCACTAGTCAAAGATGGAATCGACTATTTATTTTATTTAATTCGGACCCTGCCGGATCAAGGCCCTTCACGTTGGGCGCCAAGTTATTTATATTTATTATTAATTTGTAGCATACAACGTATGTATGACGAGCAGATAGTAGATAGTTGACGGTACGTAAGCACGCGCTGGTCTCCGGCTCATGTTTGTCGGCAATGGGGTGGGTAAATGAAACATAACCGTTTCAACTTAGGCTCAGATCAATAATAACATAAATAAAAAAAAATCGCGTGCTGTATTGCCTTACGACGATCGCAAAATAGAATCCGAAGGGGAAGAGAAAGAGAGCAATTCGGAAGTAATAAAACTTTATAGAAACCTTCTGAGCACGCCTCGCTTACTGAAGCGGCTGTTACCCCACCCTTCCATGATCGCCCTTTGCGAGATATAAATATTGGCGATCCCTTTAGGCCTCTACTTTTCACTGCATAGTTGCCTCATATCTATCCTCCATGACTCCCGAAAACAATAGTATCTAAGCTGAATTCATTTTAAAACAATTTATTCCTTATAATACTAATTCCTCTCCTAATCATTTCATTAACATAATCTTAGTTTCATGTATATTTTTCTTCTTCTTTCTAGTTAAGTGTAAGAGTGTATCGTAGTATTAAGTTTTAATTTTTATTTATAACAAGGCGGTATTTTATTTATTTATTTATAGTAGTTCATTAATTTTTCATTGGTTGCGAATAAATATGTATATATATATATAGTCTCAGTTGTAATATGTAATAATGATCAATGTAAATAAAAAGTGAAAATCATGCATAACAAAATAGATCCCAGAAGGGCATATTATATTCAAGATTTACAAATGATAATGCAAAACAGAAAATTGGAAATTAAATAAAGTGAAAATCAAATAAAATAAATTATTAAACTCAAACATAAGTAAATTAAATTGAAAATTCGATGAAAATCAAAAATAATAAACTAAGTTAGATTTAAAGAACAATCTAGGAAAATGAAAAGAGTACCGGCTTGAAGAGCAGTAACTCCCAAAATCAACATAAGTGAAAAACAAAATAAAGAAAATAATTAATAATAATCACTCACTCTGGTTGTGTTCCATCGACGAAAGATCTTCCGTGTTGTGGTGTAATTTTATGTGTGTGTATAGATGTTTGCATTTTATTTTATTTTGTTTGTCCTTGCTGATTTTTTTTTTTCTGTGTATTTCTTGTTTTTATTTATTTAATTTTATTTTATTTAATTTATTTTAATTCACTGCTTTTTCTTTAGAACTAAAATTACTAAAACAAAAATTATTGGCAACTCGAGATATTTATATATATGTATTTATTCGCACCATTGCCTCTATTATTTAACAACTAACGTGGAGAGTGCTTATAATTTAATTATAATCATTTATTATACATATTTTAGTTCAGGGGATCACTGTGATATACACGCATTAAGGCGTTCCTGTGATATTATAAATTTTATTAACTTATTCAAGCGTTCACTGTGATATTAGAGTATTTTGTTTGATGGGTTTATTTTGCGATCACTGTGATATTATAGCTTTTTGTTTTCTGAGTGTATTTAGTCAATCACTGTGATATTTTAGTATCTTGTTTTATGAGTTTATTTTGTAATCACTTATTATATTTTTTTTTATTTGTCAATTGAAAGTTTATTTTTCAATCACTGTGATATTATAACTTTTTTGTTTTCTGATATTATTTAGTCAACCACTGTGATATAATAGTATTTGGTTTTATGAGTTTAGTTTTCAATCACTGTGATATTATAACTTTTTTGTTTTCTGAGATTATTTAGTCAACCACTGTGATATAATAGTATTTGGTTTTATGAGTTTAGTTTTAAATCACTGTGATATTTTAACTTTTTTTTTTGTTTTCTGAGATTATATAGTCAGTCACTGGGATATTGTTGTTCGCATTTGCGTTCCCTCAGGTCACTCTAGGGCTCCGCTGGACGAATTCGCTTAAATAGTGCGGTGGTCAGAAATTTGGGTAGCACAAGGTGCCAGAATCTGCATAAATATATTATTAATTAGACTCTGCCAGCGAATTATTAATTTCCCCCAAATTTACCTGCATCTGGCACCAGTGATCCAAAGAAATTTCTTCTTTTTGTTTTTTTTTTTTCTGCCATCCACTCCACGAGGTTACCTTAATCTTGCCAAATCTCGGCAATCTTAACAAATAAATAAAATTCACCAATTAGAATTTATTTCTAGGTGTATTTTCTACAATACTCACATAATATTGCAGGGATATATTAAATATTATAATATTTAATAATATTAAAATTCCTCCTCGTGGTTGGCCCCTGTCCAATAAAAAATATCCCACACGTCTGGGTTCTTCGGCAGCTCCAGTGAAAAAGAACGAACCGACCCAGATTACCCGATAGATCGATTGCCTTGACCTACTTAACGAAGCACTGATGCACCCACTGATGCATTTTGATTGCACTCAGCTGAGCCCCAAAAGCTCGGTCAAGGTGTTAGTGCCTAAATGGTGCCTACTTAAAGGGGGTACTATGGAACGTTATGTTCAAATGCTGGAATTACCAGAAACCAAATAAAACCGAAAACAACCAGTGACCAGCGCCACTTCAGGTTTTTGAAGAGTGAACGACTGTATTGATTGATTATATTCTTTAACTGCACGATAAATAATTGCGTTGTAATTTAATAATTGGTATTCTTCTTGAATACATCGACCCATTTCTATTATAGTCGAATGAACTCTTTCTACTTGGCCGTTAGTTAAACTATGCCTGGGGTCTGCGTAAAATAAGAACTTTTCGTATTGGTGATCGGCTGTGCTTTTATTTTGCTCCGCTTATTTTATTTTTTTAAACTAGAAACTAACGTGATTTGCTATATTCATTGTGTTTTAAATTTGTGATTTAGCAGTGCTAACAAGTGAAATTCACGGGAGTCTGCCATAACTACTCAAATTGTGTTTACAGTAGATGTTATTCTTGTTTAACTGACGCGTCTTAATTGTCTTGCTATTTTTGTTTTTGTTCCTATTTCGCACTCCCACGCTCATTCGCGCTTGCATCGGTCTTTGCTTAGGGAGACCAAATTGAAATTTGAAAAACTGCGTGCAGCATTTTCAAATCTCCAATCTGAATTTTCAGATATGGAAACTAAATTTACTAATTTCGAATGTTCCGATGAGCCTTCCACACTTCCACCGGCAACTCCTTCAGGTATAACATCTCCAGTTATTGCCTACTTAACCCCTTCTACGTCTACGTCTCCTAACATTTCTCCACCCGCCCCGGATGTTTTGTGCGATCCACCACTTTTGACTGCCGTCAATACTCAAACGGTTGTTTCAAACGTTAAATCGCTTGTCGCGGTTAAGCCCAAGAAACATGTTTTCGTTTCACGCCTTTCACCAGATACTTCGATACTTCAAAAATTTCTGTACCTAACATTGTAGCAGAAAATTTAACTACACGCGAGATATCTCATCCTTCAAAATAAGTATACCTGCAGACAATTTTCAATCTGTTTGCAGCGGAGCCTTCTGGCCGCCTGACTCATATGTAAAAGAGTATTCTCCAAAACCAAAAAATCGAACTGCGGTACCACTTCCTTCAACTTCTCGAGCCTCTTCTTCTTCTAGTGGAGCATCAAAAAACCAGTAGAGATATCCCATCTTTATTTAGCTTATCAAAACGTTAGAGGCCTAAACTCTAAGCTCTCTAAATTATTTATGAATAGTGTTTCGTTCGATCATCAAATTTTAATATTTACTGAAACCTGGTTAAGACCTGATGTAGAAAACTGCTCAATTTTTCCTAATAGGTACACCTCCTTCAGATGTGACCGTTTATCACGAATTGGAGGTGGTGTTCTTATAGCTGTAAGGTCAGATCTTCTTTCCGAACTTGTTTCATTAGACCATGGTTCTTCCTTAGAATTTTTATGTGTTAAAATGACGATGTGTCAAATTTCAATTTATATTACCTGCTCGTATATTCCTCCCTCTTCTGATATATCTGTCTACCTAGACCATCTTTCATCTATCCAATCAGTTGCCTCCAAACTATCTGATAGAGATCATCTGCTAGTTTTTGGTGATTTCAACTTACCAGAAGTTACTTGGTCATCTCAATCAGATATATTGGTGCCCTCTGTATTTAACTCTTTCTTAAATGGCCTTTCGGAGCTATCTCTTTATCAAATAAATACTGTTCCTAATTGTAGTGGTAGAATGCTTGATTTAATTTTCTCTTCTGACATTTTACTAAACACTATTTCTAGAATGTATCCCTTAGTTCTTCCTGAAGATCCCTATCATCCTACATTGGACCTGGTTCTAACCCTGCCAACTTCTATGCAAACTGCAACTGTTTCCCCTATAATAAAATCACGTTGTTTTCGTAGGACCTATTTTCAAAAATTGAATTGTTTAATTTTGGAACATGATTGGTCATTTCTTTATTCATGTTCTGATCTAAATAAATGCATTTCATTTTTTTATTCCTCTATGAACTCATTTTTTGATCAATGTGTTCCTGTTACTTTTCCCGTAAAGTTAAATAGGCGTCCTTGGTTTTCACGTGAGGTAGTAAGGCTAAAAAATTTGAAATCGCGGTATTTTAAAAAGTTTAAATTAACTCGTAACCCTTCGGATTTTACAGGTTATATTGCTGTAAGAGCAAACTTTATTGCTCTGAACGCAAATGTTAGGCGTTATGTTTATTGTAAAGCTAATAAAGTACAATATACTCGTACCAGGTGTACAAGTATGGAATGTCGGTTCAACATATAGATGTCTCGCAAACGTAAATATTTATCGATTGTCATAAAACTTTGACCTTGTGAAGTGTCAACCTTGACTGTCGAACCACCATAGTTTTGCGCAAATCGAGCGTCATTATCGTTTACTCTCAGTGCAGTCAACATGTCGAGTTTCGTGCCGAATAAAGAGCAAACGCGGACAGTGTTAATTTTCTGTTTTCATTTGAAGAAAACAGCTGTGGAATCGCACCGAATGCTTGTTGAAGCCTTTGGCGAACAAGTACCAACTGCGAAAACGCGTGAACGGTGGTTTCAACGCTTCAAAAGTGGTGATTTTGACGTCGACGACGAAGAGCACGGAAAACCACCAAAAAGGTACGAAGACGCCGAACTGCAAACATTATTGGATGAAGACGATGCGAAACGGTGAATACGGCACGCTACCAACAACAATTGATCAATTTGAATCAATTGATCAGAGAAAACGACCGGAATATCAAAAAAGACAACACAAGGTCATTTTGCTCCATGACAACGCTCCATCACATACGGCAAGAGCGGTTCGCGACACGTTGGAAACACTCAATTGGAAAGTGCTTCCGCATGCGGCTTACTCACCATACCTGGCCCCATCCGATTACCACCTATTCGCTTCGATGGGACACGCACTCGCTTGACCAGCGCTTCGATTCTTACGAAAGTGTGAAAAAATGGCTCGATGAATAGTTCGCCGCAAAAGACGATGAGTTCTACTAGCGTGGAATCCACAAATTGCCCGAGAGATGGGAAAAATGTGTAGCTAGCGACGGCAAATACTTTGAATAAATGATTTTTTCTTTTCCCACAAAATTAAAAATGTTTTTTGATTAAAAAAAAAACTTGTACACCTGGTAGATTCCCCTACTCTGCTTACTCAACTTAATTTCTGTATTCCTTCTAGAGTTACTCGTAATTTTATGCCACTATCCTTGGCCTTTTGTAATACTAACTATAGCTTGCATGATCCTTTCCGAGTTCTCTGACGGAGAGAGACTGTCTAGAGTTTTCAACTCCGAGTCCTCCCTGGTTTATATTAATGGCTTTCAAGCTCAGTCTAAGGTAACTGATAGAAACCTGAGCCCGGGGAGTTTTGAAGATGTGCACTCTTGCTTTGCTCGGTCCAAGCTCGCCGGGTTGGTCGGGGTTTTCCTGGCCAAACTCCCTAGTACCTGCCACGTCATAAAATATAAGTGCACGGTTTAACTAGCATAGTGGTAATATCTACAAGAATGAAAAAAAATCGCTGCCGACACACCTTCTCAAACGAATACTAGAATTATTTTCAGAGGGAACTAGATGTTGCTGCCCCTCGTCTCTAACCACCCTACCATGGCAATGTAAATAGGGATGTCTGGACATTGCCCCTAATATTTAATGAAACGATTTCTAATTTACTTCATGTTGTCTCCGCGAAGATCCAGATAGACCCATAACAAAACATTTAGTTATTCATTTTCAATTTCTATTTTCACAATAATTCAATATTTTGACAGTTTTTAAATACATTGTCTTTTCTTTCATGAAAAGAAGACAAATCAAGGCAAAACAATACAGTTTCTAGTACTGCTTATAAAAAAAACGGGCCTTAAATCGGGGAATTTACATGTGGCATTTATATCCTAATATATGTTCAAGGTAAACTCACTCATTTCCATATATACTTTTCTTTTGGTTTTATTTATCTGCAACTCTCTCGAACGATGGGCCCATTGAACGGTGGTTGGTTAAAGTTGGAAGCTGTATTAAAGATACTCAAAATAAATTAGATATATATGCCAACCATGTGTACATGCTCGTCCAAAAAAAAATCAAATTAACCGGCCATAAGCAAGAATTTATATATTAGAAAATTACGTTACTTAAGCTACATTGGAATATAAATTTGAATTCATTTAGAATTCCAAAGACTTAAATTTTCATATAAAAATTGTTTAAATGATTTTAATTCGTTGAAATGATTTTAATGCAGCTTTAATGCCGCTCTTGAGTTCATTGAACTCGACAGCTGATCTCGCACAAAATTAATTAACTGGTAGCAGTTTGAGAAACATAGGTGACTTCTAAACTGTGTCTGGGGAAACATTTCGCGAGTTTTCTAATAAAGATGGAATTTGGTTTGCAGCCGAAAACTAGGTGATTATGTAATACTTGGCACTAGCATTGTACACAGCAATGTCAGGACTTATCTTGATTAGATCTTATTGAAGATTAGGTCCACGGAACAGAACCAGGGGAAACCTTTATCGACCTTTGACCTGGTTTTGATTTAACCAAAGTCGGCCGAAGTCGTACGACATTCAGTGGGCTCTAGATTAAGTTGAAGATAGCGTGGCCAGGCCTTTTAGACTCAAAAAAAAAACACCGCCTGCCACACGGCTGAAAGAAAATCTTCACTTTAACAAATTTCACAATTATAGCACTTGTTACAATATCACCTTTTGAGGAATGTACCACCACTGCTCCAATTAATGGAATTAATCCGATTTTTATTTTTGGTCTTAGCCAGGGAATTGCTATGTCTGGTTTTATGACTGCAGCAGCCGATTGTAGATTTTTATTAAAACTTCTTATTAAAATTTTTCAGATCACAAAGATAATGCGTCTGTTTAACAAAAGAGCCGATCAAAAAATGTGTTATATCTATGGTAAAAGCTCTTTTTATAACTTCGAAGAAAAAGCTTTAAGTTAGGGTTACGGTTAAATCATACGATTAGACAACCGCGTGGGCGACTTTAAGAGAGGAAAGAGAAAAGTTTTATGCTGTGCTTACCCAGTGCAGTGTATGAGAGGGGTAATTCGAATATTATTTTTTTTCGATTTTATGCTCGAATGCATTCTACTTGGAACACTACACAACTAATATTAACCGATCTGATTGGGTTTTACTGGGTTTTCCCCAATCCTTTGCAGCAAATGTTGGATCGAGAATTTTTCTCTGTTTTAGTTGACGTTAAATAAATAAATAAATAAATAAGCATTTCATTTAATGATTTCTGTGATGTTGTCTTGCACGAGCCATCAAAAACAACTCGAAGTTTGGTGGTACTACTATCAGGCCTTAGGACACACTGATGTGGTATGAAATAATGTGGTCCTGGTGGAATCTGATTATTTGTAGCTGACATATGGCCTAACTCAAGGTACTCTTTCATAAATTGAGTGTACATTGAATAGAATGTAGAGTCTTTAGACCCTCTACGCTCTAATGATAAAAATCGACGCTTAGCTGCATCAAATGAAGACCCCAAACCAAACGGGTCAGATTTAAATGGCAAACTAACCTCCAATTTACCTGAAGACAACTGGCGTATATTTTTCTTAAAATGATCCTCACATGCAAGTTGCTCAGCTGAATAGTTTACATTTGAACATAATTTCGGCATTTCTTCTATCTCCCAAAGTCTTTCTACAAGAGCTTCTAATGTACCATGTTCTGAAGTAGCAATCATGGCACAAGATACCGGGTGAGTGTTTAATTGTTTCCATCGACCCGCTACTACCTACCGCTACCTATGATCGGGAGGCTATAATCTGGCTGATCTGACGTAATTGAACTTAGAATCCAAAAATCTGCACTAAACTGGTAGTTATTTACTCGAGAGTGCACTGTAGCATTGAATTCACTGTTGGCTACTAAATTTGACTTGCCTAATACTGATACAGTCAAGCTACTATTGGTTCCTGAGAGCCGAAGGGTTTGTGCAAAGCTCTCTGTAATAAAATTAGCTTGAGAGCCTCCATCTAATAAAGCTCTGTCCGAACCTATCATGTACTTTGACTTACTGGCAATGTGATTTACTTGAGCGCTAAGAACTGGCTCAGTCTGTTGACTATGGGACTGATTCTGAGCTATATACCTGTGCAATAAGGTGTGATGCGATTTAGAGCAAACTCCGCTCTTAGAGTATGTGCACATTGAGTTTTATGTCCCTGATGAAGACAGTTTATACATAACCCTTTACCTTTGGAGAATTCAAAGCGTTCCAGAACAGGCATTGCTGCAAACCCTTGACAGCTGACAATACTATGGTTAGAGTTTCAATGCAGACAACTCGGATCAACTGAACTTGTAGATTTGGAACAGGCAAATGATAACTTTGTGGGTTTTCTAATTGGGGTCTCAGGTTTTGGTTCAACTCTGACTCTTGAGGATTCCTCTGCAGTCAGATGTTGATATCGCCTATTGAGATTTATAACGCAGTCAGACCACTTGGGCAAAACATCATAATCAAGTTGCTCTTCATATTTTGATTTTGTAATATATCTACCTTAGATAGAACGAGATGAATGATAATTGCATTGGCTACATCTTTTTCATTACCCAACGACAAAAGGGACTCAAAAATTGCCGAAACCTTATCAATTTTTGACCTCAATGCAATGCAGACGGCTTAGTCACAGGAGGAATGTCAAACAACTGAGCGAGTGTATCGAAGAAAATAAGGCATTTATTGTCGTAAACACGGTGCAAACTTGCTAATGCTTTTGGATAATTTGCTGCTGACATTTGGTATGCTTGTACTGTACCTAACGCTTCATCTGATAGACATGAAATTAAATGATTAAATTTTTCAATGTCCGAGATTGAATTATCTGAATCTATGAAACTTTCAAATAAACTGATAAATTGCTTAAATTCAGCATGCTTCCCACTAAATCTAGGTAGTTTCAGTTTTGGTAAATTTGAATGGTGACTAATATATTGTAGCTTGGCGCATTTTGGGTTTGTGATTTATTACCACTTGTAGCTAGAGCTGACATAAATAATGCTTTAGTTGTTACACAAATTTCTTCTAAACCGGATCGATTATCTTTTTCAGGATCCAAAGAATCAATTTCTGATTGCAAACCCATTGCCTATTCAATATATGAATTTAACATATCTAATCGGCATTGCAGTTCAAACTGACTTTTTGATATAGAGCCAGATTCAAATTTATGTTTTATGCGGCAAATGTCCTCTGTTACCTTGTCTAAGCGAACAAACAGCTGTGTCAGCTTCATGCTGCTGTAGTCGGGGTCATTGCCCTTTGAGCATTTGTCGACAATAGTCGACTTCTGGTCTTTAGATTCGTTTTTACTCATGATAGAAATTCTGTATAGTAAAAACCATATTTTAAATATGTTTTCAAATAATAATAATCTCTTATGTATTTTTTATTCTAATTTGTAATATTGTTCAATGCAAAATTTTATAAGTTATATTAAGTGAACACCCCTGCTGCTTTTAGTCTGCACCAATTATTAAAGCAAACACAAAAAAAACTTAAACGTTTCTGTTCCGGTTTACTACTTTGAAGTGAGAGAAGAACAGAAGAGCGGCAAATTGCAGTAAATTGCGATGTCACTAAAAAGAAGCCCTGAGCATCTAATGCACAGAGAGCGAAAAATCGGAACGCAGCAAAGGAAAACAAGGTAGAGCAAGCGGTCGGATCAAAAGTAAGGTAGAAACATGCGAACGAAAGAGAGAGAATTTTTGCCGCCACTTGTCAAACCTAACTGTCCGCTTATTCCGTTTTGGTTATATACGAGGGTTGATTTAAACTTTTTTGGCAAGCGAGATGATTTTAATTTGTTTAAAGAAATACTCTTGTGTTTTAATTTAATTTTAGATATTTCGATTAGTTCAGTTTTTTTTTTTGCTTCGAATTGTTTTTACACTTTTTAATAAAATATGATGTCTCAATGCCAATACAAAGATGCAAGTACATGAGCTGCCAATGCTTCAAGTCTACTTTCAAATTTTCTTTTGTTTTGGCACTGTTACCTGTTCATGAGACGAATCCACTTCCATAGAATCCAAGTCAATTTCCATTAGGTTGCAAGACACTCCAGATTAATCAAAATGAGCTTGATTAATATGGTTGGGTTATTCCAGCCACAGGCGTCTCTCAGACGAAGATTAGATTTTTTGGATTTCGTAAAATCTTTGGCTTTTACCAAATAATGTGATATTGTGAAAATGGGTTATCAAATTATAAACGTTTACTGTCTTTACTCTTTTCTTAATAACTAGTTCTTCGGGATTATCGTAAATACCTCGCCTAATGTAACATGCGGTAGCACAGGTGTTCTATAAAAATTTTAAATTTCTTTTTTATTTTTCTGTCTGTTTGGAAGATGTAGGGGAGTTCTCCCCCTCTTTCTCTAAAAAATGTTCCTCATTCAAGTTATTAACACGCATTAACTTTTGTGGTTGCTGTTGGGTCGAAGACGGGGGATATTTGCGCTTCAAAGGTTTAGGGATTATACTGATTTCGATTATATTGGGGTTTATTTTGGATTTGGATGGACTTATCGATGTCCATCGGAACCGGTGGGGGCTGCACTGTGTTATTGCCTGGAGGAAAAACATTTCTAGTTGTTTGTTGATTATTAATTGGATTTTGGTTAACCTGATTGAGACGTAAATTATTATTATTATTATGGTTATTTGGGTTATCAGGTTTTTTCTGCTGATTTTTGTTATTATAGTTATTGTTCTGTTGAGAACGAGAAAAGTAATTATTGTATAAGCGAAATTTGCTCTTTGATTATATTGATTCAAGCTCTTGAGCCTTTGCTAGAGCATTGGGTAAGCTTTAAGGTTTTAAAGAGAATAGAATTTCTGATAAAGAACCATTCAGACCTGTGATAAATATACGCAACGCGTTATCCCTGTTTCTATTGTTCATTTCTGTGATCACGTTTGCTTTATCGCCATATGTCATTATTGTTTTGTTTATTAACAAGGTAAGTTTCTTGTTAACCAGGTTATAATATTCTAGAACCGTCATGTTACCCTGTCTAAGTACACTTAGTACTTGTTCTATTATATAAATCGGACGCCTTTCACTATAGGCGAAATCCAATCTAGCTAAAATAGCATCAAAGTTTAATAAGGTACCATGATTTGTTAGCGTATCATTAGCTTTCCCTGTTATTTTGTTTCTCAATATTGTTAAGGCACCTACGTACTTTCTACGTCCTTATACAATACATTCTCATGGCGCAGCATGCTGCTTCACGCCAACTAACATAATTTGCGAAGCTACCTGCGAAATCGGGTATACACTTAATAACATCAAATGATTCATCGCACCTGATTGAGTCATTTACTTGTGTAGGTTGGTATTCTTGAACTATAGTTGAACTGGTATTAATTTTTAGTTTTAATGCTGCAATTTCTTCAGATAAGGCTTTGGTTTTATTTGCTATAAGTTCAGCGCCAGGGCCATTTTTAAGTTTTGAAAGTTACTTATAAGATCCTCCAGTTTTAAAATTAAAGTTAACTTAACAATAATGCAATGTACTGATGGAGCTCACATGAATGATCTTCCTTCTTAAGTCAGGAGTTATTTGTTTTTGGTGGGGTCTTCCTTTTACACTTGGGGGCTTCCTTCTTTACATAGGAGGTCTTCCTTCTTTACATTGGGGATCTTCCTTCTTTAATAGTTGTTGTTACAATTTTGGTACTTTTGTTTTGTAGGTCTCGTCTCTCTCGCTTTTCGTTTTCGACTGTCTTTTTATTCTTCTTGTTCTTATTCTTCTTTTACAGAGTATGTAAATGTTAACCGATATGTACCATACATATGATTCTTATGGCTAATATTTACAGAGTGTTTATATATGTATAATGTTTACAGAGTATGTTAATTAACAGATATGGTTATTGCAGTGTGCTAGGGTGCTCAGCTGCTACAATTCGGCCTTCCTGACCGGAAGGCTTGACTGCTGAAAGTTTTCAACATCTTCCAATACGTATCTGTCATTTTGTAGTATTTTTGTTATTCTATAAGGACCTTTGAATTTTGGGATTCTTTTTTTGATATACCCGTATGTGAATCGAAGTTTTTGATCATAACTAGATCTTCTTTTTTATACTTGTGTGGTGTAGATCTTTTTGTGTCTACTGCATTCTTATTGTATTCCTGTACTTTCTTGATTTGTTTATCTGCTTCTTGCCTAATTTCGTTCAAATCTCTCGATATCTGATTGCTACCTAATTCTTGTAAGTTTTCTCTTAATTTATCTGGAACTTTGCCTTTTTGCGGTACTCCAAACATTACATTGCATGGATGATCGTTAATTGACCTTTGTACTGTGTTATTTAATGCGTACTCAACTGTTTCTAATACTGTATCCCAATGTTTTCCTTTGTCAGGTTCTATTAATTTTGCAATCATTGGGCCTATAATTCTATTGACTCTTTCAACTTGGCCATTGGCTTGTGGCGATCCTGTTGCTATTTTAACATGTTTCACTCATTCTTCTTCTAACAATTCTTCAAACTCTTTTGGTGTGAAACATGTTCCTCGGTCTGATATTAAACATTTAGGTCTACTATAAGCTCGGAAATAATCTTTAAGTGCTACTACTGCTTCTCTTGATTATGTTGTTTTGGCTGGGTATAGCCTTACAAATTTTGTAAATGCGTATATTATAACTAGTATATGTTTATTATTATTGTGTATTACGTCAAAAGGAATGCTTTCTTTTGGAATGTTATGTAAGAATCCTTCGCTTTTACCGCTCTGTGCTGAGTAAGCTATGCATTTGAGACAATTGCTAATGTGCTGTTTCGCCTTTGCTTTTATATTTGGAAACCAGCAACATTTTGAAATGGTATCTATCATTTTGTCTATTCCAATGTGTCCTAGTTCGTTGTGGTACTTATACAGGACGTGATCTTCCATTTCTTGGGGTATATAAAATAAAAGTGATTCGCTATCATTTTTTCTATAAATAACGCCGTTTCTCATTTCGTAATGTTGTCTTCCACGTTTTGTAACTTTTCGCGTATCTTTATTATGTTTTTATCTTTATTTTGGCAAATTATTAAACTTTCCTCGAATGAATTTGAGTCGATCGTTAATATGTGTGTGTTTCTGCTCAGCGCGTCAACATGTTGCATACGCTTTCCTGAACGTATGCTTAGTTTTGTAACTCAAGTGACCAGCGAGCTATTCTTGGGGATAAATCTCTTTTACTCAATGCCATGGTAAGTGCGCTGTAATCTGTGACTATCTTGAATTGAATGCCTTGCAAGTAAATTCTGAACCGTTGTAAAGAGTATATGATTGCTATAGTTTCGAGCTCGAAACTGTGGTGTCTAGTTTCGACGTCAGTTGTTCGTTTCGAAAAATAAAACACTGGATGAAGCTTGTCATCGCTCTTTCTTTGCATGAGAATTGCCCCGAAACCTAGTTCGCTAGAATCGCAATGTAATTCAGTTGGGTTATTAGGATTATATAATGCTAAAAGGTGCTTCAAGTAAGTTGTTTTTTAACAGCTCAAAACATTCTAGCTCGTTTTCTCCAAACTCAAACTTTTTCTCTTTTCTAATGAGGTCATATAACGGTTTTGCTTTTCTTGAAAAGTCTTTTATGAAGCGCCTAAAGTATGAGCATAGACCTATAAAGCTTTGCACGCCGTGTGCCTTTTGTGGTGTAGGAAAATTTTTTACCGCCTGTAGGCCTTTGGTATCTGGCTTAATTCCTTTTTCCGAAACCAAGTGTCGGTGTAGAAAAATTCGCATTTATCAAGCCTCAACTCTAGTTTGTTTGCCATGGAAACATGGAAATACCCGTTTTTTAAATCTAGCTTTGTGAAAAATTATTTTCCTGAAAGTTTATCGATAAGGTCGTCAATTAATGGTGTCGGGTAGTTATCTCTAAGCATGCTTTTATTCAGTGTACGGTAGTCTACGCACATTCCTAGTTCGCCTGTCTTTTTCTTTACTAATACTATTGGAGATGCATACTCCGATTCACTTTCACGGATTATACCCTTTTCTAAATATTCACCTAACAGTTCTTGTACCTGCGCCTTTTCAGTATCGACAGTCGCCTTGGAGGATAATGAAAAGCTTTTACGTTATCAAAATTTAATTTCATTTCGCATTTTACAAATGGTATTTCTGGTTTTTTGGCTTTGCTATAATATTTTCTTTCTTTCTTTCAGATTTGGGTTACATTGTGCACCAGTGTTTAGGCTATATGGATCATTTGGTTCAGGGTATTCTATTGCTAATATATCCGCTGCAATGTTTATATTATATTTTTCGGGCTCATTTTGAATACAATCATTTATTACATCGGCATAATTGCGATTTCTTAAACTATCTTTTTGCATCTCATTTGTTTTAATGTATTTTCGTGTACTATCGTTTTTAGTATTACTATCTATCATTTGTTTATTTATCGAGCTTTTGTTTAATATACTACCATTCTTTTTACGATCTGTTTGTGAGTTGTTGTTTACTATGCTATCATTCTCTGAACTATCATTTTCACGAATAATCTTAAATTTACAAATATTCATAAAGTCTCTACCTAAAACTGCATCATATCCCATCGATTCATCAGCCACAATTAGCAATTCAAAATTATATTCATTTTTATTCATTATTACAAAACATGGTATTTTTCCAATAATATTTAAACGACTATTATTTAGTCCGAAGTAATTCAAATTTAACATTTCATTTGACTTTGTAGATTTGTAGTTTCAAAATTTGTTCGTATGTGTCCCATGCTGGACTGTTTTACGAAACTTATTGGGCTTTCAGAATCGATTAGGCATTCTAAACATAAAAATTTATCAATTATCTCTTTAAAATAAATATTAAAATCTCTTACGTATTCATTTTTTGGGACATTCTTCTTTTGCGAGCACTGTGCAATCTTGTGATCCGAGCTTCCACATCCGTAGCATGGTCCATATTCGCGCTTTGGTTTGCTGCATTCGGCTGCAATGTGAGCTAGGGAGTTACAATTGAAACATCTGATTGTAGCTGGCTCGGCTGCGAACGTAGTGCTATTATTTTGACGTCTTTCCTTTCGCTCCAAATCCCTTAGCGACACCTTTGAAAATGCATGCAGCAGCTGTGTTGATGCTGTGAAGCTTTGTAGGTATGCTTGATTGCGTAGTTGATCATTAGGAATTCCTTCGATAATGTTGTCTATCAATTCTTCATCGTCCATCTGCTCATTTATTGCCAACTGCATTTTTTCTTTAAAATATTGTGAAGACTCAAATTTGAACCCCCACATTTTTTGTTATTTTTATATATATTATCTTTCTTTCCCTTATTATTAGCATGTAATTAGATAAAACCCGTCGTTTTAGTCGAGTCAGACTACCCAAAGAGTAGGTGTAAGAGGTTACAGGGTATAGGCTCGCTCACCACGCGGACGTCGAACACCAGCAGAGAGAGCAAGCGCAGCTCGAAAGCAACGGGAAAAACAACAGGCGCAGCCGAACAACGGAAGAAGACGCAGCCAAAACAACGGACAGAGCGAGCGCAGCTCAAAAGTAACGGGAAAACAACAGGTGCAGCCGAAAAACAACGGAGAGAGCGAGTACAGTCAGGCAATGGGAAAAGGCGAGCGCAGCCAAACGACAGAGCGAGCGTCGAACGACAGAGCGAACACAGCCAAACGACAGAGCGAGCGCTGCAGCAGAGCGAGCGCCGAACGACAGAGCGAACGCAGCCAAACGACAGAGCAAGCGCAGCCGAACGACAGAGCGAGCACAGCCAAACGACAGAGCGAGCGCCGCAGCAGAGCGAGCGTCGAACGACAGAGCGAACACAGCCGAACGACAGAGCGAGCGCAGCCGAACGACAGAGCGAGCGCCGCAGCAGAACGAGCGGAACGACAGAGCAAGCGCAGCTCAACGACAGAGCGAGCGCAGCCGGAACGGAGAGCGCTGCAGTCACAGCAGCCGAGAGAGCGCTGCAGTCACCGCAGCCGAGAGAGCGCTGCAATCACCGCAGCCGAGAGAGCGCTGCAATCACCGCAGCCGAGAGAGCGCTGCAGTCACCGCAGCCGAGAGAACGCTGCAGTCACCGCAGCCGAGAGAGAGCTGCAGTCACAGCAGCCGAGAGAGCGCGGCAGAGTGCGTGGATAGCTTATGCTTGGTGACTGCGCTGCTGGGATTAACGCCGACACACGGAAGGGGAAATTAATTGCGGCACGCGCTAATTTTGGCACTCGAAGTGGAGAATTTAAACCGTGCGGAAGCAAAAGTAGGTCAAACCGAAATATATACCAATATATATGGTAAGAAAGAACGCGTGTGAAAAGAAAAAGAACACTCACGAGGACGACGGATCCTTTGCCAAGGACGACCACAGAAGGACGACGCTCAGAGCAGGAGGGAAGAGGACAAGGAGGAGGATAATATCAACAGACGCGCGGACCAAGGTGAGCGAGCCGCCACATGGTTGATTTTAGGCAGGGCCCGGGTTCCCGGGCAGAGGAGACGGTGTTTAGGTAGGGCAAGGATAGGCATATGTATTAGGCTAAGTTAACAAAATAAAGATGATGTTTGCAAATGAAAGTGCGCATGTCTGCCAAAGGGAAGAAAAGGGCGCGTGAGTGTGTGAGTGTGTGCATGTGTCTGCGCAGGCGGCGAACGCGAGACCACGTGGCCCAAACTGTTCCGGAGTTCCACTGGTGTGCAAGCCGGTAAATACCCTGCACATACGGTGGAACCTCGAGAACAACCGCGAGCCGGTGAATCCCGGAACACGAGGTAAATACCCGGTTCCGAGATTAACCGAGTTACGGATGGTGGCCACTGGTCTGACGTCGACAGGCAGAGCGCGCGTGTGCGAGGGCGAAGGGGGCGCCAGACGGCGCCTGAGCGCACCCCAGCCTTCAGACGCTACCTTACAGGTGGCGCCCGAGCAGGGACCCTGAGACGAAAAAGACGAAACTAGGAGAGGCTGTGGCCTAAAGAACCACGAGACCGACTGAGGAGCCGGGGGAGAGGGCGTTGAGGCAGAACACGTGGCCTAACGGCAGACACGCGTCAAGTCAAAATGTTAATTAAAAGGAAAAAAAGGAAACATATAGTTATAAGTTGGAAAGGCGAAGGGGAAAAGGGGAAGGCACGTGACAGACACCAGCGAATACACGATCGAGGGAATATACATTTATATAGGAAACAAGGATATTCAGGGGTTAACAACAGACAAGGGCAAATAAGTTAAAAGGGGTGCGCACTTTTGCAGACACGAGGCCCGTAGGAATACGCCTAACACCGCACCTCTCGCCCCGAGATGACTCGACGGGAAAGAGGGGACCTGCCGAAGTCACCATAGGGGGTGAGCGAGCCGAGGGCCACCGCGTTTTCCGATCGGGGCGCCCGAAGCCCGATCATTTTGTATATAAGGCGGGCTGCTGTCTAGCAAGTAGCAGTCAAGCAGCAGCAGCCCAAGTGAGCACATCGAGTCCAACGGAAAAGAAAGCAATAATAAGGAGATGCAGCCGGCAGCCGCGCGGCTGGCATCTCACACAGGAACCAGCACGTAGAACAAGGAGATGCAGCCGGCAACCGCTCGGCTGGCATCTCACACAGAAACCAGGACTCGGAACGCAGGAACCAGCACGTAGAACAAGGGGATGCAGCCGGAAACCGCGCGGCTGGCATCTCACACAGAAACCAGGACTCGGAACGCAGGAACCAGCACGTAGAACAAGGAGATGCAGCCGGCAACCGCGCGGCTGGCATCTCACACAGGAATCAGGACACAGAGCAAGGAGATGCAGCCGGCAACCGCGCGACCGCCATCAAACACCCGGAGCAAGACACAGAGCGATCGAATTTGACAGCCAACCACCAGGACCAGGACGACCACGAGCAAGAACCAAGGACAACGATCAAGGACACAAAAATAACAAGAAAGAATCAAGGGTCGAAGCCCCACCCATATGGCGAGTCGCCACACCTGGACGTTGGCTGGCCGAATTGGTAGTGGACCAAATCCGGACGCAGCACGCCGGGAATGCCCACCACCGCGTACGGTTCGCCGTCCAAGTAGACGGAACTATATTTCGGGTGACGCTGGGCCGTGGCAGTACCCCCGTCATTGCTTTCCATTGGCGAAGTAAGGGAGGGGTGTGAAGACTCAAATTTGAGCCCCCACATTTTTTTTGTTATCTTTATATATATTATCTTTCTTTCCCCTATTATTAGCATGTAATTAGATAAAACCCGTCGTTTTAGTCGAGTCAGACTACCCCAAGAGTAGGTGTAAGAGGTTACAGGGTATAGGCTCGCTCACCACGCGAACGTCGAACACCAGCAGAGAGAGCAAGCGCAACCGAACAACGGACAGAGCGAGCGCAGCTCGAAAGTAACGGGAAAACAACAGGTGCAGCCGAAAAACAACGGAGAGAGCGAGTACAGTCAGGCAATGGGAAAAGGCGAGCGCAGCCAAACGACAGAGCGAGCGCCGCCAAACGACAGAGCAAGCGCCGCCAAACGACAGAGCAAGCGCAGCCGAACGACAGAGCGAGCACAGCCAAACGACAGAGCGAGCGCCGAATGACAGAGCGAGCGCCGCAAAACGACAGAGCGAGCGCCGCAGCAGAGCGGGCGTCGAACGAAAGAGCGATCGCCGCAGCAGAGCGAGCGCCGCAGCAGAGCGAGCGCCGACCGACAGAGCAAGCGCAGCCGAACGACAGAGCGAGCGCCGCAGCAGAGCGAGCGGAACGACAGAGCAAGCGCAGCCGAACGACAGAGCGAGCGCAACCAAACGAGAGAGCGCTGCAGTCACCGCAGCCGAGAAAGCGCTGCAGTCACCGTAGCCGAGAGAGCGCTGCAGTCATCACCGCAGCGAAGAGAGCGCTGCAGTCACCGCAGCCCAGAGAGCGCCGCAGTCACCGCAGCCAAGAGAGCGCTGCAGTCACCGCAGCCAAGAGAGCGCTGCAGTCACCGCAGCCGAGAGAGCGCTGCAGTCACAGCAGCCGAGAGAGCGCGGCAGAATGCGTGGATAGCTTATGCTTGGCGACTGCGCTGCTGGGATTAACGCCGGCACATGGAAGGGGAAATTAATTGCGGCACGCGCTAATTTTGACACTCGAGGTGGCGAAGTTAGACCGTGCGGAAGCAAAATGTGGGACAAGCAGAAACATGTAAGTAAACACGCGTGGACCAAGGTGAGCGAGCCGCCAGATGGTTGATTTTAGGCAGGGCCCGGGTTCCTGGGCAGAGGAGACGGTGTTTAGGTAGGGCAAGGGTAGGCATATGTATTAGTTAGTTTTTTATTAGTTTTTTTTATTAGTTAGTTTTTTAGGCTAAGTTAATAAAATAAAGATGGTGTTTGCCACTGGTCTGACGTCGGCAGGCAGAGCGCGCGTGTGCGAGGGCGAAGGGGGCGCCGGACGGCGTGGCCAAACTGTTCCGGAGTTCCACTGGTGTGCAAGCCGGTAAATACCCAGCACATACAGTGGAACCTCGAGAACAGCCGCGAGTCGGTGAATCCCGGAACACGAGGTAAATACCCGGTTCCGAGATGAACCCAATCTCGCGGGCGGCCACTAGTCAGGCGTCGCCACACAGTGTGGGCGTGCGCAAAGGCGGACAGGCGTCCACGTGGCCTCACACTGCTCCGTGGCTCCACTGACGTGCAAGACGGTAAATACCCAGGACGTACAGTGGAACCTCTGGAGTAGCCGCTAGTCGATGGACCCAGAGGCTTGAGGTAAATACCCGGCTCCGAGACCATTAGCGAAGCGGGGGGGGGCGGCCACTGGACCCATTTGTTGGCCACACACACGCTGCAAAGCCGGCCATGCCGGCTCATCGGGACACCACGCGTTCGTCTCTGCGATGACCCCAAAACCCCTGAAGGTCACTCTCTTGGTTTCGGCTCGGGTCTCAGCAATTTTACAAATTATTCCTGTAAAGTGGCCCTGGCGCGACTGAGCGCACCCCAGCCTTCAGACGCTACCTTACAATATGCTGCAAAGTCTTCTTTAGCTTTCCATTTACGCCCGAGGAATTTGCGACGAGTTGATATTTTACTCTCTTATGTGAGGAACATCTTGCACAGCTGACTCAATAACTGTCAATAATTGTCAATAAATTTGTATTTGAGTGCAGCCATACTTGAGCTTGATCTTTCAATTTCAACATTATGAGCACACGCACGTTATCGTCACTAAGTTCGTACACGCTGGCAATCGTCTTTAACTGTGACAACAAAATATTTATTGGCACTCTGATTGGGTAGTTGCCGTCAATCATCTCTTTTGCAATTGTCAGTCCTATTTTGTTTTTTCCAGAGATGTGAGTATCGTGAGCTACAGCTGTTGGCGTGGCCACTTCGTGTTGGCGACAGGTCCGATTGTCCTCTTGTGGAAGGGTGACACTATCATTACGTCCAGTTTGAGCTTTTAGCACATCATTTTCCAATTGGAGTAACTGCAATTGACGACGAAGTGTTTCCAATTGCGCTGTCATGTTATTTTCCACATTGGCCTGCATGACCATGTTCTCGTCGTGTGTCTCTTCTACGTCATCATCTGCGTCACTAGCGTTTTCAGCGTCGGTATGAGGCATGTCGTTGCCTGTCTGCATCAGTGTAGTGTCCCTTGGTTCGACGTTGCTACTTTGTCGCTCTTCAATTGAGTTTTCATCTAATCTCGGGCATGATCCTCGAACCTCTGGCGGCACTTCGTTGATACGTGCGGCCAACGCCGCTTTATTGCCCGTTCTTGGCATGTCCAGCTTGTCCAGCCAATTTCGCAATTGCATTGCGGTGTAGTCCTCCACTGCGATCGGCTCCATTTTATTTGTGTAATTTATGTTTATCTTGTAGTCGAGGGGATTCGAAAAAAATGATCAACACATATGTATATGTGAATGTGTGAAAATTTTTTTTCGTTTTTCCGTTATCCCACTTCTGAAGTTGTAGGTCTCGTCTCTCTCGCTTTTCGTTTTGAACTGTCTTTTTATTCTTCTTGTTCTTATTCTTCTCTTACAGAGTATGTTAATGTTAACCGATATGTACATATGATTCTTATGGCTAATATTTACAGAGTGTTTATATAAGTATAATGTTTACAGAGTATGTTAATTAACAGATATGGTTATTGCAGTGTGCTAGGGTGCTCAGCTGTTACAATTCGGCCTTCCTGACCGGAGAGCTCCTGATCTCTTATTATTTAATGTCTGTTTTTTTTTTTTTTTCTAATTTGATTCTTTTTGTCTAACTATGGTCGTATATTCGCGACGGCCCAAATCCCTTTGTACGGAAGTCTTGACTGCTGAAAGTTTTCAACATCTTCCAATACGTATCTGTCATTTTGTAGTATTTTTGTTATTCTATAAGGACCTTTGAATTTTGGGATTCGTTTTTTTGATTTACCCGTATGTGAATCGAAGTTTTTGATCATAACTAGATCTTCTTTTTTATACTTGTGTGGTGTAGATCTTTTTGTGTCTACTGCATTCTTATTGTATTCGTGTACTTTCTTGATTTGTTTATCTGCTTCTTGCCTAATTTCGTTCAAATCTCTCGATATCTGATTGCTACCTAATTCTTGTAAGTTTTCTCTTATTTTATCTGGAACTTTGCCTTTTTGCAGTACTCCAAACATTACATTGCATGGATGATCGTTAATTGACCTTTGTACTGTGTTATTTAATGCGTACTCAACTGTTTCTAATACTGTATCCCAATGTTTTCCTTTGTCAGGTTCTATTAATTTTGCAATCATTGGGCCTATAATTCTATTGACTCTTTCAACTTGGCCATTGGCTTGTGGCGATCCTGTTGCTATTTTAACATGTTTCACTCATTCTTCTTCTAAAAATTCTTCAAACTCTTTTGATGTGAAACATGTTCCTCGGTCTGATATTAAACATTTAGGTCTACTATAAGCTCGGAAATAATCTTTAAGTGCTAATACTGCTTCTCTTGATTTTGTTGTCTTGGCTGGGTATAGCCTTACAAATTTTGTAAATGCGTCTATGATAACTAGTACATGTTTATTGGCCCTACTATTATCGATTGGACCGTAATGATCTATGTGTATTACGTCAAAAGGAATGCTTTCTTTTGGAATGTTATGTAAGAATCCTTCGCTTTTACCGCTCTGTGCTGAGTAAGCTATGCATTTGAGACAATTGCTAATGTGCTGTTTCGACTTTGCTTTTTATATTTGAACCAGTAACTTTTTGAAATTGTATCTATCATTTTGTCTATTCCAATGTGTCCTAGTTCGTTGTGGTACTTATACAGGACGTGATCTTCCATTTCTTGGGGTATATAAAATAAAAGTGATTCGCTATCATTTTTTCTATAAATAACGCCGTTACTCATTTCGTAATGTTTGTCTTCCACGTTTTGTAATTTTTCGCGTAACTTTATTATGTTTTTATCTTTATTTTGGCAAATTATTAAACTTTCCTCGAAAGAATTTGTGTCGATCGTTAATATGTGTGTGTTTCTGCTCAGCGCGTCAACATGTTGCATACGCTTTCCTAAACGTACGCTTACTTTTGTAACTCAAGTGACCAGCGAGCTATTCTTGGGGATATATCTCTTTTACTCAATGCCATGGTAAGTGCGCTGCAATCTGTGACTATCTTGAATTGAATGCCTTACAAGTAAATTCTGAACCGTTTCAAAGAGTATATGATTGCTACAGTTTCGAGCTCGAAGCTGTGGTATCTAGTTTCGACGTCAATTGATCGTTTCGAAAATAAAACACTGGATGAAGCTTGTCATCGCTCTTTCTTTGCATGAGAATTGCCCCGAAACCTAGTTCGCTAGCATCGCAATGTAATTCAGTTGGGTTATTAGGATTATATAACGCTAAAAGGTGCTTCAAGTAAGTTCAAAACATTCTAGCTCTTTTTCTCCAAACTCAAACTTTTTCTCTTTTCTAATGAGGTCATATAACGGTTTTGCTTTTCTTGAAAAGTCTTTTATGAAGCGCCTAAAGTATGAGCATAGATCTATAAAGCTTTGCACGCCGTGTGCCTTTTGTGGTGTAGGCCTTTGGTATCTGGCTTAATTCCTTTTCCCGAAACCAAGTGTCCCAAATATTTGCGAGCACTGTGCAATCTTGTGATCCGAGCTTCCACATCCGTAGCATGGTCCATATTCGCGCTTTGGTTTGCGCCATTCGGCTGTAATGTGAGCTAGGGAGTTACAATTGAAACTGTTAATAATAAAGTGGATTTCTTTATTTTAGTTTTAATGTTTATTTATTTAATTTAGTTTGTGCTTCGTGCACTTTCATTCCGTTGTACATATTTTGAGCAAGTGAAGTAATTATGTTAATTTAATATTACGTTAAGTATTTGATAACAGCCGATTTAATCTTATGCTAATTAACATTACATATCGAGGCATACACATTTATTCCAACACGCCTCTTAAATTTGTTGTCTTCGTTTTATCTTTCATTACTTTAACTTTACAGCATTTCTATTTCTTATAAATTTTTGTTTGTCTAACGCTTTGGTTAACATGTCTGCTATATTAAGTCTAGATTCAATCTTTACAATGTCTATAATACCTTTTTCATAATTTTCGTTTACATAGTGATACTGCACTTCAATGTGCTTCGAATTTTTTGTAAAATTACCAAATTTAGCAATCGATACTGCGCCTGAATTATCTTCATAAATCTTTATCGCTTTTTCGTTATTAATATTAAATATTTCACATAGCATGTTTTTGACAAATAATATTTCTGTTACTCCGACAGGGCAATGTACTCTGCAAACGTTGAGCATTTTGTTACAGTGTGTTGTTTGTGAGTTTTCCAATATATTATATTTCCATACATTCTTATTATAAATCCCCTTGTGGATTTTCTATCAACATTATCTCCTGCATAATCTGAGTCTACCATACAATCTAGTGTTTCATTATTTTTATTCTCTTCAAAAGTTAAATTCAAATCTCTTGTCTTATATAAATATTTTAATGCTCTTAACGCGTATTTATAGTGTGTTGAATTATAACAACTTTGATATCTGCATAGATAATTTACGGAATATGATATATCTGGTCTTGTACCTGCGCTTATATATAATAATCTATCCTATCAAGTTTCTGTATTTAATTTTTTCATCACATTCAGTTGCTTGATCTAATTTTAAGTTTGTTTCCATTGGAGTTTCGTACAGTTTAGCATTTTCGAGATCATACTTCATTGCTAGTGATTCAATATATCTTTTTTGATTTAACGTCATTTTCTTACTTTCAGTACTATAATTAATTTCTATTCCAACCGACCATTTTCACAACAATATGATAGTAATACTTTTAATGTTTGCATTTTTCCTACTGGTGAATATACGTTTTCTAGTCGTTCTCTTTGTTGGAAACCTCTTACTACTAGTCTAGCTTTGTAAGTCCCATCACTTTTCTTTTTGTGCACCCATTTAACATCTATAATCTTTTTGTTTATCGGTATTTCTACAATTTGCCACGTATTATTTTTATTTAAGCATTGCATTTCTGTGTTCATTGCTTTGAGCCATTCTATGTTTTCATTGCTATTCATCGCCTCTTCATAAGTGTTTGGTACAATTGCATTTACATAATTGATATAAATAAAATGTGTTACTGGGTTACCGTATAGATTTACTGGGCTTTTCTTTCTATTTGATGTTCTCTGCACTGCTAAATGTTCTTTGTTCTCCTCACTCTCGCTTTCATCGCTAGTTTTTGAATTAACTTCGTCCATGTCATTTAGTTCGTGTGTCTTAGCGTTATCTTCATAATCTTCTTCATTTTCATTTATTTGACTTTCATTATCATTCTGTTTGTTTTTCTCTAGGCAAATTAATTTTGTTTTCTCTTCTACAACTTGAACATGTCTTGCGTTTATTACTCTATTGTTTAGTAAAACTCTATATCCGTTTGTATTATATCCGACTAAAACTCCTAATTCCGATTTGTTATCCCATTTGCTCTTTCTGCGTACTTCGGAACTCTAACAAAAACTCTACTTCCGTATATTTTTAAATTTTCTACATTTGGTTTTATGCCGAAAAATATTTCGTATGGGCTTTTATTAACTGCAGTGTTTGCGATTGTTCGATTTTTTAAATAAGCTACTGTGTTCATAACTTCTGGCCAATATCGCCTATGAATGTTTGCCTCTCTCATCAAGCACCTTCCAATATCCATTGCCGATCTATTGTATCTTTCTGCTACGCCGTTTAATTCATGTACATACGGTGGACATGTAGTTAACTGAATTCCCTTATATTTTACAAAGTTTGATATTTCTCTATTCATATATTCCTTACCGTTATCGCATTGTATTTGTTTTACTTTCTTACTGAACTGATTCTCAACATAATTTACATATTCTTTTAAGCAGCTCGCAGTTTCAGATTTATTTCTAATACAATAAATTCTCGCGCATTTACTAAAGTCGTCAACAAATGTCAAAAATATTTTTTCCCCACAATAACCTGTTGTGCTGTGTGGTCCGTTTAAGTCTGTATGTATTAACTCTAATGTTTCTTTAGTTTTCTTTCTATTGTTCTCGAATGGTTCGTTTGACATTTTACTTTGTATACAATTCGCACATTTCATTTCGGTATTCTCGATTTTATCAGGCAGACCATCTAGCATTTTACTCTTAATAATTCTATTCAAATATTGAAAATTTACGTGGCCTAGTGCCCTGTGCCATTTTTCCTTTTCAGTTAATTTTGTTACATTTGTGTATATTTCATTTGTTTTATTTTTTAGCATGAAGCTTTTTACATTATATAAACTATCAATTTTATTTGCAACTGTCAACAATTCTCTTTTTTCGTTGTAGATTTTTGTATCATTATTTCTGGCTACGACTGTACATTTGTTTTCAGTTATCTTTGATATGCTCAGCAAATTTTGTTTTATGCCTTTTACAAAGTATACGTTTTTAATATTGATCAAATTTTCATTGTTGTATGTTCTAAAATATGTTTCTACATTTCCAATCTTTGTCGCTTGCAATTGTTTGCCATCGGCTACTTTAACATCAATCGGATTTTTTAAATTTACAAAGTTCTTAAAAAGTCTACAATCGTTTATGATGTGATCAGTGCATCCACTATCTAATAACCAGTTTACTGTAGTTTCGTTACTACTTTTGCTGTTATTACATTTTATTATTTTTTCGTTTCTTATCATTCTAATTGTCCATGACTGTACGCCGTCGCTGTTTTCTTGTTGTCTTCCTTGGTTCCCGTCTCCTGAGTAATGTCCACGTCCAGTTCCACGTCCTCGACCACTTCCATGACGTTGACCTCTGCCTCGACCGCCTCTTTGATTCGTATTCTGATATCGCCGCCTGTTGTCTTGTTGTTGTTGTCTGTTTTCGCCTCTCGCATTTTGCTCAGCATGCCAGCAGTCCCTCTGGATATGACCTGTTTTACCACACACATAGCATTCTTTTTTAGTTTTGGTGTTAAATGTGCTTACGTTATTTTGTCTGTCCCCTGGACCTCTGTTATAGCTTTTTTCTTTCACTTTTGATTTTACGTACTCTACCGTAAGTTGAGCTTCCGGAATCACGTCTAAGAAGTCTCCAATGTAACTGTAGCTTGTTGGTAGCGCTTTTAACAGATACCGCATTTTTTGGTTTTCGTCTATGGTGCCTCCAGCGTTCTTAAATTTATTCACTGCTTTCTCGAATTCAATAAAAAATTCTTCCACTGTTTCATAGTCTTTTAGTTTGATTTCGTCGATTTTTCCTCTGCACAGTATTTGCAGTGCTGTTGATTTTACCGAATACATTTCGTTTAGCTTGTTCATAATTTGTAATGTCGTTTGGCACTCACTAACATATTTTAACTGTTTGTCTGATATTGTACTGATTAAAATTGTTTTTGCTTTCAAGTCTGTTTTCATCCATGTTGTTACATTATCTTCCGTTGTTCTTGTTCGCACTGCTGGTTCTTTGCACTCTTTGTATTCTAGTATTGTCATTAATCTGAACTTCCAGCTTCCAAAATTTACCCCATCGAATATGGGCATAACAATGTCTTCAATTTTTGCGTTTGCACTCATTTTTCCCGCTTCACTATTAATCTGTTTGTACACTTCTTTTATGTCTCTTTCTGTTTCGTTCATTTTTTGCTCATTTTTATATAGAGTCACACCTTTTTTTTTTTTTTTTTTACACTTTTCTTTTATCAAAGCGTACACGTGGATTTTGGATTTTAATCTGTTGCCATCAAACCCTTTTAGTTTATGTTTTTAATGTTTTTCCGTTTATTTGTTTATTATTTTTCAATAGTCTTGTTTGCGTATTTGTATTTTTTAATAGTTCACACTTTTAATATTATATTTCTCTTTTCAATGTCTTATACACTTGTTCCTTTTCTCGCTTCACTTGAACACCATTTATTTTTCTCGAACTTGGATTTAGTTAAGAGACTTTGGATTTTCAACCTTGCTCTGCTACCATGTTAATAATAAAGTGGATTTCTTTATTTTAGTTTTAATGTTTATTTATTTAATTTAGTTTGTGCTTCGTGCACTTCCATTCCGTTGTACATATTTTGAGTAAGTGAAGTAATTATGTTAATTTAACATTACGTTAAGTATTTGATAACAGCCGATTTAATCTTATGCTAATTAACATTACATATCGAGGCATACACATTTATTCCTTCGATAATGTTGTCTATCAATTCTTCATCGTCCATCTGCTCATTTATTGCCAACTGCATTTTTTCTTTAAAATATGCTACAAAGTCTTCTTTGGCTTTCCATTTACCCGAAACCAAGTGTCCCAAATATTTGACTTCGGTGTAGAAAAATTCGCATTTATCAAGCCTCAACTCTAGTTTGTTTGCCATGGAAACATGGAAATACCCGTTTTTTAAATCTAGCTTTGTGAAAAATTATTTTCCTGAAAGTTTATCGATAAGGTCGTCAATTAATGGTGTCGGGTAGTTATCTCTAAGCATGCTTTTATTCAGTGTACAGTAGTCTACGCACATTCTTAGTTCGCCTGTCTTTTTCTTTACTAATACTATTGGAGATGCATACTCCGATTCACTTTCACGGATTATACCCTTTTCTAAATATTCACCTAACAGTTCTTGTACCTGCGCCTTTTCAGTATCGACAGTCGCCTTGGAGGATAATGAAAAGCTTTTACGTTATCAAAATTTAATTTCATTTCGCATTTTACAAATGGTATTTCTGGTTTTTTGGCTTTGCTATAATATTTTCTTTCTTTCTTTCAGATTTGGGTTACATTGTGCACCAGTGTTTAGGCTATATGGATCATTTGGTTCAGGGTATTCTATTGCTAATATATCCGCTGCAATGTTTATATTATATTTTTCGGGCTCATTTTGAATACAATCATTTATTACATCGGCATAATTGCGATTTCTTAAACTATCTTTTTGCATCTCATTTGTTTTAATGTATTTTCGTGTACTATCGTTTTTAGTATTACTATCTATCATTTGTTTATTTATCGAGCTTTTGTTTAATATACTACCATTCTTTTTACGATCTGTTTGTGAGTTGTTGTTTACTATGCTATCATTCTCTGAACTATCATTTTCACGAATAATCTTAAATTTACAAATATTCATAAAGTCTCTACCTAAAACTGCATCATATCCCATCGATTCATCAGCCACAATTAGCAATTCAAAATTATATTCATTTTTATTCATTATTACAAAACATGGTATTTTTCCAATAATATTTAAACGACTATTATTTAGTCCGAAGTAATTCAAATTTAACATTTCATTTGACTTTGTAGATTTGTAGTTTCAAAATTTGTTCGTATGTGTCCCATGCTGGACTGTTTTACGAAACTTATTGGGCTTTCAGAATCGATTAGGCATTCTAAACATAAAAATTTATCAATTATCTCTTTAAAATAAATATTAAAATCTCTTACGTATTCATTTTTTGGGACATTCTTCTTTTGCGAGCACTGTGCAATCTTGTGATCCGAGCTTCCACATCCGTAGCATGGTCCATATTCGCGCTTTGGTTTGCTGCATTCGGCTGCAATGTGACCTAGGGAGTTACAATTGAAACATCTGATTGTAGCTGGCTCGGCTGCGAACGTAGTGCTATTATTTTGACGTCTTTCCTTTCGCTCCAAATCCTTTAGCGATACCTTTGAAAATGCATGCAGCAGCTGTGTTGATGCTGTGAAGCTTTGTAAGTATGCTTGATTGCGTAGTTGATCATTAGGAATTCCTTCGATAATGTTGTCTATCAATTCTTCATCGTCCATCTGCTCATTTACTGCCAACTGCATTTTTTCTTTAAAATATGCTACAAAGTCTTCTTTGGCTTTCCATTTACGCCCGAGGAATTTGCGACGAGTTGATATTTTACTCTCTTGTGTGAGGAAAATCTCGCACAGCTGACTCAATAACTGTCAATAATGGTCAATAAATTTGTATTTGAGTGTAGCCATACTTGAGCTTGATCTTTCAATTTCAACCTTATGAGCACACGCACGTTATCGTCACTAAGTTCGTACACGCTGGCAATCGTCTTTAACTGTGACACCCAAATATTTATTGGCACTTTGATTGGGTAGTTGCCGTCAATCATCTCTTTTGCAATTGTCAGTGTTGTTTTGTTTTTTCCAGAGATGTGAGTATCGTGAGCTACAGCTGTTGGCGTTGCCATTTCGTGTTGGCGACTGGTCCGATTGTCCTCTTGTGGAAGGGTGACACTATCATTACGTCCAGTTTGAGCTTTTAGCACATCATTTTCCAATTGGAGTAACTGCAATTGACGACCAAGTGTTTCCAACTGCGCTGTCATGTTATTTTCCACATTGGCCTGCATGACCATGTTCTCGTCGTGTGTCTCTTCTACGTCATCATCTGCGTCCCTAGCGTTTTCGGCGTCGGTATGAGGCATGTCGTTGCCTGTCAGCATCAGTGTAGTGTCCCTTGGTTCGACGTTGCTACTTTGTCGCTCTTCAATTGAGTTTTTATCTAATCTTGGGCATGATCCTCGAACCTCCGGCGGCAGTTCGTTGATACGTGCGGCCAACGCCGCTTTATTGCCCGTTCTTGGCATGTCCAGCTTGTCCAGCCAATTTCGCAATTGCATTGCGGTGTAGTCCTCCAGTGCGATCGGCTCCATTTTATTTGTGTAATTTATGTTTATCTTGTAGTCGAGGGGATTAGAAAAAAATGATCAACACATATTTTTTTTTTTTTTTTTTTTTTTTTGGTAACGCCTTACGGTAGGAAAATTAAAATCTGCTAAAGATACCACCTACCGTCCGTAGGTGGCATGCACGATTCATAACCCTCCAATTAGGGTTATGCCTACGCACTAAAACAAAAACCTCCGTATCTATCGCTCTTCGGTCCTTTACGCGCTCATCGGGACTGCCAGTCAAGGTATGACTTCGATGAGCAGGATGCGAAGCCAGATCGCACTCCCTTCCTTAGAAATTGGCCAAGAGCCGCACGTCCTTCAATTCTTTAGCCGCCTTTTACGACAAGCTGGAGACGCTGTGGTAGTATTCTTTTCCCGCCACCACACAGGAACGCGTCGTCTGCATTAGCCTCCAGCTCTGTTGGCCATCTCGTCGGCACGGACCCTTTTCATCATGTTGGTGATGATGCTGTGACCCAGCTCCCATGAATCCCTGTTCGCCATTATAGTCCCGATCAAGCCGCTTGGACTGAGCGGATCACCAGTTAGCGCTCTTAGCTGCTCCCTCTCCGCCGTAAACCTAGAGCAGTGCATGAGCACATGCTCCGCAGTTTCATCCGCATCGGGACAGTAGAGGCATTGAGCTGACACTACGTGTCGGAAACGTAGATAGGCCCGGAAGCAACCATGATCCGTGAGGAACTGGGTTAGGTGGAAGTCCAAGTTCGTGTGACGGCAATCCGCCCATACTGCTATGTCGGGGATGAGCTGGTAGGACCATCTCCCCCGTTGCGATGCTGGCCATCTTCTCTGCCACTCAATCAGTATCCGCTCGTGAGCATCCATCCGGGTAACGCCTTCTCGAATTAGACAAAGAGTCTTGATCTCGAGATCAATTGGCGCCAAGCCTGCCAGCACTAGTTCTGCGTCTTCGGAAACCGACCTGAAGCCTCTAAGTCTAAGTGCCATAGACCGTAGTACCGAGCGTGCTCCTTTCAGGTATGACCCTTTTATGGTGGCTTGGCTCCAAATTGGTGCAGCATAGAGCAGCGAAGCCTTTGCTACCGCCACTAATAGTTTCCTGGCCGGATTTCTGGGGCCTCCTACGTTGGGCATGAGTCTCGACAAGGCAGCCATTGAAATTGCTGCCTTCCTGCTGGCGTATCTAGCATGTTCCTTAAATGAAAGTCTGTGGTCTATCAGAACCCCCAGGTACTTCAAGGACTCTTGAGAGGCTACCTGTGTCCCGTTGACATTGATCAACATTTTCTCCACTTTCTTTCTACTGCTTAATAGCACAGCCTCGGTCTTGTGCGCCGCAATTGATAAGCCGGCATTGTCGAGCCAGTCGATAGCCGCACTTATTGCCGCATTGCAATTGACTTCCAGATCTTCTATTGTTTTAGCCACCGCAGTTATTGCCAAATCATCGTACATGATGTTCCACAGGATCGGTCCAAGCACAGATCCTTGGGGAACACCTGCCGACACACGGTATCTTCTCGGGCCAGCGTCCGTATCGAACCAAAGGACACGTTCGGTAAAGTAGTTGCCGACAATGATCCTGAGGTACTCCGGGATACCCATTCGCTGCATAGCGCCGAGTATTACTGGCCATCTTGAGGTGGTGAAGGCGTTCTTTACGTCCAGCGTGGCGATTGCACAATACTCCTTTTTTCCTCCCAACCATCTATCACCATCGAGGGCATTCCTGGCAATGTTTTTCACTGCCATGAGTGCATCCAGGGTGCTCTTTCCCGTCCGAAAGCCGTACTGATTACTTCCTAGGCCGTTTCTGCTCTCTGTGATAGCCTCTATTCGAGTATACAGGATTCGCTCGAATAGCTTACCCACGATATCCAGTAAGCATAGTGGGCGGTAGCTGGTTGCGACATGTGCTGGTCCCTTGCCTTTCGGCAACAGGACTAGTTTCTGCATTTTCCACCTCGTTGGAAAGACTCCGTCCGAGAGACACCACTGAAAGGTGTCCCTGAAGATGTCCGGTCTAGGTAACGCAACTCCATCCAGGCAAGGAGCTTTGTTGGGCTTAATTCGCTTGGCTGCCTCGGCAACTTCGTGATCTGTGATGCACGGGAAATCAGGTGGAGAGGCCACTGCAATTGGTCGCCATTTAGTGGTCTGCCTTGGGAATAATTCCGCTACAATGTCAGCCAGGACAGCAGGGTCCGATGGAGTTGCCTCTCTTTTCCTCAGCTTCTTGGTTACAAGCTTATAGGCAAGACCCCAGGTATCCTTGTCTACAGTATCCAGCAGTTCATTATAGGCGCGAGCTTTGGCAGCCGATATGCCGTGCTTAAACTCAGTACGTTTGGTTCTAAAAGTATCCATTAGAGCCACGTAATGGGTGCTGCCTCTGGCTCGTTGCGCCCTTCTCCTTGCCCTGAGACATTCAGACCGTAGCTGATTTTAGGTGGAGCTCCACCAGTATACTGGGGGCTTGCGCTGCGCTTTTATCCTCCTTGGCATGGTTGCATCGCACTTTGCTTCTAGCATCTTCATGAGATCGGCAGCCATTGTGTCTGCATGACCATTTGAGATTCGAAGGGACTCGATTTGGTATGCCAGCATATCTTCATCGATCTTCCAAGAGTCCCAAGCTTGCCCGACCGTTCTTCTCTGTCGCCTCCAAATCGTGCCAATAGGTAAGATGCTGAAGGAAATCAGAGCGTGATAACTCAGCGTTACCACGTCGTGGACCATCCAGCTGGAGTCAGCCACCAGCCCTCTGCTGACAAAGGTAATGTCGATGAAAGACATGCCCCTTTCATTATTGAACGTCGGTTTACGGCCGTCGTTCACGTGTATGAGGTCCAGCATTACCATGGCGTCGATCACTGCTCGTCCTCTGGGATTCGATACCCTGCTGCCCCATTCTGCTGCCCAGGCATTAAAATCGCCAGCAACAATCTTCGGGCCGCGGCCTCTCGAATGGCTAACCAGTGCTTCCAGCAATTCCTCAAACTGGGCAGGGGTGTCGCTGGGCGGAGCATAGCAGCTGTATATGGTATATGTACACCGTTTATTCGCGCATATGCAATCCCACGCATCAGTTAGGCAGCCAATTCATGAACGTGGAGAGGGCTACAACATTTAATAGCTGCTTTACCAGTCTCGTCCAGAATCATTGAAGTGTTGTTGCGAACAGGGATATAGGGTTCGCTCAAGATCATGATGTCTGCCTTGCGCTCCACTGCAGTCTGAGCCAGGAGACTCTGAGCAGCTGCGCAATGGTTGACATTGAGCTGTATAATATTAATTTGATCCTGCATTATGATGCGATTTCACTTCTTTAAGGCTTGCTTTGTAGGTCGGGCACGCAAAGCAGCCCGTCGGGTAGTTTTTGTCCACTTCGTCGCTGCATATTAGGCATTTTGGTGGTGCGACACATCCCTTTGCCTTATGCCCTCGCACACCACAACGCAAACAACAGTCTGTCCGATCGGTCGCCTTGCAGTTCGTTGCACGATGACCGTAGCCCAGGCACCTGTAGCATCTCGTGGGCCGGGTGTCCTTGATGATGCGGCACCTTGACCATCCAACTGTTACTGTGCCCTTCTCAAGGACCACAATCGCATCATTTGCATTCATCAGGATAGGCATCCTGCGTAGGCTTCTCACATCCTCAGTTTTTAAAAGAATGCCCAGGAATTGTGAGAATAGGGAACTGTGGAGCTCCTCAGCTGTGGTTGCCTCATCCATTCCACTGCAAGTAAGCGCCATTCTCTGCGCACCCGTGCGTACCGCAGCCACTTCTTTGAGGGCCTCCTCTATCATCCCTCTGTAAGCGGGAACGCTGGCAGAGGCTTTGCCGTGTACCTCGAGCAGTAACTCCCCTTGCTGAGTCCTTCGAATTTTCTTGACCTGTTTTCCAAAGTCGCTTAATTTTGGATCGGCTTTCAGCGTGCGGAGCATGTGGGCGTACGAAGCTTCGCCAGTCTTTTTGAGGATGATAGCCTCCGGCTTCTTGCGTAAGCGCTTCGGCATCACCTTAGCCCACACCTCCCGGTCCTTGGTCTGCCGAGCCTCCGTCTGGGTGGCGGTATCTCGGGAAGAGGCCTCTTTACCATCACCCTCCTGTAGCTGGATCGCTCTAGAGTTGAGTGCAGCCAGCTCCGTGATTGCGCCTTTAGTTTCCTTAGTGACGTGGCGCTGTGTCTCAAATGCGGATAAAACAGTATTTATTCTGGCACTCATCATGTCCAGAATGCTCCGCAAGCCTTCGTTTTGGTACGCCGACAGGTCGTATAGGCGAACCAGGTGGTGATTTCGACGCTATTTTCTGCGTCGGCACGCTAATAAGATCACTGATCTTTCTCTGGCTTATTGTTATGGTTGCTGCCGGGGCCAGGCTAGCTACTTCCACAGCACTGCGATTGCTGGTTTTCGCCGATGTCGTATGGGGGCCCGTTTGATTCTCTCTCTCAACCGTCGGCGCGGGGGTACCAGCACCCTGCACCGTTATTTCTACTCCTCTCGTAGGAGACCTCGACATCCTGGAGCTTCTCCTAAAGGGGTCGTCGCCGTTGGGCTATCCATTGTACAGAAGCGGCAACGATTATCCCTTCGCGGACGTGGAGCACCAAGTTTAGATTAGGGTCCCTCGTAGCCTGCTGGAGGTTATTCCGCCTCTACTCGAACACCAGAGCCTCTACTTAGGCACCAGAAAGGTGAGAGGATGATTCTCAGTCTGTCCGCGACCTTTGAGCCTTTCCCTTTCTAAACGGGCCACTCCCAAATTCAAATTAAGTTTGAATTTCAACGTTCCGCTTCCAGGGCAGGTCCAGTAATGGCTTAGATTCAAATTGAAGCTCGAATAGCTACTAATAAATATAAATATATATATATATATATATACAAATATAAATGTAAATATCAATATCAATATATATATAGAAATATAAATATATATATGTATATATATATATATATATATATATATAAATATAGATATAAATATAAATATATATATATAAAATAAATATAATTATAAGTTCCAATCCGAATTCAAATTTAAACCTGGCGCTCAACGGCAAGTAGGCTGTTGGTCTGGCAACACCATTCGGCTAGTACGGTGGCCGATCAGTTTGCAGCACTGTTTTGCTGATCAGTTGGCAGCGCTGTTTTGCTAATGGGTCTCCAAAGCATCCACAGAGATCAGTTGGCAGCACGATCAGCTGATTTCACCGCAGTGTCTCCCGCCAAAACCAATTTTTGGCGGAATTGTGTACAATTGTATAAAATTAATCGCGTTATCCACGACCGAAACAATGGGCATTACTCCGGTATGGCTCCGCTGTGGTTGTGCACTATTTTGCACCCGAGCTCGTAACGTCGCTGCTGAAATATGTAAAGAACTTCGCGCAGCGTTGGAAAAACACGTCCGTATACTTTCACTATGCTTTCTCCTTTTCCAAGGAGAAAAATTTTTTTCGTTTTTCCGTTATCCCACTTTTGAAGTTGTAGGTCTCGTCTCTCTCGCTTTTTAATTTAACATGAAAAGTAACGGATTTGTTGTGTACATACATTACTCGGGTGCTACTTTCGTTTTAGTTTATTAGAATTAAAGAAATAAATACTAAGATTAATAAACATATAAAATGGAAAGAATGAATGCAAAAAGACGTCGCACATGACGAATCGAACTCGCGCCACAACAGAAATACAAGGCTATAACAAAATTACGTCGGCCACTCTAACCACTCAGCTTTTGCCTCTTCTATTTCTTACCCGTCAAGGTTGCATGGTAAACCGATAGCAAATACAAAGTATTATTTCAAGGTATTTGTCATGTGTGATATTCAACTTTGGTTGTTAAGTTAAAATTGTTGCATCTCAACAGATATTACTGATTTCCAGAGGCGGGAAAAGGCGTGTCGCAATTTCAAAAAAATTTTGAAACACTGCAATATACACGAAAGTTACAAAATTTTGTGGCTCGAGCTTACATAGTTTCTGAGATATACGCGTTCATACAGACAGGACAAACAGACAGACATAGTTCAATCGACTCGTCTGTTGATCCTGATTCAGAATATATTTAGTTTATGGGGTCGGAGATGCCTCTTTCCGCCTGTTACGCACATTTTCTATTTTGAATTGCCCATTTTTATTAAAATCACCGAACCCCCTTTCATTGGATTGGGTACGCACTACACAAATGCGTTGTTGATTTATTTTCAATATAATATATATTACTAAAAATTATAAAAAATATGCAATATAATTGCTTTGTATTCAATAGTATTTAAGTATCAATAGAAGGGAACAAACATTTTAAGCTTTTGAAGGGACTGAATATACTATCTCAGTGCTTATGCCTTACCAAAGCTATCCCAATACAATAACAAATCAAGAATGGAATGGTTGATACCTTTATGAATACATTTTGGCAGTTAACATAGTACATCCTCGATAGTATAGTATTGAACCCCGGTCTACCGCGTGACAGGCGGGGTTACTAACCACTATACTATCGAGGATGTACAATTTTGGTTGTCCAATGTGTTATCTGAAAACGGTGTTACCAATTCAAAGTGAAAAGATGCAAACCAGTTCACTGTATAAGGCCATGGATTCTATAAGTAAACTAAATACAAGTTGGTATTTGTATTTATTATATTTAAAGAAAACGAGAGCAACAGTCAAGCCGCACGCGACATGGACTATTGGGTTTTTCCCAACGAAAATGTGCGTAACAGGCGGAAAGAGGCATCTCCGACCCCATAAACTAAATATATTCTTCGACTTATGTTGCCATAAAAAGTATCTTATTCTATGATACTAATCGTAATCTACAAATTAATCATAACACTGCAGTACGCTGCCGCGTTGCATAAATTTCGATACTTTGCCAATAAATTATCGCCGCAAAATCCTAGCGCGCGAATGACTGCAAAATGCGGTTGAGCAGTATATATCGGTATTTCTTTATAAATTTTAAATTGGCCAATATCGATAACTCGCAAAATATCAAGTAATTAATTAGTCGTGTTATTCCAAATTTAAAATAAACTTGATCTGCGTATGGTATACAGGAATCTTCATGCTAAATTTGGTATCCCTAGCTTTTGTAATAGCTGTAATAGCATCCAGACAGACGGAAATGGCTCAATAAACTCCGGTAGTGACCCTAAGCAAGAATATATATACTTTGTGGGGTCTACCACGTCTCCTTCTGTTTGTTACATACATTTGCATAAAGTTAGTATACCCTTTTTTGACCATTTTCAATGGTCGAAGGGTATAATAATTTAATAAAGTTGAATATTATTATTATTAATATTATTTTATTTAAATATCTACTATTACGATTAATTCGCTATAAGTTATTAATTCGCAATGAAAATTGCGCTTTTTTTGGATTTAAATTTCGCGTGGTTATAATATGTTCGAACGACACGCACAAATTTAATTGACGAACAGAAGAAGAAGAACGCATAGACAATGCAAAAACGAATAGACAAGTGTCGTAAGCATTAGACTAAGAGAGAAAGCAATAAGTATTTGGAATAATAAGTATAAATTCGTAACACATGCTTCTTCTTGATTTTTTGGCATGAGTTAAAAATGCATATTGTGTCTTCTCGCTCTATCTAATGTCTATATGTATGTACATATGTCAATATGTACACATGGATGTAAAAATTTGCATAGATTCAGATCGATCTACTACGTCACCTATTGGTTGTTTACAAATGTATATATGTATGTACGTACACAAATTAAGTATGTATGAGTCTTAACTTATGTATATGCACATGTATTTTTGCTAATTGACAAGTGCATGGAAAAGAATAATCGAGAAACAGCTCGCGCTACATGCTCGGATCGTTCGTCCCTTTTTTTTCTGACGCTTGCTGCCGCGATCGACATGTGAACTGTTGTTGTTGATTTTCATTGAAAATAAATTTTAGCGTGTGCCAAAATTCGTTACATTTGTTGGACTTTGAATACAAAGAATGTATTAACAAGTGGTCCAAACGACACCAAGCCGATGCTTGTTGCGCGCGGAACCCAGAAGAAGTCCACCTCACGCCTGACCGACCGAGAGGCACCATCGCATAACGTACGACACGGAAACGCGGTAAAAATGCGAGTAGAAACGCGAGAGAAAGAAAATTAACGCGATATTAAGAAAAAGAAGATAGAATGACGAGAAAGATACTATTACTAATTAATATTAATACTAATTGCGTGTTAGATAGACAAGAATTAAAGACTTCATAGCAGCGATAGAGTTAGTGCTAGCTATGACGTGTTGAAGTTTATTGTAGTCCGAACATAATACCCTGAACGGATCGTGCAGTGCATAGTTCGATCTACAATAAGGAAGACTTAGTGGAAGGTAATTACGTGTAGTTCTGCAAGGGACAGAGAAGTGTAGCTGCCTTACCAGGGTCTCACTGTCAATGTCACCTTGCATAAGGTTGTTAATAAATAAGACGCCTAGCATGATTCTGCGATTGGTTAGGGAAGGCAGGTTTAATAATAGAAGTCTTTTGGTATAGGAAGGCAGTCTTAAATTTTTATCCCAGTTAAGGCCACGTAAAGCAAAAAGGAAAAAGTTCTTCTGTACAGATTCGATGCGTTCCTTATGAATAGTGTACTGGGGACACCATACGCATGACCCGTATTCGAGAATGGGACGAACAAGTGAGATGTAGAGGGTGTTTGTAAGATTAGGATCGTCAAATTCCTTAGACCATCTCTTAATAAAGCCTAAGACACCCATGGCTTTATTGACCATATTAGAAATATGATTGGAAAACTTAAGTTTTCGGTCCAAAAGAACCCCCAAATCATCAACTAGCGTGATTCTTTCCAAGGCACAACCACAAAGAGTAGAAGAAGCATACTTTGGACTGGCTCGAGAGAATGTCATCAGCTTGCATTTAGAGCTGTTCAGGTTTAAAAAGAATAAAAACTATTTAGGTCGGCTTGTAAGAGTGAGTGATAGTGGTCGTCTTTAAATTGGTAACAAAGCTTTACATCATCCGCATACATGAGATTACGGGAGTTACGTATGACCAAAGGAAGGTCATTGATGAAAAGCGTAAAAAGTAGGGGACCGAGGTGACTCCCTTGAGGAACACCAGATGTGGCATGAAGTGGGTTTGAAAGGGTGGTTTTAAAGAGGACTCTTTGAGTTCTGTTAGTCAGATAGCTAACAATCCAACTAAGTATTTTTGGTGAAAAAGCTAGAAGGTCAAGCTTATGTGCCAGAAGGGAATGATTTACTGAGTCAAAAGCTTTACTGAAATCAGTATAAATAACATCAGTTTGAAGATTTTCCTGAAATCCTTTTACCACAAAGGATGTCAGCTCAACTAAATTTGTCGTAGTTGAACGACGCTTTATAAATCTGTGTTGAAAAGGAGAAATAACGGGCCTACAGGAATGTTGCAATTGAGGAGTTATATCATTCTCAAAAAATTTAGGTATAGCCGACAATTTAGAGATACCTCTATAATTGCTTGCATCAGACTTGCTGCCCCTTTTAAGAAGGGGAATAATAAAAGATTCTTTCGAAATAGAAGGAAAGAGTGAAGTTTCTAAGGACAGCGAAAATAGTTTAAGCAATGGCTTACTTAAGGAGTTGGCACAGAACCGAAGTATACAAGCGGGAACACCGTCAGGGCCTGGTGAGAAAACTGGCTTAACTAAATAAAGATCCTTGACAAGTGAGCTTCCGTTTAGAAAGGGAGAGAAGATACCATTCGAACTTGGAATGTTGTATGGATAAAAGTAAGTGTGATGTGTAGAAGGTGAATAGGTCGTTTGAAAAAACTTTGCAAACAAATCGGCCATGGTTTGGTCGGTATCTGCACAAGCATTTTCAAACGATTATTTCGTTGGAAATGCGGTAGACTTACGCTTCGTGTTAACAAAACTATAAAACTGTTTGGGGTTCTGAATAAACTGAACCTTGCAACGAGTTAAATATTGTAGGTCTTTTAACATTTCGCGTTTAAGACTGTAAAATCTGAGCGCACGCTTAAGTAGCGAAAAAAGGCTGAAGGCCTTAAATAGACTCGACTTTAAATTTTTTAACCGTGACAACTCTCTTGTGAACCATTGCGGCTTACTCGAGGAAGTTGGATAAAAGCACGGAACACAAATATCAAAAAATGAATTAATTGTGTTATAAAAAATATTGGTCGCTACTGAAATATCTGGAGACAAATATAGTTCCGACCAATCAAAATTGGAAATTAACAAATTTAATAAGTTAAAATCTGCTTGTCTAAAGCAGCGTACACGATTACACAGTTTTTCATGTTTATCCATACATGCGACAAACTCAAAATTAACTTCAAGAGTGGGATGGTAAGGATCTTCAGGAAGAGAAAGTGGTTGTGTCCTGTTTAGACTCACTCTATATGGATCGGGGACAAAGCATAAGTCTAACGATCTGTTACTACAGTTTAAGATGATTGATGATATGATTGACCTGTGACAATGACATATCATATCATATATTTGGCCGTCTGCCGTCAGAGGCAGCAAGGGGAACTACACGTAACCCTAGCTTTGGCTGAGGTACGTGCCGTCCTTGCTCCTACTGCCGGAAGTGCGGCTATACTTTCCACGTGAGGGCGGCTGGAAGCAGGCCCCTAGCACGGTCATGTAGTCGGGCGAAGATTGTGATTCTATAAATCACCCCAAGGTATGCATGGCCGGGGGGTAGCCCGGTCGTTAGTATGCGGACTCTGGATACCTGTCGCCTTCCAGTTTCATCTAGACTTCCCACGGTACGCGGGCTATGCCGTGGGCGACCTTCCCTTCCCGCCTTCAATATCATCCACCCAGGGCGAAGCCTTAACGGCCGACCCCAACAACAGCACTGCAGCTAGTGGGCTGCTGGCTTCCACGGGTCTTGGCCCTGGTACTCTAGGGGACCCGGACAGGCCACGGACTCCCTTGGACGATGAGTTCGCTAGTGCTGCCTTCTCGTCCAATAGCTACTCAGGCATGCAGAAACTCGTCGAGGTGATGTACTCTGACGCGGAAGCTGACGCTGACCTGATCAGCCTTGCGGCCTCTCAGAGGTCAGGTCTCACGGAAGCAGGCTCTCAGATCCAGAAGCTGCGACTGGAGTCTGAGAACGCCTTCGTAAAATTGAAGACACGTGAGAAGAGGCTATTCAAAGCCGCTCTCGCGAAGGGTTCGAGCAGAGCGGAGGCTCTAGCTATCGCCACCGCGCCCCCCGTGGAAACCAAGGCCAAACGGACGCGCGCTGGCGATACCGTCCTCGAACCCCAAGGGTCTTCAAAGAAGCCCAAACAGACTCATGTGGAGTCCACAAAGTCACCTCACAGCCAGGTGACAAGCAGCGTGAAACTGGGCTTCACGTCGGCTGATTCTAAAAACCCGCTTTCACCGGAGCAGGTGGCTACGGTGAAGGCTAGCATTGCCAAGGCTTTGTTGCTTCATCCCACACCGGGCGTCAGTCCAGGTTTCGAGGGTTCCATACCCCGAAATGAATGGCTGCTCCTGGTGCGCGACGACAGCCGCACTGCTGACTGGGTCAGGGGAGCCGTTGGACACATCAGGTCCATCAGCTCCCTCGATATTAAACTACTGGAGGAGTTTGAGTTCCCATTAGAGGATACTTCCCCAGTAGTGCTGAACTAACTCCCGCCGCCATTTTTGGCGACGAAGGTTGCCCCCACCTACGCGACGGCAGTAGCTGCTGCCCCGGTGGCGTCCACCAGCGCTGCAGCCGCAGGGGCGCGGAAAGCCCCCCTCCCCGAACCCCCGAGCATCCGGGTCTCCGCCCCCAACCCCTCAACAGGCCGCACCAGACCTGTGGTTGGCAGCGGGCGCCTCCTGGCCCCTGCCCGACCCACAATCAGCGCTGGGCGCAAGCTACCCGCAAGGGTACCTCCCGCGACTGGGATCGCTAGGCGACCTCCCCCGAGCAGCACCGCCAGACTGCCGAAGGGCATACGTGGCAATGACTCCCGGGGAGGCAAGGCATGTGAGCGTCAGCCACCCTGTGCAGGGTCGTCTGTAAAGACGAGATTGACCTGGCTCTCGTCCAAGAGCCATGGTTAATAGGTGGCCTCGTCCGTGGACTATCATGCGGATCATATAAGTTAATATATGACCGTATGGGAGGAGCCCATACTGCCTGCCGCCTTCACAACAAGCCGCTTGTGATCGGCTGTGATGCCAACGCCCACCACCCAATCTGGGGGAGCAGCGACTTCAATAAACGTGGTGAGTCTCTCTTAGATTATCCATTGTGTTGTCATCTAGATAAAGCTAACGTAGGGTGTTAAACCCACGTTTATAAACTCTATTAGGGAAGAGGTTTTAGATCTCACCCTAGTCAGCAACTCAATTGCGAGTTCGGTTGTTAACTAGCGGGTCACAGACGAAGCCACCTTGTCGAACCATCAGCACATCAGGTTCGACCTTCCTGGCCAAGTCGATATCCGCCAGAACTCCTTCTGTCCCAAAAAGACAAACTGGGGACTCTTCATAGGCTCTGTGGCCTTGAAAGCAGACCTGTTGATCAGCAATCCAAACTCTATCAGTGAGATAGAACTTGCTGCCAACCTGCTTCAAAATGTGCTTTTTACGTCCTTCGAAGTCAGCTCAGTTCGGAAGACTTTAATGGTCAACCGTAAAGTTCCTTAGTGGAATGACGAGTTGGCAGCACAAAGAAGGAAGGTTAGAAGCCTTTTCAACAAGGCCAGATCTAACCGAATAAGTTGGGACGTCTATAGGGACGGTCTCACACACTATAATAAGAACATTAGACGTTCCAAACGCGATACGTGGCGCAGCTACTGTGGTAGCATAGAATCGCTGCCAGAGGCATTGAGACTCCACAAGGTATTAGCCAAAGGGTCGTCTAATGGAATAGGGCTTCTCAAAAGAGCAGATGGCTCTTTCACTCAAGATCGCAGGGAAGCACTTGAACTTTTATTGCAAGTTCACTTCCCAGATTCCGTGGCGAACCAAGATCTTTCCAGTCACGTTGACGCCACCATGTCACCTGACTCACGTAGAGCCAGTCTATCAGGAACCATTTTCGATCCTGAAAAGGTCAAATGGGCTGTAGATTCCTTCGCTCCCTTCAAAGCCCCAGGGGGTGATAAAATCTTTCCAGCCTTTCTCCAAAACAGCTTGGATCATATCCTCGATCCACTGGTCGGCCTTCTTACAGCTAGTCTCACGTGGGGACACATACCCAACTCTTGGAGGAGAGTCAAAGTGGTATTCATTCCCAAACAGGGAAACCGTCCTCTTGACCAGCCTAAGTCATATCGGCCAATCAGCCTTACCTCCTTTCTGTTCAAGACTGCGAAAAGGCTCTTAGACATGCACATTCGGTGCTCTCTGCAGAAAAACAATCCTCTGCACCCCACGCAGTTCGCGTATATAGCCGGTAGATCGACAGAGGTCGCTCTCCACAAATTAGTGGGTAAAATTGAAAAAGCCTTCGTATCAAAGAACATTGCTTTGTGCTCTTTTCTTGATATAGAGGGTGCTTTCGATAACACCGGCTACGGGTCTATCTCTGCTGCGCTTGACCGCAGGAACATTGCCCGTCCCATGGATTGACGCCATGCTCAAACACCGGACTATCTCCTCTACCCTGGACACGACGACCGCCCATGTTAGTGCGGTAAAAGGGTGTCCCCATGGAGGGGTCCTATCCCCTTTGCTCTGGTCCCTAGTAGTCGACGAACTACTTATTATACTTGCAGAACAGGGCGTGGAAGCGATTGGCTATGCCGACGACCTGGCTCTCGTAGAGAACGGGAACTATGCCAACACCGTGACAGAGTTGATGCAATCAGCTCTGAACACGGTCAGTTGTTGGTGCGAAGATGTAGGCCTTAGCATCAATCCACAAAAGGCAATCATATGGTCCCAACTCCAAAACCTCGATTGAGAAGAAGATTAGAGGAGCGAACATATACATCTTCTCGGACAGCCAAGCGGCCATACTAGCCCTCTCCACAAAAAGAGTAGGCTCGCGTATGGTGGCTGACTGCTGGAACTGTCTCCAGAGGCTGTCGAATAAGCATAAAGTTACCCTAATTTGGGTACCTGGACATTCTGGCTTCCATGGCAACGAGCTGGCGGACGAACTAGCGAGGGCTGGGTCATCAGCCCCGCTGCTTGGCCCCGACTATCTCCCTGGTGAAAACCTAGGCTGGAAGATTGACCGAACGGTACTGGTTCTTTCAACCAGGGATGCGGCAGGCTAAAGTGCTCACCAATCCCACAGTTGATCGAAGGACCAAGCTACTCTCTAGGAGAGACCTTTATCTCCTTGTTGGCTACCTTAGTGGCCACCACTTGGTGAACTATCACCTTACTAAAATGCGCTTGTCCTCGGATGCGGAGTGCAGGCTCTGAAAAGAGGACGACGAATCTACTAAACACATTCTATGTGACTGTCCGACCTTGGTATGGACTAGAAGGAAACATCTGCACGTGGAATTCGCAAGTCCCGAGCATATTGTCCGTTCCTCCTCTACGAAAGATCTGTTATGCTTCATTAGGGAAGCAGAACAGCTTTTGTCATTATAGCGAGAACATTCTATGTACAAAAGATCTTCATGGTCGCAGTGCCTCACGCCTTCTCCGCTGGGAGACTCCCTCTTTTATAATAATATAATAATACTGACATATCAAACAGACCGTCGAAAAGGTCATGTTGCCGTGAAAGCAACAGAGTATTTGAGTCAACACTTGTTGTCCGCCGACAAATGTTGCAAATAGACTGATAACTCCGATGACGGCGGAATATAAGAACAGGTTATATAATGAAAGAAGCCGGGGAAGTAAATTTTACACAGAGTAATTCAATAGCAGATTGAATCTCCGGTTGTAAAAGTTCCGAATTGATGGTGGAATCAACTGCAATAAGAACTCCACCCCCACGACGGTCAGGTCGATCACACTTGTAGGTTGTGTACTTATTTGGAAAGACTTCAGAGTTAAGGATCTCCGGCTTTAACCAAGTCTCAGTAAACACAACAACTTGAGAAGAAAAAGAGAGTCTGTTTAAATATAAAGTTGAAAGTTTAGTACAAAGATCTCTAACATTTTGATATGAAAGAGTTAAGAAGCTTGTTAGTTTTTTTTGCTCGTATTTTTTTTGGCAGATGTTAAAGAAGGCAAAGGAAGTTTAATCGGTGGGCAATTTTTTTTCTTCTTTGCTTCGAACTCTTTAAAAATTACGTGTTCCGGCCAAAATTGTGCGGAACATATAATGCCAAAGAGTTCGTTGGGGACACCTATTTTGAAGGACGATATGTCCCTCTCATAAGAAAACTTAAATTTTTCCACTTTTATATCCAAGGCTTGAATTTTTGCTTGAATATAAGCAGTAACATCGTTTGATGTGAGTTCAGGGGCAAGCCTCGAAACAATAATTTGTTACTTTTGTGGAACACCTACAAGCTTCTTTGGCGCCTCCGGTATAATACCAGAGCAGAGGTTCTCTTCTGGTAATCCAGAACTTGAACACGCCCTATGAAAATCGAATAACTGTGCACGGGCAACGAAACCACAGCAGACATATCGGATGTTTTAGGCGTCACTGATTGCTCACCCCAAATGATATTCTCAAAAAGAACCGCAGATCTGGTTACCATCGGAAGATTGGTGAACGGCATCCGCGGCTGTGTCACTGGCGTACCTGGCTGGTCAATTAGAGGGAGCTGGGTGGCGCTAACAGAAGACTTCTCTACCCGTGTGGAGTTCTTGCGCTTTGGGGATTCATTCAATAACTTAAGGTTATAGAAGAAGAATCCAGCGCCGAGAACTAGTCGGAAAGTTTACGAAAACTTCCAAGCAGTTCCTTAAATCCAGTCTTCGTTTGACGAATAAACGAACACATGTCGTTCTCCCCCTCCCTACACACATCGCAGCAATAACGCAAACCATTGCGCTTGGCTACGGCGTCAGCCGTCGGGCCAGAAAAGCCGGCACACTTCGCGTGTACTACGTTGGTACATAGCCACCACGAAATGCTTGCCTGGGCGGCAGTCACATGCTTAAGGCAGGATTTTTTGAAACCAATTACCCCGTCCAATATAGGGGACACCTACTGCAAAGCGAGAAATGCCAAAAAGAAAAGAAACAAGGAGAGGTATGTGCGCGAAAGAAAGAAATTAGCGCGCGTAAAGGGCAGTGAGCACAGAGAGCAGAAAGACAAAGCAACAACAGTGCAGCAAAGAGAGCGGCGCACCCAAAGAATTAGGAGAGATAAGGAGATTCGCTATAAGTTATTAATTCGTAATGAAAATTGCGCTTTATTTGAATTTAAATTTCGAGTGGGTATAATATGTTCGAACGACACGCACAAATTTAATTGACGAAGAGAAGAAGAAAAACGCATAGACAATGCGAAAACGAATAGACAAGTGTCGTAAGCATTAGACTAAGCGAGAAAGCAATAAGTATTTGGAATAATAAGTATAAATTCGTAACACATGCTTCTTCTTGGATTTTTGGCATGAGTTAAAAATGCATATTGTGTCTTCTCGCTCTATCTAATGTCTATATGTATGTACATATGTCAATATGTACACATGGATGTAAAAATTTGCATAGATTCAGATCGATCTACCACGTCACCTATTGGTTGTTTACAAATGTATATATGTATGTACGTACACAAATTAAGTATGTATGAGTCTTAACTTATGTATATGCGCATGTATTTTTGCTAATTGACAAGTGCATGGAAAAGAAGAGTCGAGAAACAGCTCGCGCTACCCGCTCGGATCGTTCGTCCCTTTCTTTTCTGCACAAGAAATAATTGTGACGTCATCGAGCATTTGACGCTTGCTGCCGCGATCGACATGTGAACTGTTGTTGTTGATTTTCATTGAAAACAAATTTTAGCGTGTGCCAAAATTCGTTACATTTGCTTCTAAGAATGCATATTGTCTTCTCGTTCTGTCTAATGTCTCCACGCATGTGTAAATGCTTAATATCATATGTATGTATATTTGTATAAATACTTATGTAATAAAATGAGGGGCAAAAGATGACAAAAACAATAAAATTAAATATATCGAAATATATTGAATAAATATGAAAACATAAAAATTTGAACCTGCTCACCCGGGGAATCGAACCCCCATTCGATGGCCGCAGGAGTCAGTGGTTAAGTGACCTATGTCCCGGACCCGTATCGACTGTATTCGGGGTTCGCTTGCTGCCGCGATCGAAATGTGAAATTATATAATTATATAAATAATTATATAAAATTTAAACGGTCAAAAAAAATTTGTAAAAATTAATTTAAAAATAATAATTATTTATATTAAATGTAAAATAATTATTATAATGTGTTTGTACTAAATATTGCATAATAAATAAATTAAAATCAATGAAATCTAATTGAGGAATACATATTTTTAATTGAAATTTAATTTAACATGAAAAGTAGCGGATTTGTTGTGTACATACATTACTCGGCTGCTACTTTCGTTTTAATTTATTAGAATAAAAGAAATAAATAATAAGATTAATATAATAATATAAAATGGAAAGAATGCAAAAAGCTGTCTCGCACATGAGGAATCGAACTCTCGCCACAACAGAAACACAAGGCTATAACAAAATTACGTCGGCCACTCTAACCACTCAGCTTTTGCCTCTTCTATTGCTTACCCGTCAAGGTTGCATGGTAAACCATTTCAGTTACCACCGGCCGATAGCAAATACAAAGTATTATTTCACAAAACGCTCGTGGCAAGGTATTTGTCATGTGTGATATTCAACTTTGGTTGTCAAGTTAATATTGTTGCATCTCAACAAATATTACTAATTTACAGAGGCGGGAAAAGGCGTGTCACAATTTAAAAAAAATTTTGAAACACTGCAATATACACGAACGTTGTTATAAAATTTGGTGGCTCTAGCTTACATAGTTTCTGAGATATACGCGTTCATGCAGACAGACAGACAGACATAGTTAAATCGACTCGTCTGTTGATCCTGATTCAGAATATATTTAGTTTATGGGGTGGGAGATGCCTCTTTCCGCTGTTATATTTAATTGCCCATTTTTATTAAAAACACCGAACCCCCTTTCATTGGATTTGGTACGCATTACACAAATGCGTTGTTGATTTATTTTCAATATAATATATATTATTAAAAATTATAAAAAATATGCAACATAATGCTCTGTATTCAATAGTAGTATTTAAGTATCAATAATGAACAACAATTTAATATATACAATGAATGTACCTATCTCAGTGCTTATGCCTTACCAAAGCTATCCCAATACACAATAACAAATCAAGAATGGAATGGTTGATACCTTATGAATACATTTTGGCAGTGAACATAGTACATCCTCGATAGTATAGTATTGAACTCCGGTCTACCGCGTGACAGGCGGGGTTACTAACCACTATACTATCGAGTATGTCAATCGTTAGTTGTCCAATGTGTTATCTGAAAACGGTGTTACCAATTCCAAGTGAAAAGATGCAAACCAGTTCACTGTATAAGACCATGGATTCTATATACAAACTAAATACAAGTTTGTATTTGTATTTATTATATTTAAAGAAAACGAGAGCAACAGTCGAGCCGCACGCGACATGGGCTATTGGGTTTTTCGGAACGAATATGTGCGTAACAGGCGGAAAGAGGCATCTCCGACCCCATAAACTAAATATATTCTTCGACTTATGTTGCCATAAAAAGTATCTAATTGTATGATACTAATCGCAATCTACAAATTAATCATAACACTGCAGTACGCTGCCACATTGCATAAATTTCGATACGTTGCACAGTGGTCGGGCTTGTATGGAGCGGCGGCCATAAATACTTCTTGTGGATATATCACTATGACTTACAGTAAATCTAGAAAAATATATAAAAAATATTGTGTAAAAATTATTCAAATCGGACGACTATATCATATAGCTCCCATAGGAACGATTGGAAAATTTTTAGGGAAAAAATTATAGAGTATCCAGTTCTCAACATATTTTCATAGAATTTGAGGCATGGCCCTTTTGTATTATTCAAGAATTCTTGTTTTAATTTTATCAAAATCGGACCATAGCTGCCCTATAAATGATTGCCATAAGGTTGTGCTTATATAAGGAAAGCGCCTTAGAATACTTTTAGTAGTCAAATCAGTATATTACAACAATAAGCGAAAATAAATTTAAATGAATTTATTATACATACATTTTTTTTATTACAAAACTTAACAATAAAAGTTTTATAATTATACAAAAAAGTTAGAAGTAAAATTATTCTATGTTTTCATCAAGTAACTCAATTACTGATTTAAGGAGTTTACTTTTGTTTACAAGGAAGTTTCCTTTGACCCGAAATAAAAGGATCGGAACTTAAAAAGAACCTATTAAATAAATTAAATTAAATAAATTAAATAAGAATAAAACTTCTTCAACATTAGGTATTGAATGCACAGTTTGCGGTCGGAGATTAGACGATCGCAAAACTGAAACGGCAGTTTCATAAAGTTTTGCAAGATTCTCTTTGAACATTCTGCAAAATCATTTTTCGGTCGCCCACGATCAGCACCCTTAACCATTTCTTTAGAAAAACAAGCTGGTTTCACAATAACATTTTCTTCGGTGTTCAGCCAATTCGATTGATATTTTTCAAAAAAACTCTTATTACGCCTGTATTTACCCATGAACTCAATTATTTTCTTACAAATGTAACCAATACATTTCTCAAGTTCATTTAAATCGGCTGTACATTGTTTGTAATACCAAGTTCTACTAAATTAATCACACTCTGAGTTTTTTCAAAATTTGTGCCCTTTTCGGAGCACCAAAGAAATATATGTCTGCGTGAAAACACACTGTGATAAGAATCGCCTATAAAAATAACAAAAGATAAAAATTAAAAAAAAAAAAAAATATACAAAAGTGTATAAAAACACAAACACAATCACAAATGAAGAAAACAAAAGCAACATCACAAAAACAAAGGAAAAGCAGCATATAGTCACTATCTATAAAAATATAAAAGCGGTGTTAGTATATTGAAGATTACAAGCACATTTCCAACTATTTGCAGCTACACTTTACATTTTCATTATTTAAAAACATTGGTTAATACATTGATAATACTCACATTGGTGGAAGCGGGGGGTTCACAACTAAAAGTTTATGTAAACATGAAAAAGACGCACACAAAATGAACAAAAAACATGGTTTTTACAACATTTATTTCACAAAAACGATTTAACATATTAGTTTATTATTACTAAATGGATTTAAAGTAAATACCTTCAGCTAAATTCCATTTTAAATGAATAAAATCCGTTCACTAATCTTGACGTTTGAACTCTTTGAAGTTTGGCTTTGAATGACAAAATAAGCACGCATGCAATTTTTGCCTTGCAAAAGAACAGTTGTTCACAACTTTGAAAGCTATTTTTAGCAGGAACCGTTAGATTTCCAGCGAAAACCGGTTTCGACTGGAAAAGGTTGGACATTTAACAGCTAATTTGGTTACTTTTTACCTAATTATTTTGACTTAGATTTTTTAATTTATGGCCTATGGGCGCCACCTGTGTGCGTTGCCAATAATTTATCGCCGCAATTTCCTAGCGCGCGAATGACTGCAAAATGCGGTGTGAGCAGTATATATCGGTATTTCTTTATAAATTTTAAATTGGCAAATATCGATAACTTGCAAAATATCAAGTAATTAAAATTAATATTTATTTAATTGCATTTTATGGTTTTGTATTTTTTTCTGACCCTGAATTATTAAATAATAATCATATGTGCACGTACGCATATTATGAATATTATGAATATGTACACATGCATGTAAATACTTGCATACATTCATATCGATCTGCCACGCCACCTATTGGTTGAGTGTTAGCATCTATGCACAAAAGAAGAACCGAGAAACAGCTCGCGCTACGCTCTCGCATCGTTCGTCCTTTTCTTTCCTGCAGAGGTAATATAGTTATGACGTCATCGACCATTTGACGCTTGCTGCCGCGATCGACATGTGAACTGTTCTTGTTGATTTTCATTGAAAACAAATTTTAGCGTTTGCCAAAATTCGTTATATTTGCTTCTTCTAAGAATGCATATTGTCTTCTCGCTCTGTCTAATGTCTCCACGCATGTGTAAAAGCTTAATATCAATAACTCGATACTTACTCGTGGTGCTTGGACGTGTTTTGCTTTTGCTCCCTGTGTTTCTTAATAATTTTGTTTAATTGATCTGCTTATGTGCTTTCATTAATACTGCTGTATCTTACTAGTGCTAACCCTGTGAGTAAAAGCTTAAAGTAGCATACTAATCCTGCCTTATTAGTGAATTTCGCTTACAAAAATTTTAATTCTTTTCACTTGCGCGTCTTGGCGTCAAGTTTTTTTTTGTTTTTGTTTTTACTAATATTCTTACACTTTCCTGCTCTCCCGCTCACGAAAGTAAATTTCGCTCTCTGAGTAAGTTGTGTAGTGCTTTTGTTGTAGACGTAACAGCTGCTGTTGTTTTGTTTACCTCGAGTGCTCGCTATATTTGTTTTTTTATTTTCGTTCGCTTGCTTGCCTGTTTTCGGCGCTGTAACTGTTTCTTGCTATCTCAAGAAATTTGTCTTAATATTCTATTGCTCTCTTCGTTGTCCCCTACTATTTGAAGGCATATCTATTTTATTAACATGGTGTCGTGCTCTGCAGCAAATTGCAAATGCTCTTCAGATGCTAATGCAGACTACATTGGATGCTGGCTCTGTGACAATTTTAGTCACTTAAAATGCTGTGGCCTAACTGTGCGGGTTAGAGATGCCGTCAACGCCAATGTAGGCCTTAAATGGTCGTGCGAAGCGTGCCGTGTGGGTGAATCCGATCTACGGAAAATCCACAATAAAACCAAACTCGGGTTTTATCGGATACGCACAGCTTTCTCTAATCTCCAATCTGAATTTTTGGAGATGGAGACCCAATTCAACGCCTTTACGGCTCTTAGTAAGCCACCTGCTCCTCTTAATATTCCTTTAGATTCAGTTACTACGAATCTAAAGACCACCAATCTACCATCTTCCAAGGCTTCTTCTTCTGATCTTCTAAGTCTAATTTCCCCTATACCGTCTTGCTCTTCTAGTTGCACAAAAAAAAAAAAACTATCAGCAATGTTACCGCACCGAAACCTCTTGCTGCCCCTCTTGTGCCTACTCCCATTACGAGCAATGATAACAACGTAACGGGTAATGTTTCCGCAATCATGCCTGCTAGTCAGGCACCGAGTATAAAACCTCTGATTGCGATTAAACCCAAAAAATTGGTGTTTATCTCTCGCTTGGCTCCAGACACAACCATAGAAGATGTACAATCGTACATTCTCGAAAGGATGCCTGTAAATGATTTGATAGTTAAAAAATTCAACTTCAAATTAAAGCGCGACATTTCTTCTTTCAAAATCATTCTCCCTGCAGAACAGTTTAAAGACGTTTGCGCAGCTTCTTTCTGGCCGCCCGACCTTATTGTTAAGGAGTTCACTCCAAAACAAAAAGCCGAACGACCGTCACTCTTCCCACATTGGCCGTTACATCGCCAAGTGGACCTACAACAAGTGCAAAGTCCTCAAAAAACTGAAGTTCTCTTCTCTTCATGCCTTTGAAAATGCTAGGGGACACACAAATATTCTTTCTTCCTTAATTCTTTCCTATCAAAATGTTAGAGGCCTCTGTAGTAAAATCTCTAGTCTTTATCTTCATAGTCTTGCCTTTACTTCCCAAATTATTGCCTTTACCGAAACCTGGTTAAAACCAGAGATTCTAAGCTCTGAAGTCTTTCCAGATAGGTATACAACTTACAGGATTGATCGACCTGACCGACGGGGTGGTGGAGTACTGATTGCAGTAGACTCCTCCATTATGTCGGACCTCTTACAGCCGGAGTTTCAATTCGACATCGAATTAATCTGTGTAAAACTACACTTTCCCGGTTTTTTCTTGTATATAACCTGCTCCTATATTCCGCCGTCATCGGAATTATCAGTCTACTCGCAACATTTGTCTGCAATTAAGACTATTTTTAATCTGTTATCAGACAGAGATCATTTCATAGTCCTGGGTGACTTTAATATCCCGGAATGTAATTGGACATCCATTGCGGAGGGAAACTTCCTTCTGCCCTCCCGGCAACATGATCTGTTTGATGGTTTGTTTGACATGTCTTTGTCGCAGGTTAATCATGTCAAAAACACTTTAAACAGATCGCTTGATCTATGTTTCGTCTCAGATCCTTCCAGGGTGATTTTAGACAGGGCACAACCTCTTTCCCTACCTGAAGATCCTTATCATCCCACTTTCGAAGTGAATCTCGACTTGGGTATTAGCTTTGTGGATAAAAGTGTAAAGCCGTGCAATCGCGTGCGCTGCTTTAAGAAAGCAGACTTTGAACACTTAAATTATTTAATTTCATATTGTGATTGGTCTGACTTTTATCTATCAACTGATATGTCAGTTGCTATCAATATATTTTATAAAACCCTTAACTCTGCTTTTGATATCTGTGTTCCGTTTTTCTATCCGACAAGCTCAAGTAGGCCTCCTTGGTTTACAAAAGAGTTGTCTCGCTTAAAAAACTTAAAGAGTAGCTTATTTAAGAAATACAAGCTGAAAAACTCACCGCTTGTCTTTTCCCGCTACCTAACTGCTCGGGCAAATTTTACCGTGCTTAACGCGAAGTGTTATAAAAACTATTTGACCAGATGTAGGATTCAGTTCTTTCAGAATCCTAAACAGTTTTATAGTTTTGTTAACATGAAGCGTAGGTCAGCGGGCTTTCCTTCTAAACTTATGTTCGATAACGCTGAGGCGAACACAGATCAGGCCATTGCCGATATGTTTGCCAAGTTTTTTCAAACAACTTATTCTTCCTCTACGCCAAACATTCACTCCTATCCATATGGCGTACCAAGCTCGAATGGCATCTTCACACCTTTACTGAATGAAAGTTCACTTATTAGGGATCTTCGATTGGTTAAACCAGTCTTCTCACCAGGTCCCGATGGTATCCCCGCCTGTGTACTTCGATACTGTGCCAACTCCTTATGTAAGCCATTGCTCAAACTATTTTCGCTGTCCTTAGTAACTGCCTCGTTTCCATCCATATGGAAGGAATCCTTTATCATCCCTTTACATAAAAAGGGCAGCAAGTCTGATGCAAGCAATTATAGAGGTATCTCTAAATTGTCGGCTATACCGAAATTCTTCGAGAATGTTATTACTCCTCACTTGCAGCATTTTAGTAGATCCGTTATATCCCCTTTTCAACACGGATTTGTAAAGCGTCGTTCTACCACGACAAATCTGCTTGAGCTGACATCCTTTGTGGTAAAAGGATTTCAGGAAAATCTTCAAACTGATGTCATTTATACTGATTTCAGTAAGGCATTTGACTCAGTCAACCATTCCCTTCTTGCACATAAACTAAATCTTCTCGGTTTCTCACCAAAACTTCTTAGTTGGATTGTGAGCTATTTGAGTGACAGAACCCAACGAGTCCTCTTTAAAAATACTCGTTCCTATCCCGTTCATGCCACATCTGGTGTTCCTCAGGGAAGCCACTTAGGTCCCCTGCTTTTTACACTTTTCATCAATGACCTCCCAACGGTCATACTTAACTCACGTACTCTCATGTACGCGGATGATGTCAAGCTCTGTTTTCAATTTAGAGACGACTCCTGTCATTCTCGCCTTCAATCTGACCTAGATTGTTTCTTTTCTTGGTGTCGTGCAAATCTCCTTAATCTGAACAGCTCAAAATGCAAGCTGATGACATTCTCACGTGCCTGCCCAAAGTACGTATCATACTCTCTTTGTGGTTGTACCTTGGAAAGAATTTCCCTGGTTGATGATCTAGGTGTCCGTTTGGACCGAAAACTCAAGTTTTCTGAACATATATCATCAATGGTTAATAAAGCTATGGGTGTACTCGGCTTTATTAAGAGATGGTCTAAGGAGTTTGACGATCCTTACTTAACTAAGACTCTCTTCACTTCGCTTGTTCGTCCAATTCTCGAGTACGGATCATGTGTCTGGAACCCTCAGTACACAGTTCATAGAGACCGCATTGAATCCGTACAAAAAAACTTCTTAATGTTTGCCTTGCGAGGCCTTAACTGGGATGTAAATTCAAGACTTCCTTCCTATCCTAGTAGACTTTTGTTACTTAATCTGCCTTCTCTAGCTAATCGTAGAACCATGCTTGGTGTTATATTTATTAACAACCTTATCCAAGGTGACATAGATAGTAGCGACTTACTTAGTAGACTACACTTTTCTGTCCCTGGTAGAATCACCCGTAATTACCTTCCTCTAAAACTTCCCAATTGTAGCTCGAACTATGCCCTGCATGAGCCATTCAGGGTATTATGTTCGGACTATAATAAACTATACTTAATTGTAGCTAACAATAACAACTTGATATCTAGCTTAAAATTACAACTCCTCGCCCACTTATCTAGAATTTAGTCAAACACATAATTGTCTTCTTTGTATTCATAGTAGTACTTTCAACATACTGCATGCTTTAACACTCTTACATTTGGTTACTAACACTAACTCTCCTGATCTGATTGGGTTTTTCTGGGTTTTCCCCAATCCTCTGCAACAAATGTTGGATCGGCTTTTCTTTATCCCAGTTTGCACATTTGCACAATTTTTTAATTTTTTCTTTTTTTTTTTTTTTACATTTAAGGTTTTACCTTTAATTTAAAATAACCTCTAGTTTAAAATTCAACTTAAATAATTTAAATCCAATTTTAATTGTTTCTTTACTTTTAAAAAAGTCGACTGTTCATAGTTCGACTATAAACTAAATAAATAAATAAATAAATAAATAAAAATATGTATGTATATTTGTATAAATACTTATGTAATAAAATGAACCTGCTCAAAATTTGTACCTGCTCACGCGGAATCGAGCCCCCATTCGATGGCCGCAGGATTTCATCAGTGGTTAAGTGAGCTATGTCCCGGACTCGTATCGACTGTATTCGGGGTTTGCTTGCTGCCGCGATCGAAATGTGAAAAATTTTTGTTGGTTTTCATTATATAAAATTTAAACGGTCAAAAAAAAGTTGTAAAAATTAATTTAAAAATAATAATTATTTATATTAAATGTAAATGTAAATGTATATTAAATGAAAAGTAGCGGATTTGTTGTGTACAGACATTACTCGGCTGCTACTTTCGTTTTAGTTTATTAAAATAAAAGAAATAAATAATAAGATTAATAAACATATAAAATGGAAAGAATGCAAAAAGCCGTCGCACAGGAGGAATCGAACTCGCGCCACAAAAGAAATACAAGGCTATAACAAAATTACGAACGTTGACATAAAATTTGGTGGCTGTAGCTTACATAGTTTCTGAGAAATACGCGTTCATACAGACAGACAGACAGACATAGTTAAATCGACTCGTCTGTTTATCCTGATTCAGAATATATTTAGTTTATGGGGTGGGAGATGCCTCTTTCCACCTGTTACGCACATTTTCTATATTAATTGCCCATTTTTATTAAAAACACCGAACCCCCTTTCATTGGATTTGGTACGCATTACACAAATGCGTTGTTGATTTATTTTCAATATAATATATATTATTAAAAATTATAAAAAATATGCAACATAATGCTTTGTATTCAATAGTAGTATTTAAGTATCAATAGAAGGAACAACAATTTAATATATACAATGAATATTCTATCTCAGTGCTTATGCCTTACCAAAGCTATCCCAATACAATAACAAATCAAGAATGGAATGGTTGATACCTATGAATACATTTTGGCAGTGAACATAGTACATCCTCGATAGTATAGTAGTTAGTATAGATTTAATTCGCTGTCGGGGGGATGTGTGTGAAAGAAATTTTTGTTTTTTAATTAATTTACCATCATAAATTTTGCGTTATATACATTTTTGTTTTCATAACTAAAAATAAAATTCAAAGATTTAAAAAATAATTCGTAACACTCTCCCCGACGGGGAATTGAACACCGGTCTCCCGCGTGACAGGCGGCGATACTAACCACTATACTATCGAGGATGCCAATCGTTAATTGTCCAATGTGTTATCTGAAAACGGTGTTACCAATTCCAAGTGAAAAGATGCAAACCAGTTCACTGTATAAGGCCATGGATTCTATATATAAACTAAATATAAGTATGTATTTGTATTTATTATATTTGAAGAAAACGAGAGCAGCAGTCGAGCCGCATGCGACATGGACTATTGGGTTTTTCGGAACGAATATGTGCGTAACAGGCGGAAAGAGGCATCTCCGACCCCATAAACTAAAAATATTCTTCGACTTATGTTGCCATAAAAAGTATCTAATTGTATGATACTAATCGCAATCTACAAATTAATCATAACCACTGCAGTACGCTGCCACATTGCATAAATTTTCGATACGTTGCCAATAATTTATCGCCGCAATTTACTAGCGCGCGAATGACTGCAAAATGCGGTGTGAGCAGTATATATCGGTATTTCTTTATAAATTTTAAATTGGCTAATATCGATAACTCGCAAATAAGTAATAATAAGTAATTCAAATTAATAATTATTTAATTGCATTTTATGGTTTTGTATTTTTTACTGACCCTAAAATATGAATTATTAAATAATAATCATATGTGCACGTACGCATATTATGAATATTATGAATATGTACACATGCATGTAAATACTTGCATACATTCATATCGATCTGCCACGCCACCTATTGGTTGAGTGTTAGCATCTATGCACAAAAGAAGAACTGAGAAACAGCTCGCGCTAGGCGCTCGCATCGTTCATCCTTTTCTCTTCTGCACAGGTAATATAGTTATGACGTCATCGACAACTTGTTTAGTGGTCGGAGGGTCGAAATGGTCAATCTTGTAACTTCAGTGTTCATTGTCCGATCCGGTTGCAACTTGGAGGATAAGTTCATATATTGTAGTATTTATCTATATACATATGTACATACATATATGCTAAAGCAGAATGTTAAGAAATGAGTACTTCTAATGTAAATCGCAATGTAAATCAAATTTGTCGGTTTGCGGGGGCGGTAGTCGTGTTATTCCAAATTGTAAATAAACTTGTTCTGCGTTTGGTATACAAGAATCTTCATGCTAAATTTGGTGTCCCTAGCTTTTGTAATAGCTGAAATCGGCGCGTTCATCCAGACAGACGGACAGACAGAGGAAATGGCTCAATAAACTCCGCTAGTTAGCCTGAGCAAGAATATATATACTTTGTGGGATCTACCACGTCTCCTTCCGCCTGTTACATACATTTGCACAAAGTTGGTATAACCTTTTTTGACCATTTTCAATGGTTGAAGGGTATAACAATTTAATAAAGTTGAATATTATTATTATTAATATTATTTTATTTAAATATCTACTATTACGATTAATTCGCTATAAATTATTAATTCGTAATGAAAATTGCGTTTTATTTTGATTTAAATTTCGAGTGGGTATAATATGTTCGAACGACACGCACAAATTTAATTGACGAACAGAAGAAGAAGAACGCATAGACAATGCAAAAACGAATAGACAAGTGTCGTAAGCATTAGACTAAGAGAGAAAGCAATTAGTATTTAGTATTTGCTTCTTCTTGATTTTTTGGCATGAGTTAAAAATGCATATTGTGTCTTCTCGCTCTATCTAATGTCTATATGTATGTACATATGTCAATATGTAGACATGGATGTAAAAACTTGCATAGATTCAGATCGATCTACCACGTCACCTATTGGTTGTTTACAAATGTATATATGTATGTACGTACACAAATTAAGTATGTATGAGTCTTAACTTATGTATATGCACATGTATTTTTGCTAATTGACAAGTGCATGGAAAAGAATAATCGAGAAACAGCTCGCGCTACCCGCTCGGATCGTTCTTCCCTTTCTTTTCTGCACAAGAAATAATTGTGACATCATCGACCATTTGACGCTTGCTGCCGCGATCGAATTGTGAACTGTTGTTGTTGATTTTCATTGAAAACAAATTTTAACGTGTGCCAAAATGCGTTACATTTGCTTCTAAGAATGCATATTGTCTTCTCGCTCTGTCTAATGTCTCCACGCATGTGTAAAAGCTTAATATCATATGTATGTATATTTGTATAAATACTTATGTAATAAAATGAGGGGCAAAAAATGACAAAAATAATAAAATGAAATATATCAAAATATATAAAATAAATATGAAAACACAAAATTTGAACCTGCTCACCCGGAATCGAGCCCCCATTCGATGGCCGCAGGAGTTTATCAGTGGTTAAGTGAGCTATGTCCCGGACTCGTATCGACCGTATTTGGGGTTTGCTTGCTGCCGCGGTCGAAATGTGAAATATTTTTGTTGGTTTTCATTATATAAAAATAAAAATTTGTAAACATTAATTTAAAAATAATAATTATTTATATTAAATGTAAATGTATATTAAATGAAACGTAGGATTTCGGCTGCTACTTTCGTTTTAGTTTATTAGAATAAAAGAAATAAATAATAAGATTAATAAACATATAAAATGGAAAGAATGCAAAAAGCCGTCGCACAGGAGGAATCGAACTCGCGCCACAAAAGAAATACAAAGATTTAACAAAATTACGTCGGCCTCTCTAACCACTCAGCTTTTGCCTCTTCTATTGCTTAGCCATTTCAGTTACCACCGGCCGATAGCAAATACAAAGTACAATATTATTTCACAAAACGCTCGTGGCAAGGTATTTATCATGTGTGATATTCAACTTTGGTTGTTAAGTTAATATTGTTAAATCTCAACAGATATTACTTATTTACAGAGACGGAAAAAGGAGTGTCGGAATTTCAAAAAATTTTGAAACATTGCACTACACGAACGTTGTTATAAAATTTGGTGGCTCTAGCTTACATAGTTTCTGAGATATACATATGTACATACGCGTTCATACAGACAGACAGACAGACATAGTTAAATCGACTCGTCTGTTGATCCTGATTCAGAATATATTTAGTTTATGGAGTGGGAGATGCCTATCTCAGTGCTTATGCCTTACCAAAGCTATCCCAATACAATAACAAATCAAGAATGGAATGGTTGATACCTATGAATACATTTTGGCAGTGAACATAGTACATCCTGGATAGTATAGTAGTTAGTATAGATTTAATTCGCTGTCGGGGGGATGTGTGTGAAAGAAATTTTTGTTTTTTAATTAATTTATCATCATAATTTTTGCGTTATATACATTTTTGTTTTCATAACTAAAAATAAAACTCAAAGATTTAAAAATAATTCGTAACACACTCCCCGACGGGGAATTGAACCCCGGTCTCCCGCGTGACAGGCGGGGATACTAACCACTATACTATCGAGGACGTCAATCTTAGTTATCCAATGTGTTATCTGAAAACGGCACCAATTCCAAGTGAAAAGATGCAAACCAGTTCACTGTATAAGGCCATGGATTCTATATATAAACTAAACACAAGTTTGTATTTGTATTTATTATATTTGAAGAAAACGAGAGCAACAGTCGAGCCGCACGCGACATGGACTATTGGTTTTTTCGGAACGAATATGTGCGTAACAGGCGGAAAGACTTATGTTGCCATAAAAAGTATCTAATTGTATGATAGTAATCGCAATCTACAAATTAATCATAACACTGCAGTACGCTGCACAGTGGTCGGGCTTGTATGGAGCGGCGGCCATAAATACTTCTTGTGGAGATATCACTATGAAATTTTTACAGTAAATCTAGAAAAATATATAAAAAATATTGTGTAAAAATTATTCAAATCGGACGACTATATCATATAGCTCCCATAGGAACGAATGGAAAATTTGTAGGGAAAAAATTATTGAGTATCCAGTTCTCAACATATTTTCATAGAATTTGAGGCATGGCCATTTTGTATTATTCTAGAATTCTTGTTTTAATTTTATCAAAATCGGACCATAGCTGCCCTATAAATGATTGCCATAAGGTTGTGCTTATATAAGGAAAGCGCCTTAGAATACTTTTAGTAGTCAAATCAGTATATTACAACAATAAGCGAAAATAAATTTAAATGAATTTATTATACATACATTTTTTTTATTACAAAACTTAACAATAAAAGTTTTATAATTATACAAAAAAGTTAGAAGTAAAATTATTCTATGTTTTCATCAAGTAACTCAATTACTGATTTAAGGAGTTTACTTTTGTTTACAAGGAAGTTTCCTTTGACCCGAAATAAAAGGATCGGAACTTAAAAAGAACCTATTAAATAAATTAAATTAAATAAATTAAATAAGAATAAAACTTCTTCAACATTAGGTATTGAATGCACAGTTTGCGGTCGGAGATTAGACGATCGCAAAACTGAAACGGCAGTTTCATCAAGTTTTGCAAGATTCGCTATTCGACGACGCTTTGTTCTCTTTGAACATTCTGCAAAATCATTTTTCGGTCGCCCACGATCAGCAGCCTTAACCATTTCTTTAGAAAAACAAGCTGGTTTCACAATAACATTTTCTTCAGTGTTCAGCCAATTCGATTGATATTTTTCAAAAAAAACTCTTATTACGCCTGTATTTACCCATGAACTCAATTATTTTCTTACAAATGTAACCAATGAGTTTGAGTCTGAGTTTTTTCATTTATTTCACAAAAACGATTTAAAATATTAGTTCATTATTTCTAAATGGATTTAAAGTAAATACCTTTAGCTTTAAATTTCATTTTAAATGAATAAAATCCGTTCGCTAATCTTGACGTTTGAACTCTTTGAAGTTTGGCTTTGAATGAAAATAAGCACGCATGCAATTTTTGCCTTGCAAAAGAACAGTTTTTCACAACTTTGAAAGCTATTTTTAGCAGGAACCGTTAGATTTCGAGCGAAAACCCCTGGAAAAGGTTGGACATTTAACAGGTAATTTGGTTACTTTTTACCTAATTATTTTGACTTAGATTTTTTGATTTATGTCCTATGGGCGCCACCTGTGTGCGTTGCCACTAAATTTATCGCCGCATGACTGCAAAATGCGGTTTGAGCAGTATATATCGGTATTTCTTTATAAATTTAAAATTGGCCAATATCGATAACTTGCAAAATATCAAGTAATTAAAATTAATATTTATTTAATTGCATTTTATGGTTTTGTATTTTTTACTGACCCTAAATTAATAAATAATAATCATATGTGCACGTACGCATATTATGAATATGTACACATGCATGTAAATACTTGCATACATTCATATCGATCTGCCACGCCACCTATTGGTTGAGTGTTAGCATCTATGCACAAAAGAAGAACCGAGAAACAGCTCGCGCTACGCTCTCGCATCGTTCGTTCTTTTCTTTCCTGCACAGGTAATATAGTTATGACGTCATCGACCATTTGACGCTTGCTGCCGCGATCGACATGTGAACTGTTCTTGTTGATTTTCATTGAAAACAAATTTTAGCGTGTGCCAAAATTCGTTACATTTGCTTCTAAGAATGCATATTGTCTTCTCGCTCTGTCTAATGTCTCCACGCATGTGTAAAAGCTTAATATCATATGTATGTATATTTGTATAAATACTTATGTAATAAAATGAGGGGCAAAAAATGACAAAAATAATAAAATGAAATATATCAAAATATATAAAATAAATATGAAAACACAAAATTTGTCCCTGCTCACCCGCGGAATCGAGCCCCCATTCGATGGCCGCAGGAGTTTATCAGTGGTTAAGTGAGCTACGTCCCGGACTCGTATCGACTGTATTCCGGGTTTGCTTGCTGCCGCGATCGAAATGTGAAATATTTTTGTTGGTTTTCATTATATAAAATTTAAGCGGTCAATAAAAATTTGTAAAAATAATTTAAAAATAATAATTATTTATATTAAATGTAAATGTAAATGTAAATGTATATTAAGTGAAAAGTAGCGGATTTGTTTTGTACAGACATTACTCGGCTGCTACTTTCGTTTTAGTTTATTAGAATAAAATAAATAAATAATAAGATTAATAAACATATAAAACGGAAAGAATGCAAAAAGCCGTCGCACAGGAGGGGAATCGAACTCGCGCCACAAAAGAAATACAAGGCTATAACAAAAATTACGTCGGCCACTCTAACCACTCAGCTTTTGCCTCTTCTATTGCTTAGATATTTCAGTTACCACCGGCCGATAGCAAATACAAAGTACAATATTATTTCACAAAACGCTCGTGGCAAGCTATTTGTCATGTGTGATATTCAACTTTGGTTGTTAAGTTAATATTGTTGAATCTCAACAGATATTACTAATTTACAGAGGCGGGAAAAAGAGTGTCGCAATATCAAAAAAATTTTGAAACACTGCAATATACATGAACGTTGTTATAAAATTTGGTGGCTCTAGCTTAAATAGTTTCTGAGATATACGCGTTCATACAGACAGACAGACAGACATAGTTAAATCGACTCGTCTGTTGATCCTGATTCAGAATATATTTAGTTTATGGGGTGGGAGATGCCTCTTTCCGCCTGTTACGCACATTTTCTATATTTAATTGCCCATTTTTATTAAAAACACCGAACCCCCTTTCATTGGATTACACAAATGCATTACACAAATGCGTTGTTGATTTATTTTCAATATAATATATATTATTAAAAATTATATAAAATATGCAACATAATGCTTTGTATTCAATAGTAGTATTTAAGTATCAATAGAAGGAACAACAATTTAATATATACTATGAATGTACTATCTCAGTGCTTATACCTTACAAAAGCTATCCCAATACAATAACAAATCAAGAATGGAATGGTTGATACCTATGACTACATTTTGGCAGTGAACATAGTACATCCTCGATAGTATAGGAGTTAGTATAATGTTTTTTAATTAATTTATCATCACCGTAATATAATTTTTGCGTTGTATACATGGGGCTTGTTTTCATAACTAAAAATAAAATTCAAAGATTTAAAAATAATTCGTAACACTCTCTCCGACGGGGAATTGAACACCGGTCTTCGGTTAATCCAATCCAATGTGTTATCTGAAAACGGCACCAATTCCAAGTGAAAAGATGCAAACCAGTTCACTGTATAAGACCATGGATTCTATATACAAACTAAATACAAGTTTGTATTTGTATTTATTATATTTGAAGAAAACGAGAGCAACAGTCGAGCCGCACGCGACATGGGCTATTGGGTTTTTCGGAACGGATATGTGCGTAAGAGGCGGAAAGAGGCATCTCCGACCCCATAAACTAAATATATTCTTCGACTTATGTTGCCATAAAAAGTATCTAATTGTATGATACTAATCGCAATCTACAAATTAATCATAACACTGCAGTACGCTGCCACATTGCATAAATTTCGATACGTTGCACAGTGGTCGGGCTTGTATGGAGCGGCGGCTATAAATACTTCTTGTGGAGATATCACTATGAAATTTTTACAGTAAATCTAGAAAAATATATAAAAAATATTGTGTAAAAATTATTCAAATCGGACGACTATATCATATAGCTCCCATAGGAACGAATGGAAAATTTGTAGGGAAAAAATTATTGAGTATCCAGTTCTCAACATATTTTCATAGAATTTGAGGCATGGCCATTTTGTATTATTCTAGAATTCTTGTTTTAATTTTATCAAAATCGGACCATAGCTGCCCTATAAATGATTGCCATAAGGTTGTGCTTATATAAGGAAAGCGCCTTAGAATACTTTTAGTAGTCAAATCAGTATATTACAACAATAAGCGAAAATAAATTTAAATGAATTTATTATACATACATTTTTTTTATTACAAAACTTAACAATAAAAGTTTTATAATTATACAAAAAAGTTAGAAGTAAAATTATTCTATGTTTTCATCAAGTAACTCAATTACTGATTTAAGGAGTTTACTTTTGTTTACAAGGAAGTTTCCTTTGACCCGAAATAAAAGGATCGGAACTTAAAAAGAACCTATTAAATAAATTAAATTAAATAAATTAAATAAGAATAAAACTTCTTCAACATTAGGTATTGAATGCACAGTTTGCGGTCGGAGATTAGACGATCGCAAAACTGAAACGGCAGTTTCATCAAGTTTTGCAAGATTCGCTATTCGACGACGCTTTGTTCTCTTTGAACATTCTGCAAAATCATTTTTCGGTCGCCCACGATCAGCACCCTTAACCATTTCTTTAGAAAAACAAGCTGGTTTCACAATAACATTTTCTTCAGTGTTCAGCCAATTCGATTGATATTTTTCAAGAAAAACTCTTATTACGCCTGTATTTACCCATGAACTTAATTATTTTCTTACAAATGTAACCAATGAGTTTGAGTCTGAGTTTTTTCATTTATTTCACAAAAACGATTTAAAATATTAGTTCATTATTTCTAAATGGATTTAAAGTAAATACCTTTAGCTTTAAATTTCATTTTAAATGAATAAAATCCGTTCACTAATCTTGACGTTTGAACTCTTTGAAGTTTGGCTTTGAATGAAAATAAGCACGCATGCAATTTTTGCCTTGCAAAAGAACAGTTGTTCACAACTTTGAAAGCTATTTTTAGCAGGAACCGTTAGATTTCGAGCGAAAACCCCTGGAAAAGGTTGGACATTTAACAGGTAATTTGGTTACTTTTTACCTAATTATTTTGACTTAGATTTTTTTGATTTATGTCCTATGGGCGCCACCTGTGTGCGTTGCCACTAAATTTATCGCCGCATGACTGCAAAATGCGGTTTGAGCAGTATATATCGGTATTTCTTTATAAATTTTAAATTGGCCAATATCGATAACTTGCAAAATATCAAGTAATTAAAATTAATATTTATTTAATTGCATTTTATGGTTTTGTATTTTTTACTGACCCTAAATTAATAAATAATAATCATATGTGCACGTACGCATATTATGAATATGTACACATGCATGTAAATACTTGCATACATTCATATCGATCTGCCACGCCACCTATTGGTTGAGTGTTAGCATCTATGCACAAAAGAAGAACCGAGAAACAGCTCGCGCTACGCTCTCGCATCGTTCGTTCTTTTCTTTCCTGCACAGGTAATATAGTTATGACGTCATCGACCATTTGACGCTTGCTGCCGCGATCGACATGTGAACTGTTCTTGTTGATTTTCATTGAAAACAAATTTTAGCGTGTGCCAAAATTCGTTACATTTGCTTCTAAGAATGCATATTGTCTTCTCGCTCTGGCTAATGTCTCCACGCATGTGTAAAAGCTTAATATCATATGTATGTATATTTGTATAAATACTTATGTAATAAAATGAGGGACAAAAAATGACAAAAATAATAAAATGAAATATATCAAAATATATAAAATAAATTTGAAAACACAAAATTTGTCCCTGCTCACCCGCGGAATCGAGCCCCCATTCGATGGCCGCAGGAGTTTATCAGTGGTTAAGTGAGCTACGTCCCGGACTCGTATCGACTGTATTCCGGGTTTGCTTGCTGCCGCGATCGAAATGTGAAATATTTTTGTTGGTTTTCATTATATAAAATTTAAGCGGTCAATAAAAATTTGTAAAAATAATTTAAAAATAATAATTATTTATATTAAATGTAAATGTAAATGTAAATGTATATTAAGTGAAAAGTAGCGGATTTGTTTTGTACAGACATTACTCGGCTGCTACTTTCGTTTTAGTTTATTAGAATAAAAGAAATAAATAATAAGATTAATAAACATATAAAACGGAAAGAATGCAAAAAGCCGTCGCACAGGAGGGGAATCGAACTCGCGCCACAAAAGAAATACAAGGCTATAACAAAAATTACGTCGGCCACTCTAACCACTCAGCTTTTGCCTCTTCTATTGCTTAGATATTTCAGTTACCACCGGCCGATAGCAAATACAAAGTACAATATTATTTCACAAAACGCTCGTGGCAAGCTATTTGTCATGTGTGATATTCAACTTTGGTTGTTAAGTTAATATTGTTGAATCTCAACAGATATTACTAATTTACAGAGGCGGGAAAAGGAGTGTCGCAATATCAAAAAAATTTTGAAACACTGCAATATACATGAACGTTGTTATAAAATTTGGTGGCTCTAGCTTAAATAGTTTCTGAGATATACGCGTTCATACAGACAGACAGTCAGACATAGTTAAATCGACTCGTCTGTTGATCCTGATTCAGTATATATTTAGTTTATGGGGTGGGAGATGCCTCTTTCCGCCTGTTACGCACATTTTCTATATTTAATTGCCCATTTTTATTAAAAACACCGAACCCCCTTTCATTGGATTACACAAATGCATTACACAAATGCGTTGTTGATTTATTTTCAATATAATATATATTATTAAAAATTATAAAAAATATGCAACATAATGCTTTGTATTCAATAGTAGTATTTAAGTATCAATAGAAGGAACAACAATTTAATATATACTATGAATGTACTATCTCAGTGCTTATACCTTACAAAAGCTATCCCAATACAATAACAAATCAAGAATGGAATGGTTGATACCTATGACTACATTTTGGCAGTGAACATAGTACATCCTCGATAGTATAGGAGTTAGTATAATGTTTTTTAATTAATTTATCATCACCGTAATATAATTTTTGCGTTGTATACATGGGGCTTGTTTTCATAACTAAAAATAAAATTCAAAGATTTAAAAATAATTCGTAACACTCTCTCCGACGGGGAATTGAACACCGGTCTCCGGTTAATCCAATCCAATGTGTTATCTGAAAACGGCACCAATTCCAAGTGAAAAGATGCAAACCAGTTCACTGTATAAGACCATGGATTCTATATACAAACTAAATACAAGTTTGTATTTGTATTTATTATATTTGAAGAAAACGAGAGCAACAGTCGAGCCGCACGCGACATGGGCTATTGGGTTTTTCGGAACGGATATGTGCGTAAGAGGCGGAAAGAGGCATCTCCGACCCCATAAACTAAATATATTCTTCGACTTATGTTGCCATAAAAAGTATCTAATTGTATGATACTAATCGCAATCTACAAATTAATCATAACACTGCAGTACGCTGCCACATTGCATAAATTTCGATACGTTGCACAGTGGTCGGGCTTGTATGGAGCGGCGGCCATAAATACTTCTTGTGGAGATATCACTATGAAATTTTTACAGTAAATGTAGAAAAATATATAAAATATATTGTGTAAAAATTATTCAAATCGGATGACTATATCATATAGCTCCCATAGGAACGATTGGAAAATTTTTAGGGAAAAAATTATAGAGTATCCAGTTCTCAACATATTTTCATAGAATTTGAGGCATGGCCATTTTGTATTATTCTAGAATTCTTGTTTTAATTTTATCAAAATCGGACCATAGCTGCCCTATAAATGATTGCCATAAGGTTGTGCTTATATAAGGAAAGCGCCTTAGAATACTTTTAGTAGTAAAATCAGTATATTACAACAATAAACGAAAATAAATTTAAATGAATTTATTATACATACATTTTTTTTATTACGAAACTTAACAATAAAAGTTTTATAATTATACAAAAAAGTTAGAAGTAAAATTATTCTATGTTTTCATCAAGTAACTCAATTACTGATTTAAGGAGTTTACTTTTGTTTACAAGGAAGTTTCCTTTGACCCGAAATAAAAGGATCGGTACTTAAAAGTAACCTATTAAATAAATTAAATTAAATAAATTAAATAAGGATAAAACTTCTTCAACATTAGGTATTGAATGCACAGTTTGCGGTCGGAGATTAGACGATCGCAAAACTGAAACGGCAGTTTCATCAAGTTTTGCAAGATTTGCTATTCGACGACGCTTTGTTCTCTTTGAACATTCTGCAAAATCATATTTCGGTCGCCCACGATCAGCACCCTTAACCATTTCTTTAGAAAAACAAGCTGGTTTCACAATAACATCTTCTTCAGTGTTCAGCCAATTCGATTGATATTTTTCAAAAAAAAACTCTTATTACGCCTGTATTTACCCATGAACTCAATTATTTTCTTACAAATGTAACCAATGAGTTTGAGTCTGAGTTTTTTCATTTATTTCACAAAAACGATTTAAAATATTAGTTTATTATTTCTAAATGGATTTAAAGTAAATACCTTTAGCTTTAAATTTCATTTTAAATGAATAAAATCCGTTCACTAATCTTGACGTTTGAACTCTTTGAAGTTTGGCTTTGAATGAAAATAAGCACGCATGCAATTTTTGCCTTGCAAAGGAACAGTTGTTCACAACTTTGAAAGCTATTTTTAGCAGGAACCGTTAGATTTCGAGCGAAAACCCCTGGAAAAGGTTGGACATTTAACAGGTAATTTGGTTACTTTTTACCTAATTATTTTGACTTAGATTTTTTGATTTATGTCCTATGGGCGCCACCTGTGTGCGTTGCCACTAAATTTATCGCCGCATGACTGCAAAATGCGGTTTGAGCAGTATATATCGGTATTTCTTTATAAATTTAAAATTGGCCAATATCGATAACTTGCAAAATATCAAGTAATTAAAATTAATATTTATTTAATTGCATTTTATGGTTTTGTATTTTTTACTGACCCTAAATTAATAAATAATAATCATATGTGCACGTACGCATATTATGAATATGTACACATGCATGTAAATACTTACATACATTCATATCGATCTGCCACGCCACCTATTGGTTGAGTGTTAGCATCTATGCACAAAAGAAGAACCGAGAAACAGCTCGCGCTACGCTCTCGCATCGTTCGTTCTTTTCTTTCCTGCACAGGTAATATAGTTATGACGTCATCGACCATTTGACGCTTGCTGCCGCGATCGACATGTGAACTGTTCTTGTTGATTTTCATTGAAAACAAATTTTAGCGTGTGCCAAAATTCGTTACATTTGCTTCTAAGAATGCATATTGTCTTCTCGCTCTGTCTAATGTCTCCACGCATGTGTAAAAGCTTAATATCATATGTATGTATATTTGTATAAATACTTATGTAATAAAATGAGGGGCAAAAAATGACAAAAATAATAAAATGAAATATATCAAAATAAATATGAAAACACAAAATTTGTCCCTGCTCACCCGCGGAATCGAGCCCCCACTCGATGGCCGCAGGAGTTTATCAGTGGTTAAGTGAGCTACGTCCCGGACTCGTATCGACTGTATTCCGGGTTTGCTTGCTGCCGCGATCGAAATGTGAAATATTTTTGTTGGTTTTCATTATATAAAATTTAAGCGGTCAATAAAAATTTGTAAAAATAATTTAAAAATAATAATTATTTATATTAAATGTAAATGTAAATGTAAATGTATATTAAGTGAAAAGTAGCGGATTTGTTTTGTACAGACATTACTCGGCTGCTACTTTCGTTTTAGTTTATTAGAATAAAATAAATAAATAATAAGATTAATAAACATATAAAACGGAAAGAATGCAAAAAGCCGTCGCACAGGAGGGGAATCGAACTCGCGCCACAAAAGAAATACAAGGCTATAACAAAAATTACGTCGGCCACTCTAACCACTCAGCTTTTGCCTCTTCTATTGCTTAGATATTTCAGTTACCACCGGCCGATAGCAAATACAAAGTACAATATTATTTCACAAAACGCTCGTGGCAAGCTATTTGTCATGTGTGATATTCAACTTTGGTTGTTAAGTTAATATTGTTGAATCTCAACAGATATTACTAATTTACAGAGGCGGGAAAAGGAGTGTCGCAATATCAAAAAAATTTTGAAACACTGCAATATACATGAACGTTGTTTTAAAATTTGGTGGCTCTAGCTTAAATAGTTTCTGAGATATACGCGTTCATACAGACAGACAGACAGACATAGTTAAATCGACTCGTCTGTTGATCCTGATTCAGAATATATTTAGTTTATGGGGTGGGAGATGCCTCTTTCCGCCTGTTACGCACATTTTCTATATTTAATTGCCCATTTTTATTAAAAACACCGAACCCCCTTTCATTGGATTACACAAATGCATTACACAAATGCGTTGTTGATTTATTTTCAATATAATATATATTATTAAAAATTATATAAAATATGCAACATAATGCTTTGTATTCAATAGTAGTATTTAAGTATCAATAGAAGGAACAACAATTTAATATATACTATGAATGTACTATCTCAGTGCTTATACCTTACAAAAGCTATCCCAATACAATAACAAATCAAGAATGGAATGGTTGATACCTATGACTACATTTTGGCAGTGAACATAGTACATCCTCGATAGTATAGGAGTTAGTATAATGTTTTTTAATTAATTTATCATCACCGTAATATAATTTTTGCGTTGTATACATGGGGCTTGTTTTCATAACTAAAAATAAAATTCAAAGATTTAAAAATAATTCGTAACACTCTCTCCGACGGGGAATTGAACACCGGTCTTCGGTTAATCCAATCCAATGTGTTATCTGAAAACGGCACCAATTCCAAGTGAAAAGATGCAAACCAGTTCACTGTATAAGACCATGGATTCTATATACAAACTAAATACAAGTTTGTATTTGTATTTATTATATTTGAAGAAAACGAGAGCAACAGTCGAGCCGCACGCGACATGGGCTATTGGGTTTTTCGGAACGGATATGTGCGTAACAGGCGGAAAGAGGCATCTCCGACCCCATAAACTAAATATATTCTTCGACTTATGTTGCCATAAAAAGTATCTAATTGTATGATACTAATCGCAATCTACAAATTAATCATAACACTGCAGTACGCTGCCACATTGCATAAATTTCGATACGTTGCACAGTGGTCGGGCTTGTATGGAGCGGCGGCCATAAATACTTCTTGTGGAGATATCACTATGAAATTTTTACAGAAAATGTAGAAAAATATATAAAAAATATTGTGTAAAAATTATTCAAATCGGATGACTATATCATATAGCTCCCATAGGAACGATTGGAAAATTTTTAGGGAAAAAATTATAGAGTATCCAGTTCTCAACATATTTTCATAGAATTTGAGGTATGGCCATTTTGTATTATTCTAGAATTCTTGTTTTAATTTTATCAAAATCGGACCATAGCTGCCCTATAAATGATTGCCATAAGGTTGTGCTTATATAAGGAAAGCGCCTTAGAATACTTTTAGTAGTAAAATCAGTATATTACAACAATAAACGAAAATAAATTTAAATGAATTTATTATACATACATTTTTTTTTTACGAAACTTAACAATAAAAGTTTTATAATTATACAAAAAAAGTTAGAAGTAAAATTATTCTATGTTTTCATCAAGTAACTCAATTACTGATTTAAGGAGTTTACTTTTGTTTACAAGGAAGTTTCCTTTGACCCGAAATAAAAGGATCGGTACTTAAAAGTAACCTATTAAATAAATTAAATTAAATAAATTAAATAAGGATAAAACTTCTTCAACATTAGGTATTGAATGCACAGTTTGCGGTCGGAGATTAGACGATCGCAAAACTGAAACGGCAGTTTCATCAAGTTTTGCAAGATTCGCTATTCGACGACGCTTTGTTCTCTTTGAACATTCTGCAAAATCATATTTCGGTCGCCCACGATCAGCACCCTTAACCATTTCTTTAGAAAAACAAGCTGGTTTCACAATAACATCATTTTCTTCAGTGTTCAGCCAATTCGATTGATATTTTTCAAAAAAAAACTCTTATTACGCCTGTATTTACCCATGAACTCAATTATTTTCTTACAAATGTAACCAATGAGTTTGAGTCTGAGTTTTTTCATTTATTTCACAAAAACGATTTAAAATATTAGTTTATTATTTCTAAATGGATTTAAAGTAAATACCTTTAGTATTAAATTTCATTTTAAATGAATAAAATCCGTTCACTAATCTTGACGTTTGAACTCTTTGAAGTTTGGCTTTGAATGAAAATAAGCACGCATGCAATTTTTGCCTTGCAAAAGAACAGTTGTTCACAACTTTGAAAGCTATTTTTAGCAGGAACCGTTAGATTTCGAGCGAAAACCCCTGGAAAAGGTTGGACATTTAACAGGTAATTTGGTTACTTTTTACCTAATTATTTTGACTTAGATTTTTTGATTTATGTCCTATGGGCGCCACCTGTGTGCGTTGCCACTAAATTTATCGCCGCATGACTGCAAAATGCGGTTTGAGCAGTATATATCGGTATTTCTTTATAAATTTTAAATTGGCCAATATCGATAACTTGCAAAATATCAAGTAATTAAAATTAATATTTATTTAATTGCATTTTATGGTTTTGTATTTTTTACTGACCCTAAATTAATAAATAATAATCATATGTGCACGTACGCATATTATGAATATGTACACATGCATTATGACGTCATCGACCATTTGACGCTTGCTGCCGCGATCGACATGTGAACTGTTCTTGTTGATTTTCATTGAAAACAAATTTTAGCGTGTGCCAAAATTCGTTACATTTGCTTCTAAGAATGCATATTGTCTTCTCGCTCTGTCTAATGTCTCCACGCATGTGTAAAAGCTTAATATCATATTTATGTATATTTGTATAAATACTTATGTAATAAAATGAGGGGCAAAAAATGACAAAAATAATAAAATGAAATATATAAAAATATATAAAATTAAATATGAAAACACAAAATTTGTCCCTGCTCACCCGCGGAATCGAGCCCCCATTCGATGGCCGCAGGAGTTTATCAGTGGTTAAGTGAGCTACGTCCCGGACTCGTATCGACTGTATTCCGGGTTTGCTTGCTGCCGCGATCGAAATGTGAAATATTTTTGTTGGTTTTCATTATATAAAATTTAAGCGGTCAATAAAAATTTGTAAAAATAATTTAAAAATAATAATTATTTATATTAAATGTAAATGTAAATGTAAATGTATATTAAGTGAAAAGTAGCGGATTTGTTTTGTACAGACATTACTCGGCTGCTACTTTCGTTTTAGTTTATTAGAATAAAATAAATAAATAATAAGATTAATAAACATATAAAACGGAAAGAATGCAAAAAGCCGTCGCACAGGAGGGGAATCGAACTCGCGCCACAAAAGAAATACAAGGCTATAACAAAAATTACGTCGGCCACTCTAACCACTCAGCTTTTGCCTCTTCTATTGCTTAGATATTTCAGTTACCACCGGCCGATAGCAAATACAAAGTACAATATTATTTCACAAAACGCTCGTGGCAAGCTATTTGTCATGTGTGATATTCAACTTTGGTTGTTAAGTTAATATTGTTGAATCTCAACAGATATTACTAATTTACAGAGGCGAGAAAAGGAGTGTCGCAATATCAAAAAAATTTTGAAACACTGCAATATACATGAACGTTGTTATAAAATTTGGTGGCTCTAGCTTAAATAGTTTCTGAGATATACGCGTTCATACAGACAGACAGTCAGACATAGTTAAATCGACTCGTCTGTTGATCCTGATTCAGAGTATATTTAGTTTATGGGGTGGGAGATGCCTCTTTCCGCCTGTTACGCACATTTTCTATATTTAATTGCCCATTTTTATTAAAAACACCGAACCCCCTTTCATTGGATTACACAAATGCATTACACAAATGCGTTGTTGATTTATTTTCAATATAATATATATTATTAAAAATTATAAAAAATATGCAACATAATGCTTTGTATTCAATAGTAGTATTTAAGTATCAATAGAAGGAACAACAATTTAATATATACTATGAATGTACTATCTCAGTGCTTATACCTTACAAAAGCTATCCCAATACAATAACAAATCAAGAATGGAATGGTTGATACCTATGACTACATTTTGGCAGTGAACATAGTACATCCTCGATAGTATAGGAGTTAGTATAATGTTTTTTAATTAATTTATCATCACCGTAATATAATTTTTGCGTTATATACATGGGGCTTGTTTTCATAACTAAAAATAAAATTCAAAGATTTAAAAATAATTCGTAACACTCTCTCCGACGGGGAATTGAACACCGGTCTCCGGTTAATCCAATCCAATGTGTTATCTGAAAACGGCACCAATTCCAAGTGAAAAGATGCAAACCAGTTCACTGTATAAGACCATGGATTCTATATACAAACTAAATACAAGTTTGTATTTGTATTTATTATATTTGAAGAAAACGAGAGCAACAGTCGAGCCGCACGCGACATGGGCTATTGGGTTTTTCGGAACGGATATGTGCGTAACAGGCGGAAAGAGGCATCTCCGACCCCATAAACTAAATATATTCTTCGACTTATGTTGCCATAAAAAGTATCTAATTGTATGATACTAATCGCAATCTACAAATTAATCATAACACTGCAGTACGCTGCCACATTGCATAAATTTCGATACGTTGCACAGTGGTCGGGCTTGTATGGAGCGGCGGCTATAAATACTTCTTGTGGAGATATCACTATGAAATTTTTACAGTAAATCTAGAAAAATATATAAAATATATTGTGTAAAAATTATTCAAATCGGATGACTATATCATATAGCTCCCATAGGAACGATTGGAAAATTTTTAGGGAAAAAATTATAGAGTATCCAGTTCTCAACATATTTTCATGTATATTGTATGATACTAATCGCAATCTACAAATTAATCATAACACTGCAGTACGCTGCCACATTGCATAAATTTCGATACGTTGCACAGTGGTCGGGCTTGTATGGAGCGGCGGCCATAAATACTTCTTGTGGAGATATCACTATGAAATTTTTACAGTAAATCTAGAAAAATATATAAAAAATATTGTGTAAAAATTATTCAAATCGGATGACTATATCATATAGCTCCCATAGGAACGATTGGAAAATTTTTAGGGAAAAAATTATAGAGTATCCAGTTCTCAACATATTTTCATAGAATTTGAGGCATGGCCATTTTGTATTATTCTAGAATTCTTGTTTTAATTTTATCAAAATCGGACCATAGCTGCCCTATAAATGATTGCCATAAGGTTGTGCTTATATAAGGAAAGCGCCTTAGAATACTTTTAGTAGTCAAATCAGTATATTACAACAATAAACGAAAATAAATTTAAATGAATTTATTATACATACATTTTTTTTTTACGAAACTTAACAATAAAAGTTTTATAATTATACAAAAAAAAGTTAGAAGTAAAATTATTCTATGTTTTCATCAAGTAACTCAATTACTGATTTAAGGAGTTTACTTTTGTTTACAAGGAAGTTTCCTTTGACCCGAAATAAAAGGATCGGTACTTAAAAGTAACCTATTAAATAAATTAAATTAAATAAGGATAAAACTTCTTCAACATTAGGTATTGAATGCACAGTTTGCGGTCGGAGATTAGACGATCGCAAAACTGAAACGGCAGTTTCATCAAGTTTTGCAAGATTCGCTATTCGACGACGCTTTGTTCTCTTTGAACATTCTGCAAAATCATATTTCGGTCGCCCACGATCAGCACCCTTAACCATTTCTTTAGAAAAACAAGCTGGTTTCACAATAACATTTTCTTCAGTGTTCAGCCAATTCGATTGATATTTTTCAAAAAAAACTCTTATTACGCCTGTATTTACCCATGAACTCAATTATTTTCTTACAAATGTAACCAATACATTTCTCAAGTTCATTTAAATCGGCTTTACAATCATTGTTTGTAATGCCAAGTTCTACTAAATTAATCACACTCTGAGTTTTTCAAAATTTGTGCCCTTTTCGGTGCACCAAAGAAATATATGTCTGCGTGAAAACACACAGTTATAAGAATCGCCTATAAAAATAACAAAAGATAAAAATAAAAAAAAAATAAAAATATACAAAAGTGTATAAAAACACAAACACAATCACAAATGAAGAAAACAAAAGCAACATCACAAAAACAAAGGAAAAGCAGCATCTAGTCGCTATCTTAACCATTAAAAATATAAAGGCGGTGTTAGTATATTGAAGATTACAGGCACATTTCCAACTATTTGCAGCTACATTTTACATTTTCATTATCTAAAAACATTGGTTAATACATTGATAATACTCACATTGGGTGAAGCGGGGGGTTCACAACTAAAAGTTTATGTAAACATGAAAAAGACGCACACAAAATGAACAAAAAACATGGTTTTTACAACATTTATTTCACAAAAACGATTTAACATATTAGTTTATTATTACAAAATGGATTTAAAGTAAATACCTTCAGCTTTAAATTCCATTTAGGTTAGGTTAGGTTATATCGGCAGGCCCCCTTAAGGGGGGCCTCACATAGATCAGTATGATCCTTAGTGCGGCCGGATAAGTGATGGAGGCTGTTAATTTCTTAGTTTAATTATCCCAGTCTGGTATGCTGGTAAGTTTGGCGAAAGCCAGGAGTTTTTGGGGTGCCAGACCCGCTGCTTCTTCTAGTGATGCAAGCAGGGGGCGTCCCAGGTACTTCGCTCTCGAGGTCATGAGAGCGGGGCAGTCGCAGATGAGGTGCTCCAGAGTTTCTCCTACATCTGGTTCCTTGCATTTCCTGCATTCGTCATTGTCGGTGATGCCCAACTTTTTACCATGAGTTGCGGTCAGGCAGTGACCCGTGAGTATGCCCATCATTGTTCTACAGTCTCTTCTCGGGAGCTGAATGACATAATGGGCTAATTTCGCGTTTGCGTTGTTGCACATAGTGCGGGTTATTTTGCAGTTTTTTGTGTTGTGCCATCTTCTTCCTGCTATTACCGCAGCGCCTTGTTCTAGGCTGTGGCTTATTGATCGCAGCGGTGGCTTCAGGTCTTCAACTGTCAGCTGTCTAGATTCGGCACCCTCTTTCGCTAGCCTATCTGCCATCTCGTTTCCGTCAATGCCCTGGTGGCTGGGAACCCAGAAGATGCGCACCTTCGATCGGATGCTTAATGCATCTAATGCTTCCCTGCTTGCCAGTACACCTTCGGAGCTGATGACATAGGATTGCAAAGATTTGATAGCCGCCTGACTGTCGACTAGGATGTTGACCCGATTTTTGTTGAGTGTTGTCGCAAGTTCTGCCGCCTTCCTTATAGCAAAGACCTCCGCCTGGAAGATGCTACAGTAATCCGGCAACTTGTACGACACTTGAATGAGCGGATCCGCACAGTAGACCGCGGCGCCCACGCCGGCTTCCATTTTAGATCCGTCCGTATATAGCTTTGTTGCGTTTTCGTCCATGCCGATTTTCCAATCTTCATGACCCATTAGAGTGGGCGTTCTGGAGAAGTTGTTTATTGGGGTCATATAGTCCGTGCTATTGAATGACTCTCCTCCCACTTCACTATGCCCATAGTTTGCGAAGGCCATATGTCCCGTAGCACGAAGACGTCGTCTGCATAGGCGGTTATCTTGGGGGCTTTCCGTTTAAATTTCCTTAAGACGTCGTTTACCACTAAATTCCACAACAGCGGCGACAACACTCCGCCTTGTGGCATGCCTCTGTGCGCTGCTTTAGTTATGGTCGTGGTTCCCCATTCGACTCTTACTCTTCTGCAGCTCAATAGATTGCATATCCAAGAGTTTACAGCTTCGTGGGTTTCTGCGGCTCTCAGGCTCCGCATGATCGCTTCCGTAGATACATTGTTGAATGCACCTGAGATATCCAGGAACGCTCCTAAGGCAAATTCCTTGTGGTGTAGGGCTTTTTCGATGGTGGCTACTAGGGAGTGTAGCGCTGTTTCCATGCGGTCCATGCCTCCTCTTATGTGTAGATCCAGAAGTTTCTCGAAGGTTTTTAGCAGGAAGGAGGTGAGACTTATCGGTCTGTAATCTTTCGGCTGCATGTGACTGCATTTTCCTGCTTTTGGCAGGAACACAACACGTGCTGTCCTCCAGGGTACCGGTACATATCCCTGCCTCAGACATGCTTTGAATATCGATACCAGCCATGGAGTGATCTTTTCTTTGGTCTTCTGTAGCATGGCTGGTATTACGCCATCCAGGCCAGGGGATTTATAACTTTCAAACGAGTCTATGGCCCACTGGATTTTATGTGGTGTTATTATGTTCCCAGGTACGTCGTACACTGGGTTCGTGTGCATTGGTTGTTGCGGATCGAGTACATCTGTGCATCCGGGGAAGTGCTCGCTTAGAAGGGCATTAGTCGCTTCCCTGCTGCTACTCGTCCATTGGCCATCGCTGGTTCTTAGTTGGCTCTGGATTGCCGGTTGGCTCGACAGAAGCTTCCTAAGCCTAGCGGTTTCTGTGACCTTCTCTATGCCGGAGCAGAAGGATCTCCAGGAGTTCCTTTTGGCTGTCTGGACCTTTTTCTTAAAGTCGCGGAGCCTTATTCTGTATTCGTCCCATACAAGATCTTCATTCGCTTGTTTGGCCAGTTTGAAGATTTCTTGTAGGTCTGTGCGTTGTGCCTTCAATTCTGGATTCCACCAGGGTGGCCTGTGCTTCCTTCTTACAATTGAGGTTTTGCACGCTGCGTTGAAGACCGAGGTTAGGTGGTGACAGAGAGTCTTCACGGACTTCTCAGTGTCCGCCGTTGATATGATCGGTGATGGTGCTGGGAGTGTCCTTGTCACTTTGGTCTTATACATATCCCAGTTGGTATTTCGGGGATTCTTGTAAAGACTTTTTGTCACTTTGCACTCGAGTTGAACTTTGAACTGGATATACCTGTGATCAGAGAAGGAGGGTTTGCTGAGAACCCTCCACTCAGTGACTTCGGTATTTGTTCCAGACGCGAGTGTTAAATCTATAACGCTTGATGAGGTGGGACCCACGTAGGTGGGTTCCTCCCCCCTGTTCGCGATGTTAAGATTATATTTAAGAATGAAGTCTAGAAGCGACTCACCCCTATTGTTTACGTCCTTGCAGCCCCAAAGGGTGTGGTGGGCGTTGGCGTCGGCGCCTATCACCAGGGGTTGCCTCTTCTGGCTCACCTCCAGTATCAGACGCTCCGTCTCCTCCGTCGGTGATTCCCTGTCTTGCGCTAGATAGCAGGACGCCATTAGGAGTGGTTCGTCCCTGCAACCCTCTAGCGCTATCACCGTGATGTCGTCAGTGCTGTAATTGGACATAAGATAAGCGTAGATGCCTTTTCTTACAAGAATTGTAGTTCTAGCTCTACTTACGGTGGTCGGGTAGAAGATGGAATAGTTGCTAGACCCTAGCCCAGCGATCTTGTTGCCCGACGCGATCCAGGGCTCCTGGACTAGGGCCACGTCGACGGACTCCTCCTCCAGGGTTAGAAGGAGCTCCGCCGACGCCAACTTGCTCTTATGGAGGTTTAGCTGAAGGATCTGTAGCTTCATGGCTATTTTCAGATTCCTTCTGCTTAGATGGGTTGGCTATGATAGTCAGGTCACCATCCTCCTCCGTTTCATCGTCAATGTCGAGGCTGTTGGCCGCGTCGGTCAAGGCTTCGAGGTCCTTTTCCACCTCGCCGGCCTCCAGCGTGTTGGCGTTGGCATCGTTCGGGTGGCGCTTCTTGAGTCGTATGTTAGGTATAGATTACCTACTCCCCACGCCATCTTCCCGAACCTTGGGTACAGCAGATCCTCGGCCTCCTTATTGATCTGGAGGACCATCTGTTGGCCGTTGCCTTCCGGCTTGCTAACGTGTAGTACCGTCCAGTCAGCGGTAGGCACGTCCGGATTCTGCCATCGGAGCAGTTTGAGCGCCTGTTCCTTAGGTACGACCCTTGGGAAGAGTACCTTCGCTTTTGGTACTGACGGAATACAGGTTCTGTCAACTACCTCCAGCTTAGCACCTTCCCAGGGAGCGTCCATCTTGGATACAGTCTCGGTGACCCACTTCAGGGTGAGGTCATCCTTGCAGCTCAGTATATTTACCCCGTTGAGCTAACCCGCTCCGTCAAAGGTGGTAGGCTGAGACTCTGGCTCCTCCATTCTTTTGAATAGGGCGTCCAACAGCCTCAGCTCTACCATCTTCCACTTCTCGGGTGTCATTTTGCCGTTGGGGTTACTGCGGTCGATGAGCGCGACGACTAGGTGCCGTCGCGCGACATCGCTAGCTGTCTCCCATTTCGGCAGTGGCTTCCTGGGGGCTTTCTCCACCTTTTGGCGCGGCCGCTTGCTCGCGGGCACATGCGCCTTGTCTTGGTCTTCAAACCGCTGCCTTTTAGTGAGCATCAACTCCTCGACCTTGTTGGCATATTGGCTTGAAGTGGCCTTCATTGCCGATTTGCCCTCGAAGTGTTTCCGTCCCTCTTCGATCTTCTCTTCGGCCCACTCCAGCTTTTTCCTCTCCTCAGGGGTGAGTTTGTTGCTGCTAGCGAGCCGAGATTTGATTTTTAGGGCCGCTTTATACTGAGCTTTGGCTCTCAAGCCCTCTTTTGTCTTTTTGGGCCCTTCCCTACTAGGGGAGTTGGAACCCTTGACATGGGAGCGCAGGAGGCTTTCCTCCATCTCAGCGCTGATCTCGTTGCCTTGAGGGTCGCTGACCGAGTCTGCATGGACTCTAGTACCGCGCCGCATCTTGGCGTTCTTTGATGTTGTTGTTGTTGTTGTGGCAGTCGTAGTGCAACTGTCCTGGCCTGCTCCCACCAGTACAGAGGTGTGACCGCTGGCGACACGTAGAGGGGTTTTCACCCCCCGTGCCCGCCGGTGGTAGCAGTCACGCCTTTCACCGACGTTTGGGCTGACATCCCAGCCCGAGTTGACCCAGTTGTTGGCTCCATCTACTTCTTCAGTTTTGGTTAATTTTGTTCTTGGGAACCACCCCATAGCATTTTAGGCCTATCTGCCAGCCACCTCTGACCATGGCTCCGGGCACAGCAGCACCAGACTTTGATTGTCCGCATGTTGTTGCGTCCTTGCCTTAGCTGGGCCGTGTATTGGCCCAAGCAACAGGACAGTGCCTGACTCTGAAGTTTGAGTCAATACACAGCCCATTGCCCAGCCGGCACCCTCGTGGAGGGTTCAGTTAGAGGATTTGTGCCAGCCAAAATTCCATTTTAAATGAATACAATCCGTTCACTAATCTTGACGTTTGAACTCTTTGAAGTTTGGCTTTGAATGACAAAATAAGCACGCATGCAATTTTTGCCTTGCAAAAGAACAGTTGTTCACAACTTTGAAAGCTATTTTTAGCAGGAACCGTTAGATTTCCAGCAAAAACCGGTTTCGACTGGAAAAGGTTGGACATTTAACAGCTAATTTGGTTACTTTTTACCTAATTATTTTGACTTAGATTTTTTAATTTATGGCCTATGGGCGCCACCTGTGTGCATTGCCAATAATTTAACGCCGCAATTTCCTAGCGCGCGAATGACTGCAAAATGAGGTGTAAGCAGTATATATCGGTATTTCTTTATAAATTTTAAATTGGCTAATATCGATAACTCGCAAATAAGTAATAATAAGTAATTAAAATTAATAATTATTTAATTGCATTTTATGGTTTTGTATTTTTTACTGACCCTAAAATATGAATTATTAAATAATAATCATATGTGCACGTACGCATATTATGAATATTATGAATATGTACACATGCATGTAAATACTTGCATACATTCATATCGATCTGCCACGCCACCTATTGGTTGAGTGTTAGCATCTATGCACAAAAGAAGAACCGAGAAACAGCTCGCGCTAGGCGCTCGCATCGTTCATCCTTTTCTCTTCTGCACAGGTAATATAGTTATGATGTCATCGACAACTTGTTTAATGGTCGGAGGGTCGAAATGGTCAATCTTGTAACTTCAGTGTTCATTGTTCGATCCGGTTGCAACTTGGAGGATAAGTTCATATATTGTAGTATTTATCTATATACATATGTACATACATATATGCTAAAGCAGAATGTTAAGAAATGAGTACTTCTAATGTAAATCGCAATGTAAATCAAATTTGTCGGTTTGCGGGGGCGGTAGTCGTGTTATTCCAAATTGTAAATAAACTTGTTCTGCGTTTGGTATACAAGAATCTTCATGCTAAATTTGGTGTCCCTAGCTTTTGTAATAGCTGAAATCGGCGCGTTCATCCAGACAGACGGACAGACAGAGGAAATGGCTCAATAAACTCCGCTAGTTACCCTGAGCAAGAATATATATACTTTGTGGGATCTACCACGTCTCCTTCTGCCTGTTACATACATTTGCACAAAGTTGGTATAACCTTTTTTGACCATTTTCAATGGTTGAAGGGTATAGCAATTTAATAAAGTTGAATATTATTATTATTAATATTATTTTATTTAAATATCTACTATTACGATTAATTCGCTATAAATTATTAATTCGTAATGAAAATTGCGTTTTATTTTGATTTAAATTTCGAGTGGGTATAATATGTTCGAACGACACGCACAAATTTAATTGACGAACAGAAGAAGAAGAACGCATAGACAATGCAAAAACGAATAGACAAGTGTCGTAAGCATTAGACTAAGCGAGAAAGCAATAAGTATTTGGAATAATAAGTATAAATTCGTAACACATGCTTCTTCTTGATTTTTTGGCATGAGTTAAAAATGCATATTGTGTCTTCTCGCTCTATCTAATGTCTATATGTATGTACATATGTCAATATGTAGACATGGATGTAAAAACTTGCATAGATTCAGATCGATCTACCACGTCACCTATTGGTTGTTTACAAATGTATATATGTATGTACGTACACAAATTAAGTATGTATGAGTCTTAACTTATGTATATGCACATGTATTTTTGCTAATTGACAAGTGCATGGAAAAGAATAATCGAGAAACAGATCGCGCTACCCGCTCGGATCGTTCTTCCCTTTCTTTTCTGCACAAGAAATAATTGTGACATCATCGACCATTTGACGCTTGCTGCCGCGATCGAATTGTGAACTGTTGTTGTTGATTTTCATTGAAAACAAATTTTAAAGTGTGCCAAAATTCGTTACATTTGCTTCTAAAAATGCATATTGTCTTCTCGCTCTGTCTAATGTCTCCACGCATGTGTAAAAGCTTAATATCATTTGTATAAATACTTATGTAATAAAATGAGTGGCAAAAAATGACAAAAATAATAAAATGAAATATATAAAATAAATATGAAAACGCCAAATTTTGAACCTGCTCACCCGGAATCGAGCCCCCATTCGATGGCCGCAGGAGTTTACCAGTGGTTAAGTGAGCTATGTCCCGGACTCGTATCGACCGTATTCGGGGTTTGCTTGCTGCCGCGGTCGAAATGTGAAATATTTTTGTTGGTTTTCATTATATAAAAATAAAAATTTGTAAACATTAATTTAAAAATAATAATTATTTATATTAAATGTAAATGTATATTAAATGAAAAGTAGGATTTGTTGTGTACAGACATTACTCGGCTGCTACTTTCGTTTTAGTTTATTAGAATAAAAGAAATAAATAATAAGATTAATAAACATATAAAATGGAAAGAATGCAAAAAGCCGTCGCACAGGAGGAATCGAACTCGCGCCACAAAAGAAATACAACGATTTAACAAAATTACGTCGGCCACTCTAACCACTCAGCTTTTGCCTCTTCTATTGCTTAGCCATTTCAGTTACCACCGGCCGATAGCAAATACAAAGTACAATATTATTTCACAAAACGCTCGTGGCAAGGTATTTGTCATGTGTGATATTCAACTTTGGTTGTTAAGTTAATATTGTTAAATCTCAACAGATATTACTTATTTACAGAGACGGGAAAGGAGTGTCGAAATTTCAAAAAATTTTGAAACACTGCACTACACGAACGTTGTTATAAAATTTGGTGGCTCTAGCTTACATAGTTTCTGAGATATACATACATACGCGTTCATACAGACAGACATAGTTAAATCGACTCGTCTGTTGATCCTGATTCAGAATATATTTAGTTTATGGGGTGGGAGATGCCTATCTCAGTGCTTATGCCTTACCAAAGCTATCCCAATACAATAACAAATCAAGAATGGAATGGTTGATACCTATGAATACATTTTGGCAGTGAACATAGTACATCCTCGATAGTATAGTAGTTAGAATAGAGTTAATTCGCTGTAGGGGGGATGTGTGTGAAAGAAATTTTTGTTTTTTAATTAATTTATCATCATAATTTTTTGCGTTATATACTAAAAATAAAACTCAAAGATTTAAAAATAATTCGTAACACACTCCCCGACGGGGAATTGAACCCCGGTCTCCCGCGTGACAGGCGGGGATACTAACCACTATACTATCGAGGACGTCGATCTTAGTTATCCAATGTGTTATTTGAAAACGGCACCAATTCCAAGTGAAAAGATGCAAACCAGTTCACTGTATAAGGCCATGGATTCTATATATAAGCTAAACACAAGTTTGTATTTGTATTTATTATATTTGAAGAAAACGAGAGCAACAGTCGAGCCGCACGCGACATGGACTATTGGTTTTTTCGGAACGAATATGTGCGGAAAGGCGGAAAGACTTATGTTGCCATAAAAAGTATCTAATTGTATGATACTAATCGCAATCTACAAATTAATCATAACACTGCAGTACGCTGCACAGTGGTCGGGCTTGTATGGAGCGGCAGCCATAAATACTTCTTGTGGAGATATCACTATGAAATTTTTACAGTAAATCTAAAAATATATAAAAAATATTGTGTAAAAATTATTCAAATCGGACGACTATATCATATAGCTCCCATAGGAACGAATGGAAAATTTGTAGGGAAAAAATTATTGAGTATCCAGTTCTCAACATATTTTCATAGAATTTGAGGCATGGCCATTTTGTATTATTCTAGAATTCTTGTTTTAATTTTATCAAAATCGGACCATAGCTGCCCTATAAATGATTGCCATAAGGTTGTGCTTATATAAGGAAAGCGCCTTAGAATACTTTTAGTAGTCAAATCAGTATATTACAACAATAAGCGAAAATAAATTTAAATGAATTTATTATACATACATTTTTTTTATTACAAAACTTAACAATAAAAGTTTTATAATTATACAAAAAAGTTAGAAGTAAAATTATTCTATGTTTTCATCAAGTAACTCAATTACTGATTTAAGGAGTTTACTTAAAAAAAACCTATTAAATAAATTAAATTAAATAAATTAAATAAGAATAAAACTTCTTCAACATTAGGTATTGAATGCACAGTTTGCGGTCGGAGATTAGACGATCGCTAAACTGAAACGGCAGTTTCATCAAGTTTTGCAAGATTCGCTATTCGACGACACTTTGTTCTCTTTGAACATTCTGCAAAATCATTTTTCGGTCGCCCACGATCAGCACCCTCAACCATTTCTTTAGAAAAACAAGCTGGTTTCACAATAACATTTTCTTCAGTGTTCAGCCAATTCGATTGATATTTTTCAAAAAAAACTCTTATTACGCCTGTATTTACCCATGAACTCAATTATTTTCTAACAAATGTAACCAATGAGTTTGAGTCTGAGTTTTTTCATTTATTTCACAAAAACGATTTGAAATATTAGTTTATTATTTCTAAATGGATTTAAAGTAAATACCTTTAGCTTTAAATTTCATTTTAAATGAATAAAAACCGTTCACTAATCTTGACGTTTGAACTCTTTGAAGTTTGGCTTTGAATGAAAATAAGCACGCATGCAATTTTTGCCTTGCAAAAAACAGTTGTTCACAACTTTGAAAGCTATTTTTAGCAGGAACCGTTAGATTTCGAGCGAAAACCACTGGAAAAGGTTGGACATTTAACAGCTAATTTGGTTACTTTTTACCTAATTATTTTGACTTAGATTTTTTGATTTATGTCCTATGGGCGCCACCTGTGTGCGTTGCCACTAAATTTATCGCCGCAATTTCCTAGCGCGCGAATGACTGCAAAATGCGGTGTGAGCAGTATATATCGGTATTTCTTTATAAATTTTAAATTGGCCAATATCGATAACTTGCAAAATATCAAGTAATTAAAATTAATATTTATTTAATTGCATTTTATGGTTTTGTATTTTTTACTGACCCTAAATTAATAAATAATAATCATATGTGCACGTACGCATATTATGAATATGTACACATGCATGTAAATACTTGCATACATTCATATCGATCTGCCACGCCACCTATTGGTTGAGTGTTAGCATCTATGCACAAAAGAAGAACCGAGAAACAGCTCGCGCTACGCTCTCGCATCGTTCGTTCTTTTCTTTCCTGCACAGGTAATATAGTTATGACGTCATCGACCATTTGACGCTTGCTGCCGCGATCGACATGTGAACTGTTCTTGTTGATTTTCATTGAAAACAAATTTTAGCGTGTGCCAAAATTCGTTACATTTGCTTCTAAGAATGCATATTGTCTTCTCGCTCTGTCTAATGTCTCCACGCATGTGTAAAAGCTTAATATCATATGTATGTATATTTGTATAAATACTTATGTAATAAAATGAGGGGTAAAAAATGACAAAAATAATAAAATGAAATATATCAAAATATATAAAATAAATATGAAAACACAAAATTTGGCCCTGCTCACCCGCGGAATCGAGCCCCCATTCGATGGCCGCAGGAGTTTATCAGTGGTTAAGTGAGCTACGTCCCGGACTCGTTTCGACAGTATTCCGGGTTTGCTTGCTGCCGCGATCGAAATGTGAAATATTTTTGTTGGTTTTCATTATATAAAATTTAAGCGGTCAATAAAAATTTGTAAAAATAATTTAAAAATAATAGTTATTTATATTAAATGTAAATGTAAATGTAAATGTATATTAAATGAAAAGTAGCGGATTTGTTGTGTACAGACATTACTCGGCTGCTACTTTCGTTTTAGTTTATTAGAATAAAAGAAATAAATAATAAGATTAATAAACATATAAAACGGAAAGAATGCAAAAAGCCGTCGCACAGGAGGAATCGAACTCGCGCCACAAAAGAAATACAAGGCTATAACAAAAATTACGTCGGCCACTCTAACCACTCAGCTTTTGCCTCTTATATTGCTTAGACATTTCAGTTACCACCGGCCGATAGCAAATACAAAGTACAATATTATTTCACAAAACGCTCGTGGCAAGGTATTTGTCATGTGTGATATTCAACTTTGGTTGTTAAGTTAATATTGTTGAATCTCAACAGATATTACTAATTTACAGAGGCGGGAAAAGGAGTGTCGCAATATCAAAAAAATTTTGAAACACTGCAATATACATGAACGTTGTTATAAAATTTGGTGGCTCTAGCTTAAATAGTTTCTGAGATATACGCGTTCATACAGACAGACAGACATAGTTAAATCGACTCGTCTGTTGATCCTGATTCAGAATATATTTAGTTTATGGGGTGGGAGATGCCTCTTTCCGCCTGTTATATTTAATTGCCCATTTTTATTAAAAACACCGAACCCCCTTTCATTGGATTACACAAATGCATTACACAAATGCGTTGTTGATTTATTTTCAATATAATATATATTATTAAAAATTATAAAAAATATGCAACATAATGCTTTGTATTCAATAGTAGTATTTAAGTATCAATAGAAGGAACAACAATTTAATATATACTATGAATGTACTATCTCAGTGCTTATGCCTTACCAAAGCTATCCCAATACAATAACAAATCAAGAATGGAATGGTTGATACCTATGAATACATTTTGACAGTGAACATAGTACATCCTCGATAGTATAGTAGTTAGAATAGAGTTAATTCGCTGTCGGGGGGATGTGTGTGAAAGAAATTTTTGTTTTTTAATTAATTTATCATCATAATTTTTGCGTTATATACTAAAAATAAAACTCAAAGATTTAAAAATAATTCGTAACACACTCCCCGACGGGGAATTGAACCCCGGTCTCCCGCGTGACAGGCGGGGATACTAACCACTATACTATCGAGGACGTCAATCTTAGTTATCCAATGTGTTATCTGAAAACGGCACCAATTCCAAGTGAAAAGATGCAAACCAGTTCACTGTATAAGGCCATGGATTCTATATATAAACTAAACACAAGTTTGTATTTGTATTTATTATATTTGAAGAAAACGAGAGCAACAGTCGAGCCGCACGCGACATGGACTATTGGTTTTTTCGGAACGAATATGTGCGTAACAGGCGGAAAGACTTATGTTGCCATAAAAAGTATCTAATTGTATGATAGTAATCGCAATCTACAAATTAATCATAACACTGCAGTACGCTGCACAGTGGTCGGGCTTGTATGGAGCGGCGGCCATAAATACTTCTTGTGGAGATATCACTATGAAATTTTTACAGTAAATCTAAAAATATATAAAAAATATTGTGTAAAAATTATTCAAATTAGGGAAAAAATTATTGAGTATCCAGTTCTCAACATATTTTCATAGAATTTGAGGCATGGCCATTTTGTATTATTCTAGAATTCTTGTTTTAATTTTATCAAAATCGGACCATAGCTGCCCTATAAATGATTGCCATAAGGTTGTGCTTATATAAGGAAAGCTCCTTAGAATACTTTTAGTAGTCAAATCAGTATATTACAAAAATAAGCGAAAATAAATTTAAATGAATTTATTATACATACATTTTTTTTATTACAAAACTTAACAATAAAAGTTTTATAATTATACAAAAAAGTTAGAAGTAAAATTATTCTATGTTTTCATCAAGTAACTCAATTACTGATTTAAGGAGTTTACTTTTGTTTACAAGGAAGTTTCCTTTGACCCGAAATAAAAGAATCGGAACTTAAACAAAACCTATTAAATAAATTAAATTAAATAAATTAAATAAGAATAAAACTTCTTCAACATTAGGTATTGAATGCACAGTTTGCGGTCGGAGATTGGACGATCGCAAAACTGAAACGGCAGTTTCATCAAGTTTTGCAAGATTCGCTATTCGACGACGATTGGTTCTCTTTGAACATTCTGCAAAATCATTTTTCGGTCGCCCACGATCAGCACCCTTAACCATTTCTTTAGAAAAACAAGCTGGTTTCACAATACCATTTTCTTCAGTGTTCAGCCAATTCGATTGATATTTTTCAAAAAAAACTCTTATTACGCCTGTATTTACCCATGAACTCAATTATTTTCTTACAAATGTAACCAATGAGTTTGAGTCTGAGTTTTTTCATTTATTTCACAAAAACGATTTAAAATATTAGTTTATTATTTCTAAATGGATTTAGAGTAAATACCTTTAGCTTTAAATTTCATTTTAAATGAATAAAATCCGTTCACTAATCTTGACGTTTGAACTCTTTGAAGTTTGGCTTTGAATGAAAATAAGCACGCATGCAATTTTTGCCTTGCAAAAAAACAGTTGTTCACAACTTTGAAAGCTATTTTTAGCAGGAACCGTTAGATTTCGAGCGAAAACCACTGGAAAAGGTTGGACATTTAACAGCTAATTGGTTACTTTTTACCTAATTATTTTGACTTAGATTTTTTGATTTATGTCCTATGGGCGCCACCTGTGTGCGTTGCCACTAAATTTATCGCCGCAATTTCCTAGCGCGCGAATGACTGCAAAATGCGGTGTGAGCAGTATATATCGGTATTTCTTTATAAATTTTAAATTGGCCAATATCGATAACTTGCAAAATATCAAGTAATTAAAATTAATATTTATTTAATTGCATTTTATGGTTTTGTATTTTTTACTGACCCTAAATTAATAAATAATAATCATATGTGCACGTACGCATATTATGAATATGTACACATGCATGTAAATACTTGCATACATTCATATCGATCTGCCACGCCACCTATTGGTTGAGTGTTAGCTATGCACAAAAGAAGAACCGAGAAACAGCTCGCGCTACGCTGTCGCATCGTTCGTTCTTTTCTTTCCTGCACAGGTAATATAGTTATGACATCATCGACCATTTGACGCTTGCTGCCGCGATCGACATGTGAACTGTTCTTGTTGATTTTCATTGAAAACAAATTTTAGCGTGTGCCAAAATTCGTTACATTTGCTTCTAAGTATGCATATTGTCTTCTCGCTCTGTCTACTGTCTCCACGCATGTGTAAAAGCTTAATATCATATGTATGTATATTTGTATAAATACTTATGTAATAAAATGAGGGGTAAAAAATGACAAAAATAATAAAATGAAATACATCAAAATATATAAAATAAATATGAAAACACAAAATTTGGCCCTGCTCACCCGCGGAATCGAGCCCCCATTCGATGGCCGCAGGAGTTTATCAGTGGTTAAGTGAGCTACGTCCCGGACTAGTATCGACTGTATTCCGGGTTTGCTTGCTGCCGCGATCGAAATGTGAAATATTTTTGTTGGTTTTCATTATATAAAATTTAAGCGGTCAATAAAAATTTGTAAAAATAATTTAAAAATAATAGTTATTTATATTAAATGTAAATGTAAATGTAAATGTATATTAAATGAAAAGCAGCGGATTTGTTGTGTACAGACATTACTCGGCTGCTACTTTCATATAAACATATAACGCGGAAAGAATGCAAAAAGCCGTCGCACAGGAGGAATCGAACTCGCGCCACAAAAGAAATACAAGCCTATAACAAAAATTACGTCGGCCACTCTAACCACTCAGCTTTTGCCTCTTCTATTGCTTAGACATTTCAGTTACCACCGGCCGATAGCAAATACAAAGTACAATATTATTTCACAAAACGCTCGTGGCAAGGTATTTGTCATGTGTGATATTCAACTTTGGTTGTTAAGTTAATATGGTTGAATCTCAACAGATATTACTAATTTACAGAGGCGGGAAAAGGAGTGTCGCAATATCAAAAAAATTTTGAAACACTGCAATATACATGAACGTTGTTATAAAATTTGGTGGCTCTAGCTTAAATAGTTTCTGAGATATACGCGTTCATACAGACAGACAGACATAGTTAAATCGACTCGTCTGTTGATCCTGATTCAGAATATATTTAGTTTATGGGGTGGGAGATGCCTCTTTCCGCCTGTTATATTTAATTGCCCATTTTTATTAAAAACACCGAACCCCCTTTCATTGGATTACACAAATGCATTACACAAATGCGTTGTTGATTTATTTTCAATATAATATATATTATTAAAAATTATAAAAAATATGCAACATAATGCTTTGTATTCAATAGTAGTATTTAAGTATCAATAGAAGGAACAACAATTTAATATATACTATGAATGTACTATCTCAGTGCTTATATGCCTTACCAAAGCTATCCCAATACAACAACAAATCAAGAATGGAATGGTTGATTCCTTATGAATACATTTTGGCAGTGAACATAGTACATCCTCGATAGTATAGTATTGAAACCCCGGTCTACCGCGTGACAGGCGGGGTTACTAACCACTATACTATCGAGTATGTCAATCGTTTGTTGTCCAATGTGTTATCTGAAAACGGAGTTACCAATTCCAAGTGAAAAGATGCAAACCAGTTCACTGTATAAGACCATGGATTCTATATACAAACTAAATACAAGTTTGTATTTGTATTTATTATATTTAAAGAAAACGAGAGCAACAGTCGAGCCGCACGCGACATGGGCTATTGGTTTTTTCGGAACGAATATGTGCGTAACAGGCGGAAAGAGGCATCTCCGACCCCATAAACTAAATATATTCTTCGACTTATGTTGCCATAAAAAATATCTAATTGTATGATACTAATCGCAATCTACAAATTAATCATAACACTGCAGTACGCTGCCACATTGCATAAATTTCGATACGTTGCACAGTGGTCGGGCTTGTATGGAGCGGTGGCCATAAATACTTCTTGTGGAGATATCACTATGAAATTTTTACAGTAAATCTAGAAAAATATATAAAAAATATTGTGTAAAAATTATTCAAATCGGATGACTATATCATATAGCTCCTATAGGAACGATTGGAAAATTTTTAGGGAAAAAATTATAGAGTATCCAGTTCTCAACATATTTTCATAGAATTTGAGGCATGGCCATTTTGTATTATTCTAGAATTCTTGTTTTAATTTTATCAAAATCGGACCAGAGCTGCCCTATAAATGATTGCCATAAGGTTGTGCTTATATAAGGAAAGCGCCTTAGAATACTTTTAGTAGTCAAATCAGTATATTACAACAATAAACGAAAATAAATTTAAATGAATTTATTATACATACATTTTTTTTTTTACGAAACTTAACAATAAAAGTTTTATAATTATACAAAAAAAAGTTAGAAGTAAAATTATTCTATGTTTTCGTCAAGTAACTCAATTACTGATTTAAGGAGTTTACTTTTGTTTACAAGGAAGTTTCCTTTGACCCGAAATAAAAGGAACTTAAAAGTAACCTTTTAAATAAATTAAATTAAATAAATTAAATAAGGATAAAACTTCTTCAACATTATTGAATGCACAGTTTGCGGTCGGAGATTAGACGATCGCAAAACTGAAACGGCAGTTTCATCAAGTTTTTGCAAGATTCGCTATTCGACGACGCTTTGTTCTCTTTGAACATTCTGCAAAATCATTTTTCGGTCGCCCACGATTAGCACCCTTAACCATTTCTTTAGAAAAACAAGCTGGTTTCACAATACCATTTTCTTCAGTGTTCAGCCAATTCGACTGATATTTTTCAAAAAAAAACTCTTATTACGCCTGTATTTACCCATGAACTCAATTATTTTCTTACAAATGTAACCAATACATTTCTCAAGTTCATTTAAATCGGCTGTACAATCATTGTTTGTAATGCCAAGTTCTACTAAATTAATCACACTCTGAGTTTTTCAAAATTTGTGCCCTTTTCGGAGCACCAAAGAAATATATGTCTGCGTGAAATCACACAGTTATAAGAATCGCCTATAAAAATAACAAAAGATAAAATATAAAAAAAAAAAAAAAAAAAAAATATACAAAAGTGTATAAAAACACAAACACAATCACAAATGAAGAAAACAAAAGCAACATCACAAAAACAAAGGAAAAGCAGCATCTAGTCGCTATCTTAACCATTAAAAATATAAAGGCGGTGTTAGTATATTGAAGATTACAGGCACATTTCCAACTATTTGCAGCTACACTTTACATTTGCATTATCTAAAAACATTGGTTAATACATTGATAATACTCACATTGGGTGAAGCTGGGGGTTCACAACTAAAAGTTTATGTAAACATGAAAAAGACGCACACAAAATGAACAAAAAACATGGTTTTTACAACATTTATTTCACAAAAACGATTTAACATATTAGTTTATTATTACTAAATGGATTTAAAGTAAATACCTTCAGCTTTAAATTCCATTTTAAATGAATAAAATCCGTTCACTAATCTTGACGTTTGAACTCTTTGAAGTTTGGCTTTGAATGACAAAATAAGCACGCATGCAATTTTTGCCTTGCAAAAGAACAGTTGTTCACAACTTTGAAAGCTATTTTTAGCAGGAACCGTTAGATTTCCAGCGAAAACCGGTTTCGACTGGAAAAGGTTGGACATTTAACAGCTAATTTGGTTACTTTTTACCTAATTATTTTGACTTAGATTTTTTAATTTATGGCCTATGGGCGCCACCTGTGTGCGTTGCCAATAATTTATCGCCGCAATTTCCTAGCGCGCGAATGACTGCAAAATGCGGTGTGAGCAGTATATATCGGTATTTCTTTATAAATTTTAAACTGGCCAATATCGATAACTTCAAAATATCAAGTAATTAAAATTAATATTTATTTAATTGCATTTTATTGTTTTGTATTTTTTACTGACCCTAAAATATGAATTATTAAATAATAATCATATGTGCACGTACGCATACATATTATGAATATTATGAATATGTACACATGCATGTAAATACATGCATACATTCATATCGATCTGCCACGCCACCTATTGGTTGAGTGTTAGCATCTATGCACAAAAGAAGAACCGAGAAACAGCTCGCGCTACGCTCTCGCATCGTTCGTTCTTTTCTTTCCTGCACAGGTAATATAGTTATGACGTCATCGACCATTTGACGCTTGCTGCCGCGATCGACATGTGAACTGTTCTTGTTGATTTTCATTGAAAACAAATTTTAGCGTTTGCCAAAATTCGTTATATTTGCTTGTTCTAAGAATGCATACTGTCTTCTCGCTCTGTCTACTGTCTCCACGCATGTGTAAAAGCTTAATATCATATGTATGTATATTTGTATAAATACTTATGTAATAAAATGAGGGGCAAAAAATGACAAAAATAATAAAATGAAATATATCAAAATATATAAAATAAATATGAAAACACAAAATTTGAACTTGCTCACCCGGAATCGAGCCCCCATTCGATGGCCGCAGGAGTTCATCAGTGGTTAAGTGGGCTATGTCCCGGACTCGTATCTACTGTATTCGGGGTTTGCTTGCTGCCGCGATCGAAATGTGAAATATTTTTGTTGGTTTTCATAAAATAAAATTTAAACGGTCAAAAAAAATTTGTAAAAATTAATTTAAAAATAATAATTATTTATATTAAATGTAAATATAAATGTAAATGTATATTAAATGAAAAGTAGCGGATTTGTTGAGTACAGACATTACTCGGCTGCTACTTTCGTTTTAGTTTATTAGAATAAAAGAAATAAATAATAAGATTAATAAACATATAAAATGGAAAGAATGCAAAAAGCCGTCGCACAGGAGGAATCGAACTCGCGCCACAAAAGAAATACAAGGCCTATAACAAAATTACGTCGGCCACTCTAACCACTCAGCTTTTGCCTCTTCTTTTGCTTAGCCGTCAAGGTTGCATGGTAAACCATTTCAGTTACTACCGGCCGATAGCAAATACAAAGTACAATATTATTTCACAAAACGCTCGTGGCAAGGTATTTGTCATGTGTGATATTCAACTTTGGTTGTTAAGTTAATATTGTTAAATCTCAACAGATATTACTTATTTACAGAGACGGGAAAAAGAGTGTCGAAATTTCAAAAAAATTTTTAAACACTGCAATATACACGAACGTTGACATAAAATTTGGTGGCTGTAGCTTACATAGTTTCTGAAAAATACGCGTTCATACAGACAGACAGACAGACATAGTTAAATCGACTCGTCTGTTGATCCTGATTCAGAATATATTTAGTTTATGGGGTGGGAGATGCCTCTTTCCCCCTGTTACGCACATTTTCTATATTTAATTGCCCATTTTTATTAAAAACACCGAACCCCCTTTCATTGGATTTGGTACGCATTACACAAATGCGTTGTTGATTTATTTTCAATATAATATATATGGTATTATTAAAAATTATAAAAAATATGCAACATAATGCTTTGTATTCAATAGTAGTATTTAAGTATCAATAGAAGGAACAACAATTTAATATATACAATGAATATACTATCTCAGTGCTTATGCCTTACCAAAGCTATCCCAATACAATAACAAATCAAGAATGGAATGGTTGATACCTATGAATACATTTTGGCAGTGAACATAGGGCTTGTTTTCATAACTAAAAATAAAATTCAAAGATTTAAAAATAATTCGTGACACTCTCTCCGACGGGGAATTGAACCCCGGTCTCCCGCGTGACGGGCGGGGATACTAACCACTATACTATCGAGTACGTCATTCGTTGATTGTCCAATGTGTTAACTGAAAACGGTGTTACCAATTCCAAGTGAAAAGATGCAAACCAATTCACTGTATAAGACCATGGATTCTATATACAAACTAAATATAAGTTTGTATTTGTATTTATTATATTTGAAGAAAACGAGAGCAACAGTCGAGCCGCATGCGACATGGACTATTGGGTTTTTCGGAACGAATATGTGCGTAACAGGCGGAAAGATGCATCTCCGACCCCATAAACTAAATATATTCTTCGACTTATGTTGCCATAAAAAGTATCTAATTGTATGATACTAATCGCAATCTACAAATTAATCATAACCACTGCAGTACGGTGCCACATTGCATAAATTTTCGATACGTTGCCAATAATTTATCGCCGCAATTTACTAGCGCGCGAATGACTGTAAAATGCGGTGTGAGCAGTATATATCGGTATTTCTTTATAAATTTTAAATTGGCTAATATCGATAACTCGCAAATAAGTAATAATAAGTAATTAAAATTAATATTTATTTAATTGCATTTTATGGTTTTGTATTTTTTACTGACCCTAAAATATGAATTATTAAATAATAATCATATGTGCACGTACGCATATTATGAATATTATGAATATGTACACATGCATGTAAATACTTGCATACATTCATATCGATCTGCCACGCTACCTATTGGTTGAGTGTTAGCATCTATGCACAAAAGAAGAACCGAGAAACAGCTCGCGCTAGGCGCTCGCATCGTTCATCCTTTTCTCTTCTGCACAGGTAATATAGTTATGCCGTCATCGACAACTTGTTGAGTGGTCGGAGGGTCGAAATGGTCAATCTTGTAACTTCAGTGTTCATTGTCCGATCCGGTTGCAACTTGGAGGATAAGTTCATATATTGTAGTATTTATCTATATACATATGTACATACATATATGCTATAGCAGAATGTTAAGAAATGAGTACTTCTAATGTAAATCGCAATGTAAATCAAATTTGTCGGTTTGCGGGGGCGTTCATCCAGACAGACGGACAGACAGAGGAAATGGCTCAATAAACTCCGCTAGTGACCCTGAGCAAGAATATATATACTTTGTGGGGTCTACCACGTCTCCTTCTGCCTGTTACATACATACATTTGCACAAAGTTGGTATAAGCTTTTTTGACCATTTTCAATGGTTGAAGGGTATAACAATTTAATAAAGTTGAATATTATTATTATTAATATTATTTTATTTAAATATCTACTATTACGATTAATTCGCTATAAATTATTAATTCGTAATGAAAATTGCGTTTTATTTTGATTTAAATTTCGAGTGGTTATAATATGTTCGAACGACACGCACAAATTTAATTGACGAACAGAAGAAGAAGAACGCATAGACAATGCAAAAACGAATAGACAAGTGTCGTAAGCATTAGACTAAGCGAGAAAGCAATAAGTATTTGGAATAATAAGTATAAATTCGTAACACATGCTTCTTCTTGATTTTTTGGTATGAGTTAAAAATGCATATTGTGTCTTCTCGCTCTATCTAATGTCTATATGTATGTACATATGTCAGTATGTAGACATGGATGTAAAAACTTGCATAGATTCAGATCGATCTACCACGTCACCTATTGGTTGTTTACAAATGTATATATGTATGTACGTACACAAATTAAGTATGTATGAGTCTTAACTTATGTATATGCACATGTATTTTTGCTAATTGACAAGTGCATGGAAAAGAATAATCGAGAAACAGCTCGCGCTACCCGCTCGGATCGTTCTTCCCTTTCTTTTCTGCACAAGAAATAATTGTGACATCATCGACCATTTGACGCTTGCTGCCGCGATCGAATTGTGAACTGTTGTTGTTGATTTTCATTGAAAACAAATTTTAGCGTGTGCCAAAATTCGTTACATTTGCTTCTAAGAATGCATATTGTCTTCTCGCTCTGTCTAATGTCTCCACGCATGTGTAAAGGCTTCATATCATATGTATGTATATTTGTATAAATACTTATGTAATAAAATGAGGGGCAAAAAATGACAAAAATAATAAAATGAAATATATCAAAATATATAAAAATAAATATGAAAACACAAAATTTGAACCTGCTAACCCGGAATCGAGCCACCATTCGATGGCCGCAGGAGTTTATCAGTGGTTAAGTGAGCTATGTCCCGGACTCGTATCGACCGTATTCGGGGTTTGCTTGCTGCCGCGGTCGAAATGTGAAATATTTTTGTTGGTTTTCATTATATAAAAATAAAAATTTGTAAACATTAATTTAAAAATAATAATTATTTATATTAAATGTAAATGTATTTTAAATGAAAAGTAGGATTTGTTGTTTACAGAAATTACTCGGCTGCTACTTTCGTTTTAGTTTATTAGAATAAAAGAAATAAATAATAAGATTAATAAACATATAAAATGGAAAGAATGCAAAATGCCGTCGCACAGGAGGAATCGAACTCGCGCCACAAAAGAAATACAAGACTATAACAAAATTACGTCGGCCACTCTAACCACTCAGCTTTTGCCTCTTCTATTGCTTAGCCATTTCAGTTACCACCGGCCGATAGCAAATACAAAGTACAATATTATTTCACAAAACGCTCGTGGCAAGGTATTTGTCATGTGTGATATTCAACTTTGGTTGTTAAGTTAATATTGTTAAATCTCAACAGATATTACTTATGTACAGAGACGGGAAAAGGAATGTCGAAATTTCAAAAAAATTTTGAAACACTACAATATACACAAACGTTGTTATAAAATTTGGTGGCTCTAGCTTACATAGTTTCTGAGAAATACGCGTTCATACAGACAGACAGACAGACATAGTTAAATCGACTCGTCTGTTGATTCTGATTCAGAATATATTTAGTTTATGGGGTGGGAGATGCCTATCTCAGTGCTTATGCCTTACCAAAGCTATCCTAATACAATAACAAATCAAGAATGGAATGGTTGATACCTATGAATACATTTTGTCAGTGAACATAGTACATCCTCGATAGTATAGTAGTTAGAATAGAGTTAATTCGCTGTCGGGGGGATGTGTGTGAAAGAAATTTTTGTTTTTTAATTAATTTACCATCATAATTTTTGCGTTATATACATGTATTGGGGCTTGTTTTCATAACTAAAAATAAAATTCAAAGATTTAAAAATAATTCGTAACACACTCCCCGACGGGGAATTGAACCCCGGTCTCCCGCGTGACAGGCGGGGATACTAACCACTATACTATCGAGGACGTCAATCTTGGTTATCCAATGTGTTATCTGAAAACGGCACCAATTCCAAGTGAAAAGATGCAAACCAGTTCACTGTATAAGGCCATGGATTCCATATATAAACTAAACACAAGTTTGTATTTGTATTTATTATATTTGAAGAAAACGAGAGCAACAGTCGAGCCGCACGCGACATGGACTATTGGTTTTTTCGGAACGAATATGTGCGTAACAGGCGGAAAGACTTATGTTGCCATAAAAAGTATCTAATTGTATGATACTAATCGCAATCTACAAATTAATCATAACACTGCAGTACGCTGCACAGTGGTCGGGCTTGTATGGAGCGGCGGCCATAAATACTTCTTGTGGAGATATCACTATGAAATTTTTACAGTAAATCTAGAAAAATATATAAAAAATATTGTGTAAAAATTATTCAAATCGGACGACTATATCATATAGCTCCCATAGGAACGATTGGAAAATTTGTAGGGAAAAAATTATAGAGTATCCAGTTCTCAACATATTTTCATAGAATTTGAGGCATGGCCATTTTGTATTATTCTAGAATTCTTGTTTTAATTTTATCAAAATCGGACCATAGCTGCCCTATAAATGATTGCCATAAGGTTGTGCTTATATAAGGAAAGCGCCTTAGAATACTTTTAGTAGTCAAATCAGTATATTACAACAAGCGAAAATAAATTTAAATGAATTTATTATACATACATTTTTTTTTTTACAAAACTTAACAATAAAAGTTTTATAATTATACAAAAAAGTTAGAAGTAAAATTATTCTATGTTTTCATCAAGTAACTCAATTACTGATTTAAGGAGTTTACTTTTGTTTACAAGGAAGTTTCCTTTGACCCGAAATAAAAGGATCGGAACTTAAAAAAAACCTATTAAATAAATTAAATTAAATAAATTAAATAAGAATAAATCTTCTTCAACATTGAATGCACAGTTTGCGGTCGGAGATTAGACGATCGCAAAACTGAAACGGCAGTTTCATCAAGTTTTGCAAGATTCGCTATTCGACGACGCTTTGTTCTCTTTGAACATTCTGCAAAATCATTTTTCGGTCGCCCACGATCAGCACCCTTAACCATTTCTTTAGAAAAACAAGCTGGTTTCACAATAACATTTTCTTCGGTGTTCAGCCAATTCGATTGATATTTTTCAAAAAAACTCTTATTACGCCTGTATTTACCCATGAACTCAATTATTTTCTTACAAATGTAACCAATACATTTCTCAAGTTCATTTAAATCGGCTGTACAATCATTGTTTGTAATGCCAAGTTCTACTAAATTAATCACACTCTGAGTTTTTTCAAAATTTGTGCCCTTTTCGGAGCACCAAAAAAATATATGTCTGCGTGAAAACACACAGTTATAAGAATCGCCTATAAAAATACCAGAAGATTAAAATTAAAAAAAAAATATACAAAAGTGTATAAAAACACAAACACAATCACAAATGAAGAAAACAAAAGCAACATCACAAAAACAAAGGAAAAGCAGCATCTAGTCGCTATCTATAAAAATATAAAGGCGGTGTTAGTATATTGAAAATTACAGGCACATTTCCTACTATTTGCAGCTACACTTTACATTTTCATTATCTAAAAACATTGGTTAATACATTGATAATACTCACATTGGGGGAAGCGGCGGGTTCACAACTAAAAGTTTATGTAAACATGAAAAAGACGCACTCAAAATGAACAAAAAACATGGTTTTTACAACATTTATTTCACAAAAACGATTTAACATATTAGTTTATTATTACTAAATGGATTTAAAGTAAATACCTTCAGCTTTAAATTCCATTTTAAATGAATAAAATCCGTTCACTAATCTTGACGTTTGAACTCTTTGAAGTTTGGGTTTGAATGACAAAATAAGCACGCATGCAATTTTTGCCTTGCAAAAGAACAGTTGTTCACAACTTTGAAAGCTATTTTTAGCAGGAACCGTTAGATTTCCAGCGAAAACCGGTTTCGACTGGAAAAGGTTGGACATTTAACAGCTAATTTGGTTACTTTTTACCTAATTATTTTGACTTAGATTTTTTAATTTATGGCCTATGGGCGCCACCTGTGTGCGTTGCCAATAATTTATCGCCGCAATTTCCTAGCGCGCGAATGACTGCAAAATGCGGTGTGAGCAGTATATATCGGTATTTCTTTATAAATTTTAAATTGGCCAATATCGATAACTTGCAAAATATCAAGTAATTAAAATTAATATTTATTTAATTGCATTTTATTGTTTTGTATTTTTTACTGACCCTAAAATATGAATTATTAAATAATAATCATATGTGCACGTACGCATATTATGAATATTATGAATATGTACACATGCATGTAAATACTTGCATACATTCATATCGATCTGCCACGCCACCTATTGGTTGAGTGTTAGCATCTATGCACAAAAGAAGAACCGAGAAACAGCTCGCGCTAGGTGCTCGCATCGTTCATCCTTTTCTTTCCTGCACAGGTAATATAGTTATGACGTCATCGACAACTTGTTTAGTGGTCAGAGGGTCGAAATGGTCAATCTTGTAACTTCAGTGTTCATTGTCCAATCCGGTTGCAACTTGGAGGATAAGTTCATATATTGTAGTATTTATCTATATACATATGTACATACATATATGCTAAAGCAGAATGTTAAGAAATGAGTACTTCTAATGTAAATCGCAATGTAAATAAAATTTGTCGGTTTGCGGGGGCGGTAGTCGTGTTATTCCAAATTGTAAATAAACTTGATCTGCGTATGGTATACAGGAATCTTCATGCTAAATTTGGTGTCCCTAGCTTTTGTAATAGCTGAAATCGGCGCGTTCATCCAGACAGACGGACAGACAGACGAAATGGCTCAATAAACTCCGCTAGTGACCCTGAGCAAGAATATATATACTTTGTGGGGTCTACCACGTCTCCTTCTGCCTGTTACATACATACATTTGCACAAAGTTGGTATAAGCTTTTTTGACCATTTTCAATGGTTGAAGGGTATAACAATTTAATAAAGTTGAATATTATTATTATTAATATTATTTTATTTAAATATCTACTATTACGATTAATTCGCTATAAATTATTAATTCGTAATGAAAATTGCGTTTTATTTTGATTTAAATTTCGAGTGGTTATAATATGTTCGAACGACACGCACAAATTTAATTGACGAACAGAAGAAGAAGAACGCATAGACAATGCAAAAACGAATAGACAAGTGTCGTAAGCATTAGACTAAGCGAGAAAGCAATAAGTATTTGGAATAATAAGTATAAATTCGTAACACATGCTTCTTCTTGATTTTTTGGTATGAGTTAAAAATGCATATTGTGTCTTCTCGCTCTATCTAATGTCTATATGTATGTACATATGTCAATATGTAGACATGGATGTAAAAACTTGCATAGATTCAGATCGATCTACCACGTCACCTATTGGTTGTTTACAAATGTATATATGTATGTACGTACACAAATTAAGTATGTATGAGTCTTAACTTATGTATATGCACATGTATTTTTGCTAATTGACAAGTGCATGGAAAAGAATAATCGAGAAACAGCTCGCGCTACCCGCTCGGATCGTTCTTCCCTTTCTTTTCTGCACAAGAAATAATTGCTTGCTGCCGCGATCGAATTGTGAACTTTTGTTGTTGATTTTCATTGAAAACAAAATTTAGCGTGTGCCAAAATTTGTTACATTTGCTTCTTAAAAGAATGCATATTGTCTTCTCGCTCTGTCTTATGTCTCCACGCATGTATAAAAGCTTAATATCATATGTATGTATATTTGTATAAATACTTATGTAATAAAATGAGGGGCAAAAAATGACAAAAATAATAAAATGAAATATATCAAAATATATAAAAATAAATATGAAAACACAAAATTTGAACCTGCTCACCCGGAATCGAGCCCCATTCGAAGGCCGCAGGAGTTCATCAGTGGTTAAGTGAGCTATGTCCCGGACTCGTGTCGACCATATTCGGGGTTTGCTTGCTGCCGCGATCGAAATGTGAAATATTTTTGTTGGTTTTCATTATATAAAATTTAAACGGTCAAAAAAAATTTGTAAAAATTAATTTAAAAATAATAATTATTTATATTAAATGTAAATGTAAATGTATATTAAATGAAAAGTAGCGGATTTGTTGTGTACAGACATTACTCGGCTGCTACTTTAATTTTAGTTTATTAGAATAAAAGAAATAAATAATAAGATTAATAAACATATAAAATGGAAAGAATGCACAAAAAGCCGTCGCACAGGAGGAATCGAACTCGCGCCACAAAAGAAATACAAGGCTATAACAAAATTACGTCGGCCACTCTAACCACTCAGCTTTTGCCTCTTCTATTGCTTAGCCGTCAAGGTTGCATGGTAAACCATTTCAGTTACCACCGGCCGATAGAAAATACAAAGTACAATTATTTCACAAAACGCTCGTGGCAAGGTATTTGTCATGTGTGATATTCAACTTTGGTTGTTAAGTTAATATTGTTAAATCTCAACAGATATTACTTATTTACAGAGACGGGAAAAAGAGTGTCGAAATTTCAAAAAAATTTTGAAACACTGCAATATACACGAACGTTGACATAAAATTTGGTGGCTCTAACTTACATAGTTTCTGAGAAATACGCGTTCATACAGACAGACAGACAGACATAGTTAAATCGACTCGTCTGTTGATCCTGATTCAGAATATATTTAGTTTATGGGGTGGGAGATGCCTCTTTCCACCTGTTACGCACATTTTCTATATTTAATTGCCCATTTTTATTAAAAACACCGAACCCCCTTTCATTGGATTACACAAATGCATTACACAAATGCGTTGTTGATTTATTTTCAATATAATATATATTATTAAAAATTATAAAAAATATGCAACATAATGCTTTGTATTCAATAGTAGTATTTAAGTATCAATGGAAGGAACAACAATTTAATATATACTATGAATATACTATCTCAGTGCTTATGCCTTACCAAAGCTATCCTAATACAATAACAAATCAAGAATGGAATGGTTGATACCTATGAATACATTTTGTCAGTGAACATAGTACATCCTCGATAGTATAGTAGTTAGTATAGATTTAATTCGCTGTCGGGGGGATGTGTGTGAAAGAAATTTTTGTCTTTTAATTAATTTATCATCATAATTTTTGCTTATATACATTTTTGTTTTCATAACTAAAAATAAAATTCAAAGATTTAAAAAATAATAATAATTAATACCACTCTCCCCGACGGGGAATTGAACCCCGGTCTCCCGCGTGACAGGCGGGGATACTAACCACTATACTATCGAGGATGCCAAACGTTAATTGTCCAATGTGTTATCTGAAAACGGTGTTACCAATTCCAAGTGAAAAGATGCAAACCAGTATACTGTATGAGGCCATGGATTCTATATATAAACTAAATACAAGTTTGTATTTGTATTTATTATATTTGAAGAAAACGAGAGCAACAGTCGAGCCGCACGCGACATGGACTATTGGGTTTTTCGGAACGAATATGTGCGTAACAGGCGGAAAGAGGCATCTCCGACCCCATAAACTAAATATATTCTTCGACTTATGTTGCCATAAAAAGTATCTAATTGTATGATACTAATCGCAATCTACAAATTAATCATAACCACTGCAGTACGCTGCCACATTGCATAAATTTTCGATACGTTGCCAATAATTTATCGCCGCAATTTACTAGCGCGCGAATGACTGCAAAATGCGGTGTGAGCAGTATATATCGGTATTTCTTTATAAATTTTAAATTGGCTAATATCGATAACTCGCAAATAAGTAATAATAAGTAATTAAAATTAATATTTATTTAATTGCATTTTATTTTTTACTGACCCTAAAATATGAATTATTAAATAATAATCATATGTGCACGTACGCATATTATGAATATTATGAATATTATGAATATGTACACATGCATGTATTGTAAATACTTGCATACATTCATATCGATCTGCCACGCCACCTATTGGTTGAGTGTTAGCATCTATGCACAAAAGAAGAACCGAGAAAAAGATCGCGCTACGCGCTCACATCTTCATCCTTTTCTTTCCTGCACAGGTAATATAGTTATGACGTCATCGACAACTTGTTTCGTGGTCGGAGGGTCGAAATGGTCAATCTTGTAACTTCAGTGTTCATTGTCCGATCCGGTTGCAACTTGGAGGATAAGTTCATATATTGTAGTTTTTATCTATATACATACATATATGCTAAAGCAGAATATTAAGAAATGAGTACTTCTAATGTAAATCGCAATGTAAATCAAATTTGTCGGTTTGCGGGGGCAGTAGTCGTGTTATTCCAAATTGTAAATAAACTTGATCTGCGTATGGTATACAGGAATCTTCATGCTAAATTTGGTGTCCCTAGCTTTTGTAATAGCTGAAATCGGCGCGTTCATCCAGACAGACGGACAGACAGAGGAAATGGATCAATAAACTCCGCTAGTGACCCTGAGCAAAAATATATATACTTTGTGGGGTCTACCACGTCTCCTTCTGCCTGTTACATATATTTGCACAAAGTTAGTATACCCTTTTTTGACCATTTTAAATGGTTGAAGGGTATAACAATTTAATAAAGTTGAATATTATTATTATTAATATTATTTTATTTAAATATCTACTATTACGATTAATTCCCTATAAATTATTAATTCGCAATGAAAATTGCGCTTTATTTTGATTTAAATTTCGATTGGTTGTAATATGTTCGAACGACACGCACAAATTTAATTGACGAACGGAAGAAGAAGAACGCATAGACAATGCAAAAACGAATAGACAAGTGTCGTAAGCATTAGACTAAGCGAGAAAGCAATATGCATTTGCAATAATACGTATAAATTTGTAACACATGCTTCTTCTTGATTTTTTGGCACGAGTTAAAAATGTATATTGTGTCTTCTCGCCCTATCTAATGTCTATATGTCATATCATATGTCAATATGTACACATGGATGTAAAAACTTGCTTAGATTCAGATCGATCTACCACGTCACCTATTGGTTGTTTACAAATGTATATATGTATGTACGTACACAAATTAAGTATGTATGAGTTTTAACATACATATATGCACATGTATTTTTGTTAATTGACAAGTGCATGGAAAAGAAAAGTCGAGAAACAGCTCGCGCTACCCGCTCGGATCGTTCGTCCCTTTCTTTTCTGCACAAGAAATAATTGTGACATCATCGACCATTTGACGCTTGCTGCCGCGATCGAATTGTGAACTGTTGTTGTTGATTTTCATTGAAAACAAAATTTAGCGTGTGCCAAAATTTGTTACATTTGCTTCTTCTAAGAATGCATATTGTCTTCTCGCTCTGTCTTATGTCTCCATGCATGTATAAAAATGTATAAATATTGAAACACAAAATTTGAACCTGCTCACCCGCGGAATCGAGCCCCCATTTGATGGCCGCAGGAGTTTATCAGTGGTTAAGTTAGCTATGTCCCGGACTCGTATCGACCGTATTCGGGGTTTCCTTGCTGCCGCGGTCGAAATGTGAAATATTTTTGTTGGTTTTCATTATACAAAAATAAAAATTTGTAAAAATTAATTTAAAAATAATAATTATTTATATTAAATGTAAATGTAAATGTAAATGTAAATGTATATTAAATGAAAAGTAGCGGATTTGTTGTGTACAGACATTACTCGGCTGCTACTTTAGTTTTAGTTTATTAGAATAAAATAAATAAATAATAAGATTAATAAACATATAAAATGGAAAGAATGCAAAAAGCCGTCGCACAGGAGGAATCGAACTCGCGCCACAAAGGAAATACAAGGCTATAACAAAATTACGTCGGCCACTCTAACCACTCAGCTTTTTCCTCTTCTATTGCTTAGCCATTTCAGTTACCACCGGCCGATAGCAAATACAAAGTACAATATTATTTCACAAAACGCTCGTGGCAAGGTATTTGTCATGTGTGATATTCAACTTTGGTTCTTAAGTTAATATTGTTGAATCTCAACAGATATTACTAATTTACAGAGACGGGAAAAGGCGTGTCGCAATTTCAAAAAAATTTTGAAACACTGCAATATACACGAACGTTGTTATAAAATTTGGTGGATTACACAAATGCATTACACAAATGCGTTGTTGATTTATTTTCAATAAATATATTATTAAAAATTATGAAAAATATGCAATATAATGCTTTGTATTCAATAGTATTTTAGTATCAATAGTAGGAACAACAATTTAAGCTTTTGAAGGGACTGAATATACTATTTCAGTGCTTATGCCTTACCAAAGCTATCCCAATACAATAACAAATCAAGAATGGAATGATACCTATGAATACATTTTGGCAGTGAACATAGTACATCCTCGATAGTATAGTAGTTAGTATAGATTTAATTCGCTGTCGGGGGAATGTGTGTGAAAGAAATTTTTGTTTTTTAATTAATTTATCATCATAATTTTTGCGTTATATACATGTATTGGGGCTTGTTTTCATAACTAAAAATAAAATTCAAAAGATTTAAAAATAATTCGTATCACTCTCCCCGACGGGGAATTGAACGCCGGTCTCCGGCGTGACAGGCGGGGATACTAACCACTATACTATCGAGGACGACAATCTTTGGTTATCCAATGTGTTATCTGAAAACGGCACCAATTCCAAGAGAAAAGATGCAAACCAGTTCACTGTATAAGGCCATGGATTCTATATATAAACTAAATACAAGTTTGTATTTGTATTTATTATATTTGAAGAAAACGAGAGCAACAGTCGGAGCCGCACGCGACATGGACTATTGGTTTTTTCGGAACGAATATGTGCGTAATAGGCGGAGAGACTTATGTTGACATAAAAAGTATCTAATTGTATGATACTAATCGCAATCTACAAATTAAGCATAACACTGCAGTACTCTGCCACATTGCAAAAATTTCGATACGTTGCCAATAATTTATCGCCGCAATTTCCTAGCTCGCGAATGACTGCAAAATGCGGTGTGAGCAGTATATATCGGTATTTCTTTATAAATTTTAAATTGGTTAATATCGATAACTCGCAAATAAGTAATAATAAGTAATTAAAATTAATATTTATTTAATTGCATTTTATTTTTTACTGACCCTAAAATATGAATTATTAAATAATAATCATATGTGCACGTACGCATATTATGAATATTATGAATATTATGAATATGTACACATGCATGTATTGTAAATACTTGCATACATTCATATCGATCTGCCACGCCACCTATTGGTTGAGTGTTAGCATCTATGCACAAAAGAAGAACCGAGAAAAAGATCGCGCTACGCGCTCACATCGTTAATCCTTTTCTTTCCTGCACAGGTAATATAGTTATAACGTCATCGACAACTTGTTTAGTGGTCGGAGGGTCGAAATGGTCAATCTTGTAACTTCAGTGTTCATTGTCCGATCCGGTTGCAACTTGGAGGATAAGTTCATATATTGTAGTTTTTATCTATATACATACATATATGCTAAAGCAGAATGTTAAGAAATGAGTACTTCTAATGTAAATCGCAATGTAAATCAAATTTGTCGGTTTGCGGGGGCGGTAGTCGTGTTATTCCAAATTGTAAATAAACTTGATCTGCGTATGGTATACAGGAATCTTCATGCTAAATTTGGTGTCCCTAGCTTTTGTAATAGCTGAAATCGGCGCGTTAATCCAGACAGACGGACAGACAGAGGAAATGGATCAATAAACTCCGCTAGTGACCCTGAGCAAAAATATATATACTTTGTGGGGTCTACCACGTCTCCTTCTGCCTGTTACATATATTTGCACAAAGTTAGTATACCCTTTTTTGACCATTTTAAATGGTTGAAGGGTATAACAATTTAATAAAGTTGAATATTATTATTATTAATATTATTTTATTTAAATATCTACTATTACGATTAATTCGCTATAAATTATTAATTCGTAATGAAAATTGCGCTTTATTTTGATTTAAATTTCGATTGGTTGTAATATGTTCGAACGACACGCACAAATTTAATTGACGAACGGAAGAAGAAGAACGCATAGACAATGCAAAAACGAATAGACAAGTGTCGTAAGCATTAGACTAAGCGAGAAAGCAATATGCATTTGCAATAATACGTATAAATTTGTAACACATGCTTCTTCTTGATTTTTTGGTACGAGTTAAAAATGTATATTGTGTCTTCTCGCCCTATCTAATGTCTATATGTTTGTACATATGTCAATATGTACACATGGATGTAAAAACTTGCTTAGATTCAGATCGATCTACCACGTCACCTATTGGTTGTTTACAAATGTATATATGTATGTACGTACACAAATTAAGTATGTATGAGTTTTAACATACATATATGCACATGTATTTTTGTTAATTGACAAGTGCATGGAAAAGAAAAGTCGAGAAACAGCTCGCGCTACCCGCTCGGATCGTTCGTCCCTTTCTTTTCTGCACAAAAAAAATAATTGTGACATCATCGACCATTTGACGCTTGCTGCCGCGATCGAATTGTGAACTGTTGTTGTTGATTTTCATTGAAAACAAAATTTAGCATGTGCCAAAATTTGTTACATTTGCTTCATCTAAGAATGCATATTGTCTTCTCGCTCTGTCTTATGTCTCCATGCATGTATAAAAGCTTAATATCATATGTATGTATATTTGTATAAATACTTATGTAATAAAATGAGGGGCAAAAAATGACAAAAATAATAAAATGAAATATATCAAAATATATAAAATAAATATTGAAACACAAAATTTGAACCTGCTCACCCGCGGAATCGAGCCCCCATTTGATGGCCGCAGGAGTTTATCAGTGGTTAAGTGAGCTATGTCCCGGACTCGTATCGACCGTATTCGGGGTTTGCTTGCTTCCGCGGTCGAAATGTGAAATATTTTTGTTGGTTTTCATTATACAAAAATAAATATTTGTAAAAATTAATTTAAAAATAATAATTATTTATATTAAATGTAAATGTAAATGTAAATGTATATTAAATGAAAAGTAGCGGATTTGTTGTGTACAGACATTACTCGGCTGCTACTTTAGTTTTAGTTTATTAGAATAAAAGAAATAAATAATAAGATTAATAAACATATAAAATGGAAAGAATGCAAAATGCCGTCGCACAGGAGGAATCGAACTCGCGCCACAAAAGAAATACAAGGCTATAACAAAATTACGTCGGCCACTCTAACCACTCAGCTTTTTCCTCTTCTATTGCTTAGCCATTTCAGTTACCACCGGCCGATAGCAAATACAAAGTACAATATTATTTCACAAAACGCTCGTGGCAAGGTATTTGTCATGTGTGATATTCAACTTTGGTTCTTAAGTTAATATTGTTGAATCTCAACAGATATTACTAATTTACAGAGACGGAAAAAAGCGTGTCGCAATTTCAAAAAAATTTTGAAACACTGCAATATACACGAACGTTGTTATAAAATTTGGTGGCTCTAACTTACATAGTTTCTGAGATATACGCGTTCATACAGACAGACAGACAGACATAGTTAAATAGACTCGTCTGTTGATCCTGATTCAGAATATATTTAGTTTATGGGGTGGGAGATGCCTCTTTCCGCCTGTTATATTTAATTGCCCATTTTTATTAAAAACACCGAACCCCCTTTCATTGGATTACACAAATGCATTACACAAATGCGTTGTTGATTTATTTTCAATATAATATATATTATTAAAAATTATAAAAAATATGCAATATAATGCTTTGTATTCAATAGTATTTTAGTATCAATAGTAGGAACAACAATTTAAGCTTTTGAAGGGACTTAATATACTATTTCAGTGCTTATGCCTTACCAAAGCTATCCCAATACAATAACAAATCAAGAATGGAATGATACCTATGAATACATTTTGGCAGTGAACATAGTACATCCTCGATAGTATAGTAGTTAGTATAGATTTAATTCGCTGTCGGGGGAATGTGTGTGAAAGAAATTTTTGTTTTTTAATTAATTTATCATCATAATTTTTGCGTTATATACATGTATTGGGGCTTGTTTTCATAACTAAAAATAAAATTCAAAAGATTTAAAATTAATTCGTATCACTCTCCCCGACGGGGAATTGAACGCCGGTCTCCGGCGTGACAGGCGGGGATACTAACCACTATACTATCGAGGACGACAATCTTTGGTTATCCAATGTGTTATCTGAAAACGGCACCAATTCCAAGAGAAAAGATGCAAACCAGTTCACTGTATAAGGCCATGGATTCTATATATAAACTAAATACAAGTTTGTATTTGTATTTATTATATTTGAAGAAAACGAGAGCAACAGTCGGAGCCGCACGCGACATGGACTATTGGTTTTTTCGGAACGAATATGTGCGTAATAGGCGGAGAGACTTATGTTGACATAAAAAGTATCTAATTGTATGATACTAATCGCAATCTACAAATTAAGCATAACACTGCAGTACTCTGCCACATTGCAAAAATTTCGATACGTTGCCAATAATTTATCGCCGCAATTTCCTAGCTCGCGAATGACTGCAAAATGCGGTGTGAGCAGTATATATCGGTATTTCTTTATAAATTTTAAATTGGTTAATATCGATAACTCGCAAATAAGTAATAATAAGTAATTAAAATTAATATTTATTTAATTGCATTTTATTTTTTACTGACCCTAAAATATGAATTATTATATAATAATCATATGTGCACGTACGCATATTATGAATATTATGAATATTATGAATATGTACACATGCATGTATTGTAAATACTTGCATACATTCATATCGATCTGCCACGCCACCTATTGGTTGAGTGTTAGCATCTATGCACAAAAGAAGAACCGAGAAACAGCTCGCGCTACGCGCTTGCATCGTTCATCCTTTTCTTTCCTGCACAGGTAATATAGGTATGACGTCATCGACAACTTGTTCGAAATTGTTAATCTTGTAACTTCAGTGTTTATTGTCCGATCCGGTTGCAACTTGGAGGATAAGTTCATATAGTATTTATCTATATACATATATGCTAAAGCAGAACGTTAAGAAATGAGTACTTCTAATGTAAATCGCAATGTAAATCAAATTTGTCGGTTTGCGGGGGCGGTAGTCGTGTTATTCCAAATTGTAAATAAACTTGATCTGCGTATGGTATACAGGAATCTTCATGCTAAATTTGGTGTCCCTAGCTTTTGTAATAGCTGAAATCGGCGCGTTCATCCAGACAGACGGACAGCCAGACGGACATGGCTCAATCAAGTCGGCTAGTGACCCTGAGCAAGAATATATATACTTTGTGGGGTCTACCACGTCTCCTTCTGCCTGTTACATATATTTGCACAAAGTTAGTATACCCTTTTTTGACCGTTTTAAATGGTTGAAGGGTATAACAATTTAATAAAGTTGAATATTATTATTATTAATATTATTTTATTTTAATATCTACTATTACGATTAATTCCCTATAAATTATTAATTCGCAATGAAAATTGCGCTTTATTTTGATTTAAATTTCGATTGGTTGTAATATGTTCGAACGACACGCACAAATTTAATTGACGAACGGAAGAAGAAGAACGCATAGACAATGCAAAAACGAATAGACAAGTGTCGTAAGCATTAGACTAAGCGAGAAAGCAATAAGCATTTGCAATAATACGTATAAATTTGTAACACATGCTTCTTCTTGATTTTTTGGCACGAGTTAAAAATGCATATTGTGTCTTCTCGCCCTATCTAATGTCTATATGTATGTACATATGTCAATATGTAGACATGGATGTAAAAACTTGCATAGATTCAGATCGATCTACCACGTCACCTATTGGTTGTTTACAAACGTATATATGTATGTACGTACACAAATTAAGTATGTATGAGTTTTAACATACATATATGCACATGTATTTTTGTTAATTGACAAGTGCATGGAAAAGAAAAGTCGAGAAACAGCTCGCGCTACCCGCTCGGATCGTTCGTCCCTTTCTTTTCTGCACAAGAAATAATTGTGACATCATCGACCATTTGACGCTTGCTGCCGCGATCGAATTGTGAACTTTTGTTGTTGATTTTCATTGAAAACAAAATTTAGCGTGTGCCAAAATTTGTTACATTTGCTTCTTCTAAGAATGCATATTGTCTTCTCGCTCTGTCTTATGTCTCCACGCATGTATAAAAGCTTAATATCATATGTATGTATATTTGTATAAATACTTATGTAATAAAATGAGGGGCAAAAAATGACAAAAATAATAAAATGAAATATATCAAAATATATAAAATAAATATTGAAACACAAAATTTGAACCTGCTCACCCGCGGAATCGAGCCACCATTCGATGGCCGCAGGAGTTTATCAGTGGTTAAGTGAGCTATGTCCCGGACTCGTATCGACCGTATTCGGGGTTTGCTTGCTGCCGCGGTCGAAATGTGAAATATTTTTGTTGGTTTTCATTATATAAAAATAAAAATTTGTAAAAATAATTTTAAAAATAATATATTAAATGTAAATGTAAATGCATATTAAATGAAAAGTATCGGATTTGTTGTGTACAGACATTACTCGGCTGCTACTTTAGTTTTAGTTTATTAGAATAAAAGAAATAAATAATAAGATTAATAAACATATAAAATGGAAAGAATGCAAAAAGCCGTCACACAGGAGGAATCGAACTCGCGCCACATAAGAAATACAAGGCTATAACAAAATTACGTCGGCCACTCTAACCACTCAGCTTTTTCCTCTTCTATTGCTTAGCCATTTCAGTTACCACCGGCCGATAGCAAATACAAAGTACAATATTATTTCACAAAACGCTCGTGGCAAGGTATTTGTCATGTGTGATATTCAACTTTGGTTCTTAAGTTAATATTGTTGAATCTCAACAGATATTACTAATTTACAGAGGCGGGAAAAAGCGTGTCGCAATTTCAAAAAAATTTTGAAACACTGCAATATACACGAACGTTGTTATAAAATTTGGTGGCTCTAACTTACATAGTTTCTGAGATATACGCGTTCATACAGACAGACAGACAGACATAGTTAAATAGACTCGTCTGTTGATCCTGATTCAGAATATATTTAGTTTATGGGGTGGGAGATGCCTCTTTCCGCCTGTTATATTTAACTGCCCATTTTTATTAAAAACACCGAACCCCCTTTCATTGGATTACACAAATGCATTACACAAATGCGTTGTTGATTTATTTTCAATATAATATATATTATTAAAAATTATAAAAAATATGCAATCTAATGCTTTGTATTCAATAGTATTTTAGTATTAATAGTAGGAACAACAATTTAAGCTTTTGAAGGGACTGAATATACTATTTCAGTGCTTATGCCTTACCAAAGCTATCCCAATACAATAACAAATCAAGAATGGAATGATACCTATGAATACATTTTGGCAGTGGACATAGTACATCCTCGATAGTATAGTAGTTAGTATAGATTTAATTCGCTGTCGGGGGAATGTGTGTGAAAGAAATTTTTGTTTTTTAATTAATTTATCATCATAATTTTTGCGTTATATACATGTATTGGGGCTTGTTTTCATAACTAAAAATAAAATTCAAAAGATTTAAAAATAATTCGTATCACTCTCCCCGACGGGGAATTGAACGCCGGTCTCCGGCGTGACAGGCGGGGATACTAACCACTATACTATCGAGGACGACAATCTTTGGTTATCCAATGTGTTATCTGAAAACGGCACCAATTCCAAGAGAAAAGATGCAAACCAGTTCACTGTATAAGGCCATGGATTCTATATATAAACTAAATACAAGTTTGTATTTGTATTTATTATATTTGAAGAAAACGAGAGCAACAGTCGGAGCCGCACGCGACATGGACTATTGGTTTTTTCGGAACGAATATGTGCGTAATAGGCGGAGAGACTTATGTTGACATAAAAAGTATCTAATTGTATGATACTAATCGCAATCTACAAATTAAGCATAACACTGCAGTACTCTGCCACATTGCAAAAATTTCGATACGTTGCCAATAATTTATCGCCGCAATTTCCTAGCTCGCGAATGACTGCAAAATGCGGTGTGAGCAGTATATATCGGTATTTCTTTATAAATTTTAAATTGGTTAATATCGATAACTCGCAAATAAGTAATAATAAGTAATTAAAATTAATATTTATTTAATTGCATTTTATTTTTTACTGACCCTAAAATATGAATTATTAAATAATAATCATATGTGCACGTACGCATATTATGAATATTATGAATATTATGAATATGTACACATGCATGTATTGTAAATACTTGCATACATTCATATCGATCTGCCACGCCACCTATTGGTTGAGTGTTAGCATCTATGCACAAAAGAAGAACCGAGAAACAGCTCGCGCTACGCGCTTGCATCGTTCATCCTTTTCTTTCCTGCACAGGTAATATAGGTATGACGTCATCGACAACTTGTTTGCTGGTCGGAGGGTCGAAATTGTTAATCTTGTAACTTCAATGTTTATTGTCCGATCCGGTTGCAACTTGGAGGATAAGTTCATATAGTATTTATCTATATACATATATGCTAAAGCAGAACGTTAAGAAATGAGTACTTCTAATGTAAATCGCAATGTAAATCAAATTTGTCGGTTTGCGGGGGCGGTAGTCGTGTTATTCCAAATTGTAAATAAACTTGATCCGCGTATGGTATACAGGAATCTTCATGCTAAATTTGGTGTCCCTAGCTTTTGTAATAGCTGAAATCGGCGCGTTCATCCAGACAGACGGACAGCCAGACGGACATGGCTCAATCAAGTCGGCTAGTGACCCTGAGCAAGAATATATATACTTTGTGGGGTCTACCACGTCTCCTTCTGCCTGTTACATATATTTGCACAAAGTTAGTATACCCTTTTTTGACCGTTTTAAATGGTTGAAGGGTATAACAATTTAATAAAGTTGAATATTATTATTATTAATATTATTTTATTTTAATATCTACTATTACGATTAATTCCCTATAAATTATTAATTCGCAATGAAAATTGCGCTTTATTTTGATTTAAATTTCGATTGGTTGTAATATGTTCGAACGACACGCACAAATTTAATTGACGAACGGAAGAAGAAGAACGCATAGACAATGCAAAAACGAATAGACAAGTGTCGTAAGCATTAGACTAAGCGAGAAAGCAATAAGCATTTGCAATAATACGTATAAATTTGTAACACATGCTTCTTCTTGATTTTTTGGCACGAGTTAAAAATGCATATTGTGTCTTCTCGCCCTATCTAATGTCTATATGTATGTACATATGTCAATATGTACACATGGATGTAAAAACTTGCTTATATTCAGATCGATCTACCACGTCACCTATTGGTTGTTTACAAACGTATATATGTATGTACGTACACAAATTAAGTATGTATGAGTTTTAACATACATATATGCACATGTATTTTTGTTAATTGACAAGTGCATGGAAAAGAAAAGTCGAGAAACAGCTCGCGCTACCCGCTCGGATCGTTCGTCCCTTTCTTTTCTGCACAAGAAATAATTGTGACATCATCGACCATTTGACGCTTGCTGCCGCGATCGAATTGTGAACTTTTGTTGTTGATTTTCATTGAAAACAAAATTTAGCGTGTGCCAAAATTTGTTACATTTGCTTCTTCTAAGAATGCATATTGTCTTCTCGCTCTGTCTTATGTCTCCACGCATGTATAAAAGCTTAATATCATATGTATGTATATTTGTATAAATACTTATGTAATAAAATGAGGGGCAAAAAATGACAAAAATAATAAAATGAAATATATCAAAATATATAAAATAAATATTGAAACACAAAATTTGAACCTGCTCACCCGCGGAATCGAGCCACCATTCGATGGCCGCAGGAGTTTATCAGTGGTTAAGTGAGCTATGTCCCGGACTCGTATCGACCGTATTCGGGGTTTGCTTGCTGCCGCGGTCGAAATGTGAAATATTTTTGTTGGTTTTCATTATATAAAAATAAAAATTTGTAAAAATTAATTTAAAAATAATAATTATTTATATTAAATGTAAATGTAAATGTAAATGTATATTAAGTGAAAAGTAGCGGATTTGTTTTGTACAGACATTACTCGGCTGCTACTTTCGTTTTAGTTTATTAGAATTGATGAGGGGAGAATCCCGCCGATTTAAAAGTAAAATAAAAGATTATGCGTTTCAAGTAAAATCCAATAACATTTATTGTTCGCGACTCCGCGCGACGATCTGCTTGCGTTCGCTTTCTTGTTTTCAACTCTAATAAACTAAGCTGTTCTAAGAACTACCAGTTCTCTCTCTGTCTCTCAGTTTGCTAACATTCTGTTATCCCTATGTTCTGTTTACATTTGCTTATATATGAAAATATTGTACCTAATTTCAACACCTCTCCTCAATGTTTTTCATTTCTAAATACAACATTTTACATGACATTCATAAGCTTAATCAACTTCTCGTGTTTAAGTTTTGACAAATTCTTTGTTAACATGTCGGCTATCATATCGTTAGTTGGCACATATTTTAATTCAACATCGCCTCTCTTGATGACTTCCCTAATGAAATGATACCTGATATCAATATGCTTTGACCGAGCATGGTAAACTGGATTTCTGGCCAAATTCTGAGCGCTAAGATTGTCTCCATGGATGATTGTTGGGGTATCCTTCCTTCCACAGCCGATCTCGATGATTAAACGCCTCAGATGTAGCGCCTCCTTTACAGCTGATGAAAGCGCCATATATTCTGCTTCTGTGCTGCTTAATGCAACACTGTTTTGCTTTTCCGACTTCCAGGAGATAGGGCCTCCTGACAAGAAGAAAACAAATCCTGTGTACGAACGTCGGTGGCTGACATCACCTGCCCAGTCGGCATCAACGTAGCCCACCAACGGCGACTCTCCAGTCCGATAGCTTAAGGTTTTCTTGGCCGTTCCTGCCAAATACCGCATCACATGTTTCATAGCCAATACATGTTCGCTATGCGGGTTCTTATTTCGCTGCGCCAGCTTCACAACTGAGTGATAAATATCTGGCCTTGATGTTAACGCAATCCACATTAACTCTCCTATTGCGGACTGATATCCAGTTGGATCCTGAGTAACACAATCCTCTTTGTTACACACCACCTGAAATCCCGCGTCTAAGGGTGTCGCTGTCGGCCTGCACTGCTCCAAACCGTGTCTCTGCAGCATATCCTTGATGTACAACGTCTGATTCATCGTTATACGGCCCAACTCGCCTTCACGTTCTATCTGCATACCCAAAAACGTGTTCAGTTGACCTTTGTCCACGCATTCAAATCTCGAAGCTATCTTAGACTTGACCTGCATAAGATCCACTCTGCTCTGGCACGCTATTAGAAGATCATCAACATAAATTAGTACAAGACACAAGTTACCGTTTATGCCCTGTTTGTACAAGCATGCTTCGTATTGGCAGGGCACGAATCCGATCTCCCGAAGTGCTTCATCTAAAGTGGCGTTCCACTCACGTCCTGCCTGTTTTAGTCCGTATATCGCCTTATTGAGCCTCAGAACCCTGTCCTTGCACTCATCGTCGTCAAAAATCTTAGGCTGTTTCATATATACGGTCTCGCTCAAATGACTATTGAGGTAGGCTGTACACACATCCATCTGGTGTAGGTACATCTTCAGCTCCACTGACATTGCCAACACTAGGCGTATGGTTTCATATCGGCATACTGGTGAAAAAGTCTCTCCATAGTTAACTCCAAATTTCTGCGAGCAACCTTTCGCTACCAAGCGAGCTTTATACCTCTCGGGATTGCCTTCACCGTCCCTTTTAATGGTAAAAACCCATCGGCATCCTATGGCTTTTTCTCCTTTTGGCAAGTCGCAAATCGTCCATGTATTATTTGCCACGAGCGCGTCATATTCTGACTTCATGGCTTCCTTCCAAAAAGTAGCTTGCTGGCTATGTAACGCTTCTTCACAGCTTTGAGGGAGTGGGATTTCAGCCTTGATCATGGCATTGACAACGTTAAATTCCTTCCTTGGTCGGCCTGACTTGCCGGTCCGAATTATTCTAGGCCTACCTGGCCCGATTCTTACTGCCTCTCCTGCCGGTGGCACCGCCTCCTCATCCTGCTGGTTACGATCCGTGTCTGTTTCTGAACGCTCTGCACTGAGGTTCTCACTGGATTCTTCACTTTTATCAGTTTCTGGCTGCTCATCCTCCTCATGCTGCCACTCCACCTTGAGTACATTTTCAGCTTTCCTGGGAGATGCTTCTGCAGCTGGAAATTCAAAAATCTTAGGCTCGTCTTCTTGAATTTCATTGAATAAAACATCGCGTTTAACAATGACCTGTTGCGTCACCTGATCGTACAACCTGTACCCTTTTGATTCCAGGGAATATCCAACGAATCGATATTCCTTACCTTTGGCCTTGAATTTACCACGGTGACCTTTATCTAGTCCCACTGTCAACGATCCGAAAATTCGCAAGTGGCTCACATTAGGTTTCTTGCCACTCCACGCCTCATAGGGAGTAATTCTGACGAGAGCTGCAGTTGGCGACCGATTTCTGATGTAACACGCTGTCATCACCGCCTCTGCCCAAAGGCTCTCCGGCATTCCTGAATGAATAAGCAAAGTCCTGGCCATTTCCACCAGGGTTCGGTTGGCTCGCTCTGCCACGCCGTTTTGCTGCGGACTGTATGGAACCGTCAACTGCCTTACGATTCCATTTTCCTGAAGCAAATCGTCAAAACGTTTATTAACAAACTCACGGCCATTATCGCTGCGTATTGCCTTTATCTTGCGTCCAAGCTGACTTTCTGCCATGTTTTTAAAGGCTACAAACTTGTCGTATACTTCGTCTTTGGACTTTATGAAGTACACAAACACACGGCGGGTCATATCATCAATAAATGTGACAAAATAAGAAGCTCCTCCAATTGACTTCTTTTCCATTGGACCACACACATCCGTGTGAATCAGTTCGAGTTGGTGCTTCGCTCTGTTCTCCGATACTGGAAAGGGCTGTGTATGTATCTTGCTCTTCATACACGACAGGCACTGACTTCTTTCCGAAAAATTAACACAGTTGATGCCTTGCACCATTGAATGTTTTACTAACTCGGATAAACTGGTATAATTTAAATGTCCATATCGATTATGCCACAGACTTGCACTGGTCTGAATGGCGCCGTAACAAGTGTTCCGTTTGCTCTCGAAAATAAACAGCTTGTTCCTTCTTTGCGCTTTCAACACTTCTTCTCCATCCTGGTGTACAATCGCATAGTCTTTGCGAAATGTTACAGTACATCCTCGAGAAACTGCACAATTAATAGACATAAAATTTCCTTTCATTTCTGGAACGTGCAATACATTCCGCAGCGTCAGATCGCAATAATCTGTTTTCACGATTACGTCACCTTTACCAATTGCTCTCATTACGTTGTTGTCTGCCAAAATAATATCTTCCTCTTGGCCCACATAACTGGTAAAAAGACTTCGAGTGCCACACATATGAGCTGTGGCCCCACTATCAAGACACCAGCTAGACGCTTCCAACTCTTGTACGTTACTCGCAGGCATTACTGTATATGATCTGTTCTTGCACTCTTTCTCTCTTTTGCCTTGCGCTTTACACTGATTTTTATAGTGGCCTCGCTGTCCACAGTTATAACATTCCACGTTTGATTTGTCTCTTCTCTTGCTCTTTATGTTCTCCGATTGCGCCTTTGCCTGGAAAGCTAACTGTTCATTTCCAGCTCTATCTTTGGTTTCGGTGTTCCTTCTCTCTCCTTCAGCAAGCAGTTTGACCTTCAAAACGTCTAACAAGGGCAATGTGTCCCGCGTTTCCATGGCTATGACGAAATTTTCGTAATCTCGACTTAAACTCGACAGTAGTATTATTGCTGTTAGTTCGTCACCTAACTTAATATCCACTTCACTGAGTTTGTCCACTGTCGAACAGAACGAATTTATGTGCGCTGCAATTTCGTCACCTTCTGCCATACGCATACCAAGAAGTTTTTTATATAACGAAACCTTTCGCACTGGCCCGCTTGGCTGATGAACATCTTTCAGTTTTTGCCAAGCGCTGCTGGCCGTTGTACAGCTCTTAAGGTATCCCAACTGGGTCTGTTTTACGCTCAGCGTAATCATAGCTAGAGCCTTTTGATCGAGTCCGTCCCATATTCCATCGTCTCCATCTGGCCGCTGTCCCTGGATCACTCTCCAAACCTCTGCATGGATCAGAACACTACGCATTTGGATCATCCAGGTGTCATAATTTCCTGTGTCCAATTTATCTATCTGATACATGGCGCTCATGATGACCGATGACGACGTATTCCGCGTAACTACCGTTATCCCGCGGCGTAGACCGATCCACCTTTTTATATTACTTCAAGCAGGAAAAATTAGGCTCTGGGCCCATAACCTGATGAGGGGAGAATCCCGCCGATTTAAAAGTAAAATAAAAGATTATGCGTTTCAAGTAAAATCCAATAACATTTATTGTTCGCGACTCCGCGCGACGATCTGCTTGCGTTCGCTTTCTTGTTTTCAACTCTAATAAACTAAGCAGTTCTAAGAACTACCAGTTCTCTCTCTGTCTCTCAGTTTGCTAACATTCTGTTATCCCTATGTTCTGTTTACATTTGCTTATATATGAAAATATTGTACCTAATTTCAACAATAATAATAATAAATAAATAATAAGATTAATAAACATATAAAACGGAAAGAATGCAAAAAGCCGTCGCACAGGAGGGGAATCGAACTCGCGCCACAAAAGAAATACAAGGCTATAACAAAAATTACGTCGGCCACTCTAACCACTCAGCTTTTGCCTCTTCTATTGCTTAGCCGTCAAGGTTGCATGGTAAACCATTTCAGTTACCACCGGCCGATAGCAAATACAAAGTACAATATTATTTCACAAAACGCTCGTGGCAAGGTATTTGTCATGTGTGATATTCAACTTTGGTTGTTAAGTTAATATTGTTAAATCTCAACAGATATTACTTATTTACAGAGACGGGAAAAAGAGTGTCGAAATTTCAAAAAAATTTTGAAACACTGCAATATACACAAACGTTGTTATAAAATTTGGTGACTCTAACTTACATAGTTTCTGAGATATACGCGTTCATACAGACAGACAGACAGACATAGTTAAATCGACTCGTCTGTTGATCCTGATTCAGAATATATTTAGTTTATGGGGTGGGAGATGCCTCTTTCCGCCTGTTACGCACATTTTCTATATTTAATTGCCCATTTTTATTAAAAACACCGAACCCCCTTTCATTGGATTACACAAATGCATTACACAAATGCGTTGTTGATTTATTTTCAATATAATATATATTATTAAAAATTATAAAAAATATGCAATATAATGCTTTCTATTCAATAGTATTTAAGTATCAATAGAAGGAACAGCAATTTAAGCTTTTGAAGGGACTGAATATACTATCTCAGTGCTTATGTCTTACCAAAGCTATCCCAATACAATAACAAATCAAGAATGGAATAGTTGATACCTATGAATACATTTTGGCAGTGAACATAGTACAATCTCGATAGTATAGTAGTTAGTATAGATTTAATTTAACAACAATTTAAGCTTTTGAAGGGACTGAATATACTATCTCAGTGCTTATGACTTACCAAAGCTATCCCAATACAATAACAAATCAAGAATGGAATGGTTGACACCTATGAATACATTTTGGCAGTGAACATAGTACATCGTCGATAGTATAGTAGTTAGTATAGATTTAATTCAACAACAATTTAAGCTTTTGAAGGGACTGAATATACTATCTCAGTGCTTATGCCTTACCAAAGCTATCCCAATACAATAACAAATCAAGAATGGAATGGTTTTGGCAGTGAACATAGTACATCCTCGATAGTATAGTAGTTAGTATAGATTTAATTCGCTGTCAGAGGGATGTGTGTGAAAGAAATTTTTGTTTTTTAATTAATTTATCATCATAATTTTTGCGTTATATACATGTATTGGGGCTTGTTTTCATAACTAAAAATAAAATTCAAAGATTTAAAAATAATTCGTAACACTCTCCCCGACGGGGAATTGAACCCCGGTCTCCCGCATGACAGGCGGAGATACCAACCACTATACTATCGCGCACGTCGATCTTCGGTTATCCAATGTGTTATCTGAAAACAGCACCAATTCCAAGTGAAAAGATGCAAACCAGTTCACTGTATAAGGCCATGGATTCTATATATAAACTAAATACAAGTTTGTATTTGTATTTATTATATTTGAAGAAAACGAGAGCAACAGTCGAGCCGCACGCGACACGGACTATTGGTTTTTTCGGAACGAATATATGCGTAACAGGCGGAAAGACTTATGTTGCCATTAAAAGTATCTAATTGTATGATACTAATCGCAATCTACAAATTAAGCATAACACTGCAGTACTCTGCCACATTGCAAAAATTTCGATACGTTGCCAATAATTTATCGCCGCGATTTCCTAGCGCGCGAATGAATGCAAAATGCGGTGTGAGCAGTATATATCGGTATTTCTTTATAAATTTTATATTGGCTAATATCGATAACTCGCAAATAAGTAATAATAAGTAATTAAAATTAATATTTATTTAATTGCATTTTATGGTTTTGTATATTTTACTGACCCCAAAATATGAATTATTAAATAATAATCATATGTGCACGTACGCATATTATGAATATTATGAATATGTACACATGCATGTAAATACTTGCATACATTCATATCGATCTGCCGCGCCACCTATTGGTTGAGTGTTAGCATCTATGCACAAAAGAAGAACCGAGAAACAGCTCGCGCTACGCGCTTGCATCGTTCATCCTTTTCTTTCCTGCACAGGTAATATAGGTATGACGTCATCGGCAACTTGTTTGCTGGTCGGAGGGTCGAAATGGTTAATCTTGTAACTTCAGTGTTTATTGTCCGATCCGGTTGCAACTTGGAGGATAAGTTCGTATAGTATTTATCTATATACATATATGCTAAAGCAGAACGTTAAGAAATGAGTACTTCTAATGTAAATCGCAATGTAAATCAAATTTGTCGGATTGCGGGGGCGGTAGTCGTGTTATTCCAAATTGAAAATAAACTTGATCTGCGTATGGTATACAGGAATCTTCATGCTAAATTTGGCGTCCCTAGCTTTTGTAATAGCTGAAATCAGCGCGTTCATCCAGACAGACGGACAGACAGACGGACATGGCTCAATCAAGTCGGCTAGTGACACTGAGCAAGAATATATATACTTTGTCGGGTCTACCACGTCTCCTTCTGCCTGTTACATATATTTGCACAAAGTTAGTATACCCTTTTTCGACCATTTTAAATGGTTGAAGGGTATAACAATTTAATAAAGTTGAATATTATTATTATTAATATTATTTTATTTAAATATCTACTATTACGATTAATTCGCTATAAATTATTAATTCGCAAAGAAAATTGCGCTTTATTTTGATTTAAATTTCGATTGGTTATAATATGTTCGAACGACACGCACAAATTTAATTGACGAACAGAAGAAGAAGAACGCAAAGACAATGCAAAAATGAATAGACAAGTGTCGTAAGCATTAGATTAAGCGAGAAAGCAATAAGCATTTGCAATAATACGTATAAATTTGTAACACATGCTTCTTCTTGATTTTTTGGCACGAGTTAAAAATGCATATTGTGTCTTCTCGCCCTATCTAATGTCTATATGTATGTACATATGTCAATATGTACACATGGATGTAAAATCTTGCTTAGATTCAGATCGATCTACCACGTCACCTATTGGTTGTTTACAAATGTATATATGTATGTACGTACACAAATTAAGTATGTATGAGTTTTAACATACATATATGCACATGTATTTTTGTTAATTGACAAGTGCATGGAAAAGAAGAGTTGAGAAACAGCTCGCGCTACTCGCTCGGATCGTTCGTACCTTTCTTTCCTTTAGCTCTGATTTTGCTCAAAAGTATTTTAATGGTATATAGGTATTTAGTAGCACTTTTCTTAGATTTTATGGTATTTTATGGTATTTTCGGTTTGGTCACACTTTAACAAATCGAATCAAGGCTTTTTGTGATAATTTATTAAAACAAACAAATAGTGCACATGAGTAATAAGCAAAAATATAGAGATGAGTGGGAGACTATGCCGGAAAACCAAAAATGGCTGGGCAGGAGCACAAATAAGATGGATGCGCACTGCAAAGCGTGCCAGACGGACATTTTGAGTAGGCTGGCGTCACTTAAGCAGCACGCGGTAGAGCTGCTAAACCATCGATGGTCGAACCATCGATGGTTAAATTTTCGATGGCTTAAACCATCGATGGTTAAATTTTCGATGGTTCAAACCATCGATGGTGCGATATATCGATGGTAAATTTTTTAAAGTGGTTAAATAAATACAAAAGCTAAGTTAATAACAAAAATATAAATTCATTTCATTTCTTAGTAACTAAAATAATTATAAATTTCATTTCTTAAGAGTAAAATAACACATTTTCTTATTTTAAATTGGAGATCATTCGTTTATCCATTGGTTTTTTTCCAAAAATAGCAAAATGTTGACAGTTCGGCATCAGGGCTGACCGTCTCTCACTTATGATCTGACCAGCTTTACTGAAGCAGCGCTCTGACTCAGTGGATGTGGCCGGAACACACAAATACTTTTTTGCGATTGCGGAGACTTACTTTGCAAAAACTTGTCCATACTGTTTAGAAACCGCCAAAAAAGTAAGAGCGTCACAGCACACAGCTTTTTTGAGTAATCTATCGATAATGAAAAAAACCATCGATGGGTTCGCAAAATCTCAACCATCGATAATATCGATGGTACCATCGATGGTTTTGCAGCTCTAGCACGCGGGTACACAAAAACATGAAGATAATATGATAATATGATAATTTCCACTTCTACTCTCCTTGGGTCATACAACTCTCCGATAGCTTTAAACACTTCGCGAAGTCTATCAGAGTGTGTAGGGTATTTCTAAAAAAATTGAAATTTGGCCAAATACCTTATAAAGTGCGCCTTTTTGCGTCCAAAGCGCGGTATGCCATCTTTCACGTCACGCCACAACCGCTCGATAGATTGGGTATGGGCTGCGGTTGATGGATCGACGAAATTTTTTGAGTGGTTCACTGTCTGGTGTTGGAAGCCCTCGTCCTTAAGACAAGAATAGGCTTTCCAACAGTCCGACACAATGGAAGTTCCGTCGGCTATTCTATCCTTTATAAGAGACAACAGTGTGTCCTTATTTCTGGACTCCACTGGTACGATGAAAAATTCTTTTGTGTCTCTTTCAATGCCACCAAATAGCCATTGACCTTCCACTATGCGGCTACAGTTATATTTCCGGCGTCCCACTTTTGTTTCGTCGATTTCAACCACTTTGCCTGGGCCACCAATGGTACGAGGACTGTTGCGTACCGCCCAGTCTATGTAAACTTCGCGCATAAAGTTGCGGAAGTCAATTATAGATGGCCGTGACCATCCCAATTCATGCATCATAAATTGGACTTCGCGCTTAAGTCCATTTGTATCCAGCATTATGAACCGGAAATTTCACCAAGGGAGAATCGGTGACCTTGGAAAATGGTATTTTTCCGGATGGTTTCCGAAAACATACAGCGCTGCACTTTCTTTTTTTTGCGACCGCAGAAGAATTAGCGTTGCCATTACATACAAAGGTAATTACTGTATCCGATCTGTATCTAATTTTGCACTCTTTGCCGCACTTTGGACACAACTTTTTATTGCATATTAAGTTATGCTTGCGTAAATAATCAATAAGCTCAGTATTGGACTGAAGCAATAATGAAAATTCTGCATTCGATAAGTTGCATCTATTGCAATTTGCCATCTTTTCGCATTGAAAATTACACGTCGAATGATATTCGAATGACTTGAAAAAGCTATTGAACATCTGCGTTGGCGCCAGACTACCGATCAACAACTTTTCGACGGTCGCGCCGAAATTCTGCATAGGCGTCAAGAAACGGGAAAGTTAACTGTTGCAACGGCATAATTTTTGTGTCTGCCGCATTTTTGCTTGAAATAAATCGTTTGTGGCACACAGTGCGCATCGTTGTGACGTTTTACTGAGAATTGGCCAACAACAAAATACAAGTAAAATTAATTATTTTCAAAATTCAATTAAAAAAAAACTAGAAGCGACCGCCAAATAATTCTTTCACCTAAAATCATGATAAATATAGCCCTATCTATAAAAAATCGGTGACGCAGGCAGCTATTTAACCTTTACCTTTGTTTGTCTTAAATATTCCATAAAAAATAAATTAAAATCCATGAAATCAAATTGAGGAAAAACTATTATTAATTGAAATTTAATTTAACATGAAAAGTAGCGGATTTGTTGTGTACAGACATTACTCGGCTGCTACTTTCGTTTTAGTTTATTAGAATAAAAGAAATAAATAATAAGATTAATAAACATATAAAATGGAAAGAATGCAAAAAGCCGTCGCACAGGAGGAATCGAACTTGCGCCACAAAAGAAATACAAGGCTACAACAAAATTACGTCGGCCACTCTGACCACTCAGCTTTTGCCTCTACTATTGCTTAGCCGTCAGGGTTGCATGGTAAACCATTTCAGTTACCACCGGCCGATAGCAAATACAAAGTATTATTTCACAAAACGCTCGTGGCAAGGTATTTGTCATGTGTGATATTCAACTTTGGTTGTTAAGTTAATATTGTTGAATCTCAACAGATATAACTTATTTACAGAGGCGGGAAAAGGAGTGTCGCCATTTCAAAAATTTTTTGAAACACTGCAAGTTGTTACAAAATTTTGTGGCTTTAGCTTACATAGTTTCTGACATATACGCGTTCATACAGACAGGGCAGACAGACAGACATAGTTCAATCGACTCGTCTGTTGATCCTGATTCAGAATATATTTAGTTTTTAGTTTATGGGGTCGGAGATCCCTCTTTCCGCCTGTTACGCACATTTTCTATATTAAATTGCCCATTTTTATTAAAAACACCGAACCCTCTTTCATTGTATTTGGTACGCATTACACAAAAGCGTTGTTGATTTATTTTTAATATAATATATATTATTAAATATAATAAAAAATATGCAATATAATGCTTTGTATTCAAGTCTAGTGTTGGGTAAACCTAGTTCAATTTGAGGAATAGGTTCGTTCGTTCGTTTAAAATCAATGAACTAGGTCGTTCATTTAGTTCAATCGTTCATTTTTTAAACTTTCTTAGAGGTGCTTCAAAACAAAAAAAAAAATAAAATGTTATGAACTTATTTCATACAATGCTGTCATTGAAAATTAATATTATTTATTCAATTTATGTCAAAAACACAAACTAACGAACTATATTGAACTATAAAAACAGACCTAGTTCTCGTTCGTTCACTTTTGTGAATAGTTCAATTTAGTCCGTTCGTTCACAAACGACACAACACTAGAATATACTATCTCAGTGCTTATGCCTTACCAAAGCTATCCCAATACAATAACAAATCAAGAATGGAATGGTTGATACATTACATTTTGGCAGTGAACATTGTGCATCTTCGATAGTATAGTAGTTAGTATCTCCGCTTGTGACGTGGGAGACTGGGGGTGGTTCAATTCGCTGTCGGGGGTTCTTTTTAATTAAATTTTATATTTATTTATATTACCCGTCGCGCAACTTATAAATATTAGTTACAATCTTAATTCTAGCTTAGTCTAATTACATTGGGAGTTTGAAAACAATAAAAGTTAACTTAAATTAATGGCTGTTCTTAATTGTTATTTATTACATAGTTTTTTTTCTCCTCTTTTTTAATTTATTGTATTTGAATTTTATTATATTTAATTGGTATTAATTAATCTGCTGGTACGGTACTGCCATCTCTAGGACGATTGATGTTTGTAGCATTCAGCATTTGCCCGGTATACACATCGATGTTTGGCTTTATATCGCTTGGCGCAGAGTTGCATCGGTGGGGGAAGTCAGTTGCAGTGAGACCGAATATGGTATTTTAAATACTATTTGGTATTTTTTAGCTCTGATTTTGCTCAAAAGTATTTTAATGGTATATAGGTATTTAGTAGCACTTTTCTTAGATTTTATGGTATTTTATAGTATTTTCGGTTTGGTCACACTTTAACAAATCGAATCAAGGCTTTTTATTATTTGTTTATTAAAACAAACAAATAGTGCACATGAGTAATAAGCAAAAATATAGAGATGAGTGGGAGACTATGCCGGAAAACCAAAAATGGCTGGGCAGGAGCACAAATAAGATGGATGCGCACTGCAAAGCGTGCCAGACGGACATTTTGAGTAGGCTGGCGTCACTTAAGCAGCACGCGGTAGAGCTGCAAAACCATCGATGGTCGAACCATCGGTCGAACCATCGATGGTTAAATTTTCGATGGCTTAAACCATCGATGGTTAAATTTTCGATGGTTCAAACCATCGATGGTGCGATATATCGATGGTAAATTTTTTAAAGTGGTTAAATAAATACAAAAGCTAAGTTAATAACAAAAATATAAATTCATTTCATTTCTTAGTAACTAAAACAATTATAAATTTCATTTCTTAAGAGTAAAATAACACATTTTCTTATTTTTAATTGGAGATCATTCGTTTATTCATTGGTTTTTTTTCCAAAAATAGCAAAATGTTCGGCATCAGGGCTGACCGTCACTCACTTATGATCTGACCAGCTTTACTAAAGCAGCGCTCTGACTCAGTGGATGTGGCCGGAACACACAAATACTTTTTTGCGATTGCGGAGACTTACTTTGCGAAAACTTGTCCATTCTGTTTAGAAACCGCCAAAAAAGTAAGAGCGTCACAGCACACAGCTTTTTTGAGTAATCTATCGATAATGAAAAAAACCATCGATGGGTTCGCAAATTCTCAACCATCGATAATATCGATGGTACCATCGATGGTTTTGCAGCTCTAGCACGCGGGTACACAAATACATGAAGATAATATGATAATATAACTTGTGTGGAAAATCAATGGTGAGGTAAAGATTAACTTTTCATTTTTCAGATTCAATCGATTTTTAAAGAGTCGGACAACACTCTAGCTGCCTTTATCAAAAAGGCAGAATTTATGTTCGCTGCAGCGATTGCTGAACACAACATATCAATGAGAGCAATGGACCATATTAGCGATGTGATCAAGCATGCGTTTCCCGATAGTGCCATTGCGCAAGGGTTTAACTGCAAACGCACCAAAACAGCTTCGCATACGTACAATGTACTGGCACCTGTGATGAAGGAGCAAGAAAATGCTACAAAATGAATTTTAAGCATTTAATTAATTTTAAGACTTTAAATATATATTGGAATATGGAATTGAATACGAATGCATATTGTTTTATTTTTATGTTGGACTGAAATATTATTAACCTTGTATCATTAAATAAAAAACAAACATTTTTTGCAATGGGTAAAACCTTATTTTTTCTATATATAATAAGTCTATTATTTTTACATATTACATATTATAATTTGAATTTCCCGGCGATTTATTTGTTATGGTATTTAGAGTGGTATTTTGTGAAATATGAAATAGTATTTTATAGTATATTTTTGAGACCAAATTGGTATTTTTTGTTTGGTCCGGCGCGGTCACGCTGTTTTGGTGGCACATGCCGGCGTGGTATATGAGGTGTTGTCTTTAAGTTATTTGATTATTTAGTGTTTAATATATATTATTATTATTATTTTCTTTTTGTTTATTGTGGCATTGTTTTGATGTGAGTGGCGTGTGATGTAGTTGCTTGTGTATGGTGACTGGGAAGTGCATGCATGTGGTGTTGGTGTACAGTGGTTACTTGTGCTTGAGCGTGTGCGTGTGCATGCGAATGTTCGTGTTTAACATTAGGTAGTTCACGGTGTGCACCGTCGGCCAATTTTAATTTTGTGGGTTGGTTATTAGCATAATGTTATGTGTTATTTAGTTAGTTGTGCATTCATTACGTATTGGCGTTTGCGTTTTTTAGTTTATGGTATTTTCTTGTGGTATTGTGTTGGTGTGTGTGGCGTGTGTTGTTGTTACTTGCGTTTGGTGGGGAAGAGACTGGAGATTGCATGCGTGTGATGTTGGCGTGGGGTGATTACTTGTGTTTGTGTGTTTGTGCATGTGTGTGTGTGTGCATGTTCTAGTTTTATATTGGCGTAGGTGTCGGTGTATACCGTGGGCCAGGTTTAATGTTTGTGAAGTGATTATTAGTATTATGTTATGTGTTTATTTAGTTAGATGTGCAGTGTTATTTTCTTTGTTTTGGAGTTTTATTTTGATCGATTCAATTTTGTGGTAATTTAAAGTAGTTGTTTTTTTATTTGTAATTATTGGTGTTAGTGTATATTGTTTTTGTTTTATTATAGGTGACCAGCAGGCGCAGGCCGTTTACTTGGATGACGACAAAGTTTGGCAGCAGGGACAGCAGTTAAGCTAGGTTATTATGGCTTGCGCTTAGTTGATTTTTATACAAATGGTATTAATATTTATTTATTTATTTATTTATATATGTATATATTTGTTTATTTAATTAATTATTTATTTATTTATTTTGTGTTTTTCCAGATGGACAGGACGACAGACGAGCAGCTACGGGCGGCGAGCACGGGCGATGAGTGTTGATGGGAGTCCATGGTGAGTATCTGGGCCTTATAGACTATAGTTACATTTTTTTTTTTTGATGGTGCTTATTTTTGCCATTTTCAGGTGACGTGCGGGTTCGAGAAGTGCTGCAGTGGACCGGCAGTTGGGGAAATCGTTTTGGACGGCAAAGTTTGGACAGGAATAGTGATAGTAGAGGTGTGTACGAGTATTTATCAAGTCTTTCCTTGGTTTCGGTGATGGATTTTTTACGCAAAAAATAATGCTTAATTAGCACACGAAATTCACTTTTTTCCATTTTCGTTAAAATTCACGAGATCGTCTGCTTTCAATGCCTATAAAACGCAAACTAAGAAACGCAGCTTTCTCAAAATTTTACAGTCAGCTGTTAATCGATAACTGCTGACAGGAGCAGTGTTGTATTTAGAGCAGGTGCGCGGCAAATACAAAAAGTCACGGACTTATCAAACGACCCTCGTATAACCATATAATAGACATTTTTGCAAGCAAATTAATATATATAGTTCAAAAGTTCATACAAAATATATATATATAATATACATATAATACATATATTGTTTGCCACTTATGCATAATAATACATTAATAAGCATACAAATATATATTTGTTGCTTAATACACACAGTTCAAATAGGATGTAATACATGTCAGCTAATCAAGGAAGAAACACACCCATAACGAGACGCTTAGCTAGAGCAGCGGAAAGAGCAAGTGCGATTAGAGTTTTGCAGCCTCTAGAAATAGAAGTAGAAGAAAACATTCTTATACGAACTGAACAGACCACCATGACGCAAAGAACCAATAGATACGTAATGGATGAACTTCAAATACCCGATGCAATTAAACTATTACCCACGTATGATGGAGACAAAGAATTACTAACTAAGTTTATTACAAGCGTAGAGCGAGTAATGAAGTTGGTCACCAACGTAGAAAAGACAGAATACGGAGAATTACTATTAGGAGTAATGAGAGGCAAAATAAATAAAGGGTTATCTATCAAATTGTTATACCAAGAAATATCAGGCATAAGAGCAGCGATACTAGATATTTTAGAAAGAGAAGAACTAGACGATGAAATACGCAAAATAAAAGAAAATTCATATGAAAAGACTTGCGTACAGAAGTTCATAGCCGGACTGAAAAACCCGTTAAAATGGACGGTAAAAGCTCAAAATCTAAAAACATTAAGACAGGCAAATGAAATAGCAAAAGAGTTCAGAGATGTATATATGAGAGATAGAGGCAAGACTATGAGAGACAAAACCAAAAACGGGTACGTTACAGCTATAACAATAACAGTAATGGACCAACTTATGATGCAAGACAGCAAAACGACAACTGTTATAACACAAACACACAACAACCAACTAACACAAATTACAATAACAACCACAACACGAACCGACAAGAACAAGGGAACAGTAACCGGGGACAACGAACCAACAACGGAAACTACAACAACACCATGAGAAACCAAGAACAACAAAATAATTATAGAAATTATAGCAACAACAGGGGACAACAGTATAAAAGAGGTAGTTATTCTGGATCTACTGGACCAGAGCGGAGCCAAGGAGGGTCCGTAGGAGCAGGAGGATCCGTAAACTCAGATAGAACACAGCAAAGCACCAGTAGGGGATATGTTGAACTTAACAATGTAGAAGACGTCCCAAATTTTTCAATAAATGCCTCGGACATTCCCCTGATTATACCACAAAATCAAAATGTAGAGGAGCACTAATCTATATTTTAATTGATTTGCCATTTGGCAGACCGTTAAAATTCTTAATAGACAGCGGATCAAATGATTCATTTATTAACCCAGAGTTCGTACCCCTAAGCAAACAACAAAATTTACAGCAGCCAATGCAAGTTAAAACAGTCCAAACACACATAATATATACAAAAAAATTACGTACAAACTATTCAAAGAATTCAAGCAAAGTGGCGAATTCACCTTTTTCTTATTTAAATTCCACCCATTTGGTGCTGCATCTAATTGCGTTATCAGATTGGCAAGAGAAATACCAAAGCACCAAAACTATCGTATATATTTTGACAATTACTTCACATCCTTGCCCCTCTTGAATTTCTTAGCTGATGACGGAATTTTGGCCTTAGGAACAATCAGGCAGAACCGAATTACCAATGGTAAGTTGTATGAATTTTCGAAGGGAAAGAAAATGTCACGAGGCACTTGTTTGGAATATGTCACGAATTATGATGGAGTTGATATATCATTGACATCATGGATGGACAACAAAGTAGTTAGATTGGCATCAAATTATGCTGGAATTGTTCCCAAAGATTCGGCCCGTCGATTCGATCGACAAAAAAAAGAATATATTGAACGTCCGTATTCTGTATCTCAATATAATAGCTACATGGGAGGCGTTGACCTGATTGACAGCATTATAGGAAGATATAAAATTTCCATTAAAAGTCAAAGGTGGCAAGTTAGAGTGTTTTGCCACCTTCTGGACCTGACTGTAAGCAATGCTTGGCTTTTATACAAGCGCGTTCACAAAGCGAAGGCCTCAACTGACAAGTTGCTTAATTCAGCTGATTTTCGTTTGCAAATAGCAGAAGCCTTAACTAAATTGGATGCTACAAAAAATAAAGGAAAGCGTGGCTCTGGCATCCAATATGCATTGGATAAAAAAAAAGCTTAAGGGACCTTCGCAACAAATGCCACACAAAATGGTTCGGCAGGATCAATTCGGTCATTGGCATGTCTGGACTGACAAGAGGCTGCGTTGTAAATATCCAAACTGCACTGGATTCTCCCAAACGCAGTGCGACAAATGTGGCGTATTCTTATGTTTTAATAAAAGAAATAATTGTTTTAAAAACTTTCATTTAAATTAATACATTAACAATAAAATTGTAATGATCATTATAATTACCATGCTATGGGGTAGTTTAAAAATATTTTCCCTTAAAGCGCACTTGATGCAGAAATGCATCACTCCCCTTTTTTTAAAAATATAAGAAAAAAACTAAATAAATTAAAAAAATAAAAAGAAGTGTATTTTTTATTTACTTTTGTCTTCCAAATAAAAAAAAAATGAAAATCGGAGTTGTTGCCATGTTAAGGGTTAAATTCCACGCATTTTTTGACGGAATCATCGGAATAGACCTTTTAACGTTTTTAAACGCAAAAATTGATTTCAAAAATCTAATCTTAGTAACTCCTAATACAAAAATTGAGATATTTCAAAGAGAAAAGAGATCAGAATCCCCAATAAAGCTAGATGCAAGGACAAGAACATTAGTAGAAATGCCAGTAACAGAAAGGGAAGGAGAAATATATTTAAACGAAATAGTAATACAAGAGGGAATACATATTAACGTGGGCATTTACAGAACAAATAATTACACAGCCAAAGTAGAAATAATAAACGAAACCGATCAAGACAGAATGATAAATGCTAATTATCCGATACAGGTAGAAGTATATAATGCAGAGAGTTTTACAAAACTTACAAATAGTGAAAAGAACGACAATAAAGTTAGACTCAACATAAGAACAGAACACCTTAACCTTTTTTTAACCTTTTTTTATAACGACGGGGACCAATTGTCAGTAACAAAAGGAACCAAGCATGATATTAGACTATCAAACGAACAACCCATATTCGTAAGACCCTTTAGGTACTCTATAAAGGAAAACGCAGAGATCAAGAAGCAAGTTCCCGAATTATTAGATCAAGGTATAATCAGAAATAGTCGCTCACCATGGAGTGCACCCGTTTGGTTGGTACCCAAGAAAAGCGACGCCTCTGGACAAAGAAAATGGAAGTTAGTCGTAGATTTCAGAAAATTGAATGAAAAAACAATTAAGGACAAATACCCATTACCAAAAATTGACGAAGTACGGGATTCGCTAGGAAAAGCAAAATATTTCTCTACGTTTGACTTAAAAAGCGGGTACCATCAAATCGAAATGAACCCAAAAGACATAGAGAAAACAGCTTTCACGGCAGTAGGAGGGCATTTTGAATTCTTGAGAATGCCATTTGGGTTGACAAATGCCCCCGCAACATTCCAAAGGTTCATTAACAACTTGTTAGGAGATATAGTAGGAAAATATTGTTTAGTGTATATGGACGACATCATAATATACTCGGCGTCGCTCCAACAACACATTCAAGATCTAAAGGTTGTATTCAAAAAACTCAAAATGTCTAATTTAAAAATGCAGCAAGACAAGTCAGAGTTTTTAAGAAAAGAGATTGACTTTTTGGGACATATCGTAACGCCAGAAGGCATAAAACCGAACCCCAAAAAGATAGAAGCCGTAAAGAAATTCCCATTACCCACGACAAGAACACACATAAAATCTTTTATCGGACTCTTAAGCTACTATAGAAAATTTATTAAGGATTTAGCTAAAATAACAAAACCACTGACGAAGCAACTAAAAGGAAAGAACAAATAATTACACAGCGAAAGTAGAAATAATAAACGAAACCGATCAAGACAGAATGATAAATGCTAATTATCCGATACAGGTAGAAGTATATAATGCAGAGAGTTTTACAAAACTTACAAATAGTGAAAAGTACGACAATAAAGTTAGACTCAACATAAGAACAGAACACCTTAACCTTTTTTTAACCTTTTTTTATAACGACGGGGACCAATTGTCAGTAACAAAAGGAACCAAGCATGATATTAGACTATCAAACGAACAACCCATATTCGTAAGACCCTTTAGGTACTCTATAAAGGAAAACGCAGAGATCAAGAAGCAAGTTCCCGAATTATTAGATCAAGGTATAATCAGAAATAGTCGCTCACCATGGAGTGCACCCGTTTGGTTGGTACCCAAGAAAAGCGACGCCTCTGGACAAAGAAAATGGAAGTTAGTCGTAGATTTCAGAAAATTGAATGAAAAAACAATTAAGGACAAATACCCATTACCAAAAATTGACGAAGTACGGGATTCGCTAGGAAAAGCAAAATATTTATCTACGTTGGACTTAAAAAGCGGGTACCATCAAATCGAAATGAACCCAAAAGACATAGAGAAAACAGCTTTCACGGAGGGCATTTTGAATTCTTGAGAATGCCATTTGCAACATTCCAAAGGTTCATTAACAACTTGTTAGGAGATATAGTAGGAAAATATTGTTTAGTGTATATGGACGACATCATACTCGGCGTCGCTCTAACAACACATTCAAGATCTAAAGGTTGTATTCAAAAAACTCAATGTCTAATTAAAAATGCAGCAAGACAAGTCAGAGTTTTTAAGAAAAGAGATTGACTTTTTGGGACATATCGTAACGCCAGAAGGCATAAAACCGAACCCCAAAAAGATAGAAGCCGTAAAGAAATTCCCATTACCCACGACAAGAACACACATAAAATCTTTTATCGGACTCTTAAGCTACTATAGAAAATTTATTAAGGATTTAGCTAAAATAACAAAACCACTGACGAAGCAACTAAAAGGAAAGAAAACCGTCGAGATATCGGAAGACTATAAAAGCGCATTCGAACATGCAAAAACTTTACTTTGTAACGACCCAATCTTAACATATCCGAATTATGAACAACCATTCATTCTAACTACAGATGCAAGCAATTATGCACTAGGTGCAGTATTATCACAAGGGCAAGTGGGAAAGGACAGACCAGTAGCTTACGCTAGTAGAACACTGAACGATACGGAAACTAACTATTCAGCGTCTGAAAAGGAAATGCTAGCAATAGTATGGGCAGTCAAACACTTTAGGCAATATTTATACGGGACAAGGTTTACGGTATACACAGATCATCAGCCTCTCATCTACATTAACAACAGCAAAAATAACCCAAAATAATAAGATGGCGATTACAGTTAGCCGAGTATGAGTACGACATCGTGTATAAAAAAGGAAAGCTTAACACGAATGCTGACGTATTAAGAATGCAACCGGAAATATTCATGGCAGATACAGAATCGACAAGAGCAACAAATGGAGAAACAGCACAAAGTGCAGAGGACGCAAGCAATATACAAACCACAGAAAAACCTATGAATGATTTTAAAACTTAAGTGGTATTGAAGGTAGGAGAAAGAACAAATAGAACGGTAGAGATCCCATTTAAGTCAAAAACTCGGACAACGTTTACAGACAAAGAATTCACTGAGGACAAAATTATTAGGATTTTAAAAGAAATCTTGAAACCTGGACGAACTACAGCGGTTATGGCAAATAACGACATTTTTAAGAGAATACAAGAAACGTACAAAACTTTTTTTTCGGAACAAAAATACACAATCATAAGAGCAACTATATTACTAAATGAAATTTACAAACAGAAAGACCAAGAAACGTTTATAATCCAAGACCATAGGAATAACAATCACAGGGGAATAGACGAAACGACGGTACATTTGAAAAGACACTATTACTTCCCATGAATGAAACAAACTATATCCAGAATAATTAATGATTGCGACATATGTCACACAATGAAATATGATCGCAACCCACAAAAATTATTTCATCAATAATAAAACCATGCAAACGATAATAGACAAATTTTCCAAATTTGCTGCCGCATATACCATTTCAAGTAGGGATTCGATTAATATCACAAAACAGATCAAAACTTTTATTTGTAATTTCGGAACACCCAGGAAAAAAATCTGCGACCAAGGTGCGGAGTTTAACTCTATTCTCTTTAAAGACTTCTGTAAGCAATTTAGCATTGACTTACATTTCACATCATTCCAACAATCGAGTAGCAATTCAACAGTAGAACGGTTACACTCAACGCTTACAGAAACCTATAGGATTATTTACAAAGTCAGGAAAGACCAGAAGTTAGAATGCGAACATGACGAAATTATGGCAGAAACGTTAATAACATACAATAATGCCGTACATTCCGCGACAAAATTAACGCCATATGAATTATTCACAGGAAAGACACACATTTTTAATACAACGATCGAATATTCAGACCAACATGATTATTTACAAAAAACTTAACGAATTTAAAACAAAATTATACACCCAAGTACAGACAGAAATGACAGCAAATGCAAAAGAAAGAATACAGAAACTGAATGGAACAAGAACAGACCCAATACCGTTAACAGCAGAAGACATAGTATTTAGAAAAGAGAACCGAAGAAATAAGATAACACCAAGATTTTCAAAACACATAGTTAGAGCAGATCACGGAATAACTTTTGAATCAAAGAAAGGACAAAAAGTACATAAAGAGAAAAAAATAAAAAGGAAAATTAAAGATAGGCAAACAGTTTAGTAAGTCGAAATAAAAAGATAATAATAAGTAAAAACAAATGAACATGATCAAATAGCTATAAGTCACACATTTATTGTACTCAATTTCCATAAATTACACGAAAACAGAACACACAACACGAGTATATTACATTTATATATATATATGGATTAGTATATAAGGACTACTATACTAATGTTAATAATAATAATTATTTTTTGTACGAACACCTAATTATAAGTACACTAGCTACACCGCAATTCGTTCCGCCATGCGTTTCATCTCTCTGGCTGTCACTTCATTCTAGGAGGGGAGGAGTTACCACTTCGTGTGTACCCCATTGCACTCTGGACAGCAGCAACACTGATTACAATGGGATTGACATTCAACGCCACAGAAAAGGCTTCTTTCGCGAAAACACGGTGCAGAACACCAACGTTACACATACACACATACACACAAACATATACATATATATATAAGGGCTGTCTGCGAACAGCATACATACATATAATGAAGCATTTACATATGCGAATAAAATCCATTCTTATTGTGATGTTCAACGAGAGTAGACGTGTTTTCACTTAATAGTTTCGCAGACAAGATATGTCTCTAATTAAAATATTGTTACCCTCTAAGCCATGGTTGGTAACTCTCTGCTACCTTGCAACAAATTTGATACGTTGCCAATAATTTATCGCCGCAATTAAAAAGTGCGCGAATCCTTACATTTAAAATAATAATCTAAAGAATCTAATATATATTACAAAATATACATTTATTAAAAAAACAAAGTATATAAAATGTTAGAACATTTTTTTCAAACATATACTCAATAGACGTGGGGAGATAATATAATTTACACATATTAATATAATTTATATGCAAAACATACAAAATATATATCGATATGTTATATATATATTAAAAGCTATCGATATGATAGCTCATAATATATCGTGTAATCTAAATTAATATTTATTTAATAGTCAATATATAAATTATTAAATAATAATAATAATATGTCTATATTATAAAGCTTGTAAATACCTGCATTCATGCATACCGATCAACCACGCTATTGGTTGTATATAATTTTACATTTGTACAAAAAGTTAGTATACCCTTTTTGACCATTTTCAATGGTCCAAGTGTATAAGAAGAGTTGAGGAACAGTTCGGCCTACGCGCTCGCATCGTTTGTCCTTTTCTTTCCTGCACAAGTAATATAGTTATGATTATAACACAAAATTTGAACCTGCTCACCCGGGGGAATCGAACCCCCATTCGATGGCCGCAGGAGTTTATCAGTGGTTAAGTGAGCTATGTCCCGGACTCGTATCGACTGTATTCGGGGTTCGCTTGCTGCCGCGATCGAAATGTGAAATGTTTTTGTTGGTTTTCATTATATAAAATTTAAACGGTCAATAAAAATTTGTTAAAAATTATTTAAAAATAATAATTATTTATATTTAATGTAAAATAATTATTATAATTTGTTTGTCTTAAATATTGCATAATAAATAAATTAAAATCAATGAAATCAATCAGAAGGAGGCGTCGGAGACCCCATAAAGTATATACATATATTCTTGCTCAGGATCACTAGCCGAGTCGATTGAGCCATGTCCGTCTGTCTGTCCATCTGTATGTCCGTCTGTCTGTCTGTCTGGATGAACGCGCGGATCTCAGCTATTACAAAAGCTAGGGATACCAAATTTAGCATGAAGTTTCCTGTATACCATACGCAGATCAAGTTTATTTTCAATTTAGAATAACACGCCTACCGCCCCCGCAAACCGCCAATTTTGATTTACATGGCGATTTCCTCATTTCTTAACGTTCTGCTTTAGTATATAGATAAATACTATATGAACTTATCCTCCAAATTGCTATCCGATCGGACAATAAACACTGAAGTTATTAAATAAATCATTTCGACCCTTCGACCAGCAAAGAAGTTGTCAATGACGTCAGAAATAAATTACTTGCGTGGGAAATAAAAGGACAAACGAAGCGAGCGCGAAGCGCGAGCTGTTTCTTAACTCTTGTGCATAAATATATACTAATACTCAACCAATAGGTGGCGTGGTAAATGAATATGAATGTATGCAAGTATTTACATGCTTGTTTACATACCATATTCATAATATTCATAAAATGCTTACGTACACATATGATTATTATTTAATAATTCATATTTTAGGGTCAGTAAAAAATACAAAACTATAAAATGCAATTAAATAAATATTAATTTTGATTACTCGATATATTGCAAGTTATCGATATTGGCCAATTCAAAATTTATAAAGAAATACCGATATATACTGCTCACTCCGCTTTTTGCAGTCTTGCGCTAGGAAAATTGCGGCGATAAATTATTGACAACGTATCGAAATTGATGCAAGGTGGCAGCGCACTGCAGTGTTATGATTAATTTGTAGCTTGCGATTAGTATTATACAATTAGATAATTTTTATGGCAACATACGTCCAAGGGTATCCCACGGTCGCGTGCCGCTCGTCCGTAGCTCTCGTTTTTAATGGTGTAATTATATTTATATATTTAGAAAAGACAGAATACGGAGAATTACTATTAGGAGTAATGAGAGGCAAAATAAATAAAGGGTTATCTATCAAATTGTTATACCAAGAAATATCAGGCATAAGAGCAGCGATACTAGATATTTTAGAAAGAGAAGAACTAGACGATGAAATACGCAAAATAAAAGAAAATTCATATGAAAAGACTTGCGTACAGAAGTTCATAGCCGGACTGAAAAACCCGTTAAAATGGACGGTAAAAGCTCAAAATCTAAAAACATTAAGACAGGCAAATGAAATAGCAAAAGAGTTCAGAGATGTATATATGAGAGATAGAGGCAAGAGTATGAGAGACAAAACCAAAACGGGTACGTTACAGCTATAACAATAACAGTAATGGACCAACTTATGATGCAAGACAGCAAAACGACAACTGTTATAACACAAACACACAACAACCAACTAACACAAATTACAATAACAACCACAACACGAACCGACAAGAACAAGGGAACAGTAACCGGGGACAACGAACCAACAACGGAAACTACAACAACACCATGAGAAACCAAGAACAACAAAATAATTATAGAAATTATAGCAACAACAGGGGACAACAGTATAAAAGAGGTAGTTATTCAGGATCTACTGGACCAGAGCGGAGCCAAGGAGGGTCCGTAGGAGCAGGAGGATCCGTAAACTCAGATAGAACACAGCAAAGCACCAGTAGGGGATATGTTGAACTTAACAATGTAGAAGACGTCCCAAATTTTTCAATAAATGCCTCGGACATTCCCCTGATTATACCACAAAATCAAAATGTAGAGGAGCACTAATCTATATTTTAATTGATTTGCCATTTGGCAGACCGTTAAAATTCTTAATAGACAGCGGATCAAATGATTCATTTATTAACCCAGAGTTCGTACCCCTAAGCAAACAACAAAATTTACAGCAGCCAATGCAAGTTAAAACAGTCCAAACACACATAATATATACAAAAAAATTACGTACAAACTATTCAAAGAATTCAAGCAAAGTGGCGAATTCACCTTTTTCTTATTTAAATTCCACCCATTTGGTGCTGCATCTAATTGCGTTATCAGATTGGCAAGAGAAATACCAAAGCACCAAAACTATCGTATATATTTTGACAATTACTTCACATCCTTGCCCCTCTTGAATTTCTTAGCTGATGACGGAATTTTGGCCTTAGGAACAATCAGGCAGAACCGAATTACCAATGGTAAGTTGTATGAATTTTCGAAGGGAAAGAAAATGTCACGAGGCACTTGTTTGGAATATGTCACGAATTATGATGGAGTTGATATATCATTGACATCATGGATGGACAACAAAGTAGTTAGATTGGCATCAAATTATGCTGGAATTGTTCCCAAAGATTCGGCCCGTCGATTCGATCGACAAAAAAAGAATATATTGAACGTCCGTATTCTGTATCTCAATATAATAGCTACATGGGAGGCGTTGACCTGATTGACAGCATTATAGGAAGATATAAAATTTCCATTAAAAGTCAAAGGTGGCAAGTTAGAGTGTTTTGCCACCTTCTGGACCTGACTGTAAGCAATGCTTGGCTTTTATACAAGCGCGTTCACAAAGCGAAGGCCTCAACTGACAAGTTGCTTAATTCAGCTGATTTTCGTTTGCAAATAGCAGAAGCCTTAACTAAATTGGATGCTACAAAAAATAAAGGAAAGCGTGGCTCTGGCATCCAATATGCATTGGATAAAAAAAAGCTTAAGGGACCTTCGCAACAAATGCCACACAAAATGGTTCGGCAGGATCAATTCGGTCATTGGCATGTCTGGACTGACAAGAGGCTGCGTTGTAAATATCCAAACTGCACTGGATTCTCCCAAACGCAGTGCGACAAATGTGGCGTATTCTTATGTTTTAATAAAAGAAATAATTGTTTTAAAAACTTTCATTTAAATTAATACATTAACAATAAAATTGTAATGATCATTATAATTACCATGCTATGGGGTAGTTTAAAAATATTTTCCCTTAAAGCGCACTTGATGCAGAAATGCATCACTCCCCTTTTTTTAAAAATATAAGAAAAAACTAAATAAATTAAAAAAATAAAAAAGAAGTGTATTTTTTATTTACTTTTGTCTTCCAAATAAAAAAAAAATGAAAATCGGAGTTGTTGCCATGTTAAGGGTTAAATTCCACGCATTTTTTGACGGAATCATCGGAATAGACCTTTTAACGTTTTTAAACGCAAAAATTGATTTCAAAAATCTAATCTTAGTAACCCCTAATACAAAAATTGAGATATTTCAAAGAGAAAAGAGATCAGAATCCCCAATAAAGCTAGATGCAAGGACAAGAACATTAGTAGAAATGCCAGTAACAGAAAGGGAAGGAGAAATATATTTAAACGAAATAGTAATACAAGAGGGAATATATATTAACGTGGGCATTTACAGAACAAATAATTACACAGCCAAAGTAGAAATAATAAACGAAACCGATCAAGACAGAATGATAAATGCTAATTATCCGATACAGGTAGAAGTATATAATGCAGAGAGTTTTACAAAACTTACAAATAGTGAAAAGAACGACAATAAAGTTAGACTCAACATAAGAACAGAACACCTTAACCTTTTTTTAACCTTTTTTTATAACGACGGGGACCAATTGTCAGTAACAAAAGGAACCATGCATGATATTAGACTATCAAACGAACAACCCATATTCGTAAGACCCTTTAGGTACTCTATAAAGGAAAACGCAGAGATCAAGAAGCAAGTTCCCGAATTATTAGATCAAGGTATAATCAGAAATAGTCGCTCACCATGGAGTGCACCCGTTTGGTTGGTACCCAAGAAAAGCGACGCCTCTGGACAAAGAAAATGGAAGTTAGTCGTAGATTTCAGAAAATTGAATGAAAAAACAATTAAGGACAAATACCCATTACCATTAATTGACGAAGTACGGGATTCGCTAGGAAAAGCAAAATATTTCTCTACGTTGGACTTAAAAAGCGGGTACCATCAAATCGAAATGAACCCAAAAGACATAGAGAAAACAGCTTTCACGGCAGTAGGAGGGCATTTTGAATTCTTGAGAATGCCATTTGGGTTGACAAATGCCCCCGCAACATTCCAAAGGTTCATTAACAACTTGTTAGGAGATATAGTAGGAAAATATTGTTTAGTGTATATGGTCGACATCATAATATACTCGGCGTCGCTCCAACAACACATTCAAGATCTAAAGGTTGTATTCAAAAAACTCAAAATGTCTAATTTAAAAATGCAGCAAGACAAGTCAGAGTTTTTAAGAAAAGAGATTGACTTTTTGGGACATATCGTAACGCCAGAAGGCATAAAACCGAACCCCAAAAAGATAGAAGCCGTAAAGAAATTCCCCTTACCCACGACAAGAACACACATAAAATCTTTTATCGGACTCTTAAGCTACTATAGAAAAAATACACAATCATAAGAGCAACTATATTACTAAATGAAATTTACGAACAGAAAGACCAAGAAACGTTTATAATCCAAGACCATAGGAATAACAATCACAGGGGAAGAGACGAAACGACGGTACATTTGAAAAGACACTATTACTTCCCATGAATGAAACAAACTATATCCAGAATAATTAATGATTGCGACATATGTCACACAATGAAATATGATCGCAACCCACAAAAATTGAAATTTCAGTTACCAGAAATCCCAGCACTTGCGTTAGACATTGTTCACATCGATCTGTATTTCATCAATAATAAAACCATGCAAACGATAATAGACAAATTTTCCAAATTTGCTGCCGCATATACCATTTCAAGTAGGGATTCGATTAATATCACAAAACAGATCAAAACTTTTATTTGTAATTTCGGAACACCCAGGAAAAAAATCTGCGACCAAGGTGCGGAGTTTAACTCTATTCTCTTTAAAGACTTCTGTAAGCAATTTAGCATTGACTTACATTTCACATCATTCCAACAATCGAGTAGCAATTCAACAGTAGAACGGTTACACTCAACGCTTACAGAAACCTATAGGATTATTTACAAAGTCAGGAAAGACCAGAAGTTAGAATGCGAACATGACGAAATTATGGCAGAAACGTTAATAACATACAATAATGCCGTACATTCCGCGACAAAATTAACGCCATATGAATTATTCACAGGAAAGACACACATTTTTAATACAACGATCGAATATTCAGACCAACATGATTATTTACAAAAACTTAACGAATTTAAAACAAAATTATACACCCAAGTACAGACAGAAATGACAGCAAATGCAAAAGAAAGAATACAGAAACTGAATGGAACAAGAACAGACCCAATACCGTTAACAGCAGAAGACATAGTATTTAGAAAAGAGAACCGAAGAAATAAGATAACACCAAGATTTTCAAAACACATAGTTAGAGCAGATCACGGAATAACTTTTGAATCAAAGAAAGGACAAAAAGTACATAAAGAAAAAATAAAAAGGAAAATTAAAGATAGGCAAACAGTTTAGTAAGTCGAAATAAAAAGATAATAATAAGTAAAAACAAATGAACATGATCAAATAGCTATAAGTCACACATTTATTGTACTCAATTTCCATAAATTACACGAAAACAGAACACACAACACGAGTATATTACATTTATATATATATATGGATTAGTATATAAGGACTACTATACTAATGTTAATAATAATAATTATTTTTAGTACGAACACCTAATTATAAGTATACAATGGGATTGACATTCAACGCCACAGAAAAGGCTTCTTTCGCGAAAACACGGTGCAGAACACCAACGTTACACATACACACATACACACAAACATATACATATATATATAAGGGCTGTCTGCGAACAGCATACATACATATAATGAAGCATATACATATGCGAATAAAATCCATTCTTATTGTGATGTTCAACGAGAGTAGACGTGTTTTCACTTAATAGTTTCGCAGACAAGATATGTCTCTAATTAAAATATTGTTACCCTCTAAGCCATGGTTGGTAACTCGCTGCTACCTTGCAACAAATTTGATACGTTGCCAATAATTTATCGCCGCAATTAAAAAGTGCGCGAAACCTTACATTTAAAATAATAATCTAAAGAATCTAATATATATTACAAAATATACATTTATTAAAAAAACAAAGTATATAAAATGTTAGAACATTTTTTTCAAACATATACTCAATAGACGTGGGGAGATAATATAATTTACACATATTAATATAATTTATATGCAAAACATATAAAATATATATCGATATGTTATATATATATTAAAAGCTATCGATATGATAGCTCATAATATATCGTGTAATCTAAATAAATATTTATTTAATAGTCAATATATAAATTATTAAATAATAATAATAATATGTCTATATTATAAAGCTTGTAAATACCTGCATTCATGCATACCGATCAACCACGCTATTGGTTGTATATAATTTTACATTTGTACAAAAAGTTAGTATACCCTTTTTGACCATTTTCAATGGTCCAAGTGTATAAGAAGAGTTGAGGAACAGTTCGGCCTACGCGCTCGCATCGTTTGTCCTTTTCTTTCCTGCACAAGTAATATAGTTATGATTATAACACAAAATTTGAACCTGCTCACCCGGGGAATCGAACCCCCATTCGATGGCCGCAGGAGTTTATCAGTGGTTAAGTGAGCTATGTCCCGGACTCGTATCGACTGTATTCGGGGTTCGCTTGCTGCCGCGATCGAAATGTGAAATGTTTTTGTTGGTTTTCATTATATAAAATTTAAACGGTCAATAAAAATTTGTTAAAAATTATTTAAAAATAATAATTATTTATATTTAATGTAAAATAATTATTATAATTTGTTTGTCTTAAATATTGCATAATAAATAAATTAAAATCAATGAAATCAATCAGAAGGAGGCGTCGGAGACCCCATAAAGTATATACATATATTCTTGCTCAGGATCACTAGCCGAGTCGATTGAGCCATGTCCGTCTGTCTGTCCATCTGTATGTCCGTCTGTCTGTCTGTCTGGATGAACGCGCAGATCTCAGCTATTACAAAAGCTAGGGATACCAAATTTAGCATGAAGTTTCCTGTATACCATACGCAGATCAAGTTTATTTTCAATTTAGAATAACACGCCTACCGCCCCCGCAAACCGCCAATTTTGATTTACATGGCGATTTCCTCATTTCTTAACGTTCTGCTTTAGTATATAGATAAATACTATATGAACTTATCCTCCAAATTGCTATCCGATCGGACAATAAACACTGAAGTTATTAAATAAATCATTTCGACCCTTCGACCAGCAAAGAAGTTGTCAATGACGTCAGAAATAAATTACTTGCGTGGGAAATAAAAGGACAAACGAAGCGAGCGCGAAGCGCGAGCTGTTTCTTAACTCTTGTGCATAAATATATACTAATACTCAACCAATAGGTGGCGTGGTAAATGAATATGAATGTATGCAAGTATTTACATGCTTGTTTACATACCATATTCATAATATTCATAAAATGCTTATGTACACATATGTACAATTCATATTTTAGGGTTAGTAAAAAATACAAAACTATAAAATGCAATTAAATAAATATTAATTTTGATTACTCGATATATTGCAAGTTATCGATATTGGCCAATTCAAAATTTATAAAGAAATACCGATATATACTGCTCACTCCGCTTTTTGCAGTCTTGCGCTAGGAAAATTGCGGCGATAAATTATTGACAACGTATCGAAATTGATGCAAGGTGGCAGCGCACTGCAGTGTTATGATTAATTTGTAGCTTGCGATTAGTATTATACAATTAGATAATTTTTATGGCAACATACGTCCAAGGGTATCCCACGGTCGCGTTTCAGGTGACGTGCAGGTTTGAGGAGTGTTGCTGTGGGGACGATCATTTGGACGGCGGAGTTTGCACAGGAATAGTGGTGGTTGAGGTGAGTATTTTGTTTATTGCGTTTAGGTGACGATATCTCGGACCGGTTTAATATTTATATTGACGTTTTTCCAGGTGAGCAGGATAACGGACGAGCGGCAGCAGACGGTGAGCAGGTACGGGCGATGAGTGATGGGGAGGATCCATGGTGAGTATCTAGGCTTCGTGTGTTGTACTTATATTTTTAATGGTGTTTATATTTTGTAACTTTTTCTAGGTGACAGGGAGTTTGGAACTGCTGGATGAAGGATTGTTTCAGTTTATTTGCATGTATTTTTAATTTTAGTTGTTTTAATTGTTTGTTTTGTTTGTCTTTTGCAGTTATTCGGCAGATGAGAATGATCATTATGGACGGCGGAGTTGGAACAGGATTGGTTGCGGTATAGGTGAGTATTTTGTTGGCTGTGTTTCTGTGACTTTTGTTGGGCTAGTTTTGATGTTTATACTCGTATTTGTTTTTCCAGGTGGGCGGGGTAACAGCAGCAGCTCCAGGCGGCAAGCAGGTGCGGAAGTGAGAATCCAGGGTGAAAATCTGGGATTTTATTAGTTGCGGTTATATTTTAATGGTGTCTATATTTGCAATTTTTTTCAGGTGACAGTTTAGAATTGCTGGGTGCGGCGAGGCAGGGTTTGCGTCATTTAAGGATAGTTTTAGTTTATTTTGTGCGGTTTCTAATTTTAGTTGCTTTTTTTTTTTGCCTTTTGCAGTTTTTCGGCAGATGAGGATGACCATTTTGGACGGCGGAGTTGGAACAGGATCAGTAGGTTGCGCTCCCTTTTCTAAAATTTGACACACAATGTCCCTGTCGTCTGCTGACGCAACAAATGGTATAATCTCATCAGAGTAAGAAGACAACCACTATTCAATGATAGTAACCTGGTGCTTCTGTGTTCACTAAATACCGAATTTCATCAACTATCCTTATGGTTTCAGCCATGAAATCATGGTTACACTCCATCCGACGCTTAAGATGAATCTGAACTACTTCGGCTTCATTAAATGCCCTGGGAAGAGAAGTTACAACATTTGCAATTGGCAAATTGATCACTGCTCCTTTAATGGCACTTTGACGTCCATATCCAAGAGACTTTATGGTCATAAAAGGAAGACGGGGAGCAATCAGCCTTTCTTCTAGAGTCGTCAAGCCTTTCAGGCATTCCGGAAGCTCCGGAAAATTTAGGCCATTGTCTTTGGTTTTTTTCCCTGACTTAATACTGCGGCTGCATGTTTTGCAAAAGCTAAACCTATTATTATGGGATGGAAACAAAGAGAAAAGATACAAAATATCTACACTATCTGCCTCACTACACTTTTCCTCTATGACCTCTCGCGAAATTTTGTCCACTTGATGTGGAAACCAGAAACATTGGCTACATATGCAAACCTGATCGGGTCCCTGCTTGACTGTCTTATTAAAATTGGCTATTAGGCAATCTAAACTTGTTTTAACCTGCGATTTCCTATCATCTGGAAGGGTATTCGCACGTTCCACTCTATTGCGGGACGCGTTTCTCCTATTCTCTGCTATCCTATTGGTGCAACTACTCCTATATAGACTCACTCTTTGCGACATATTCCTATGGGATCCAAAGGCTTCACGTTTAGCTCGAATTCGAGCACTGTGGCGTGCACTAGTATTGCGTGCCTGCTCAACAATCCTGCGAATAAGATTGTTTCTAACCTGAGACCTTTGACTTCTATCTATTGCCCTTTCTAAAATTCGCGTCTCCTGAATTTGTCGCTGAATCGCCCTTCTAGAGGCCTAAACTCTAAGCTCTCTAAATTGTTTATGAATAGTGTTTCGTTCGATCATCAAATTTTAATATTTACTGAAACCTGGATAAAACCTGATGTAGATAACTGCTCAATTTTTCCTAATAAGTACACCTCCTTCAGATGTGACCGTTTATCACGAATTGGAGGTGGTGTTCTTATAGCTGTAAGGTCAGATCTTCCTTCCGAACTTGTTCCATTAGACCATGGTTCTTCCTTAGAATTTTTATGTGTTAAAATGACGATGTGTCAAATTTCAATTTACATTACCTGCTCGTATATTCCTCCCTCTTCTGATATATCTGTCTACCTAGACCATCTTTCATCTATCCAATCAGTTGCCTCTAAACTATCTGATAGAGATTATCTGCTAGTTTTTGGTGATTTCAACTTACCAGAAGTTACTTGGTCATCTCAATCAGATATATTGGTGCCCTCTGTATTTAACTCTTTCTTAAATGGCCTTTCGGAGCTATCTCTTTATCAAATAAATACTGTTCCTAATTGTAGCGGTAGAATGCTTGATTTAATTTTCTCTTCTGACATTTTACTAAACACTATCTCTAGAATGAATCCCTTAGTTCTTCCTGAAGATCCCTCTCATCCTACATTGGACCTGGTTCTAACTCTGCCAACCTCTATGCAAAGTGCAACTGTTTTCCCTATAATAAAATCAAGTTGTTTTCGTAGGACCGATTTCCAAAAATTGAATTGTTTAATTTTGGAACATGATTGGTCATTTCTTTATTCAAGTTCTGATCTAAATGAATACATTTCAATTTTTTATTCCTCTATGAACTCATTTTTTGATCAATGTGTTCCTGTTACTTTTCCCGTAAAGTCAAATAGGCCTCCTTGGTTTTCACGTGAGGTAGTAAGGCTAAAAAATTTGAAATCGCGGTATTTTAAAAAGTTTAAATTAACTCGTAATCCTTCCGATTTTACACGTTATATTGCTGCAAGAGCAAACTTTATTGCTCTGAACGCAAATTGTTACAAAAAGTATTTGCGTCGCTGCCGTTTGCAGTTTGCTCATGACCCAAAGCAGTTTTATAACTTTGTTAACTTAAAACGTAAATCAAGTAGATTTCCTCCCTCTCTATCATACGAAAATAAGGAAGCAACTAATGATCAGGCAGCTGCCGATTTGTTTGCAGACTTTTTTCAATCAACTTATTTAACAGAACCTTATAGTTCCCCTTTACATCCATACCCTTATAGTATAGAAAATTTTAACCCTGTCTTCTGTCCTTCTATCGACAAAACCTCTCTACTAATTGATCTTAAATCGATAAAACCCGTTTTTTCTCCTGGCCCTGACGGAATTCCAGCATGCGTACTTAGATTTTGTGCTGATTCGATTTTGAATCCAATTCATAAGCTATTTGACTTGTCACTATCCAATAGTTATTTCCCACCTATTTGGAAAAACTCTTTTTCCATTCCTCTTCACAAAAGTGGTTCTAACCATGATGTGAAGAACTATAGATGTATTTCCAAGTTGTCCGCAATTCCTAAGATTTTTGAAAAAAATTTTACGGCCCAGTTAACTTTTATGTGTAACAGCTACTAATCGTTTAGAATTCTCATCTCACATCAATCTAGGATTTCGGAACAAAATGCAAACTGATGTGGTCTATACTGACTTCAGTAAAGCATTTGACTCCGTAAATCATAATCTCTTAATTCATAAGTTAAATTTGATTGGTTTTCCTCAAAAGCTCCTTCTGTGGATATCCGATTATTTAACTAACAGGTCTCAACGAGTTCTTAGTTACTTCTGGTGTTCCTCAGGGCAGCCACCTTGGACCATTGCTATTTAACCTTTTTATTAACGATCTTCCTTCAATACTCCTTCACTCTAAAACTCTTATGTATGCTGATGATGTGAAATTCTGTTTGACACACAATGATCCAGCAAATAACCTTCTTTAAACAGATCTTGATTTGTTTTTTGAATGGTGCAGCCATAATCTGCTGCATCTTAACTGTTTGAAGTGCAAGGTTATGACATTTTACAGATGTAACTATCATGTCATCGATTACAATCTTAACCTAACCCCACTCTTAAGAATATCTGAAGTAGCTGATTTAGGTATCCTCTTTGATCATAAATTGAAATTTGATCGTCACATTACACAAATTGTCAATAAGGCATTTCGACTACTCGGGTTCATCAAAAGATGGGCCAAAGAATTCGAGGATCCTTACACGACAAAGTTTGCTTGAATATGGGTCTTGCGTGTGGACGCCGCAATACCATATTCACCAAGATAGAATTGAGTCTGTTCAAAAGCAGTTTCTACTCTTTGCCTTGCGCAGTTTTAATTGGGTTCCGGGTGTAGACTTACCACCATACTCTAGTAGACTCCTTCTAATTAACCTGCCTTCCTTAACTAACCGTCGTATTATGTTAGGCGTTATGTTTATTGTAAAGCTAATAAAGTACAATATAGATTCCCCTACTCTGCTTACTCAACTTAATTTCTGTATTCCTTCTAGAGTTACTCGTAATTTTATGCCACTATCCTTGGCCTTTTGTAATACTAACTATAGCTTGCATGATCCCTTCCGAGTTCTCTGTGCTGACTACAACAGACTGTCTAGAGTTTTCAACTCCGAGTCCTCCCTTTACTCTGTTAAACTGTCTATTCTCAATCAATTAACACTACATGCTAACAACTAATATTAATCTACCGATCTGATTGGGTTTTACTGGGTTTTCCCCAATCCTTTGCAGCAAATGTTGGATCGAGAATTCTTGTTTTGTTATCCCCAGCTTAAATTTAAAAATATATACTCTTAATTAATTTTAATTCTAAACTTATTGCAAAATTTTAATTTCAAATTCTAAATTATTTTCTTTTTTTTTAAAAATCTTCAATTTTAATTCGATGTAATCTAATTTTTAATTTTAATTTTAAGTCGACTGTTTTAGTTGACGTTAAATAAATAAATAAATAAATAAATAAATAAATAAATAAATAAATAACAGCATCTCGTCCGCTTTCGTTGGACCTGAATTATGGACATTGCATGCGCCTCGATCGACGCAAAGTATTGGCAAGTTGTCCGCATTTCTAGTTGAATGATCAGTTCGTCGAACACGGCGACGAACTGCATCCTGACCTCTTTCCTGAGATCGAAACTCAGCATCTTGGCTACGCCTAGAACAACGCGAAGTGTTGGCAAGTCGTCTGTTTTAATTTCTGAATCACTGCGACGAACACGGCGACGAACTGCATCCTGCTCTCTTTCCTGAGATCGAAACTCAGCATCTTGCCTCCGCCTCAAACGACGTGAAATGTTGGCAAGCTTTTCTGGTAATCTGATTGGCGAAGAAGCCCGAAGAGTAGAGTGACGAATTGTGTCCGATAATTGCTCAACGGCCCTAAATGTTCTATTACTTCTGTGGACTCGATGCTGTTGACTATCTCTAACCCTTTCAGCTTCCCTAAATTCGAAATTTTTCCTACGTTCTCTATGTGCCTCTAGATTATTTAATCGTTCCTGCTCAGAAAAATCTTTATCTAACCTATTCAAACGATTTCTTTTTCGCTATGTTGGACTCCTATTGCAAGCTGACTTTCTCTTAAGTCTAGCTATCTTCTAATATATAAGTTTTAAAATAATATATACGTTAAAAATAAAATTCTTATTAATTATTTTAATTTGAATATATATTTATCAAAAATTAATATATAGTTATATATATATATTATATAAAGTTAGTATATTTATTTATATATATAAATATATTTATATATTTAAATAAATATATGTATATTATATATTATAATTATATTATAAATGAAAATAAATATCTAATGATAGAACAAATAATAATAAAATTGAATAAAAAAAATAAAATTAAACAAAGTGTGGAAAAAGACACCGAACACGCCAATTGCAAACTACAAATTAACATAACACTGAAGCGCGCTGTTACCTTGCAACAATTTTGATACATTGCCAATAATTTATCGCCGCAATTAAAAGTGCGCGAAACCTTACATTTAAAATAATGATCTAAAGAATCTAATATATATTACAAAATATACATATATTAAAAAAACAAAGTAGATAAAATGTTAGTAAATTTTTTTCAATCATAGACTCAATAGACGTGGGGAGATAATATACCATAATTTGCACACATATTAATATAATTTATATGCAAAACATACAAAATATATATCGATATGTTATATATATATTAAAAGCTATCGATATGATAGCTCATAATATATCGTGAAATCTAAATTAATATTTATTTAATAAATAGTCAATATATAAATTATTAAATAATAATAATAATATGTCTATATTATAAAGCTTGTAAATACCTGCATTCATGCATTCCGATCAACCACGCTATTGGTTGTATATAATTTTACATTTGCACAAAGTTAGTACACCCTTTTTTGACCATTTCCAATGGTCCAAAGGTATAAAAAGAGTCGAAGAACAGTTCGGCCTACGCACTCGTATCGTTCGTCCTTTTCTTTCCTGCACAAGTAATATAGTTATGATGTCATCGACTACTTGTTTGCTGGTCGGAGGGTCGAAGTGGTTTATCTAATTACTTCAGTGTTTATTGTCCGATCGGGTTGCAATTTGGAAGATAAGTTCATTTATTTTTTTTTAACACATTTCAGCAAATTTTTTAAATTAGTAATCAAGTATTTTCTTATAAAGGTTTTCAATAATTTCGAAACCATTAAATTGAAATATTGTGTATGATTCACGTCATCATATAAGAGTAAATTCGCAATGAAAACTGCGCTTTTTTATTTAAATTTCGCGTTGTTATACTAAATGCGAAAGACTCGCAGAAATTTAATTGACGAACAGAAGAAGAAGTACACATAGACATAGCAAAAGCGAATAGACAAGTTATAGACAAATACACAAGTGTTGTAGAAATTAGACTAAGCGAGAGAGCAATAATTATTTTTATGCATTTTTAGCGCGTGCCAAATATTGTTATATTTGCATCTTTTTTATATTTTGTCACGCACTAAAAATGCATATTGTGTCTTCTAGTTTTGTCTAATATCTCCACGCATGTGTAAATGCTTATTTTCATATGTATGTATTTATATTTGTATAAATATATGTATATATTCTGAATCAGCATGAAAAGACGAGTCGATTGTCTGTCTGTATGAACGCCTAGATCTCACAAACCATGCAAGCTAGAGCCGCTAAATTTTGTCGTGCGTGTCGCACCTTGCTGCCTCTGTAAATCAGTAATAACTATTTACAAGCAACAATATAAACTCAACAACCAAAGTTGAATGTCACCATGACAAATACCTATAGGGCTATAAATAAGTAAGATATGATACGAATTAAACTCGCTTTGCACGAACATATATATTTAATCACACAGACACTCAGCAATAAAACTTTTTATTAGCTATCGGCCGGTGGTAACAGAAATGGTACACCATGCAACCGTGATGACCAATCAAGAGAAGAGCCCATAGATGAGTGTTGAGAGTGTCGGACGGGAATTTTAAAAGCTCGTGTGTGTTGTGGCACGCGTTCGATTCTCATGTGCAACGATATTTGCATCTTTTTTCATTTTATTTATTATTAATCTTATTTATTTGTTTTATTTTAATAAGCTAAAACAAAAGCAGCTGCCGAGGGGGCTGTGATATACAAACACGCTCTCATGTTAAATTAAATTCCAATTAAAAATAGTTTTTCCTTAATTTGATTTCATTGATTTTGATTTTTTACTATGCAATATTAAAGACAAACAAAATATAATAATTATTTTACATTTAATATAAATAATTATTTTTAAATAAATTAAAAAAAATATTTTTGACCGTTTAAATTTAATCAAATTAAAATCAACAAAAAATTTTACATTTTTAATTAATTTTATAGATTTTGTAATTTTTCCAATCCTCAAAGCACTTCTTATAAGCACCTTGAGCTCTTCCAGTGATGCAGTGTTTATCTCCTCAATCGTTGCGAATCTCTGTCCTTTACGGTACGGTAAGAACTCCTGGTGCACCACGCCATGGTAATCGCAGAAAACAGTGAGCAAAACTTTGACATTTGATCGAACTTGGCGTTCTTTTTTCGGTCTTGGCTCACCTGGGCTCTTCCAGTGGGACGATTGGGCTTTGGTTTCGATATCATAACCATATACCCATGGTTTGTCACCAGTTTTGAGTAAATCTGCGTCATCGTTGACGTCATTCAACAGCGATGCTCATGCAACAGTTCAGTGTACCAACATTAAAAAAAAAAAAACGATAATCGAAAGTACATTGCCGGCGAAATTTGAAAAGTCACCTTACTTTTTGAACATACCTCGTATGTGAGAAAACATTTTTTCTAGAAAGCTTGACTACACTAAAGTACTGTACTATAGTGTACTATATATGTATTATAAAATATAGCATAAACAAATAAAAACTAAACTCAAAAAACATCACTCTCACACCAAACAAGATAAAGAAGAAGGCCGTGTAGAAGATTAGTGGGAGTGAGACGCGGCATGCACTTTTTGAAATATTCGAAACCGATCAGAGATCCCCGCTCAATTTATCTAAAAGAGTACTGCCTAAATACTTTTATACTTTAATTGACACTGTATGTGTACACCGGACAAAACGGACAAAACTACAACATTAAAGACATTTATTTAAAACTGTACTCAAAAAATTGATTGAATTCATGCAATACTCTACTAACTATCCCCAATCTTATTTTTGTAAACAGAAAAACAGCAGCACTGTTAATCGAAATATATATATATATTATCTAACCCCTAACCTTGTAATCAGTTGGACGCAGTTCGTGTGGTGTATGACACAGTTAAGCAAACTGGAGGAGCTTAAAAACAAATTGTTAAACACTGATAATAAGCATTAAAACATTTTATTTTACTTGTGCTTCGTGCATCTAATATCTATCTAATACCCATGTGAAAAGAAAAGAAAACAAACAAAGCAAAGTAAAAAAAAAAAAAGTCGAAAATAAAATTTTAAATAGGGTATAATTTATCAAATTTAAGCTGTTTTATTCCTTTATAAAAACGTAGCATATGTAAATAAAAAATCAATTCTATATTTTTACATACGATATGTAGATATATTTTTTAAAATTTTTACAACAAGCGTAAACAAGAAAATAATACACAACAGACAAAAAACCAATTGAAAACTCAAATTAAACAATAACCTATACTACAACAACAACAACAAACAAAACGCAATAAATCGAAAGCATACCACAAATTATTTATTATAAATGTTGAAGTTACGTACGTTTCAGCTACTCAATAGTTTATTAGTTTGAAATTTAAAAAAACCACAATTCAAAATGTTATAAAAAAGAAAAAAAAGAAACGAGAGAAACAGTCGAGCGGCACGCGACAGTGGGATAAACTTGGACGTATGTTGCCATAAAAAGAATTTAATTGTATAATACTAATCGGAGTCTAAAAATTAATAATAATACTGCAGTGCGCTACCACCTTGCTTCAATTTCGATATTTTGCCAATAATTTATCGCCGCAGTTTCCTAAAGCGGTGTGAGCAGTATATATCGGTATTTCTATATAAATTTTAAATTGGCCAATATCGATAACAAGGTCCAAGGATATAAAAATAACAATAACTATCAAACCAATTTTCCATTCAATGGTTATACTTAACTATTAGATAATTAAATTAAAGTATAATTAAAATATGCCTACATACATATTTACATATATCCTGTCATTTAGATTTCTTAATTTCTAACCTATTCCAAACATTACAAACTCATGCTATCCTGAATACTAACAGATATCCCATTGTGATGGCTATGCAAAACCTCAAAAGTCCTAGCACTAACCTTTATATTATCAAATATATATGAAAACCCCCAATCAATATGTGTATCCATATTGGTAGTGGACGTTTTCAAATCTAACAAACTCCTAAATCCTTTGCTAATCCAAGAATTATTAATACTCCTACACCTGTTAAAGGTTTTGAGGCACAAATTAAAGTCTCCTAAAACTAGCAAGCTATCCCCTAAATCACCTAAACGAGAAAATTGCTGAATTATCTCCTCAAATTCTTGACATTTATATAATATAAGAAAACTTAAATATGCGGAACTCAAAAACTACTGAGCCAAAAGTTTTTCTACTGCTAAAGGTATGGGAAACTCTATCTACTAGCTCGTTCTTTGCATAAATTATGATGCCTGTTAAAGGCCTAATTGATTCAAGTTGAACCGCAATAGTGAACCTAGGTATTTCTATAGTTTCATTGCCCATTGAAGTTTATATTGATGAATGAAGCATCAGCTTGTCCGATTGAATATCTTCAAGATGGGAATTCAAGCTCTGAGTATTATGGAAGAAAATGTTAAGGGCAGAACTGTTAATTAAATTATCGTAATGAGTACACAGTAGTTTTTCAGTCCGCAATTTCTTGAAGTTCCCAATAATGAATAATCCTAAAGCAGTAGTTGTTCTACTGCAAGCTACGTATAATGCAGTACGCTGCATTCCGAAGTTATCATGGACTACCACTTTGCCATACGTAGCTCCCTGACTCTTATGAATTGTGATGCTCAGCAGGCACAATTGGAAACTGCCTACGGTCAATCTTAATTTGTGAGTTATTTGAATATTGAAAACTGCGAACAATTTTCTGAATATGAGTCCATGAAGGATCTGTACGATGTGTACACTTTGTGTCTACATTGACCGTATTTTTTTGGAGAAGAGACGTACAGAGTCCCTGTGTAGAGGAAGTTTTAAAATCCTTCCTTCTTCTAATATTTTTTGTTTCCTAGCTGGTTCCAAATGGCCCGCCTTAATAAAATCTTCAGCAGTAGAGAAAAATTTCTCAGTAGCAAATGAGTTAAGTTTCATTATTATTACTAAACAGATGAATTGCATCATCGGGCACTGCCGATGGTTCGCATATTCAAGATTGGAAAAGGACAATATAATCGGCTGTCATACAACCCGATTCCATATTATTTAAAGCAAAAGCGAAAAGCTGATCGTCACGTTAACGCAGTATCTCTGTGATCTCAAAATACAAAAAAAGAAAACATTAGAGAGCTAACCATTGATATTTCATCAATAATAATTAATTTAAGATCGATTAACCTTGAATGAAGGGTATTAACTAAATCATGGCTTAAGGCCCTTAGAGGTGCTGAGCGAGATTGATTAACAGGAAGTGAAAACATGTAATGCAGTGTCGAACCACTAATTCCGAATGCTACTTTTCCTGTTGGTGCACATAAGAGAATTTTAACAAATGTCGGATTAGCTCCTGGTATACTGTTATACATTACGGATAATGATTGAAAAATTGCTGATATAAGTCGATTCTTTCCTGCTCCGACACCGCCTCCAACAAATTTATAAAAGACTGTATTGATTTTGGCATTATGCAAAGCATGTGTGAAATATAGCTTCTGCTTTAAATAAAGAGATCTAACTATATTAGCTAAGCTTTCCTGAGAAACTAAGGCTGGAAGCTTAATAAAACGGACATTACTATCTTCATCATTCATATCAATATTTCCATACACATTTAAAACATTTAGATGTGGATCTATTTCAGGCAATCCTAAGACTGTGAAGCTATCATCTACTACTTCCTGTTCTCCTACTTGATTATTTTCATTTTCTGCTTCCTCTCTTAAGTGGCTCAGAGCATCTTCTAGTTCCCTATCATTTAGTAAATTATATTTTCTGTGATTGTTCTCTACTAACTCCTGATTTTCCCTTCAGAACAATTCACAGTCATGTGTGACTAAATCCAAATCCTCATCTCGCTATGGGGCGTAAAGAATTTTTAGCCCTCTGAAATAGTCACTTGTTTCTGTATTGACATTAAATCTCCTATACCTAATTATGCACGCAGTGAGCCTCTTTCTGATGAAACCACTATTATCGCGAAGAGCGTACACTATTGATTCAGAAGCCCTAGGCAAATCATCGTCAAAGTCATCTGCATTTTCTTGGTGAGCACCTCGTTCTGATTTGCTGTAGCTGTAAAAAGCTGCAAAATTGGCTAGGCATAAGCTCTCTTAAGCGTCTGGGCGCTGAATATAATGATCTAGAAGTCCTAAGTAAAAAATTTGCCTAGAGTCTTCGCGCAAATTTTGAAGTTGCTGTCTAGTTTTCAGCATTCTGACCCGTGTTCCTGGAACGTGTGTATTAATATACACACTGGCACTACTGCTGGCGGACAAATGCATACCTAAACAGCAGTAGACGGCTTCCTGAGCGCATATCTCAAACCCAAATATAAATTTGTTACCTAAATGTTGTAACTTTTGCTTAATAGTTACATTGTTGTTATCTTTAATCTCATTTATTGCCTCACGCATCAACATTGAGATACCTCTCTGAGACTTGTTAATAAAATTAACGACATAGCTGCAGCAAGCATAGGGGTCTAAAATAAACTGAATATCCATATTTGCTCCCTGCAACAAAAGGAGGTGCTTCTTATAAGCGTTAAGCTTGATTGCTGAAAAAGATCGCTTCAAAAAAACTTTTGGTTTCTTTATACTTGATCTTACAGTATTAATGTAGCCCTCATAACTAAGGTTAAGTTGATCGTGGGACAAAAAGTTGGTAAAACCGTTAAAATTTGGAACAGGATCATTAGGTTGCGCTCCCTTTTCTAAAATTTGACACACAATGTCCCTGTCGTCTGCTGACGCAACAAATGGTATAATCTCATCAGAGTAAGAAGACAACCACTGTTCAATGATAGTAACCTGGTGCTTCTGTGTTCACTAAATACCGAATTTCATCAACTATCCTTATGGTTTCAGCCATGAAATCATGGTTACACTCCATCCGACGCTTAAGATGAATCTGAACTACTTCGGCTTCATTAAATGCCCTGGGAAGAGAAGTTACAACATTTGCAATTGGCAAATTGATCACTGCTCCTTTAATGGCACTTTGACGTCCATATCCAAGAGACTTTATGGTCATAAAAGGAAGACGGGGAGCAATCAGCCTTTCTTCTAGAGTCGTCAAGCCTTTCAGGCATTCCGGAAGCTCCGGAAAATTTAGGCCATTGTCTTTGGTTTTTTTCCCTGACTTAATACTGCGGCTGCATGTTTTGCAAAAGCTAAACCTATTATTATGGGATGGAAACAAAGAGAAAAGATACAAAATATCTACACTATCTGCCTCACTACACTTTTCCTCTATGACCTCTCATGAAATTTTGTCCACTTGATGTGGAAACCAGAAACATTGGCTACATATGCAAACCTGATCGGGTCCCTGCTTGACTGTCTTATTAAAATTGGCTATTAGGCAATCTAAACTTGTTTTAACCTGCGATTTCCTATCATCTGGAAGGGTATTCGCACGTTCCACTCTATTGCGGGACGCGTTTCTCCTATTCTCTGCTATCCTATTGGTGCAACTACTCCTATATAGACTCACTCTTTGCGACATATTCCTATGGGATCCAAAGGCTTCACGTTTAGCTCGAATTCGAGCACTGTGGCGTGCACTAGTATTGCGTGCCTGCTCAACAATCCTGCGAATAAGATTGTTTCTAACCTGAGACCTTTGACTTCTATCTATTGCCCTTTCTAAAATTCGCGTCTCCTGAATTTGTCGCTGAATCGCCCTTCTAGAGGCCTAAACTCTAAGCTCTCTAAATTGTTTATGAATAGTGTTTCGTTCGATCATCAAATTTTAATATTTACTGAAACCTGGATAAAACCTGATGTAGATAACTGCTCAATTTTTCCTAATAAGTACACCTCCTTCAGATGTGACCGTTTATCACGAATTGGAGGTGGTGTTCTTATAGCTGTAAGGTCAGATCTTCCTTCCGAACTTGTTCCATTAGACCATGGTTCTTCCTTAGAATTTTTATGTGTTAAAATGACGATGTGTCAAATTTCAATTTACATTACCTGCTCGTATATTCCTCCCTCTTCTGATATATCTGTCTACCTAGACCATCTTTCATCTATCCAATCAGTTGCCTCTAAACTATCTGATAGAGATTATCTGCTAGTTTTTGGTGATTTCAACTTACCAGAAGTTACTTGGTCATCTCAATCAGATATATTGGTGCCCTCTGTATTTAACTCTTTCTTAAATGGCCTTTCGGAGCTATCTCTTTATCAAATAAATACTGTTCCTAATTGTAGCGGTAGAATGCTTGATTTAATTTTCTCTTCTGACATTTTACTAAACACTATCTCTAGAATGAATCCCTTAGTTCTTCCTGAAGATCCCTCTCATCCTACATTGGACCTGGTTCTAACTCTGCCAACCTCTATGCAAAGTGCAACTGTTTTCCCTATAATAAAATCAAGTTGTTTTCGTAGGACCGATTTCCAAAAATTGAATTGTTTAATTTTGGAACATGATTGGTCATTTCTTTATTCAAGTTCTGATCTAAATGAATACATTTCAATTTTTTATTCCTCTATGAACTCATTTTTTGATCAATGTGTTCCTGTTACTTTTCCCGTAAAGTCAAATAGGCCTCCTTGGTTTTCACGTGAGGTAGTAAGGCTAAAAAATTTGAAATCGCGGTATTTTAAAAAGTTTAAATTAACTCGTAATCCTTCCGATTTTACACGTTATATTGCTGCAAGAGCAAACTTTATTGCTCTGAACGCAAATTGTTACAAAAAGTATTTGCGTCGCTGCCGTTTGCAGTTTGCTCATGACCCAAAGCAGTTTTATAACTTTGTTAACTTAAAACGTAAATCAAGTAGATTTCCTCCCTCTCTATCATACGAAAATAAGGAAGCAACTAATGATCAGGCAGCTGCCGATTTGTTTGCAGACTTTTTTCAATCAACTTATTTAACAGAACCTTATAGTTCCCCTTTACATCCATACCCTTATAGTATAGAAAATTTTAACCCTGTCTTCTGTCCTTCTATCGACAAAACCTCTCTACTAATTGATCTTAAATCGATAAAACCCGTTTTTTCTCCTGGCCCTGACGGAATTCCAGCATGCGTACTTAGATTTTGTGCTGATTCGATTTTGAATCCAATTCATAAGCTATTTGACTTGTCACTATCCAATAGTTATTTCCCACCTATTTGGAAAAACTCTTTTTCCATTCCTCTTCACAAAAGTGGTTCTAACCATGATGTGAAGAACTATAGATGTATTTCCAAGTTGTCCGCAATTCCTAAGATTTTTGAAAAAAATTTTACGGCCCAGTTAACTTTTATGTGTAACAGCTACTAATCTTTTAGAATTCTCATCTCACATTAATCTAGGATTTCGGAACAAAATGCAAACTGATGTGGTCTATACTGACTTCAGTAAAGCATTTGACTCCGTAAATCATAATCTCTTAATTCATAAGTTAAATTTGATTGGTTTTCCTCAAAAGCTCCTTCTGTGGATATCCGATTATTTAACTAACAGGTCTCAACGAGTTCTTTTTAAAGAATGTCTCTCTAAGCCGATCTTAGTTACTTCTGGTGTTCCTCAGGGCAGCCACCTTGGACCATTGCTATTTAACCTTTTTATTAACGATCTTCCTTCAATACTCCTTCACTCTAACATTCTTATGTATGCTGATGATGTGAAACTCTGTTTGACACACAATGATCCAGCAAATAACCTTCTTCAAACAGATCTTGATTTGTTTTTTGAATGGTGCAGCCATAATCTGCTGCATCTTAACTGTTTGAAGTGCAAGGTTATGTCATTTTACAGATGTAACTATCATGTCATCGATTACAATCTTAACCTAACCCCACTCTTAAGAATATCTGAAGTAGCTGATTTAGGTATCCTCTTTGATCATAAATTGAAATTTGATCGTCACATTACACAAATTGTCAATAAGGCATTTCGACTACTCGGGTTCATCAAAAGATGGGCCAAAGAATTCGAGGATCCTTACACGACAAAGTTTGCTTGAATATGGGTCTTGCGTGTGGACGCCGCAATACCATATTCACCAAGATAGAATTGAGTCTGTTCAAAAGCAGTTTCTACTCTTTGCCTTGCGCAGTTTTAATTGGGTTCCGGGTGTAGACTTACCACCATACTCTAGTAGACTCCTTCTAATTAACCTGCCTTCCTTAACTAACCGTCGTATTATGTTAGGCGTTATGTTTATTGTAAAGCTAATAAAGTACAATATAGATTCCCCTACTCTGCTTACTCAACTTAATTTCTGTATTCCTTCTAGAGTTACTCGTAATTTTATGCCACTATCCTTGGCCTTTTGTAATACTAACTATAGCTTCCATGATCCCTTCCGAGTTCTCTGTGCTGACTACAACAGACTGTCTAGAGTTTTCAACTCCGAGTCCTCCCTTTACTCTGTTAAACTGTCTATCTTCAATCAATTAACACTACATGCTAACAACTAATATTAATCTACCGATCTGATTGGGTTTTACTGGGTTTTCCCCAATCCTTTGCAGCAAATGTTGGATCGAGAATTCTTGTTTTGTTATCCCCAGCTTAAATTTAAAAATATATACTCTTAATTAATTTCAAATTCTAAATTATTTTTTTTTTTTTTTAAATCTTATATTTTAATTCGATGTAATCTAATTTTTAATTTTAATTTTAAGTCGACTGTTTTAGTTGACGTTAAATAAATAAATAAATAAATAAATAAATAAATAAATAAATAACAGCATCTCGTCCGCTTTCGTTGGACCTGAATTATGGACATTGCATGCGCCTCGATCGACGCAAAGTATTGGCAAGTTGTCCGCATTTCTAGTTGAATGATCAGTTCGTCGAACACGGCGACGAACTGCATCCTGACCTCTTTCCTGAGATCGAAACTCAGCATCTTGGCTACGCCTAGAACAACGCGAAGTGTTGGCAAGTCGTCTGTTTTAATTTCTGAATCACTGCGACGAACACGGCGACGAACTGCATCCTGCTCTCTTTCCTGAGATCGAAACTCAGCATCTTGCCTCCGCCTCAAACGACGTGAAATGTTGGCAAGCTTTTCTGGTAATCTGATTGGCGAAGAAGCCCGAAGAGTAGAGTGACGAATTGTGTCCGATAATTGCTCAACGGCCCTAAATGTTCTATTACTTCTGTGGACTCGATGCTGTTGACTATCTCTAACCCTTTCAGCTTCCCTAAATTCGAAATTTTTCCTACGTTCTCTATGTGCCTCTAGATTATTTAATCGTTCCTGCTCAGAAAAATCTTTATCTAACCTATTCAAACGATTTCTTTTTCGCTATGTTGGACTCCTATTGCAAGCTGACTTTCTCTTAAGTCTAGCTATCTTCTAATATATAAGTTTTAAAATAATATATACGTTAAAAATAAAATTCTTATTAATTATTTTAATTTGAATATATATTTATCAAAAATTAATATAGTTATATATATATATTATATAAAGTTAGTATATTTATTTATATATATAAATATATTTATATATTTAAATAAATATATGTATATTATATATTATAATTATATTATAAATGAAAATAAATATCTAATGATAGAACAAATAATAATAAAATTGAATAAAAAAAATAAAATTAAACAAAGTGTGGAAAAAGACACCGAACACGCCAATTGCAAACTACAAATTAACATAACACTGAAGCGCGCTGTTACCTTGCAACAATTTTGATACATTGCCAATAATTTATCGCCGCAATTAAAAGTGCGCGAAACCTTACATTTAAAATAATGATCTAAAGAATCTAATATATATTACAAAATATAAATATATTAAAAAAACAAAGTAGATAAAATGTTAGTAAATTTTTTTCAATCATAGACTCAATAGACGTGGGGAGATAATATACCATAATTTGCACACATATTAATATAATTTATATGCAAAACATACAAAATATATATCGATATGTTATATATATATTAAAAGCTATCGATATGATAGCTCATAATATATCGTGAAATCTAAATTAATATTTATTTAATAAATAGTCAATATATAAATTATTAAATAATAATAATAATATGTCTATATTATAAAGCTTGTAAATACCTGCATTCATGCATTCCGATCAACCACGCTATTGGTTGTATATAATTTTACATTTGCACAAAGTTAGTACACCCTTTTTTGACCATTTCCAATGGTCCAAAGGTATAAAAAGAGTCGAAGAACAGTTCGGCCTACGCACTCGTATCGTTCGTCCTTTTCTTTCCTGCACAAGTAATATAGTTATGATGTCATCGACTACTTGTTTGCTGGTCGGAGGGTCGAAGTGGTTTATCTAATTACTTCAGTGTTTATTGTCCGATCGGGTTGCAATTTGGAAGATAAGTTCATTTATTTTTTTTTTAACACATTTCAGCAAATTTTTTAAATTAGTAATCAAGTATTTTCTTATAAAGGTTTTCAATAATTTCGAAACCATTAAATTGAAATATTGTGTATGATTCACGTCATCATATAAGAGTAAATTCGCAATGAAAACTGCGCTTTTTTATTTAAATTTCGCGTTGTTATACTAAATGCGAAAGACTCGCAGAAATTTAATTGACGAACAGAAGAAGAAGTACACATAGACATAGCAAAAGCGAATAGACAAGTTATAGACAAATACACAAGTGTTGTAGAAATTAGACTAAGCGAGAGAGCAATAATTATTTTTATGCATTTTTAGCGCGTGCCAAATATTGTTATATTTGCATCTTTTTTATATTTTGTCACGCACTAAAAATGCATATTGTGTCTTCTAGTTTTGTCTAATATCTCCACGCATGTGTAAATGCTTATTTTCATATGTATGTATTTATATTTGTATAAATATATGTATATATTCTGAATCAGCATGAAAAGACGAGTCGATTGTCTGTCTGTATGAACGCCTAGATCTCACAAACCATGCAAGCTAGAGCCGCTAAATTTTGTCGTGCGTGTCGCACCTTGCTGCCTCTGTAAATCAGTAATAACTATTTACAAGCAACAATATAAACTCAACAACCAAAGTTGAATGTCACCATGACAAATACCTATAGGGCTATAAATAAGTAAGATATGATACGAATTAAACTCGCTTTGCACGAACATATATATTTAATCACACAGACACTCAGCAATAAAACTTTTTATTAGCTATCGGCCGGTGGTAACAGAAATGGTACACCATGCAACCGTGATGACCAATCAAGAGAAGAGCCCATAGATGAGTGTTGAGAGTGTCGGACGGGAATTTTAAAAGCTCGTGTGTGTTGTGGCACGCGTTCGATTCTCATGTGCAACGATATTTGCATCTTTTTTCATTTTATTTATTATTAATCTTATTTATTTGTTTTATTTTAATAAGCTAAAACAAAAGCAGCTGCCGAGGGGGCTGTGATATACAAACACGCTCTCATGTTAAATTAAATTCCAATTAAAAATAGTTTTTCCTTAATTTGATTTCATTGATTTTGATTTTTTACTATGCAATATTAAAGACAAACAAAATATAATAATTATTTTACATTTAATATAAATAATTATTTTTAAATAAATTAAAAAAAATATTTTTGACCGTTTAAATTTAATCAAATTAAAATCAACAAAAAATTTTACATTTTTAATTAATTTTATAGATTTTGTAATTTTTCCAATCCTCAAAGCACTTCTTATAAGCACCTTGAGCTCTTCCAGTGATGCAGTGTTTATCTCCTCAATCGTTGCGAATCTCTGTCCTTTACGGTACGGTAAGAACTCCTGGTGCACCACGCCATGGTAATCGCAGAAAACAGTGAGCAAAACTTTGACATTTGATCGAACTTGGCGTTCTTTTTTCGGTCTTGGCTCACCTGGGCTCTTCCAGTGGGACGATTGGGCTTTGGTTTCGATATCATAACCATATACCCATGGTTTGTCACCAGTTTTGAGTAAATCTGCGTCATCGTTGACGTCATTCAACAGCGATGCTCATGCAACAGTTCAGTGTACCAACATTAAAAAACAAAAAAAACGATAATCGAAAGTACATTGCCGGCGAAATTTGAAAAGTCACCTTACTTTTTGAACATACCTCGTATGTGAGAAAACATTTTTTCTAGAAAGCTTGACTACACTAAAGTACTGTACTATAGTGTACTATATATGTATTATAAAATATAGCATAAACAAATAAAAACTAAACTCAAAAAACATCACTCTCACACCAAACAAGATAAAGAAGAAGGCCGTGTAGAAGATTAGTGGGAGTGAGACGCGGCATGCACTTTTTGAAATATTCGAAACCGATCAGAGATCCCCGCTCAATTTATCTAAAAGAGTACTGCCTAAATACTTTTATACTTTAATTGACACTGTATGTGTACACCGGACAAAACGGACAAAACTACAACATTAAAGACATTTATTTAAAACTGTACTCAAAAAATTGATTGAATTCATGCAATACTCTACTAACTATCCCCAATCTTATTTTTGTAAACAGAAAAACAGCAGCACTGTTAATCGAAATATATATATATATTATCTAACCCCTAACCTTGTAATCAGTTGGACGCAGTTCGTGTGGTGTATGACACAGTTAAGCAAACTGGAGGAGCTTAAAAACAAATTGTTAAACACTGATAATAAGCATTAAAACATTTTATTTTACTTGTGCTTCGTGCATCTAATATCTATCTAATACCCATGTGAAAAGAAAAGAAAACAAACAAAGCAAAGTAAAAAAAAAAAAAAAAGTCGAAAATAAAATTTTAAATAGGGTATAATTTATCAAATTTAAGCTGTTTTATTCCTTTATAAAAACGTAGCATATGTAAATAAAAAATCAATTCTATATTTTTACATACGATATGTAGATATATTTTTTTAAAATTTTTACAACAAGCGTAAACAAGAAAATAATACACAACAGACAAAAAACCAATTGAAAACTCAAATTAAACAATAACCTATACTACAACAACAACAACAAACAAAACGCAATAAATCGAAAGCATACCACAAATTATTTATTATAAATGTTGAAGTTACGTACGTTTCAGCTACTCAATAGTTTATTAGTTTGAAATTTAAAAAAACCACAATTCAAAATGTTATAAAAAAAGAAAAAAAGAAACGAGAGAAACAGTCGAGCGGCACGCGACAGTGGGATAAACTTGGACGTATGTTGCCATAAAAAGAATTTAATTGTATAATACTAATCGGAGTCTAAAAATTAATAATAATACTGCAGTGCGCTACCACCTTGCTTCAATTTCGATATTTTGCCAATAATTTATCGCCGCAGTTTCCTAAAGCGGTGTGAGCAGTATATATCGGTATTTCTATATAAATTTTAAATTGGCCAATATCGATAACAAGGTCCAAGGATATAAAAATAACAATAACTATCAAACCAATTTTCCATTCAATGGTTATACTTAACTATTAGATAATTAAATTAAAGTATAATTAAAATATGCCTACATACATATTTACATATATCCTGTCATTTAGATTTCTTAATTTCTAACCTATTCCAAACATTACAAACTCATGCTATCCTGAATACTAACAGATATCCCATTGTGATGGCTATGCAAAACCTCAAAAGTCCTAGCACTAACCTTTATATTATCAAATATATATGAAAACCCCCAATCAATATGTGTATCCATATTGGTAGTGGACGTTTTCAAATCTAACAAACTCCTAAATCCTTTGCTAATCCAAGAATTATTAATACTCCTACACCTGTTAAAGGTTTTGAGGCACAAATTAAAGTCTCCTAAAACTAGCAAGCTATCCCCTAAATCACCTAAACGAGAAAATTGCTGAATTATCTCCTCAAATTCTTGACATTTATATAATATAAGAAAACTTAAATATGCGGAACTCAAAAACTACTGAGCCAAAAGTTTTTCTACTGCTAAAGGTTTGGGAAACTCTATCTACTAGCTCGTTCTTTGCATAAATTATGATGCCTGTTAAAGGCCTAATTGATTCAAGTTGAACCACAATAGTGAACCTAGGTATTTCTATAGTTTCATTGCCCATTGAAGTTTATATTGATGAATGAAGCATCAGCTTGTCCGATTGAATATCTTCAAGATGGGAATTCAAGCTCTGAGTATTATGGAAGAAAATGTTAAGGGCAGAACTGTTAATTAAATTATCGTAATGAGTACACAGTAGTTTTTCAGTCCGCAATTTCTTGAAGTTCCCAATAATGAATAATCCTAAAGCAGTAGTTGTTCTACTGCAAGCTACGTATAATGCAGTACGCTGCATTCCGAAGTTATCATGGACTACCACTTTGCCATACGTAGCTCCCTGACTCTTATGAATTGTGATGCTCAGCAGGCACAATTGGAAACTGCCTACGGTCAATCTTAATTTGTGAGTTATTTGAATATTGAAAACTGCGAACAATTTTCTGAATATGAGTCCATGAAGGATCTGTACGATGTGTACACTTTGTGTCTACATTGACCGTATTTTTTTGGAGAAGAGACGTACAGAGTCCCTGTGTAGAGGAAGTTTTAAAATCCTTCCTTCTTCTAATATTTTTTGTTTCCTAGCTGGTTCCAAATGGCCCGCCTTAATAAAATCTTCAGCAGTAGAGAAAAATTTCTCAGTAGCAAATGAGTTAAGTTTCATTATTATTACTAAACAGATGAATTGCATCATCGGGCACTGCCGATGGTTCGCATATTCAAGATTGGAAAAGGACAATATAATCGGCTGTCATACAACCCGATTCCATATTATTTAAAGCAAAAGCGAAAAGCTGATCGTCACGTTAACGCAGTATCTCTGTGATCTCAAAATACAAAAAAAGAAAACATTAGAGAGCTAACCATTGATATTTCATCAATAATAATTAATTTAAGATCGATTAACCTTGAATGAAGGGTATTAACTAAATCATGGCTTAAGGCCCTTAGAGGTGCTGAGCGAGATTGATTAACAGGAAGTGAAAACATGTAATGCAGTGTCGAACCACTAATTCCGAATGCTACTTTTCCTGTTGGTGCACATAAGAGAATTTTAACAAATGTCGGATTAGCTCCTGGTATACTGTTATACATTACGGATAATGATTGAAAAATTGCTGATATAAGTCGATTCTTTCCTGCTCCGACACCGCCTCCAACAAATTTATAAAAGACTGTATTGATTTTGGCATTATGCAAAGCATGTGTGAAATATAGCTTCTGCTTTAAATAAAGAGATCTAACTATATTAGCTAAGCTTTCCTGAGAAACTAAGGCTGGAAGCTTAATAAAACGGACATTACTATCTTCATCATTCATATCAATATTTCCATACACATTTAAAACATTTAGATGTGGATCTATTTCAGGCAATCCTAAGACTGTGAAGCTATCATCTACTACTTCCTGTTCTCCTACTTGATTATTTTCATTTTCTGCTTCCTCTCTTAAGTGGCTCAGAGCATCTTCTAGTTCCCTATCATTTAGTAAATTATATTTTCTGTGATTGTTCTCTACTAACTCCTGATTTTCCCTTCAGAACAATTCACAGTCATGTGTGACTAAATCCAAATCCTCATCTCGCTATGGGGCGTAAAGAATTTTTAGCCCTCTGAAATAGTCACTTGTTTCTGTATTGACATTAAATCTCCTATACCTAATTATGCACGCAGTGAGCCTCTTTCTGATGAAACCACTATTATCGCGAAGAGCGTACACTATTGATTCAGAAGCCCTAGGCAAATCATCGTCAAAGTCATCTGCATTTTCTTGGTGAGCACCTCGTTCTGATTTGCTGTAGCTGTAAAAAGCTGCAAAATTGGCTAGGCATAAGCTCTCTTAAGCGTCTGGGCGCTGAATATAATGATCTAGAAGTCCTAAGTAAAAAATTTGCCTAGAGTCTTCGCGCAAATTTTGAAGTTGCTGTCTAGTTTTCAGCATTCTGACCCGTGTTCCTGGAACGTGTGTATTAATATACACACTGGCACTACTGCTGGCGGACAAATGCATACCTAAACAGCAGTAGACGGCTTCCTGAGCGCATATCTCAAACCCAAATATAAATTTGTTACCTAAATGTTGTAACTTTTGCTTAATAGTTACATTGTTGTTATCTTTAATCTCATTTATTGCCTCACGCATCAACATTGAGATACCTCTCTGAGACTTGTTAATAAAATTAACGACATAGCTGCAGCAAGCATAGGGGTCTAAAATAAACTGAATATCCATATTTGCTCCCTGCAACAAAAGGAGGTGCTTCTTATAAGCGTTAAGCTTGATTGCTGAAAAAGATCGCTTCAAAAAAACTTTTGGTTTCTTTATACTTGATCTTACAGTATTAATGTAGCCCTCATAACTAAGGTTAAGTTGATCGTGGGACAAAAAGTTGGTAAAACCGTTAAAATTTGGAACAGGATCATTAGGTTGCGCTCCCTTTTCTAAAATTTGACACACAATGTCCCTGTCGTCTGCTGACGCAACAAATGGTATAATCTCATCAGAGTAAGAAGACAACCACTGTTCAATGATAGTAACCTGGTGCTTCTGTGTTCACTAAATACCGAATTTCATCAACTATCCTTATGGTTTCAGCCATGAAATCAAGGTTACACTCCATCCGACGCTTAAGATGAATCTGAACTACTTCGGCTTCATTAAATGCCCTGGGAAGAGAAGTTACAACATTTGCAATTGGCAAATTGATCACTGCTCCTTTAATGGCACTTTGACGTCCATATCCAAGAGACTTTATGGTCATAAAAGGAAGACGGGGAGCAATCAGCCTTTCTTCTAGAGTCGTCAAGCCTTTCAGGCATTCCGGAAGCTCCGGAAAATTTAGGCCATTGTCTTTGGTTTTTTTCCCTGACTTAATACTGCGGCTGCATGTTTTGCAAAAGCTAAACCTATTATTATGGGATGGAAACAAAGAGGAAAGATACAAAATATCTACACTATCTGCCTCACTACACTTTTCCTCTATGACCTCACGCGAAATTTTGTCCACTTGATGTGGAAACCAGAAACATTGGCTACATATGCAAACCTGATCGGGTCCCTGCTTGACTGTCTTATTAAAATTGGCTATTAGGCAATCTAAACTTGTTTTAACCTGCGATTTCCTATCATCTGGAAGGGTATTCGCACGTTCCACTCTATTGCGGGACGCGTTTCTCCTATTCTCTGCTATCCTATTGGTGCAACTACTCCTATATAGACTCACTCTTTGCGACATATTCCTATGGGATCCAAAGGCTTCACGTTTAGCTCGAATTCGAGCACTGTGGCGTGCACTAGTATTGCGTGCCTGCTCAACAATCCTGCGAATAAGATTGTTTCTAACCTGAGACCTTTGACTTCTATCTATTGCCCTTTCTAAAATTCGCGTCTCCTGAATTTGTCGCTGAATCGCCCTTCTAGAGGCCTAAACTCTAAGCTCTCTAAATTGTTTATGAATAGTGTTTCGTTCGATCATCAAATTTTAATATTTACTGAAACCTGGATAAAACCTGATGTAGATAACTGCTCAATTTTTCCTAATAAGTACACCTCCTTCAGATGTGACCGTTTATTACGAATTGGAGGTGGTGTTCTTATAGCTGTAAGGTCAGATCTTCCTTCCGAACTTGTTCCATTAGACCATGGTTCTTCCTTAGAATTTTTATGTGTTAAAATGACGATGTGTCAAATTTCAATTTACATTACCTGCTCGTATATTCCTCCCTCTTCTGATATATCTGTCTACCTAGACCATCTTTCATCTATCCAATCAGTTGCCTCTAAACTATCTGATAGAGATTATCTGCTAGTTTTTGGTGATTTCAACTTACCAGAAGTTACTTGGTCATCTCAATCAGATATATTGGTGCCCTCTGTATTTAACTCTTTCTTAAATGGCCTTTCGGAGCTATCTCTTTATCAAATAAATACTGTTCCTAATTGTAGCGGTAGAATGCTTGATTTAATTTTCTCTTCTGACATTCTACTAAACACTATCTCTAGAATGAATCCCTTAGTTCTTCCTGAAGATCCCTATCATCCTACATTGGACCTGGTTCTAACTCTGCCAACCTCTATGCAAACTGCAACTGTTTCCCCTATAATAAAATCACGTTGTTTTCGTAGGACCGATTTCCAAAAATTGAATTGTTTAATTTTGGAACATGATTGGTCAATTCTTTATTCATGTTCTGATCTAAATGAATGCATTTCATTTTTTTATTCCTCTATGAACTCATTTTTTGATCAATGTGTTCCTGTTACTTTTCCCGTAAAGTCAAATAGGCCTCCTTGGTTTTCACGTGAGGTAGTAAGGCTAAAAAATTTGAAATCGACTTACTTTAAAAAGTTTAAATTAACTCGTAATCCTTCCGATTTTACACGTTATATTGCTGCAAGAGCAAACTTTATTGCTCTGAACGCAAATTGTTACAAAAAGTATTTGAGTCGCTGCCGTTTGCAGTTTGCTCAGGACCCAAAGCAGTTTTATAACTTTGTTAACTTAAAACGTAAATCAAGTAGATTTCCTCCCTCTCTATCATACGAAAATAAGGAAGCAACTAATGATCAGGCAACTGCCGATTTGTTTGCAGACTTTTTTCAATCAACTTATTTAACATTGTTGTCCTTCTATCGACAAAATCTCTCTACTAATTGATCTTAAATCGATAAAACCCGTTTTTTCTCCTGGACCTGACGGAATTCCAGCATGCGTACTTAGATTTTGTGCTGATTCGATTTTGAATCCAATTCATAAGCTATTTGACTTGTCACTATCCAAAAGTTATTTCCCACCTATTTGGAAAAACTCTTTTTCCATTCCTCTTCACAAAAGTGGTTCTAACCATGATGTGAAGAACTATAGATGTATTTCCAAGTTGTCCGCAATTCCTAAGATTTTTGAAAAAAATTTTACGGCCCAGTTAACTTTTATGTGTAAATCTATAATTTCACCCCATCAACATGGGTTTATAAAGGCAAGATCAACAGCTACTAATCTTTTAGAATTCTCATCTCACATAAATCTAGGATTTCGGAACAAAATGCAAACTGATGTGGTCTATACTGACTTCAGTAAAGCATTTGACTCCGTAAATCATAATCTCCTAATTCATAAGTTAAATTTGATTGGTTTTCCTCAAAAGCTCCTTCTGTGGATATCCGATTATTTAACTAACAGGTCTCAACGAGTTCTTTTTAAAGAATGTCTTTCTAAGCCGATCTTAGTTACTTCTGGTGTTCCTCAGGGCAGCCACCTTGGACCATTGCTATTTAACCTTTTTATTAACGATCTTCCTTCAATACTCCTTCACTCTAACATTCTTATGTATGCTGATGATGTGAAACTCTGTTTGACACACAATGATCCAGCAAATAACCTTCTTCAAACAGATCTTGATTTGTTTTTTGAATGATGCAGCCATAATCTGCTGCATCTTAACTGTTTGAAGTGCAAGGTTATGTCATTTTACAGATGTAACTATCATGTCATCGATTACAATCTTAACCTAACCCCACTCTTAAGAATATCTGAAGTAGCTGATTTAGGTATCCTCTTTGATCATAAATTGAAATTTGATCGTCACATTACACAAATTGTCAATAAGGCATTTCGACTACTCGGGTTCATCAAAAGATGGGCCAAAGAATTCGAGGATCCTTACACGACAAAGTTTGCTTGAATATGGGTCTTGCGTGTGGACGCCGCAATACCATATTCACCAAGATAGAATTGAGTCTGTTCAAAAGCAGTTTCTACTCTTTGCCTTGCGCAGTTTTAATTGGGTTCCGGGTGTAGACTTACCACCATACTCTAGTAGACTCCTTCTAATTAACCTGCCTTCCTTAACTAACCGTCGTATTATGTTAGGCGTTATGTTTATTGTAAAGCTAATAAAGTACAATATAGATTCCCCTACTCTGCTTACTCAACTTAATTTCTGTATTCCTTCTAGAGTTACTCGTAATTTTATGCCACTATCCTTGGCCTTTTGTAATACTAACTATAGCTTGCATGATCCCTTCCGAGTTCTCTGTGCTGACTACAACAGACTGTCTAGAGTTTTCAACTCCGAGTCCTCCCTTTACTCTGTTAAACTGTCTATCCTCAATCAATTAACACTACATGCTAACAACTAATATTAATCTACCGATCTGATTGGGTTTTACTGGGTTTTCCCCAATCCTTTGCAGCAAATGTTGGATCGAGAATTCTTGTTTTGTTATCCCCAGCTTAAATTTAAAAATATATACTCTTAATTAATTTTAATTCTAAACTTATTGCAAAATTTTAATTTCAAATTCTAAATTATTTTCTTTTTTTTAAAAATCTTCAATTTTAATTCGATGTAATCTAATTTTTAATTTTAATTTTAAGTCGACTGTTTTAGTTGACGTTAAATAAATAAATAAATAAATAAATAAATAAATAAATAAATAAATAAATAAATAAATAAATAAATAAATAAATAAATAAATAAATAAATAAATAAATAAATAAATAAATAAATAAATAAATAAATAAATAAATAAATAAATAACAGCATCTCGTCCGCTTTCGTTGAACCTGAATTATGGACATTGCATGCGCCTCGATCGACGCAAAGTATTGACAAGTTGTCCGCATTTCTAGTTGAATGATCAGTTCGTCGAACACGGCGACGAACTGCATCCTGACCTCTTTCCTGAGATCGAAACTTAGCATCTTGGCTACGCCTAGAACAACGCGAAGTGTTGGCAAGTCGTCTGTTTTAATTTCTGAATCACTGCGACGAACACGGCGACGAACTGCATCCTGCTCTCTTTCCTGAGATCGAAACTCAGCATCTTGCCTCCGCCTCAAACGACGTGAAATGTTGGCAAGCTTTTCTGGTAATCTGATTGGCGAAGAAGCCCGAAGAGTAGAGTGACGAATTGTGTCCGATAATTGCTCAACGGCCCTAAATGTTCTATTACTTCTGTGGACTCGATGCTGTTGACTATCTCTAACCCTTTCAGCTTCCCTAAATTCGAAATTTTTCCTACGTTCTCTATGTGCCTCTAGATTATTTAATCGTTCCTGCTCAGAAAAATCTTTATCTAACCTATTCAAACGATTTCTTTTTCGCTATGTTGGACTCCTATTGCAAGCTGACTTTCTCTTAAGTCTAGCTATCTTCTAATATATAAGTTTTAAAATAATATATACGTTAAAAATAAAATTCTTATTAATTATTTTAATTTGAATATATATTTATCAAAAATTAATATATAGTTATATATATATATTATATAAATATTATATATATATATTATATATATATATTATATATATATATAAATATATTTATATATTTAAATAAATATATGTATATTATATATTATAATTATATTATAAATGAAAATAAATATCTAATGATAGAACAAATAATAATAAAATTGAATAAAAAAAATAAAATTAAACAAAGTGTGGAAAAAGACACCGAACACGCCAATTGCAAACTACAAATTAACATAACACTGAAGCGCGCTGTTACCTTGCAACAATTTTGATACATTGCCAATAATTTATCGCCGCAATTAAAAGTGCGCGAAACCTTACATTTAAAATAATGATCTAAAGAATCTAATATATATTACAAAATATACATATATTAAAAAAACAAAGTAGATAAAATGTTAGTAAATTTTTTTCAATCATAGACTCAATAGACGTGGGGAGATAATATACCATAATTTGCACACATATTAATATAATTTATATGCAAAACATACAAAATATATATCGATATGTTATATATATATTAAAAGCTATCGATATGATAGCTCATAATATATCGTGAAATCTAAATTAATATTTATTTAATAAATAGTCAATATATAAATTATTAAATAATAATAATAATATGTCTATATTATAAAGCTTGTAAATACCTGCATTCATGCATTCCGATCAACCACGCTATTGGTTGTATATAATTTTACATTTGCACAAAGTTAGTACACCCTTTTTTGACCATTTCCAATGGTCCAAAGGTATAAAAAGAGTCGAAGAACAGTTCGGCCTACGCACTCGCATCGTTCGTCCTTTTCTTTCCTGCACAAGTAATATAGTTATGATGTCATCGACTACTTGTTTGCTGGTCGGAGGGTCGAAGTGGTTTATCTAATTACTTCAGTGTTTATTGTCCGATCGGGTTGCAATTTGGAAGATAAGTTCATTTATTTTTTTTTAACACATTTCAGCAAATTTTTTAAATTAGTAATCAAGTATTTTCTTATAAAGGTTTTCAATAATTTCGAAACCATTAAATTGAAATATTGTGTATGATTCACGTCATCATATAAGAGTAAATTCGCAATGAAAACTGCGCTTTTTTATTTAAATTTCGCGTTGTTATACTAAATGCGAAAGACTCGCAGAAATTTAATTGACGAACAGAAGAAGAAGTACACATAGACATAGCAAAAGCGAATAGACAAGTTATAGACAAATACACAAGTGTTGTAGAAATTAGACTAAGCGAGAGAGCAATAATTATTTTATGCATTTTTAGCGCGTGCCAAATATTGTTATATTTGCATCTTTTTTATATTTTGTCACGCACTAAAAATGCATATTGTGTCTTCTAGTTTTGTCTAATATCTCCACGCATGTGTAAATGCTTATTTTCATATGTATGTATTTATATTTGTATAAATATATGTATATATTCTGAATCAGCATGAAAAGACGAGTCGATTGTCTGTCTGTATGAACGCCTAGATCTCAGAAACCATGCAAGCTAGAGCCGCTAAATTTTGTCGTGCGTGTCGCACCTTGCTGCCTCTGTAAATCAGTAATAACTATTTACAAGCAACAATATAAACTCAACAACCAAAGTTGAATGTCACCATGACAAATACCTATAGGGCTATAAATAAGTAAGATATGATACGAATTAAACTCGCTTTGCACGAACATATATATTTAATCACACAGACACTCAGCAATAAAACTTTTTATTAGCTATCGGCCGGTGGTAACAGAAATGGTACACCATGCAACCGTGATGACCAATCAAGAGAAGAGCCCATAGATGAGTGTTGAGAGTGTCGGACGGGAATTTTAAAAGCTCGTGTGTGTTGTGGCACGCGTTCGATTCTCATGTGCAACGATATTTGCATCTTTTTTCATTTTATTTATTATTAATCTTATTTATTTGTTTTATTTTAATAAGCTAAAACAAAAGCAGCTGCCGAGGGGGCTGTGATATACAAACACGCTCTCATGTTAAATTAAATTCCAATTAAAAATAGTTTTTCCTTAATTTGATTTCATTGATTTTGATTTTTTACTATGCAATATTAAAGACAAACAAATTATAATAATTATTTTACATTTAGTATAAATAATTATTTTTAAATAAATTAAAAAAAATATTTTTGACCGTTTAAATTTAATCAAATTAAAATCAACAAAAAATTTTACATTTTTAATTAATTTTATAGATTTTGTAATTTTTCCAATCCTCAAAGCACTTCTCATAAGCACTTTTTGGTATAGCCTTGAGCTCTTCCAGTGATGCAGTGTTTATCTCCTCAATCGTTGCGAATCTCTGTCCTTTACGGTACGGTAAGAACTCCTGGTGCACCACGCCATGGTAATCGCAGAAAACAGTGAGCAAAACTTTGACATTTGATCGAACTTGGCGTTCTTTTTTCGGTCTTGGCTCACCTGGGCTCTTCCAGTGGGACGATTGGGCTTTGGTTTCGATATCATAACCATATACCCATGGTTTGTCACCAGTTTTGAGTAAATCTGCGTCATCGTTGACGTCATTCAACAGCGATGCTCATGCAACAGTTCAGTGTACCAACATTAAAAAACAAAAAAATCGATAATCGAAAGTACATTGCCGGCGAAATTTGAAAAGTCACCTTACTTTTTGAACATACCTCGTATGTGAGAAAACATTTTTTCTAGAAAGCTTGACTACACTAATGTACTGTACTATAGTGTACTATATATGTATTATAAAATATAGCATAAACAAATAAAAACTAAACTCAAAAAACATCACTCTCACACCAAACAAGATGAAGAAGAAGGCCGTGTAGAAGATTAGTGGGAGTGAGACGCGGCATGCACTTTTTGAAATATTCGAAACCGATCAGAGATCCCCGCTCAATTTATCTAAAAGAGTACTGCCTAAATACTTTTATACTTTAATTGACACTGTATGTGTACACCGGACAAAACGGACAAAACTACAACATTAAAGACATTTATTTAAAACTGTACTCAAAAAATTGATTGAATTCATGCAATACTCTACTAACTATCCCCAATCTTATTTTTGTAAACAGAAAAACAGCAGCACTGTTAATCGAAATATATATATATATTATCTAACCCCTAACCTTGTAATCAGTTGGACGCAGTTCGTGTGGTGTATGACACAGTTAAGCAAACTGGAGGAGCTTAAAAACAAATTGTTAAACACTGATAATAAGCATTAAAACATTTTATTTTACTTGTGCTTCGTGCATCTAATATCTATCTAATACCCATGTGAAAAGAAAAGAAAACAAACGAAGCGAAGTAAAAAAAAAAAAAAAGTCGAAAATAAAATTTTAAATAGGGTATAATTTATCAAATTTAAGCTGTTTTATTCCTTTATAAAAACGTAGCATATGTAAATAAAAAATCAATTCTATATTTTTACATACGATATGTAGATATATTTTTTTAAAATTTTTACAACAAGCGTAAACAAGAAAATAATACACAACAGACAAAAAACCAATTGAAAACTCAAATTAAACAATAACCTATACTACAACAACAACAACAAACAAAACGCAATAAATCGAAAGCATACCACAAATTATTTATTATAAATGTTGAAGTTACGTACGTTTCAGCTGCTCAATAGTTTATTAGTTTGAAATTTAAAAAAACCACAATTCAAAATGTTATAAAAAAGAAAAAAAAGAAACGAGAGAAACAGTCGAGCGGCACGCGACAGTGGGATAAACTTGGACGTATGTTGCCATAAAAAGAATTTAATTGTATAATACTAATCGGAGTCTAAAAATTAATAATAATACTGCAGTGCGCTACCACCTTGCTTCAATTTCGATATTTTGCCAATAATTTATCGCCGCAGTTTCCTAAAGCGGTGTGAGCAGTATATATCGGTATTTCTATATAAATTTTAAATTGGCCAATATCGATAACAAGGTCCAAGGATATAAAAATAACAATAACTATCAAACCAATTTTCCATTCAATGGTTATACTTAACTATTAGATAATTAAATTAAAGTATAATTAAAATATGCCTACATACATATTTACATATATCCTGTCATTTAGATTTCTTAATTTCTAACCTATTCCAAACATTACAAACTCATGCTATCCTGAATACTAACAGATATCCCATTGTGATGGCTATGCAAAACCTCAAAAGTCCTAGCACTAACCTTTATATTATCAAATATATATGAAAACCCCCAATCAATATGTGTATCCATATTGGTAGTGGACGTTTTCAAATCTAACAAACTCCTAAATCCTTTGCTTATCCAAGAATTATTAATACTCCTACACCTGTTAAAGGTTTTGAGGCACAAATTAAAGTCTCCTAAAACTAGCAAGCTATCCCCTAAATCACCTAAACGAGAAAATTGCTGAATTATCTCCTCAAATTCTTGGCATTTATATAATATAAGAAAACTTAAATATGCGGAACTCAAAAACTACTGAGCCAAAAGTTTTTCTACTGCTAAAGGTATGGGAAACTCTATCTACTAGCTCGTTCTTTGCATAAATTATGATGCCTGTTAAAGGCCTAATTGATTCAAGTTGAACCGCAATAGTGAACCTAGGTATTTCTATAGTTTCATTGCCCATTGAAGTTTATATTGATGAATGAAGCATCAGCTTGTCCGATTGAATATCTTCAAGATGGGAATTCAAGCTCTGAGTATTATGGAAGAAAATGTTAAGGGCAGAACTGTTAATTAAATTATCGTAATGAGTACACAGTAGTTTTTCAGTCCGCAATTTCTTGAAGTTCCCAATAATGAATAATCCTAAAGAAGTAGTTGTTCTACTGCAAGCTACGTATAATGCAGCACGCTGCATTCCGAAGTTATCATGGACTACCACTTTGCCATACGTAGCTCCCTGACTCTTATGAATTGTGATGCTTTCAGCAGGCACAATTGGAAACTGCCTACGGTCAATCTTAATTTGTGAGTTATTTGAATATTGAAAACTGCGAACAATTTTCTGAATATGAGTCCATGAAGGATCTGTACGATGTGTACACTTTGTGTTTACATTGACCGTATTTTTTTGGAGAAGAGACGTACAGAGTCCCTGTGTAGAGGAAGTTTTAAAATCCTTCCTTCTTCTAATATTTTTTGTTTCCTAGCTGGTTCCAAATGGCCCGCTTTAATAAAATCTTCAGCAGTAGAGAAAAATTTCTCAGTAGCAAATGAGTTAAGTTTCATTATTATTACTAAACAGATGAATTGCATCATCGGGCACTGCCGATGGTTCGCATATTCAAGATTGGAAAAGGACAATATAATCGGCTGTCATACAACCCGATTCCATATTATTTAAAGCAAAGCGAAAAGCTGATCGTCACGTTAACGCAGTATCTCTGTGATCTCAAAATACAAAAAAAGAAAACATTAGAGAGCTAACCATTGATATTTCATCAATAATAATTAATTTAAGATCGATTAACCTTGAATGAAGGGTATTAACTAAATCATGGCTTAAGGCCCTTAGAGGTGCTGAGTGAGATTGATTAACAGGAAGTGAAAACATGTAATGCAGTGTCGAACCACTAATTCCGAATGCTACTTTTCCTGTTGGTGCACATAAGAGAATTTTAACAAATGTCGGATTAGCTCCTGGTATACTGTTATACATTACGGATAATGATTGAAAAATTGCTGATATAAGTCGATTCTTTCCTGCTCCGACACCGCCTCCAACAAATTTATAAAAGACTGTATTGATTTTGGCATTATGCAAAGCATGTGTGAAATATAGCTTCTGCTTTAAATAAAGAGATCTAACTATATTAGCTAAGCTTTCCTGAGAAACTAAGGCTGGAAGCTTAATAAAACGGACATTACTATCTTCATCATTCATATCAATATTTCCATACACATTTAAAACATTTAGATGTGGATCTATTTCAGGCAATCCTAAGACTGTGAAGCTATCATCTACTACTTCCTGTTCTCCTACTTGATTATTTTCATTTTCTGCTTCCTCTCTTAAGTGGCTCAGAGCATCTTCTAGTTCCCTATCATTTAGTAAATTATATTTTCTGCGATTGTTCTCTACTAACTCCTGATTTTCCCTTCAGAACAATTCACAGTCATGTGTGACTAAATCCAAATCCTCATCTCGCTATGGGGCGTAAAGAATTTTTAGCCCTCTGAAATAGTCACTTGTTTCTGTATTGACATTAAATCACCTATACCTAATTATGCACGCAGTGAGCCTCTTTCTGATGAAACCACTATTATCGCGAAGAGCGTACACTATTGATTCAGAAGCCCTAGGCAAATCATCGTCAAAGTCATCTGCATCTTCTTGGTGAGCACCTCGTTCTGATTTGCTGTAGCTGTAAAAAGCTGCAAAATTGGCTAGGCATAAGCTCTCTTAAGCGTCTGGGCGCTGAATATAATGATCTAGAAGTCCTCAGTAAAAAATTTGCCTAGAGTCTTCGCGCAAATTTTGAAGTTGCTGTCTAGTTTTCAGCATTCTGACCCGTGTTCCTGGAACGTGTGTATTAATATACACACTGGCACTACTGCTGGCGGACAAATGCATACCTAAACAGCAGTAGACGGCTTCCTGAGCGCATATCTCAAACCCAAATATAAATTTGTTACCTAAATGTTGTAACTTTTGCTTAATAGTTACATTGTTGTTATCTTTAATCTCATTTATTGCCTCACGCATCAACATTGAGATACCTCTCTGAGACTTGTTAATAAAATTAACGACATAGCTGCAGCAAGCATAGGGGTCTAAAATAAACTGAATATCCATATTTGCTCCCTGCAACAAAAGGAGGTGCTTCTTATAAGCGTTAAGCTTGATTGCTGAAAAAGATCGCTTCAAAAAAACTTTTGGTTTCTTTATACTTGATCTTACAGTATTAATGTAGCCCTCATAACTAAGGTTAAGTTGATCGTGGGACAAAAAGTTGGTAAAACCGTTAAAATTTTCTACGCTTTCACGATCAAATGGGAAGTCGAGCAGACTTTGAATTTTTTCGAAATTCCTACGATGCTCGGCCAAATTTAGAGCATTTTCTTCTAAAGGGAAGAGAATTTCTGTTTGAGGCATGGGAGGGTATGGGATACCATATCTACTAAGTTTTGACCTAATTTCTCGCCTGCAAGAGTGCCCGTGACAATGGAGTTGATACTCCAAATATGGAGCAACGTCCGGGCAACTAGAATGAGCAGTAATAAACTGATCAATAAAGGACTTCACAGGCTTAAATGTGGACTCATTCTTTAGGTCGAACTTGGGGGCGTCTTTCACCCAGAACATGCTATGTATATGTGGAGAGCCTCTTTGCTGAAACTCCACTCGCCAATAAAACTTGATGACCTGGTGTTAACCAAAGACACCGCCTTCCTTTTTCAACCTGTCTTCATCGAAAATCGATATATCTGGCACAGGTCACTGGGTCTGCTCTAATGAGACGAGCTGTCTCATTAAACCCCAAATTTAACGCTACTTTTTCGGATACTTCTAGCTTGTCTACATTTTTACATAGCAAGACTAAAAGCTCCGGCCACCTAGTTTCCGCTGCGGAAAATGTTATAAAAAAAGTTGGAAGTCCTACCTAGCCATCACTTTCTTTTTCTCGTCCTCTCAATGAGCAGGATACGTGAGAACACCTTTTAAAAGCCTATAGCCATCATAGTAAAGTATTAACCTATTTTAAGTTTCATCATTACGCACATCAGCAGCCGAAATGCTTTGAGTGGCAGAGTGCTTACGTAAGCAAATTGATGTGCTATTCCTAATGCTAATCATTTCTAAGTTTTTGAAGTTATGAAATAATTTATCAGTTCTACAACCTCTTCTATCAAAATTCTTAAGCTCTGATCTAACTATAATTGTAAAACTTTCCTGACATTTCCTTTTAATGCCTGCAAATATTGTGGGAAAAGCCAGCTCCTCTGAATCATAATCGGTTATCATGTCAAGAGTTCGCTGACCATCTCGAGGAATATCTATGTTTTCAACAGGGACATTTTCCATGAAGGTTTCTTGACCTCCTGGATTCAACTCTTCCTCTTCTTCTACAACTCTATGTTCATTAGGTTGTGCTACTTTTTCTAACATTTGACACACAATGTCCCCGTCGTCTGCTGATGCAACAAATGGTACAGTCTCATCAGAGTAAGAAGAAAACCACTGTTCATTGATAGTAATCTGGTGCTTCTTACAAAGTTCTGTGTTCACTAAATACCGAAATGCATCAACTATCTTTGAGGGCCTTATGGTTTCAGCCATGAAATCATGGTTATACTCCATCCTACGCTTAAGATGAATCTGAACTACTTCGGCTTCATTAAATGCCCTGTGATTTTTTTTTTTGACTTGTCTTCTTATTTATTGAGTCTTCTCAGTTTATGAGACTAACAAAAAGTTTACAAATCCTTATATAATTTAGACTACAATTAATTAATTTGAATTGTTGTTCAGCAGTCCTGAAAAGTTACAGCTGGGCAGATTTATCAAAACGCTGGATGAAATGCAAGCTCGCAATAATCGCTTGGCAAGGGGGTTAGGGTGAGCGTCGAGCTTATTCAGGTATTTGGTCCTTTTGTTAAGTATTTCATCTACGACTATGTTAATTTGCAGGTCTCTATGTATGTTCTTGTTACGAAGGTACCATGGGGCTCCAGTTATAGTGCGCAGAATTTTTGATTGTGCTCGCTGTACGACGTTTATGCTGCTTTTTGACGCGCTTCTCCATAGCTCGGAGCCGTATGTCCAGATGGGATTGATCACCGAGTTGTAGATGAGTACCTTGTGCTCTAGTTTAAGGGGGGAGTGGGCGTTGTTTAGCCAGTGGAGACTAGCTGCCTTGAGCCATGTGAGCCGCCTGTCTAGGTGAATTCCCAGGTACGTTACCTCGCTAACTTGTGGATCTGGTGTGTTGTGTAGAACTATACTAGGGCATGTTTGTCGATTGAGCGTGAATGTTACATGTTTGCTCTTGTTCTTGTTGATACAGATGCACCAGTCTTGAAACTATGTTTCCACGAGTAGTAGGGGTCGAGCTAGTTTCGCAGTTGCTTCCATTGGAGATCTGGATCGGCTGAGGATCGCAGTATAGTCGGCGAACGTGTGCGTAGTTAGTTGGGAGTTAGTAGGTATGTCCGATGTAAACAGGAGATAGAGGACTGGGTCCAGGACGCTACCTTGGGGCGCCAGCGTTGATGTTATGGTAGTAAGACATACTGTTGTTGCATCTAACTTTGAAGGTACGCTTGTAGAGGTACGTCTCCAGCAGCTTGTGGGTGTTTTGAGGCAGCAGTTTCTGGATTTTGAACATAAGTCCGTCAAGCCAGACTCTATCAAAAGCTTGAGCTACATCCAAGAATAATGCAGAGCAGTATTCACGGTTTTCAAAGACAGTGCGTATTTCCGTTGTGATTCGGTTCACCTGCTCAATGGTTCCATGCTTCTTTTGGAATCCGAGTTGATGCGTATGAATGAAGTCATGGAGATCTATGTAAGGCATAAGACGTAGCAGAAGCACATTTTCAAAAAGTTTGGAAATGGTGGTTAGCAAACTTATTGGCCTGTAGGAAGCTGGTGACGTTTTATTTTTTCCTGGCTTGAGAACCATTATTACCACTGAATTTTTCCATTGTGTAGGAATATAGCCAAGCTTAGCAATTCCGTTGAAGAGCTTGCAAATCTGGTTCAGCGCACATCGAGGCAGACGACTGATCATCTTGGAAGTTATCATGTCGTGTCCAGGCGATTTTCCAGGGTTTAATTCCCTAACCGTCTTCGCTATTTCATCATAGCTCCAGCGGTGCGCAATTGCTACTTGACAAGGGGAGGATGAAAGTGTTTGTAGGCGGATTAGGCTGGAACACTTTTTGCAGGTGGTCAGCAAAGGTGTGGGCTCTTTGTTCATCGCTTCGGGGACAAATTTCCATGGGCATCTCGCAGAGGTGTGACAGCCTCTGTTGGTGCCTGGTGGTGTCGGTGGGCTTTCCATAAAGAGTGTTTTGTGCTGGTTGGTTAGAGCTGCTCGATGTATTCGTATTGTGCCTTTTCTTCCTCTAGCTTGAGTGTTCTGGTGAGCAAACGCGTCGCTGCTATTAGTTTTTGTTTCAAGGTCGGCGATCGATGCTTTTCCACTCTCTGCGCAAGCGTCGTTTTTCAAGCACGAGGTTCTCGATATCTGTGTTTGTTAGGTTATATCTCATAGGAGCAAGGGGTCTGGTGGAGTTGAGACTGTTGCTGCTGCAACTAGGGTCGATACAAGCGAGCCGTTCAGGTTGTCAATGTCTGTTTCGGTGTTTGGCAATCCTGAGGCGTCGATATGAGAGCAGACATATCTTGAATATTTGGCCCAGTTAGTTTGGTTATTTGTAAGCCTATAAGGCTTCTCAATTAACCGGGGCTGCTGTAGAAAGCTAAAGATGACTGGAGAGTGATCTGAGGACAAGTCTGGAAGTGACTCTGCTGTTATGAGGTGCTGAGGAATACCTGCAACTGGAATTGGCACATTGATCACTGCTCCTTTAATGGCACTTTGACGTCCATATCCAAGAGACTTTATGATCATAAAAGAAAGACGGGGAGAAATCAGTCTTTCTTCTAGAGGCGTAAAGTCTTTCAGGCATTCTGGAAGCTCCGGAAAATTTATTCCATTTGTAATAGAAGCCTTTAATTTTTTCCCTGACTTAATACTGCCGCTGCAGGTTTTGCAAAAGCTAAACCTATTATTATGGGATGGAAACAAAGAGAAAAGATACAAAATATCTACACTATCTGCCTCACTACACTTTTCCTCTATGACCTCCCGCGAAATTTTGTCCACTTGATGTGGAAACCACAAACCTTGGCAACATATGCAAACCTGATCGGGTCCCTGCTTCACTGTCTTATTAAAATTGGCTATTAAGCAATCTAAACTAGTTTTAACCTGCAATATCCGTTCATCTGGAAGGGTATTCGCACGTTCCACTCTATTGCGGGACGCGTTTCTCCAATTCTCTGCTATTGGTGCAACTACTCCTATATAGACTCACTCTTTGCGACATATTCCTATGGGCTTCAAAGGCCTCACGTTGAGCTCGAATTCGAGCACTGCGGCGTGCACTAGTATTGCGTGCCTGCTCAACAATTCTGCGAATAGGATTGTTTCTAACCTGAGACCTTTGACTTCTATCTATTGCCCTTTCTAAAATTCGCGTGTCCTGAACTTGTCGCTGAATCGCCCTTCTAACAGCATCTCGTCCGCTTTCGTTGGACCTGAATTGTGGACATTGGCTGCGCCTCGATCGACGCAAAATATTGGCAAGTTGTTCGGCATTTCTAGTTGAATTATCAGTTCGTCGAACCCGGCGACGAACTGCATCCTGACCTCTTTCCTGAGATCGAAACTCAGCACCTTGCCTACGACTCGATCGACGCAAAATATTGGCAAGTTGTTCGGCATTTCTAGTTGAATGATCAGTTCGTCGAACCCGGCGACGAACTGCATCCTGCTCTCTTTCCTGAGATCGAAAGTCAGCATCTTGCCTGCGCCTCAAACGACGCGAAGTGTTGGCAAATGTTCTATTACTTCTGCGGACTCGATGCTGTTGACTATCTCTAACCCTTTCAGCTTCCCTAAATTCGAAATTTTTCCTACCTTCTCTATGTGCCTCTAGATTATTTACTCGTTCCTGCTTTTTCTTCTTTTCTTCTTTTTCGCTGTGTTTGACTCCTATTGCAAGCTGACCTTCTCTTAAGTCTTCTAATATATAGGTTGTAAAATAATATATACGTTAAAAATAAAATTCTTATTAATTAATTTAATTTGAATATATATTTATGAAAAATTAATATTTAGTTATAAATATAATATAAAGTTAGTACGAGGGTCGTTTGATAAGTCCGTGACTTTTTGTATTTGCCGCGCACCTGCTCTAAATACAACACTGCTCCTGTCAGCAGTTATCGATTAACAGCTGACTGTAAAATTTGAGAAAGCTGCGTTTCTTAGTTTGCGTTTTATAGGCATTGAAAGCAGACGATCTCGTGAATTTTAACGAAAATGGAAAAAAGTGAATTTCGTGTGCTAATTAAGCATTATTTTTTGCGTAAAAAATCCATCACCGAAACCAAGGAAAGACTTGATAAATATTATGGGGACTCTGCACCATCAATTTCAATGGTTAAGAAATGGTTTACTGAGTTCCGTTGTGGTCGTACCAGTACAAGTGATGCCGAACGTTCAGGTCGCCCAAAAGAGGTCGTCATGCCAGAAATCGTCGACAAAATCCATGGAATGATATTGGATGATCGGAGAATGAAAGTGCGTGAGGTAGCTGAGGCTGTAGGCATCTCAACTGAACGGGTACATCACATTTTACATGAATATTTGGACATGAAGAAGCTTTCCGCGCGATGGGTGCCGCGATTGCTCACACACGACCATAAGCGCAACCGTGTGACCATTTCAAAGGAGTGTTTGGCGATGTTCAACCGCAATCCAAACGAATTTTTGCGCCGTTTCGTTACCGTAGACGAAACATGGATCCACCACACCACACCAGAGACCAAAGAACAATCAAGACAGTGGGTTTCTCCGGGTGAACGTGCACCAAAGAAGGCCAAGGTGGGTCTGTCGGCCAACAAGGTCATGGCCACAGTTTTTTGGGATGCACAAGGTATCATTCACATCGATTACCTTGAAAAGGGTAAAACGATCACCGGCGAATATTATTCAGAGCTTTTGGACAGATTCGATATTGATTTGAAGCAGAAACGACCGCATTTGGCGAAAAAAAAGTGCTGTTCCATCAGGACAATGCACGGGTGCACACGTGTGTAGTCAGCATGGCAAAATTTCATAAATTGGGCTACGAACTGCTACCCCATCCAGCATATTCTCCAGATTTAGCCCCCTGTGACTATTTTTTGTTTCCAAACATGAAGAAATGGCTCGGCGGTAAGAGATTCGGGTCAAATGAAGAGGTCATCACAGAAACAAACGACTATTTTGAGGGCCTTGAGAAAACCTATTATTTGGAAGGAATAAAAAAATTGGAAAAACGTTGGATGTATAGAGCTAAAAGGAGATTATGTTGAGAAATAAAACGCTTCTTTGACGAAAAAAATATATTTTATTCAAAAAATCACGGACTTATCAAACGACCCTCGTATATATTTATACATATATATATATTTCATATATTTAAATAAATATATGTATATTATATATTATAATTATATTATAAATGAAAATAAATATCTAATGATAGAACAAATAGAAAATAAAAATAAACAAAGTGTGGAAAAAATATGAAATATAAATCAAAGAAATAATAAATTAAACCTGCGCGCAATTCCAGCGAAAATTCCACATTGAATCGCGGAAACGAACCGATACCGATATTCACACACAATCAAACACACTTCACTTAACGTATAACACTCACACACGAGGATTTACTTATTATATACACAAATTATAATAATCTGCATTAAATGTTAAATGCACCACGAACACGTAAATTAATTATATATTATTTTATATTTAGTATCGAAAATACAAATGTTAATCGACAATCGATGACGACATCGAACACGCCAATCGCAAACTACAAATTAACATAACACTGAAGCACGCTGCCACCTTGCAACAATTTTGATACGTTGCCGATAATTTATCGCCGCAATTAAAAAGTGCGCGAAACCTTAAATTTAAAATAATGATCTAAAGAATCTAATATATTACAAAATATACATTTATTAAAAAAACAAAGTATATAAAATGTTAGTACATTTTTTTCAAACATATACTCAATAGACGTAATATAATTTACACATATTAATATAATTTATATGCAAAACATATAAAATATATATCGATATGTTATATATATATTAAAAGCTATCGATATGATAGCTCATAATATATCGTGAAATCTAAATTAATATTTATTTAATAAATAGTATAAATTATTAAATAATAATAATAATATGTCTATATTATAAAGCTTGTAAATACCTGCATTCATGCATGCCGATCAACCACGCTATTGGTTGTATATAATTTAACATATGTGTGTGAACACAAATTAAGTATGTATAAGTGTTTGCATGTATGCACATGTATTTTCGGTAATTGACATGTGTATAGAAAAGAAGAGTCGAGAAACAGCTCGCACTTCGCGTTCGCATCGTTTGTCATTTTCTTTTCTGCACAAGTAATTTAGTTCTGACGTCATCGACAACTTCTTTGCTGGTCGAAGGGTCGAAATGGTTTATCTAATAACTTTAGTGTTTATTGTCCAATCGGATTGCAATTTTGAGGATAAGTTTATATAGTATTTATCTATATATATACTAAAGCAGAACGTTAAGAAATGAGTAAATCGCGGGGGCGGTAGGCGTGTTATTCAAAATTGAAAATAAACTTGATCTGCGTATGGTATACAGGAAGCTTCATGCTAAATTTGGTGTCCCTAGCTTTAGTAATAGCTGAGATCGGCGCGTTCATGCAGACAGACGGACAGACGGATGTTAGTACATTTTTTTCAAACATAGACTCAATAGACGTGGGGAGATAATATAATTTACACATATTAATATAATTTATATGCAAAACATATAAAATATATATCTATATGTTATATACTTACGTTTTCTTCGCGAATGTGATTCGAATAAATGACCCGTCTTTAGACGAAGATCAACGCTGCTTGAAAAACTCAATAAATGGAAATAAACACGAACGAATTCAGAGTATAGCCACTTTATTGCTTTACTGTCAGCTTAAGACTAAATGTACAGAGTTTATGTTCGGCTCGAAGTGAGTCGTGAAAGACGGAAATGTCTAGTCAACAGTTTTGCAGAATTTGTTCTTTTAGGTGCATACAAAAAGAAAAATGCAATTATACAACAATCATAATCATGCGCGTTCATAATCATGCGCTTCAAGTTTCATGTTACGTTACGTACCCATGCATGCGCAAGATTGTATGTGCAGCGTTTTTGCTAGATCGAATTTAATGTCAGCGTAATATGTGAAGCATATTATGCTACTTCCCTCCCCTTAAAAAGGAAGCTTATGCTTCTATTTCTTCTACTGGGGTTGATGCATGCAATCTGGTGATGCAGTTGGGTTTGTATCCTGTGTTTCAATGGTTATTTTCTTTTTAAATTTTAGGTAGATACAAACAATACAAGATGTGAGGCTTATGGTTGATACCATTATACAAACTGTGATATTATTATTTGATATTAATTGTACAATGTCCTTATGTTCTATTGGTTTTATTTTTATTAGGTTTAAGTGTGTGTACAATGGGGTAAGGTTTATCTCGGCACTCAGCTGGTTTTCATTCAGCACTATTTTTCCTATTTTGATTTTACACTGTTTTATTGTTATTATTTTGTTGCCATTAATCGTTATATTTTTATTTATTTCTTGGCAATTCTGTTCTTTAACAGTGTCATTTATATTCCAAGTAAGGATACTATTTGGTTCTACATATTTAATTATTTGCTTAACTGTTGTAGGGACAAAATTGCATATCGGATGCGTTCTTTTTATGATATTTTTAATACATTCATTATTTATTTCTTTGTAATTCTGATTATAGATTTTATCATGTTCTTCAAAATAAGTGTCTTTATCTACGTGGTCAAGTTGATAGCTGTTACTATCTGCGTAGGGTATTATGTTAATGGTATGAATGGTTTTTTGTTTGGTAGGGATATGAGCTATGATAAGTAGTTGGTTAGTATTAATCCAGGTTGAAGTTTTAGTTTGTAATATATTGTTGCTGTCAACGTTTTCTAATTTGTCATAGTTGAGTAATTTTGGGTTGAATAGTCCTAGTCGCGAGAGTTGTATTCCCATTGCAATGTCTTCGATGTATTCGGTAAACTGGATTAGTTCGTATAGCATTTGTTCTCTGTTCGTCTTTAAATTCCTTGACCTTTTGCATATTACTATTGATAAGCTGAATTACGTCACTCATTTCATGTAGGTTGATTGAGTTTCTTGTTACAGATTCTAATTGGTCATGGATTTCTATTTGGTCGTTATCGTCTAATGTTCCGAAAAGGTATTTAAATGCAGATCCCATTATGTTAATTAGTCCGCGTTTCTGTCTATTTGTCTGGTGTAGTGTTATAGCATTAAGTTCCCTTAGTATTTTATTGTGGAGAAGTGTAATTTGAGGGATATGTGTATAGTTTGTTACTCTAATGTTAAAGTAATGAGTTAAATTGTCTATATCAGAAAGATTTATGCGGAGACAATGGTGTTCATATTCTGAAGGGACTTGGATGGGCTTGTCAGGGAATAGGAGATATCCGTGGTCAGTGTCAATGTTGTTGATTTGAAGTTGCTGGGTTTGGTATAGTTTTGCAAAGGTGAGGAGGAGTATTATGGTGAACCAGGGCCTGTAGAATGGGAAGTTGATTAATTTTTGTCTGTTTTTTAATTGGGTCTTGTAGTAGTGTGTTTCTCTGTTTCTATTAGTGATTTTGTAGTGGTCTTCGTCGGTTTGTTCGACGTTCTTTGTTAATTTAAAAGGGTTCTCTAATTTTCCTTTTTGTAATGGTCACTTCCTGTATCTAGTGTCAACATTGTATTCGGTTCTGTTTTTATTTATTTCGTTAATTTTTATTTCTTTATTGTGTTGCGTATCCAGATTCGGTTGTCCTGCATAAATGAATATGTGAGCGGGGGTTTGTCCAGTAGTATCGTGTTTGGTTTTGTGGTTGTAGATGTAAAGGATTGTTTCTATTTTACTTAGCTTGGTTTCATTGTCGTCAGAATTTTTTATGATACGGATTTTTTAGTCTTTCTATGTCAGCGACACCTGTTTTCGTAGTGTTAAGTTGTAATTCTACGTCTTCGGTTTCGAGCCAACGTTTAAGGGCTAGGCTGGAGAATGCGCCGTCTCTGTCTGCCTTAAGGAGTCTAGGTTTCCCCATTTGATTAAATATGCGCATTAAGGCATGTCTTTATCTGTTCAAGAGTGGCGAATTTGGAGTAAATGTCGATACAACTCAAATAGTGATTTCCTTCAGAAGAGTAGATACGAGGGTCGTTTGATAAGTCCGTGACTTTTTGTATTTGCCGCGCACCTGCTCTAAATACAACACTGCTCCTGTCAGCAGTTATCGATTAACAGCTGACTGTAAAATTTTGAGAAAGCTGCGTTTCTTAGTTTGCGTTTTATAGGCATTGAAAGCAGACGATCTCGTGAATTTTAACGAAAATGGAAAAAAGTGAATTTCGTGTGCTAATTAAGCATTATTTTTTGCGTAAAAAATCCATCACCGAAACCAAGGAAAGACTTGATAAATATTATGGGGACTCTGCACCATCAATTTCAATGGTTAAGAAATGGTTTACTGAGTTCCGTTGTGGTCGTACTAGTACAAGTGATGCCGAACGTTCAGGTCGCCCAAAAGAGGTCGTCATGCCAGAAATCGTCGACAAAATCCATGGAATGATATTGGATGATCGGAGAATGAAAGTGCGTGAGGTAGCTGAGGCTGTAGGCATCTCAACTGAACGGGTACATCACATTTTACATGAATATTTGGACATGAAAAAGCTTTCCGCGCGATGGGTGCCGCGATTGCTCACACACGACCATAAGCGCAACCGTGTGACCATTTCAAAGGAGTGTTTGGCGATGTTCAACCGCAATCCAAACGAATTTTTGCGCCGTTTCGTTACCGTAGACGAAACATGGATCCACCACACCACACCAGAGACCAAAGAACAATCAAGACAGTGGGTTTCTCCGGGTGAACGTGCACCAAAGAAGGCCAAGGTGGGTCTGTCGGCCAACAAGGTCATGGCCACAGTTTTTTGGGATGCACAAGGTATCATTCACATCGATTACCTTGAAAAGGGTAAAACGATCACCGGCGAATATTATTCAGAGCTTTTGGACAGATTCGATATTGATTTGAAGCAGAAACGACCGCATTTGGCGAAAAAAAAGTGCTGTTCCATCAGGACAATGCACGGGGGCACACGTGTGTAGTCAGCATGGCAAAATTTCATAAATTGGGCTACGAACTGCTACCCCATCCAGCATATTCTCCAGATTTAGCCCCCTGTGACTATTTTTTGTTTCCAAACATGAAGAAATGGCTCGGCGGTAAGAGATTCGGGTCAAATGAAGAGGTCATCACAGAAACAAACGACTATTTTGAGGGCCTTGAGAAAACCTATTATTTGGAAGGAATAAAAAAATTGGAAAAACGCTGGACTAAATGTATAGAGCTAAAAGGAGATTATGTTGAGAAATAAAACGCTTCTTTGACGAAAAAAATATATTTTATTCAAAAAGTCACGGACTTATCAAACGACCCTCGTATCTATTACAAATTTATCGCGGCAATGTTCGAGTTTACGGGTGATTTTCATTGACATTTTTGTATTACGATGTTCTGTTTTGGATAGATTATAAACTTGACATTTATTTATTATATTTTAAATGAGGAGCTGGCTATTGGGAAAGTAGTATGTTTCACTAAAGAGTTTTACAGTTTTCTGAATTCCTGGGTGTAAGAGCTTTTCGTGTGTGTTTAGGATTAATTCTTTAAATTTTGCATAAGTGGGAATGTTTTTTAGTAAAATGAGACTTTGGAAAATGTTTGTGCATTTTGGATTCATGGTCTCTTTATAAGCGCTTCAAAGTTCATTTCAGAGTCTGCATATCTTTCGATGTAAAGAGCGTTATTCTTTGAACAAAAATAGGTGAGTAAATATACCTTGGCTGTTTCGAGGGTCATTTCTTCATAGGAGATATGTATAATTTGTTTCTTGAAGTAGGTTTCGTATTCTGTATTACGATTTGTGTTTTGTGATAGTTAATGGCCTTTTCAGATAGTCCTATTAAGTTTCTACTATCTTCTTCCGCGCAATTTTGCGTGGATTCTTCAAAAAACGTCTGTTCTATTGTATTTTGATTCTAGACAGTGCATCCGGGACATGGTTTTCTTTCCCTTTGATGTACCTTATTTCGAAATCGTACTCTGATAGTCTAATCTTCCATCTAGTCAACTTTGAAATGGGCTCTTTTAGTTTGTGTAGCCAGCACAATGGTTGATGGTCAGAAGCTACTTCGAAATGTCGTCCTAATAGAAAGTGTCTGAAAGTTTTAGTTGCCCAAACAATTGCTAGTAATTATTTTTCTATAGCGCTGTAATTAACCTCGTGTTCATTAAGAGTCCTACTAATGTAACTAACAGGATGTCCATCTTGAGATAGAACAGCGCCTAGTGCTACGTTGCTTGCGTCGGTTGTTAATACAAATTTTCTTTCAAAGTTAGGTTATGGAACGCCTCTATGTAATCTTTTTGGTTTATATATATCTTGACTCCCTCTTTTAGACATTTAGTCAATGGTTTAGCTATATCGAAGAAATTAGGTATGAATTTTCTGTAGTAACTTGTGATTCCAAGAAATGCTTTGATTTCCTTGGAGTTGGTTGGAAGCGGATATTTTTGTATGGCTTTAATTTTTTCAGGATTTGGTTTAATTCCATCTTTAGTGATAACATGTCCTAGAAAGGTTATTTCTTGTCTTAGAAATTCATATTTGTCTAGCTGTAGTTTTAGATTAGCTTGAGATAATTTCTCGAAAACTGCTTCAAGGGACTGAAGATGTTCTTCTAAAGAGGTGGAAAAAACGATGATATCATCTAGGTATACTAGAAAGTTTTTATTTAGGAGCGGACGGAGTAGATTACTCATACAGCGCTGGAAAGTAGCGGGGGCATTTTTAAGCCAAAATGGCATTTTTGTATACTCGTAGTGTCCATATTTGGTTGAGAAAGCGGTCTTGGCTATTGACTCTGGGTCCATTTCTGTTTGGAGGAAGCCTTTTGTAAGGTCTATTGTTGTGAAGTAATTGGACCTCCCTAGTTTTCCTAATATTTCGTCTATATTTGGTATTGGATATCGGTCATTTATTGTTATTTTATTTAAATTCCTGTAGTCTATTACGATGCGAAGTTTCTGTTGTCCAGAAGCATTCAATTTTTTCGGTACGACCCAAATGGGGCTACAGTACGGTGAATTACTTTCTCGAATGATACCCTGCTCTAACATGTCTTGGATTTGTTTTTCCACTCCTTTTTCGTACGTCTGTTGGAAACTGTACAGTTTAGAATAAACGGGGATATTGTAATTCGTAAAACTAAGTTTGTCGCCTTCGTGAAATTGAATGTCTTTAAATTTTGTCAATAGGTTCGTTAATTTGCGTCTTTCCTCTGTGTTTAGGTGGTCTAGTCGGAATAAGTTCTCTTGAGGTATGGAAGTTTCTAAAAAGGTGGGGTCTTGTGGGAATGGAGGGTCTATTTGAGCATGGTTCTGTTCTGTAGTATTGTTAGTGTCTTTTATATTGTATGTTTTATTATAAAGGGTAACAGTTCCCTTTTGATTTATGAATCAAGAACTCTTGAGCAATAGGAAAGTAGTTATTGGGTGGTATAGTTGTAGCTTCGTTAATAATTAACGGGCCATTACTAGTATGGATAAGGTGGTTGGTTTGTTGTATGGGTGTTTGGAAAATATTCCGAGTAAGCATATTTATGGTGGATCCAGTGTCGATTAGACACTTTAATTCGCCGTCATTATGTTTGATGGTTACATATTGGCTTGATCCGGGGCAACTAGCCGAAAATTTTCTGCTTGCTCGGTATTGTCTGGTTCGTCATCGTTCGGTATTGTTTGCTCTTGTTGTGTTGTGTCCGAATTGTCATAGTTTTGTTCAGGAGGATTTTGGATTGGATCTGGGATGTAACCCATTTGGCAGGGATAGGGCTGAGGTTGGAAATTATCCGGGTAATAGGGATAATAGTAGTTGTATGGATATTCGGGTTGATTTGACGTCATTTCCTGGTATCCGATGGTCTCTGTCTTTTTACAGGGTTGTTAGTCGGTGCATTTCCAGTTGAGGGGTAGTTAATCGGTATGCCAGTGTGATTAGGTCCGAAATGATTCTGGTTAAAAATATTCTGTCGGTTAAAAGCTGGCCTCGGTCTGGGTTGTTGCATTATGGGTATATTAGATTATGGGTGGATTGGTCTTTGTTGGTACTAGGGAAAAGGATTTTGATTAAACCTGGGTGCATGAGCTGGTGGGTATATATAGGGTTGGTAATAAGGTTGGAAAATATTATTATGAAATGGTTGGAAAGGTGTGATAGGCTTGTTCTGGCTATTAACTTGTCTGTTTTGTGGGTTAGTTGGTGTTCTATTGGAATTAGGGACTGGTTTAAAGTTATCTTTGCTTGATGTTGGCGTTTCGTAAAGGCCTTTTTCTTGTAAAATGTTAATCAGAGATCTTAAATCTGGGATGTGGCATTTGATTATTCTGATGTGAATATGGTTAGGCAATTTTTGAATTAAGTTCTCTATGCTATCTTGGACGAGTCTAGTGAATAAGACGGTTTCTGCGGTATTACTTTCTAATTCTAACTTACTCATTAAAACTTGTCGTCTTCTCTCGGCCTCTTCCAAAAATTGTCTGATGTTGCCTTTGTATTGGGTGTTCCGGAATTCCTCCAAAAGTTGATGGTTCGGTGCCTGTGGTTTGTAGTATAGAATCAACTGTGTCCTTAACTCGATCGAACTGGCGAAGTTGTCGGCTTCAAGTGTGCGGATGACATCGCCACTGATGTTGCGCTCGATGTGTCCGTAAATTATCAGCTTCTGTCTTTCGTCTGTGGTCTGGTACAAGGCCAGGATGAAGTCGATGCGACTGACGAATGTATACATGGTGCTTGGATCTCCATTGAAATTTTCGACAGAGTGTATCTGTCTTTCGACGTGACTGATATTTGAGTCGGATAGTATTACAGGGGCTGGTGTTGATACTGCCATTGTTGTTTGTTGGTTTGATTAAGCTTTAAGTATTTGTTGTTGGTTTATGTATTTATTGTTGGTTGGTGTCTTTTGTTTGAACTTTATATTCGTGCTTTTGCTGATATGTTTTTGTTGTTTGCTCACTTATTATTATTATTGTAATTCACTTATTTTTTTTATGTTCAGTTACTTATTTTTTTTATGTTGGTTTTTCTGTAGTTTTTTTTGTTTTGTGTTTCGGTCACTTAAAAATGTTTATGTTGTTCACTTAGTTGTAGTTTAGTTTAGTTATAATAGTTTTTTGGTTAGCTTATGTTTTGTTGAGTTGCGCACTTAGCTATTTCGCTCTGGTTTGAGTAACCTTTTGTGGATTTACTACTCAGCGAATTCAAAGGTGTCTTCTTAAAATTTTTGTAATTTTAAGTTGCTTCACGTTCACAATCACTTTGTGGTTGGTTTATGTTCAGTTACTTATTTTTTTTTATGTTGGTTTTGCTGTAGTTTTTTTTTGTTTTGTGTTTCGGTTACTTAAAAATGTTTATGTTGTTCACTTAGTTGTAGTTTAGTTTAGTTTTTTGGTTAGCTTATGTTTTGTTGAGTTGCGCACTTAGCTATTTCGCTCTGATTTGAGTCACCTTTTGTGGATTTACTACTCAGCGAATTCAAAGGTGTCTTCTTAAAATTTTTGTAATTTAATTTGCTTTACGTTCACAATCACTTTGTGGTTTTAGGTACACCGTTGGTTAGCATTTTGTCACTGTGAACAGATCGTACCGATGTTACCGACGCCATTTGCGAAAGTTGTTTAGCGGATGATAATTGAAGAATTGAATAGGGTTTCTATCGCATCAATAATGTATCATCCTACAGGCTGCGCCACTTACGTTTTCTTCGTGAATGTGAGTCGAATAAATGACCCGTCTTTAGACTAAGATCAACGCTGTAAGTTTTTGAATAAATGGAAATAAACACGAACGAATTCAGAGTATAGCCACTTTAATGCTTTACTGTCAGCTTAAGACTAAATGTACAGAGTTTATGTTCGGCTCGAAGTGAGTCGTGAGAGACGGAAATGTCTAGTCAATAGTAAAGCAGAATTTGTTCTTTTAGGTGCATACAAAAAAGAATGCAATTATACAACAATCATAATCATGCGCTTGTTTTTAATAAATTTTTTTAATTAATAAAAAAATTTTTAAATTTTTTTTTTTTTTTTTTTTTTTTGAGTTTCTTTGTTAATTTTACGTAAAAGAAATCCATTTGCAACTTGTGCAAGATTGTCTGTGCAGCAGTTATTATGCTGAAGATTCCGAATTTAATGAAATCAGCGAAATACGTGAAGCCAAATTATGCCAGGGTATGGCAATGATCTGGCAACGCCGAGTCAAATGGCCTAAAGCAACAGTGCGACGGACAAAAATGCGAAAAATATATGTAAAAGAAGAAGAGCGGGAAGTTCTTGAGGAAGTTCATAAAGACGTGAAACGATGTACCGAGACTAGAAAAGAGCAAGGCTGACGCTCAATCAATTATTAAATAACGACGATATTAAAGAATAAAGCGATTAACTACAATTACTATAAACTAACTAATTATGAAGAAACGTCACAAAGAAGAAATAAAAATAGAAACCATTAAATTTAATATTGTAAAAACTAAGCGTGTATTTTACACATACAGATTGGGAATAGGCAACTTAACCCAAGTCCCGCACTACTGATCCGGTATGAATAGCTCATAATATGTCATAACATCTAAATTAATGTTCATATTTAATCAAGATAGTCAGTATATATGAAGGTTGGTTGAAATCAATAATGACTATACTGTTGAAATTATAAAGCTTATAACCACCTGCATTTGTGGACATACCGATGGCAAACGAGCCATTGGTTGTATGTCACTTTACATATTTTATGTGAACACAAATTAAGTATATTAAAGTGTTTGCGATGTATGCACGTGTATTATCGGCATTGACCAATGTGTATGAAACAACAGAATCACTCAGCACAAAATATTGCGCTCGCATCGATAATCGTTTTAAAGGAATGGAATATATTTGAAATGTTGCTGCAGTCGTCACTCGACAACTGCTAATGCAATGATCGAAAAGGTGCGAAATGGTTTATATAACCTAATCTTCAGTGTTTATTGCCCGATCGGATTGCAATTTGGTTGTAAAGGATAAGCCTTCGCATGGAGTATTTACATCAATATATATATACAAAGGCAGAACGTTAAGAATTGAGTAAATCGCAGAGTAACATAAAATATGGCAGTTTAAGGGGGCGGCAGGCGTGATAGTCCAAAAACTTGAAAGTAAAACTTGATCTGCGTACACCAGGTATACGGAATGCATTCATGCAAAATTTGGTATCCCTAGCTAGTAGGATAGCTGAGATCGGCGCGTTCATTCAGACAGTACTGGACAGACAGACGGACAGCGCTCAATCGACTCGGCTAGTCATCCTGAGCAAGAATATATATCCTTAATGGGGTCTCGTTATCTACGCCTACCATTCTGCCCGTTCAACAAATACTTTTGCGCAAAGTTTGTATACCCTTTCGTTAATGATTCCCCTTTTCAATGGTCCAAGGTTATTCGATAAAAATCGAGCTAATCGAAAGTACATTGCCGGCGGAATTTGAACAAATGCGTTTAATTTTTTGATACACTGTTGATACACAACTCCTATATAATTAACAATGAGCAATTCATTCGGGCACAACGTTTAACAGTGGGATACACTTCTACCTAGTTTGACGTAATTAAAATAATCACTGTTTAGACAGACGGACATTGGCTCAATCGACTTTGAATTTAGTCGATTCTTAGATTGAGTACAGAGCATATATACTTTATGCGGTCTTCGACGGATCCTTCTGCCTTTTACACACATTTAATTACACAGTTAATTAAATTCCCATCCTTCAGACGCCTGGCTCGTAATAATTCTACTGCTGACTTCTTTAAAACTATACCCATCTCAATAACTAATTATACTAATATTCCACAAATTAAACTCCTTCACAATTAAATGCTAAGTGAACTTAACCATACACAAGTCTGATACACAGAAAAGAGGACTAATTATTATAATAGGATCCGCATTTAAATATCTATTTGGCAAATTAGCCAATAACGATCGCACAAAAATCCAGAACCAACTAGAATCATTAATGAAGAACTCAATCAGTTTAAGCGAAAAAAACGACGTTACTCAGCTAATCAAAAGTAGCTCACAAAAAATGAACGAATTTGAAGACGAACATAGTAACAGGGAACAGTTATTACACAAACTGATCTAATTTACAAAATATATTGAAGACATTGCAACAGCAATGCAACTTTCCTGACTAGGACTATTTAACTTAAAATTGCCCAAGTATGACAAACTAGATAACGTTGACAGTAATAGCATATTACAAACTAAAACATGAACTTGGATTAGCACTTACCACATATCGTAGCTCACATCCCTATTAAACAAAAAACTGTTCATACTATTAACATAATACCCTATCTAGATGGTAACGGTTTGATCACTTAGAGCCAGTCGAACCCTACAATCATGTGCTGACAGTATAAGGCCATGGATTTTAGTACCATATACCGTAAAAATCTTCTGTTAAAAACTTTTGTTGAATCGCCGATCTTTTGTTGCCACCGATTACCAAAAATAAAAATATCTATGTTTATGTCAATAAACAAATGGGTTGGTGTAGCAAACGAATTCCGCGAGCACTCCCAGCACAATACACCTTTAGTGGGCAACTTTTATAAACGTTTATTAATAAAAGTTAACACAAATTGTCACGATTATTTATGCCCTTTTAGTATTAAAAATGATCAAAAAAGGGTATACTAACTTTGTGCAAATGTATGTAACAGGCAGAAGGAGGCGTGGTAGTATATATATTCTTGCTCAAGATCACTAGCCGAGTCGATTGAGTCATGTACGTCTGTCCGTCCGTCTGTTAGGATGAACGCGCCGATCTCAGCTATTACAAAAGCTAAGGAGCTTTAGCATGAAGATTCCTATATACCATACGCAGATCAAGTTTACTTTCAATTTGGAATAACATGCCTACCGCCCCCGCAAACCGCCAATTTTGATTTACGTTGCGATTTACTCATTTCTTAACGTTCTGCTTTAGTATATATATAGATAAATACTATATGAACTTATCCTCCAAATTGCAATCCGAACGGACAATAAACACTGAAGTTATTAGATATACCATTTCGACCCTTCGGCCAGCAAATAAGTTGTCGATGACGTCAGAACTAAATTACTAGCGTAGGAAAAAGAGGACAAACGGTGCGAGCGCGAAGCCCGAGCTGTTTCTCGACTCTTCTTTTCCATGCACATGTCAATTACCGAAAATACATGTGCATACATGCAAACACTTATACAATACATACTTAATTTGTGTTCGCACACACATATGTAAAATTATATACAGTCAATAGCGTGGTTGATCGGTATGCATGAATGCAGGTATTTACAAGCTTTATAATATAGACATATTATTATTATTATTTAATAATTTATATATTGACTATTTATTAAATAAATATTAATTTAGATTTCACGATATATTATGAGCTTTTAATATATATATAACATAACGATATATATTGTATTTGTTTTGCATATATATAAATTATATTAATATGTGTAAATTATGTTATCTCCCTCATTTATTGAGTCTATGTTTGAAAAGAATGTACTAACATTTTATCTACTTTATTTTTTTTTAATATATGTCAGTGTTATGTTAATTTGTAGTTTGCGATTGGCGTGTTCGGTGTCGTCGTCGATTGTCGATTAACATTTGTATTTTCGATATTAAATATAAAATAATATATAATTAATTCGCGTGTTCGTGGTGCATTTAACATTTAATGCAAATTAATATAAGTCGAGTATGTAAGAAGTAAATCCTCGTGTGCGAGTGTTATGCGTTTATTGAAGTGTGTGATTGTGCGTGAATATCGGTATCGGTTCGTTTCCGCGATTCAAATTGGAATTTTCACTGGAATTGCTCGCAGGTTTAATTTATTATTTCTTTGATTTATATTTCATCTTTTTTCCATTCTTTGTTTATTTTTATTTTCTTTATTAAATTTTTTTATTATTTGTTCTATCATTAGATATTTATTTTCATTTATAATATAATTATAATATATAATATACATATATTTATTTAAATATATGAATATATTTATATATATATAAATAAATATACTAACTTTATTTTATATATATAACTATATATTATTTTAGATAAATATATATTCAAATTAAATTAATTAATAAGAATTTTATTTTTAACATATATATTATTTTAAAACTTATATATTAGTAGATGCCTAGACTTAAGAGAAAGTCAGCTTGCAATAGGAGTCAATCACAGCGAAAAAGAAATCGTTTGAATAGGACAGATATAGATTTTTCTGAGCAGGAACGAGTAAATAATCTAGAGGCACATAGAGAAGGTAGGAAAAATTTCGAATTTAGGGAAGTTGAAAGGGTTAGACAGTCTGCAGAATAAAAGAACATTTAGGGCCATCTTCGAGCTTCTTCGCCAATCAGATTACAAGAACATCTTGCCAACATTTCGTTCGAGGCATAGGCAAGATGCTGAGTTTCGACCTCAGGAAAGAAAGCAGGATGCAGTTCATCGCCGTGTTCGTCGCAGTGATTCTGAAATTAAAACAGACGAACAACTTGCCAACACTTCGCGTCGTTCGACGAACTGATCATTCAACTAGAAATGCCGAACAACTTGCTAATACTTTGCGTCGATCGAGGCGCAGGCAATGTCCACAATTCAGCTCCAACGAAAGCGGACGATATGCTGTTAGCATCAAAATCAGGACACGCGAATTTTAGAAATGGCAATAGATAGAAGTCAAAGGTCTGAGGTTAGAAACAATCCTATTCGCAGGATTGTTGAGCAGGCAATACTAGTGCACGCCGCAGTGCTCGAATCCGAGCTCAACGTGAGGCCTTTGAAGCCCATAGGAATATGTCGCAAAGAGTGAGTCTATATAGGAGTAGTTGCACCAATAGGATAGCAGAGAAAAGGAGAAACGCGTCCCGCAATAGAGTGGAACGTGCGAATACCCTTCCAGATGATAGGATATCGCAGGTTAAAACTAGTTTAGATTGACTGATAGCCAATTTTAATACGTTCCAAAGGTTTGTGGTTTCCACATCAAGTGGACAAAATTTCGCGGGAGGTCATAGAGGAAAAGTGTAGTGAGGCAGATAGTGTAGATATTTTGTATTTTTCCTCTATGTTTCCATCGCATAATAATAGGTTTAGCTTTGGCAAAACCTGCAGCCGCAGTATTAAGTCGGGGAAAAAACCAAAGTCTCTTGATATGAGCCATTAAAGAAGCAGTGATCAATGTGTCAATTCCAGTATCAAATGTTGTAACTTCCCTTCCCAGGGCATTTAATGGAGCCGAAGTAGTTCAGATTCATCTTAACCATGATTTCTTGGCTGAAACCATAAGGCCCTCAAAGATAGTTGATGCAATTCGGTATTTAGTGAACACGGAACTTTATAAGAAGCACCAGGTTACTATCAATGAACAGTGGTTGTCTTCTTACTCTGCCGAGACTGTACCATTTGTTGCGTCAGCAGACGACAGGGTCATTGTGTGTCAAATGTTAGAAAAGGCAGCACAACCTAATGAGCATAGAGTTGTAGAAGAAGAGGTAGAAATCCAGGACGTCAAGAAACCTTCATGGAAAATGTCCTCGAGAGGGTCAGCGACCTCTTGACGTGATAACCGATTGTGATTCAGAGGAACTGGCTTTTCCCACAATATTTGCAGGCATTAAAATGAAATGTCAGGAAAGTTTTACAACTATAGTTAGATCAGAGCTTAAGAATTTTGATAGAAGAGGTTGTAGAACTGATAAATTATTTCATAACTTCAAAAAGTTAGAAATGATTAGCATTAGGAATAGCACATCAATTTGCTTACGTAAGCACTCTGCCACTCAAGGCATTTCGGCTGCTGATGTGCGTAATGATGAAACTTTAAATAGGCTAATACTTCATGACGCACGTCTCCTGCTCATTGGGAGGACGAGAAAAAGAAAGTGATGGCTATGATAAGGCAGGTAGGGCTTCCAACTTTTTTTATAACATTTTCTGCAGCGGAAACTAGGTGGCCGGAGCTTTTAGTCTTGCTATGTAAAAATGTAGATAAGCTAGAAGTCTCCAAAGAAGAAGCGTTAAATTTGGGGTTTAATGAGAAAGCTCGTCTCATTAGAGCAGGCCCAGTGACCTGTGCCAGATATTTCGATTTTTAATATAGACAGGCTTAAAACTGATGAAAAAGGAAGGCGGTGTCTTTGGTTGTCACCAGGTCATCAAGTTTTATTGGCGAGTTGAGTTTCAGCAAAGAGGCTCTCCACATATACTGTACATAGCATGTTCTGGCTGAAAGACGCCTCCAAGCTCGACCTAAAGAATGAGTCCACATTTAAGCCTGTGAAGTCCTTTATTGATCAGCTTATTACTGCTCATTCTAGTTGCCCGGACGTTGGTCCATATTTGGAGTATCAACTCCATCGTCACGGGCACTCTTGCAGGCGAGAAATTAGGTCAAAACTTAGTAGATATGGTATCCCATACCCTCCCATGCCTCAAACAGAAATTCTCTTCCCTTTAGAAGAAAATGCTCCAAATTTGGTCGAGCATCGTAGGAATTTCGAAAAAATTCAAAAAATTCCCATTCGACCGTGAAAGCGTAGAAAATTTTAACGATTTTAACAACTATTTGTCCCACGATCAACTTAACCTTAATTATGAGGGCTACATTAATGCTGTAAGATCAAGTATAAAGAAACCAAAAGTTTTTTGAAGCGATCTTTTTCAGCAATCAAGCTTAACGCTTATAACAAGCACCTCCTTTTGTTGCAGAGAGCAAATATGGATATTCAGTCTATTTTAGACTCCTATGTTTGCTGCAGCTATGTCGTTACTTATATTAACAAGTCTCAGGGAGGTCTCTAAGTGTTGATGCGTGAGGCAATCAATGAGATTAAATACAACAACAATGTAACTATTTAGCAAAAGTTACAACTTTTAGGTAACAAATTTATATTTGGCACTGAGATATCCGGTCAGGAAGCCAGCAGTAGTGCCAGTGTGTATATTAATACACACGTTCCAGAAAAACGGGTCGGAATGAATCTAGACAGCAACTTCAAAATCTTCCCGAAGACTCTATGGAAATTTTTTATTTAGGACTTCTAGATCATTATATTCAGCGCCCAGACGCTTTAGAGAGCTTATGCCTAGCCGATTTTGCCGCTTTTTATAGCTATAGCAAATCAGAACGAGGAGCTCGCCAAGAAAATGCAGATGACTTTGACGATGATGTGCCTAGGGCTTCTGAATCAATAGTTTACGCTCTTCGCTATAATAGTGGCTTAATCAGAAAGAGACTGACTGCGCGAGTTATCAGATTGCCTTAGGTCGAGACGTTGGGAGGTAACGATGTGTATCTATATACATATCTATGTACATATGAATATTCTCATATTTTAATGTATAGATGAATTTCTATGCGGATAATTAAAACGATCGACTGTTTAAGTAGGTGGTACAACTCAGAATGATGAAGCTTTATTAAAAATAGTTATGTATGCTTCTATGGTTACACGCTAGAGCTTTTTATCCCGTTAGTTGATGCTCACAGAGTAGAGACAAAAGCTTTATTAGATATTTATGTACATATGTCACTGTTATTCATCGGTGCTTATGATCCCGTTCGTTGATATGCATACAGTAGAGATGAGTTCAAGATGAAAGACAAGGTTGTCGCTTTTATGGTAACTCCTCCCCCCCTAGCACGGAGTGAGGCCCGTAACGAATGTATGGGTTGAACGAGGAACACTCGCCTATCGTTTAGAACATCTGTAGGTATAAGCCTTAGTACACTGGCGACGATAATCTGAACATTGTTTGATTTTTTAATGCTGCAGATTGTGCTTGCTTGTCCAGGTATAAGATATTTGCGGCATGATGAACTTTAAATTTTTGACATCTAAAATACATGGAATGTTAATATCTTGTCGCTGTTAGCCTTAATTTCTAGTTTCTGAATCTTAAACTAATTAATTTCTTCATTTTTTTTTTAATATATATATTTTCTTTATGTATGTTAGAGTTTTGGCGACCTTTCTTTGTTATCATTTTGGTGGCTGGCTCGAGGTCAAGTAAAATAAAATAATTATTATCTTTTTTCCGATATATTTCAGTTACGCGTCGGTAACCGTCTTCAGGGCTAAAGCACAATATTTACAAAATTGGAATTTTTAACAATGGTTCTCTAAAACTAAATTAAACAATACTAACATACATTCATGTATTTATCACGTCTGCTCTTGCGGGCGCGGGGTTCCTAACTGGCTTTATAAGTAAATGTCTGTATAAGTGAGCGCAGTTTTCTGTGTTCGTTTTGTAGTTTAATCTACGAGTATCTTGTGTTGGTGTGTTTATTATATGTATTGTAGCATTTCGAGAGTGTAACGTTTGGCATAGTGTTGTTCTCGTTGGTACATAGATTAGAGATCTATATGATTTCACTTGTCTATTTGTAGTTTCTCTTGGTGTTTCATTATATTTTTTAATTAGTTTTTTGATTAGTGTTTTTGGAAAGTCATTGTCTGTTAATATTTCTGTTATTTCCTTTTTAATCTCCTTATGATATATTTTGTCAAATATGTCAAACATGCGTTTTATACAGCCTCTTGCTGTATTTATTATCATCGTCCTTGGGTGTTTTGGACAGTAGTTTATAAGTCTTCCAGAAGCCAACGCTCTTTTATACCATTTAAGTTTTAATTTTCCCCCTAATCTATTAATTACGGAATCCAGATATGGTAGTTTGTCGTTTTGTTCTTTCTCTATTGTGAATTCCGTAATCGCAAAAAGGTCATCAACATATTTTGTTAGTAGTCGTGGCTTTGTTTTTAATTTTTCCAACGTGTTTGTCAATAATTCCTCCATGATGATGTCTGCAATTACGGGTGAAGCTGGGGAACCCATTGGCATACCTTTTAACTGTGAGAAAAATGTGTCTTCATATTTAAAATATCTGTTGTCCATAATGCAGAACTAAACTATTTCTAGGAAAGTTTGTTCAGGTATCACAGTATGTTGTTGTATTTGTGTCCATTTTGATCTGATTGTTGTCAAAGATAAGTCTAATGGTATGCTAGATGTGGGAAGCACGAATTATCCCCAATTTTATACAAAATACAACTAGGTGTAATAATTTATATTTAGACGACTTGTACAACTTGGCAATCAGATCCATTTTGATCTGATTGTTGTCAAAGCTAAGAAAACTGCCCTCACTTATACAGACATATACTTACTAAGGCAGTTAAGAACTCCGCGCCCGCAATGAGCAGACGTGAAAAAAATAATGTATGTTAGTATTGTTTAATTTAGTTTTAGAGAAACATTGTTAAGAATTCCAATTTTGTAAATATTGTGTTTTAGCCCTGAAGACGGTTACCGATGCGTAACCGAAATATATCGGAAAAAAGAAAATAATTATTTTATTTTACTTAACCTCGAGCCAGCCACCAAAATGATATTTTTTTTATTTTTTATCTTATATTCATTATACCTGTTTTTTTTTAACGTAAACTCTTTCAAATTTATTAAGGTTACATTTATTTATATATATTTCTGTGGAATTTCCTCGTGATTGCATTCGAGCTATTTTTTGGACTTTCGATCTATAATGATTCTATTAGATTTTTTTCATCGCTAAAGATGGCAATGCGTTCCACTGGAGCATTGCCTTGAAACGTACTTTGCTGAAGCAAGAGGGTGTAAATCTACTTATTATGTTGTGACCAAAAACTTTTGAAAAGGTTAGATTGACCAATTCGGCACTTTAGTCGCAATCCTAGTTTTTTTCATTGCCAAATATTTGAACTAAATTGCAAAATATCCCTTGTGGTATTTAGAAGCCCCAAATGCCGCAAATTTCGAGAACTTATCTATTATTATAACCACTTATCGGCCGTTAATAGTATCCAAGTCCGTGTGTACTATATTTAATGGTCCATTCGGGGTTTCTGTTTTTTGAAAGGCTTGTTGGGTTTCTGTCATATTTCAAAGTTTTGCATACATTACAGTTTTGAATTATCTGTTTTACTTTTTCATTCATGTTTGGGAAATAGAACTCTCTTTTGAGTTTTAGTGTCACTTCATCCACCCCCCTATGATTTGAATTTTCGTGTTGTGTACGGATTTTTTCTTCTTGGTTGTCGATGCCTATCAGGTCTGTTAAAAATATCTTGCATTTAACAAGTTTATAAATGGTTCTTTGAGCAAAATATTGAGTTAAATTAAATATTCTGTCTGTTGTATATACTGCGCAGATTTTGTTGGGTTTTAGAAGAATTTTTAATGTTTTGGCTATGCTTTTTAAGTTAAACTCTGGGTTTATGATTGTTCGTCGTACTTTATTTTTAAAAGGGTTATTGTAAAGGACTCTGAGTTCGACCCTTCTCCAAGGATCAATTGAAGTCTGAAATCATTAAGTATTTTCTCTGAGATATGAATATTGTCGTTTGGTTGTTCTAAATAAAAGGTAAAACCCGCTGTGCCTTCCAATGTTTCAATGTCATTACAGTTAATTTCTACGTTTATTCTACTTAACGCATTTGCAACGACATTTTGTGAACCTTTTTTATAAACAATTTCAAACTCGTATTCTAGTAGTTTAAGTCTCCAGAGGACAAGTTTACTGCCCGGTTCTTTAAAATTCATTAACCAAATCAGGGGTAGATGGTCCATAACATATTTGAATTTTTTACCAAATAAATATGGTCTTAAATATTTAATTGCCCAAATAATCGCCAGCAGTTCTTTCTCTACTGCACTATAATTCTGCTCGGTATCGTTCAAAGTTCTGCTGGCGAAGGATACAGATTTGTTGCTTCCGTAACTGCCTTGAGACAGTACTGCTCCCAATGCTACATTGCTAGCGTCTGTAGTTAGAAGAGTTTTGCATATTTCGAATGTATCGACGAAATTTTGGTCAATTTTAACAGTCTTCTTTCTTTTCAATTGTGCTGTTAAGGGTTTGGTTATCCTTGCGAAATCACGAATAAACTTTCTGTAGTATCCTATCAATCCTAAAAATGATTTAATTTCCTTCCTTGTTTTAGGGAGTGTAAAATTTTTTATTGCTGTTAATTTGTTTGGCTTAATGCCATCAGCTGATATAACATGTCCAAGTCCGATTTCTTTTCTTAAAAATTCTGATTTTTTAACTTGCAGCTTTGGAATAAACCTTATGTAGGTCTTGCATATGCTCATGCAGCGAAGATGACAAAATTATAATATCGTCTAAATATATTAAACAACATTTGCCAATTACCATAATTCCTTAAACACATTATCCATCACTCGCTGAAATGTTGCTGGAGCGTTCGTTAACCCGAAGGGCATTCTGGCAAATTCGTAATGGCCACCTTACGTGGAAAAAGCTGTTTTTGCCATGTCTTCGGCATTCATTTCGATTTGATAATAGCCACTAGCCAGATCTAAAGCGGAGAAATAAGTGGCCTTTCCTAGCTTATCGAAAACATCGGTAATAACTGGCATAGGATATATCTCTAACTGTTTTTTCATATAGATTTCTGAAATCCACCACTAATCTCCACTTTATTTTTAAGTTTTTATCCTGCTTTTTAGGGACCAACCAAACCGATGCGCTCCATGGGGAATAACTATCTCTAATAATGTTCATGTCCAATAACTTTCTTATTTGGTTTTGAACATATATTTTTTCGAAGTGTCCAAATCCGAATGGCTTGGTGTATAAGGGGATGTCATCCGTAGTTGGGATGCTATGTTTTATTGTATTGGCAAAAGTTAATTTGGTGTCTTCATTATAAAATATGTCTTTAAATTTTAAACAAAGTTTCTTTAATTCTATATACTCTTCCGTATTAAGGTGTTCTAGATATAATTCTTTAAAAAAATTAGTGTCCGGTTTGTCTTGTAATTTTACATAATCGGAAAAATTAAATTCTATAACATTGTCTTGTTCCCATTCTTCAACTCCTATTGGCATGCTCAAGTCAATATGTTTAAAGGAATCAGAATGATTTACTACTTCAATGTAGCTGATGTAATCTGTGGCCTGGTACGATCCTTCAGACGAAAACAGATCCGGAGCAATTTTTTTTAGTTCTGTAAGAAATGTGCCGTTTTGCAAATTCACTGTCATTGGAATGATCTTTACACTCCCGGGTTCTAAAACATATAATTGAGGATTCGATTTGTTTTGAAAGCAAATGGGTAAGTGAGTTAATGTCGTTAAAATTTTCAGGTGCTGAAGATGTTTCAATATTGAAAAGGTTTCCCTGAAGTCTATTTTGTTGGTTTGCTTGTTCAGGTTTTTGCATAATGGCCAATCTCTGATCAGAGTTAAAATTATTTCGTTTGAAGCGTGAATCGCCGTTTCGATTGTTATTTCCGTAATAATTATTACAGTGAGAAGACTGATTCAAATTATTTATATAATTATAAAAGTAAGACTGTTGTTGGTTGTCTGATTTATTCTCTATAGGTCACCACTGCTCATTACGCTTATATGTGGAGGCCGTGACACTACCTGTATTTTCAAATTTCCTTTTTCGGGATTGTTCCTGATAATAAATGTTTTTTTCCTTGATAGCAGACTCATAGGCATATATATGGGAAGTCGGTATAGCTAACCTAATGAAAGAACCCAGAGGTCCTTTTATACCTAAAACAAATGTATTTAAACATATTTGGTTGAATGACTCTCTCTTTGCACTAGCTACTGCACTCGGTAATTCTTGGTTTTCAACCTGATTAAACAGGCTTGTCTTGATTTCTGTAATCGTTTCAAAAAGCTAAGTAACTGACAAATTTTGAAGAGATAAAGAATGCAATTCGTACAGTAACGTAGACTCGTCGCGTTTGTCGGAAAATGTATTAATCAGGGTTTGTTTGATGTCGTGCCATACAAGTGGAGTACCGGACGATAATAGCGCTTCATTTGCCTTACCCTCAATCTTGTTACGAATAGCTCTTAACAGCATTTCGCCATATGAAGTCATCTCCGTACCCTTTATTATTATCAATATCTCCACAACGTTTACTATAAATTCCTTGAGTACCTTAAGGTTATCCTCGTACACAGGTAGAAACCTAATTGCATCCGGTATATGAAGGGAATTGAATACCTCTTGAGGTGTGGCTACCGAAATGGAATCGGTTGTGAGGGATCCTGAGTCGGATGTTATATCGTCCGTTGACAAGTCAGGGTCTAGTCTAGTCATATTTTTTGTTAATATTTGTTTTGTTTTATTTAATTGAGACATTTTCCTTAAATTGTGTGTATTGTGTAGTAGTAGATTTATATAAAGGATACGTTTGTAATTGCTTAAATATATATTTTTGTTTTTGATACAAGTTTATAAAAGACTTCCAGTCAAGGTACTACGTCGGTGAGCAGGATGTGGTGCCAGATCGCAGTCCCTCTCTAGGTGCGTTGCTGCGTAACGCTCCTTCGCAAACTCTTTAGTCGCCTTTTACGACAAGCCGAGCCCGCTGAGGTGGTATTCTTGCCCCGCCACCACACGGGAGTGCTCTTTAACCAGCGGGTGTGCTGGCCGTCTCATCGATGCGAACACGTTTCATCATGCCGATGATAATGCCATGAGCCCTCACCCACGCCGTTTTGTCCGCCAGCATATTGCGCATTAGATTTCTCGGGCTGAGAGGAGTTCCAGCAAGAGTCTCCAGTATCTCTCTCTCTGTACGGAATCTAGAACAGTGCAGAAGAATGTGTTCCGCCGTTTCGGCTGAGTCGCTGCAGAACAGGCACAGGGCTGAGTCCACATGTCGAAACCTGAAGAGGTAACCTCGGAAGCAGCCATGATTGGTGAGGAACTGGGTCAAGTGATAGTCCACCACTTTGTGTTCGCACGCTGACCACTCAGCTAAATCTGGGATCAGCTGGTGGGTCCATCTCCCTTGCTGTGAGTCTCGCCACCTAGTCTGCCACACTCCATAGAGCCAGTCACTGATATCTCCCTTGGAAACACCTTCTCTAGTTAGGTATTGGGCCTCAATCTCTAGGTCGATCGGGGGGATGCCTGCAAGGACATGAGCTGCATCTTCCGAAATTGTTCTGAAGCCTCTGATCAGTCTAAGGGCCAGGCACCGTGATACTGTACGCGCGTTGTCCAAATAAGACACCTTATTCGTGACACTCCTGCAGATGAGGGCTGCGTATAGAAGCGATGATTTCGCAACCGACACCAGCAGCCTCCTGGCCGGCATCCTGGGTCCACCTATGTTTGGCATGAGTCTTGCCAATGCTGCTGCTGTCATCGCTGCCTTCCTGCTGGCGTATCTCGCATGTTCCTTAAATGACAGTCTGTGGTCAATGAGAACTCCCAGGTACTTCAGGAATCCAGCAGACTCTATTTGTGCGTCTTTGACCGAGACCCGTATAGTCTCGACGGCCTTTCTGCTGCTCAGCAACACCACTTCGGACTTGTGCGCCGCGATGCTTAGACCGGCCTTCTCCAGCCAGCTAATAGTTGTGCTAATCGCTGCATTGCTCCTGTTCTGTAGCTCCGAAATTGTTTTGGCAACCGCTGCTACCGCCACGTCGTCAGCAAAGCAGAATAGCTCCACTCCACTGGGCTTGCTGATGGACAATATCCCGTCATACATTATGTTCCACAGGATCGGTCCAAGTACCGACCCTTGTGGAACTCCTGCGGAGACGTGGTGTTTTCTTGGCCCGGCTTCAGTATCATACCAAAGTATGCGGTCCCTGAAGTAGCTGCCAATGATGGTTCTGAGGTAATGTGGTATGCCCATGTTGCGCATGGCCCCGAGGATGTTTGGCCATCTCGCCGTATTGAACGCGTTTTTTACGTCTAGCGTGATGATGGCGCAATATTCCTTGCTGCCACCTAGCCATCTGTCACCCTCGAGAGCGGTCTTGGCCAGATCTCTTACGGCAGTGAGAGCGTCGAGAGTGCTTTTCCCTTTCCGGAAGCCATACTGGTGTCTTTGTAAACCATCGGGGCTCTCAGTGATCAGCTCGATTCGCGAGTATAGGATACGTTCGAAGAGCTTTCCAACAATGTCCAGCAAACATAGTGGGCGGAAACTGCCTGCAGCATTAGTTGGTCCCTTTCCTTTCGGCAACAGTACCAGCTTCATGTTCTTCCAGCGGGATGGGAAGACACCATCTATCAGACACTGTTGAAAGGTGTCCCTGAAGATTTCTGGCTTAGCATTTGCGGCAGCCATGACTACGACACCTGGGATGCCATCGAGGCCAGGAGCTTTGTTGGGCTTTATCCTTTTTGCCGCTTCTATGACCTCACATGCGGTGACACACGGGAAATCGGGGGCAGGGATATCTAGTGCGGGTTGCCATAAAGTATCCTGATTTGGAAATAGCTCCTCCACGATGTTTGACAACAGAACTGGGTCCTGTGGAGTACCTACAGCGGCTTTCAATTTGTTACTGACCATTTTATAGGCGATACCCCATGGATCTTCGTCTACACTCTCCAGTAACTCCTTAAAAGCATTTGCTTTAGCAGCACCTATGCCATTTCTGAACTCCGCACGTTTCGATCTGAACGCCTCATGTAGTTCTGCGTGCTGAGGATGTCCTCTGGCTCGTTGTGCCTGTCTCCTTGCCCTGAAGCATTCAGAGCGTAGCTGATTGAGGGAGCCGTTCCACCAGTAGACCGGAGGTTTGCGTTTGCTCTGTTTCTTCTTACGCGGCATCGCTGCATCGCAAGCAGCTTCCAGCATTTTCATGAGCGCCGCAACCATGGATTCCGCCTGTCCATTTGTTTGCTCCATTTGCTCGATGTTGAAAGCCAGCATGTCCTTGTCCAGCTTTCTGATGTCCCATGCTTGCCCAAGAGTACTCTTTGCCTGTCGTTGTGTGATGCACGACGTGCGGGCGCTGAATGTAATTAGGGCGTGGTCGCTCAGCGTTACATCCGCCTGAACCATCCATTTAGCAGTGGAGGCTAGACTTCTGCTGACAAAGGTGACATCGATGAATGATGTACCTCTGTCGTTGTTAAACGTTGGCTTGCCACCATCATTCAACAGCACCAAATCCAGCTGGTTCATAGCATCAACAACGGCCCTTCCTCTGGGATTAGATATCCGGCTTCCCCATTCAATTGCCCAGGCGTTGAAGTCACCTGCAATAACTACAGGATTGCGCCCTCTAGCGTGGTCTATTAGCTTATATAGCAGCTCCTCGAAGAGGTCCGGGCTGTCACTAGGCGGGGCATAGCAGCTATACAAATGGACTCCCTTCACTTCCTCTATGTAGAAGTTACTGCAGCATATGACTGCTGCCTTTTGTGTAAAGTCAAAAAGCACTCCTGAATGTCCTACACCAGGGGCATACGGTTCGCTCAGGAGCATAACATCAGCATTGCGCTCTAACGCTGTCTGGTACAGAAGGCTCTGTGCAGCTGCGCAGTGGTTAACATTTAACTGTAGTATGTTAATCATCAGCACGGCGACTCATGACTCCTTTTGTTGTGCTTGCTTTGAAGGTAGGGCACGTAAAACTACCTGTCGGGTGATTTCTGTCTGCGTCGCTGTTGCAGATCAGGCATTTCGGCGGATTAACACAGCCCTTCGCTTTGTGCCCTCGTTCGCCGCACCGAAGACAGCAGTCTGAGCGGTCAGGCTCCTTGCAGTTGATGGCTCTGTGACCGTAACCCAGGCACTTATAGCATCTTGTGGGACGTGTGTCCTGGATGATGCGACAGCGAGACCACCCGACGGTTACCGAACCCTTGTTCAAGACGCCTATTGCGTCGTTTACGCTAAGCGTAACCGTCGCTACTTGCGTCCCATCACGCATTTTGCGCAGCCCACGCACATCTTCTGGCTTCAGCTGGATCCCTTCGAATTGTGAGACCAAGCAGTTGTAAAGCTCCGTTGCTGTCGTCGCCTCATTAATGCTGCTGCAGGTTAGCGCCATTCTCTGCGCGCCCGTGCGGACTGCTGCCATTTCCCGAAGAGATTCTTCAATCGCTACTCTGTGTTTGGGCATGCTTGCAGCAGCTTTCCCCTTCACTACGAGCAACAACTCTCCATGTTGAGTCCTCCTGACTTTATTGACTTGAGCGCCAAGTTCTGCTAGGCACGGATCAGCCTTAAGCTTACGGAGCATGTCCGCATACGAGACTTCTCCCGTCTGCTTAATTATAAAAGCCTCCGGCCTTTTGCGTAGTCGCTTAGGTGTCACCTTAGTCCACTCCACCTTTTTGCTGCCCTCTTTGGCAACGGACGCGAAGCTGGGCGGAACAGGCTCCTTCACCTTAGACGTCTGCAATGTAACGTCCTTGCTAGCGGGAAGCTTCTTCGGGGGAGGCTTCACTGTAACGCTCCTTTTGCTGGCTGCCGGGGTGTTCGCTGGTTTAAGCGCGTGAATGTGTGAGTGTGTGTATAAGTGTGTGCGTGTGTCGGCGCAGGCGGCGAACGCGAGACCACGTGGCCCAAGCTGTTCCAGGGCGCCACTGATGTGCAAGCCGGTAAATACCCAGCACATACAGTGGAGCCTCGAGAACAACCGCGAGCCGGTGAATCCCGGAACACGAGGTAAATACCCGGTTCCGAGATAAGCGAGTCACGGATGGTGGCCACTGGTCTGACGGCGATAGGCGGAGCGCGTGTGTGAGGGCGAAGGGGGCGCCAGACGGCGTGGCCAAACCGCTCCGGAGTTCCACTGGTGTGCAAGCCGGTAAATGCCCAGCACATACAGTGGAACCTCGAGAACAACCGCGAGCCGGTGAATCCCGGAACACGAGGTAAATACCCGGTTCCGAGATAAGCGAGTCACGGATGGTGGCCACTGGTCTGACGGCGATAGGCGGAGCGCGTGTGTGAGGGCGAAGGGGGCGCCAGACGGCGTGGCCAAACCGCTCCGGAGTTCCACTGGTGTGCAAGCCGGTAAATCCCCAGCACATACAGTGGAACCTCGAGAACGACCGCGAGCCGGTGAATCCCGGAACACGAGGTAAATACCCGGTTCCGAGATAAACCCAATCTCGCGGGCGGCCACTAGTCAGGCGTCGCCACACAGCGTAGGCGTGCGCAAAGGCGGACAGGCGTCCACGTGGCCGCACACTGCTCCGTGGCTCCGCTGACGTGCAAGCCGGTGAATACCCAGCACGTACAGTGGAAACTCTGGAGCAGCCGCTAGTCGATGGTCCCAGAGGCTTGAGGTAAATACCCGGCTCCGAGACCATTAGCGAAGCGGGGGAGGGCGGCCACTGGACCCATTTGTTGGCCGTTGCGCACGATTTTCAACGACACACATACGCTGCAAAGTCGGCCATGCCGGCTCAGCGGGGTACCACGTGTTCGTCTCTGCGATGACCCCAAAACCCCAGAAGGTCACTCTCATAGTTTCGGCTCGGGTTTCAGCAAATTTTACAAATTATTCCTGTAAAGTGGCCCTGGCGCGACTGAGCGCACCCCAGCCTTCAGACGCTACCTTACAGGTGGCGCCCGAGCAGGGACCCTGAGACGGAAAAGACGAAACTAGGAGAGGCTGTGGCCTAAAGAACCACGAGACCAACTGTGGAGCCGGGGGAGAGGCTGTTGATGCAGAACACGTGGCCTAACGGCAGTCACGCGGTTTGGTTTTATTTTCTTGTATGTTTTGTTCCTATTTTTGTCTCGGTTCTGTTTTTTTAAGTTCTCGCATATTTTTTGAAAAAAATGAAAAAAAGTTAAGTGTGCAAGTAGCCAAAGTGTGAAAGGGAGAAATGAAAAAAAAAGGAAACATATAGTTATAAGTTGGAAAGGCGAAGGAGAAAAGGGGAAGGCACGTGACAGACACCAGCGAATACACGTTTGAGGGAATATACGTATATATAGGAAACAAGGGCAAATAGGTCAAAAGGGGCGCGCACTTTCGCAGGCACGAGGCCCGTAGGGAGACGCCTAGCACCGCACCTCTCGCCCAAGATAACTCGGCGGTGAGAGAGAGAAGGGGACCTGCCGAAGTCGCCATCGGGGGGTGAGCGAGCCGAGGGCCATCGTGTTTTCCGATCGGGTCGCCCGAAGCCCGATCATTCTGTATATAAGGCGGGCTGCTGGCTGGCAGAAGGGAGTCAATCACCAGCAGCCCAAGTAAGTACATCGAGTCCAACGGAAAAGAAGGCAAGAACATGCGGCTAGCATCTCACACAGGAATCAGGACATAGAACAAGGAGGTGCAGCCGGCAACCGCGCGGCTGGCCTCGCACACAGGAACCAGCACGTAGAACAAGGAGATGCAGCCGGCAACCGCGCGGCCGACATCTCACACAGAAACCAGGACTCGGAACACAGGAACCAGCGCATAGAACAAGGAGGTGCAGCCGGCAACCGCGCGGCTGGCCTCGCACACAGGAACCAGCACGTAAAACAAGGAGATGCAGCCGGCAACCGCGCGGCTGGCATCTCACACAGGAACCAGCACGTAGAAAAAGGAGGTGCAGCCGGCAACCGCGCGGCTGGCCTCTCACACAGGAACCAGCACGTAGAACAAGGAGATGCAGCCGGCAACCGCGCGGCTGGCATCCCACACAGGAATCAGGACACAGAGCAAGGAGATGCAGCCGGCAACCGCGCGACCGCCATCAAACACCCGGAGCAAGACACAGAGCGATCGAATTTGACAGCTGGGCCGTGGCAGTACCCCGTCATTGTTTTCCATTGGCATAGTAAGGGGGGGGGGGGGAGGTGTGAAGACTCAAATTTGAGCCCCCAAATTTTTTGTTACTTTTGTATATATTATCTTTCTTTCCCTTATTATAAGCATGTAATTAGATAAAACCCGTCGTTTTAGTCGAGTCAGACTACCCTAAGAGTAGGTATAAGTGGTCACAGGGTATAGGCTCGCTCACCACGCGGACGTCAAACACCAGCAGAGAGAGCAAGCGCAGTTCGAAAGCAACGGGAAAACAACAGGTGCAGCCGAAAACCAACGGAGAGATCAAGTACAGTCAGGCAATGGGAAAAGGCGAGCGCAGCCAAACGACAGAGCGAGCGCCGCAGCAGAACGAGCGCCGAACGACAGAGCGAACGCAGCCAAACGACAGAGCAAGCGCAGCCGAACGACAAAGTGAGCGCCGCCAAACGACAGAGCGAGCGCCACAGCAGAGCGAGCGTCGAACGAAAGAGCGAACACAGCCAAACAACAGAGTGAGCGCCGCAGCAGAGCGAGCGCCGAACGACAGAGCAAGCGCAGCCGAACTACAGAGCGAGCGCAGCCGAACGACAGAGCGAGCGCCGCAGCAGAGCGTGCGGAACGACAGAGCAAGCGCAGCCGAACGACAGAGCAAGCGCAGCCAAACGACAGAGCGAGCGCCGCAGCAGAGCGAGCGCCGAACGACAGAGCGAACGCAGCCAAACGACAGAGCAAGCGCAGCCGAACGACAAAGTGAGCGCAGCCGAACTACAGAGCGAGCGCCGCCAAACAACAGAGTGAGCGCCGCAGCAGAACGAGCGCCGAACGCCAGAACGAGCGCAGCCAAACGACAGAGCGAGCGCCGAACGACAGAGCGAGCGCAGCCGAACGACAGAGCGAGCGCCGCAGCAGAATGAGCGCCGAACGACAGAACGAGCGCAGCCAAACGACAGAGCGAGCGCCGAACGACAGAGCAAGCGCAGCCGAACGACAGAGCAAGCGCAGCCGAACGACAGAGCAAGCGCAGCCGAACGACAGAGCGAGCGCAGCCAAGCGAGAGAGCGCTGCAGTCACCGCAGCCAAGAGAGCGCTGCAGTCACAGCAGCCGAAAGAGCGCGGCAGAGTGCGTGGTTAGCTTATGCTTGGCGACTGCGCTGCCGGGATTAACGCCGGCACATGGAAGGGGAAATTAATTGCGGCACGCGGTAATTTTGACACTCGAGGTGGAGAACTTAAACCGTGCGGAAGAAAAAGTGGGTCAAACCGAAAGTATATAAGACCGCGTGTGAAAAAGAACAAACACTCACGAGGACGACGGATCCTTTGCCAAGGACGACGATAGAAGGATAACAAAGGACGACACTTAGAGCAGAAGGGAAGAGGACGAGGAGGAGAACAACATCAACAGACACGCGGACCAAGGTGAGCGAGCCGTCACATGGTTGATTATTGGCAGGGCCCGGGTTCCCGGGCAGAGGAGACGGTGTTTTAGGTAGGGCAAGGGTACTCATAGGCATTAGTTAGTTTCTTTAGGCTAAGTTAATGAAATAAAACGATGTTAAACGATGAAAATGCGCATGTCTGCTCAAGGGAAACGAAAGGGCACGTGAATGTGTGAGTGTGTGTATAAGTGTGTGCGTGTGTCGGCGCAGGCGGCGAACGCGAGACCACGTGGCCCAAGCGGTTCCAGGGCTCCACTGATGTGCAAGCTGGGTAAATACCCAGCACATACAGTGGAGCCTCGAGAACAACCGCGAGCGGGAGAATCCCGGAACACGAGGTAAATACCCGGTTCCGAGATTAACCGAGTCACGGATGGTGGCCACTGGTCTGACGGCGATAGGCGGAGCGCGTGTGTGAGGGCGAAGGGGGCGCCAGACGGCGTGGCCAAACCGCTCCGGAGTTCCACTGGTGTGCAAGCCGGTAAATGCCCAGCACATACAGTGGAACCTCTAGAACAGCCGCGAGTCGGTGAATCCCGGAACACGAGGTAAATACCCGGTTCCGAGATAAACCCAATCTCGCGGGCGGCCACTAGTCAGGCGTCGCCACACAGCGTGGGCGTGCACAAAGGCGGACAGGCGTCCACATGGCCGCACACTCCTCCGTGGCTCCGCTGACGTGGAAGCCGGTGAATACCCAGCACGTACAGTGGAACCTCTGGAGCAGCCGCTAGTCGATGGTCCCAGAGGCTTGAGGTAAATACCCGGCTCCGAGACCATTAGCGAAGCGGTGGAGGGCGGCCACTGGACCCATTTGTTGGCCGTTGCGCACGATTTTCAACGACACACATAAGCTGCAAAGTCGGCCATGCCGACCAGCGGGGTACCACGTGTTCGTCTCTGCGATGACCCCAGAACCCCAGAAGGTCACTCTCTTAGTTTCGGCTCGGGTCTCGGCAAATTTTACAAATTATTCCTGTAAAGTGGCCCTTGCGCGACTGAGCGCACCCCAGTCTTCAGACGCTACCTTACATTGCAAAATAAATTTTAATTCTAATGATTAATTATTTTATGGAAATTTAGATGTCTGTTAAAGAAATAAAAAAAAAAATGAGAGTATTTTTGAATGGTTGTGGTTGTTTTTTTTTTGTTTTTTTCTTTATTTTTTTTTATTTTTGAATGTTGTCTTATTGCAACCGTCTTATTGCGTTTATTTTTCTATTGTTTTGAATGATGCCTTATTGCAACCGCCTTATTGCGTCTCCAGATAGGTTATACATTGATTACGTGCTTAAAGCGGCGTGCAAGTTTTGCATACACAACACCCACAGTCCAAGCGATCAGCAGCGCAGTCCAACATACCCCATCTTACTCTTTTTTCTGTATACGTGCATACGTGTATGTATGTACTAAGTTGTAAGTGTACTGGCATTGTCTGATGGCAGTTGCAGACTGTTTCGGTTCTAACCTTCAAACACGATCACACATGCTCGAACTAGGATTACGTCGGTCTGAAACACGTGTTTCAACACAGGCGAATTGGTTGCATCCAGCCGACCACACAAGTTCGAACGCACACTCACACAATTTCACCGTAACTAACTGCAAGCCACATGACGCCACTTATATACACATTAATTTTTGTATTATATCCCCTTTTTTTTAATGAATTTCTCTTATTTCATATATTTACATATGTATGCACTACACTTCTTGCACCACGTAAATACATTGTACATTTGAATTACACATATATATATATACATATATATTTCTTTTTTTCTTTACTTGTATATACATACGTATACATGTATGTACATAAGTAACATGCACAATTTATATTTTATTTTCTTTGTTCGCTTACTTTTTGATTATTATACTCGTGGTTCCCTCCTCCCAATAGATGTGGAGTAAGTGCCGGCTGCGCCAGTTACCAGATTGCCTTAGGTCGAGACGTTGGGAGGTAACGATGTGTATCTATATACATATCTATGTACATATAAATTTTCTTATAAATGTATAGATGATTTTCTATGCGGATAACTGTTTAAGTAGAAGTCAAACAGAAGTAGAAGTTAACAAGTCAGAATGATAAAGCTTTATAAAAAATAGTTATGTATGCTTCTATGGATACACGCTAGAGCTTTTTATCCCGTTAGTTGATGCTCACAGAGTAGAGACGAAAGTTTTATTAGATATTGTTATTCGTCGGTGCTTATGATCCCGTTCGTTAATATGCACAGAAAAGAGATGAGTTCAAGATGAAAGACAAGGTTGTCGCTGTTATAGTAACTGGTGCATAATTAGGTATGGGAGATTTAATGTCAATACAAAAATAAGTGACTATTTCAGAGAGCTAAAAATGATTTGCGCCCTATGGCGAGATGAGCATTTGGATTTAGTCACACATGACTGTGAATTGTTCTGTAGGGAAAATCAGGAGTTAGTAGAGAACAATCGCAGAAAATATAATTTAATAGATGATTGGGAACTAGAAGATACTTTGAGACACTTAATAGAGGAAGCAGAAAATGAAAATAATCAAGCAGGAGAACAGGAAGTAGTAGATGATGGCTTCACAGTTTTATGATTGCCTGAAATAGATCCACATCTAAATGTTTTAAATGTGTATGGAAATATTGATATGAATGATGAAGATAGTAATGTCCGTTTTATTAAGCTTCCAGCCTTAGTTTCTCAGGAAAGCTTAGCTAATATAGTTAGATCTCTTTATTTAAAGCAGAAGCTATATTTCACACATGCTTTGCATAATTCCAAAATCAATACAGACTTTTTTGAATTTGTTGGTGGCGGTGCCGGAGTCGGAAAGAGTCGACTTATATCAGCAATTTTTCAGTCATTATCCGTAATGTATAACAGTATACCAGGAGCTGATCCGACATCTGTTAAAATCCTCTTATGTGCACCAACAGGAAAAGCAGCATTCGGAATTAGTGGTTCGACACTGCATTCCATGTTTTCACTTCCTGTTAATCAATCTCGCTCAGCACCGCTAAAGGCCTTAAGCCATGATTTAGTTAATTCCCTTCATTCAAGATTAATCGATCTTAAATTAAATATTATTAATAAAATATCAATGGTTAGCTCTCTAAAGTTTTCAAATTTAGATTCCCGTTTGAAGCAAATTTTCAGTAATACTTCTCCTTTGGGTGGTGTTCTTATCATCGTATTCGGTGATCTTTGACAGTTACAGCCGGTAGGTGGTAGTTGGATTTTCGATCCAAATACCACTGACCCTTACCATGAAATATTTGATACGTGTCTCTGGGACCTTTTTTTGTATTTTGAGCTCACAGAGATAATGCGTCAACGTGACGATTAGCTTTTCGCTTCTGCCTTAAATAATATGGCATCGGGTTGTATGATATGATATTATCTAGAATATGCGAGCCATCGGCAGTGCCCGATGATGCAATTCATCTGTTTAGTAATAATAATGAGGTAGATTTATTCAATGTTACGAAACTTAACTCAATTGCTACTGAGAAATTTTTCTCTACTGCTGAAGATTTTATTAGGACGGGCCATTTGGAACCAGCTAGGAAACAAAGAATATTAGAAGAAGTGAAGGGTTTTAAAACTTCCGCTTCATAGGGACTCTGTACGTCTCTTCTCCTAAAAAATACTGCAAAGTACATGATGACGGTCAATGTAGACACAGGGGATGGATTAGTAAACGGGGCATCAGGTGTGCTGATGCAAATAGATTTCAATACATCCAACACTCCCAACATTTTGCGGATATAATTTACAGAGGAAACTGTAGGAGAATCTGCGCGTTCGATGTGTACACATCGTACAGATCCTTCATAGACTCCTATTCAGAAAATTGTTTGCAGTTTTCAATATTCAAATAACGCACAAATTAGCATTGATCGTAGGCAGCTTCCAATTGTGCCTGCTGAAGGCGTCACAATTCATAAGAGTCAGGGAGTTACGTATACGTATGGCAAAGTGGTAGTCCATGCTAATTCCAGAATGCAGCGTGCTGCATTATACGTAGCTTGCAGTAGAGCAACTACTGCTTTAGGATTATTCATTATAGGGAACTTTGTTCCTCCTAAGTCTCCCCAAAATAATGATAAAGTGAAAGCCCAATTGAAGAAATTGCGGACTGAAAAACTACAGTGTACTCATTACGATTATTTAATTAACAGTTCTGCCCTTAACATTTTCTTCCATAATACTCAGAGCTTGAATTCCCATTTTGAAGATATTCGATCGGACAAGCTGATGCTTCAGTCATCAATATTTTGCTTCGTGGAAACTTCCATAAGCAATGAAACTGTAGAAATACCTGGGTACACTATTGTGGTTCAACTTGAATCAATTAGGCCTTTAACAGGCATCATAATTTATGTAAAGAACGAGCTAGTAGATAGAGTTTCCCATACCTTTAGCAGTAGAACAACTTTTGGCTCAGTAGTTTTTGAGTTCGGCATATTTAGGTTTGATGCCATAAGTTTTCTTATAATATATAAAAGTCCAGACTTTCCTCTGTCCGCATTAAAATAGAATTTGAGAAGATAATTCAGGATTTTTCTCGTTTAGGGGATTTAGGGGATAGCTTGGGAGTTTTAGGAGACTTAAATTCAAAACCTTTGATAGGTGTATTTATAATTCTTTGATTCAAACTTTGTAAGATTTGAAAACGTCCACTACCAATATGGATATACATATTGATTAGGCGTTTTCAAATATATTAGAAAATGAAAAAATTAGTGCTAGGACTTTTGAGGTTTTGCATAGCCATCACAATGAGATATCTGTTATTATTCAGGATAGCATGAGTTTGTAATGTTTGGAATAGGTTGAAATTAAGTAATCTAAATGACAGGATATATGTAAATATGTATGTACTCGTATGTACGTCCAAGGGTATCCCACTGTCGCGTGCCGCTCGACTGTTGCTATAGTTTTATTCTAATAAACTAAAACTAAAGTAGTAGCCGAGGGGCTTCTCAAGTTAAATTAAATTTCAATTAAAAATAGTTTTTCCTCGATATGATTTCATTGATTTTGATTTATTTATTATGCAATATTTAAGACAAACAAATTATAATAATTATTTTACATCTAATATAAATAATTATTATTTTTAAATAAATTTTAATAAATTTTTATTGATCGTTTAAATTTTATTCAATCAAAATCAACAAAAACATTTATTTCGATTGCGGCAGCAAGCGAACCTCGAATATGGTCGACATTAGTCCGGGACATCGCTCACTTAACCACTGATAAACTCCTGCGGCCATGGAGTGGGTCTTCGATTCCCCGGGTGGGCAGGTTCACATTTTGTGTCTTAATATTAATTCGGAAAATTGGACCATTGAAAATATTGAAAAAAGGGTATACTAACTTTGTGCAAATGTATGTAACGGGCAGAAGGAGGCGTCGGAGACCCCATAAATTATATGTCGCATCGATATTATTTAGTTAATTCTTTAGTTGTTAAGTATCATCACTAATATAAGTTATCATTTTGTAATCATCACTAATAAAGAATAAGTGACAAAGATAGAAAGATTCTCTATTCTCATCCATCCTCTTCCCACTTGTGCCTTCTCTGGTATACGATCCACAAGCCCAACAGAATTGACTGTTCTGCGTAGCCTCGGTCTGACACTGCGTTAGAGCAAGACAAATATACTGTTTGACTGAATGGATGATGCAATAATTGCAATCATTGCGAAGTTGCTAACTGGCGTCAAGTAGACGCGTGCCAAAAACGGTGTCTAGGCAGTGTGCTAGCATCTTTTGGAAATTCAAGTCAGTAAAAAAACGGACACTAGAAGAAGGCAGTCGAAATGTCGAGGAAACGCAAGGCCACGATCCGAGAGGCACAGGAGGTGGAGATGAATGAGTCTGACCTTCTGACTCCGACATCAGAAGTGGGATCGCCTCAACACCAAACCATGACCGACGACCGTTTGTGCACACTTTTAGAAATGCAGCATCGCAATTTAATCGACGTTTTGAATGCAGTCAAAAGTGCACAGTCAACGCCAGCTGTAAATAAATTCGTCGTACTGCCTAAATTTAATCCCGACTCCACTGGCGCTAGTGCAGCTGCTTGGTGTGCCACGGTGGATCTAATTTTAGCAGAAAACCCTCTGGATGGCAGTGCTTTGCTTATCGCTTTGAGTAAATCCCTAGAAGGCGCCGCATCTAACTGGCTGTCACAAGTTTGTTTTTCTGGAATCATGTGGGACGCATTTAAGGAATTGTTTTTGCAACAATTTGAAGGCAGCGAAACACCAGCAGCTACTGTATTTAATTCCCTTAATGGTAGCCCAAAAAACGGCGAGTGCCTTTCGCTGTATGGAAGCCGGTTATTAACGACACTAATGGCAAAGTGGAAGTCGATGACTACGGAAGAAATCGCCGTGTCGGTAGTTCTGGCGCACGTTGCCCATATTGACACAAGACTGCAACGTATTGTTTATACAACCAACATCAAAACACGTAACGAATTGCAGAATGAGTTGCGGGCATTTGCTTTTGCCAAGAAGAAAGAGCATCCCTTTGAGAATAATTCTGCGGGCAAAAGACAACGCACACACGCCACTATTAAAAGCGAGTCATAATAAATGGATGAGAGGCGTGTAAACTTGTGCCAGGTGGCCGACCCAATTGGAACTTTGACTTCGTCTGGTGAGTCGTATCCATTTATTTTTGATTCTGGAGCCGAGTGTTCGCTGATAAAAGAGTTTGTGTCTCATAGACTTTCGGGCACACGAATCAATAATATTGTAGTTTTAAAGGGAATAGGAAAGAGTTCAGTGACAAGTACTATGCAAATATTGTCTAATGTTATAATCAGTGGTTATTCTCTTGAAGTACTTTTTCACGTCGTTCTTAACAGTCACATAAATTATGATATTATAATCGGCCGAGAAATTTTAACTCAGAATTTTGGTGTAAATCTAACAATAGATACTTTTGAATTAAATAAGACAGAATCTGTGTACACCCTATCTGCTTTGAATAATTGTGTCAGCCTTACCAATATTGATACCGAGCTGTGTGGTGTGGATAAGTCAACTTTATTAGAAATTCTAAGCGAATTTTCAAACGCATTTATAAATGGGTTTCCGAAAAGCCGAGTCACAACTGGAGAGTTGGAAATTCGATTGATTGATCCTAATAAGACTGTGCAAAGGCGGCCATATCGGCTTAGTATCGAGGAAAAAGGAATAGTAAGAGACAAAATTAGGGAATTATTGGCATCGAATATTATCCGCTCCAGCCGCTCCCCTTTTGCAAGTCCAATGCTTTTAGTCAAAAAGAAAAATGGCTCGGATAGACTTTGCATAGATTATCGTGAGTTAAATGTCAATACCGTGTCTGAAAAGTATCCCTTACCGCTAATTAACGAGAAAATCTTTAAGTTACGTGGGGCAAAGTTATTTTCGTGTCTGGATATGGCTAGTGGTTTTCAGCAGATTCCTATACACCCAAATTCAATAGAGCGAACGGCATTTGTTACTCCAGAGGGCCAATTCGAATTTTTAACTATGCCTTTCGGCTTAAAAAATGCAAATGTGTTTCAACGTGCGATTATGAAAGCGTTAGGTGACCTTGCCCATTCCTATTGTATCGTTTATATGGATGATATTTTGATTACTGCACAGACAAAAGAAGAATCTTTCGACAGATTGAGAACAGTATTGGAAATCCTATCACAGGCTGGGTTTTCATTTAATGTGACTAAATGTTCATTCCTTAAATCAAGTGTAGAGTATCTTGGGTTTCTTATAATGGATGGCGAAATTCGGCTCAATCCACGTAAAATACGAGCACTGTGTAATTTACCTCCTCCACAGTCCGTTACCCAAGTGAGACAGTTTATAGGCCTGGCTTTATATTTTCGGCAATGCGTACCAAAATTCTCCGAAATAATGTATGGTCTTACGTGTAAAAACAAAGTATTCCAGTGGGGATCAGAACATGAGCAGTGATATTTGATCCTCAGTATCCAATCGAACTTCACACTGATGCCAGTATGAATGGTTATGGAGCTATTCTCCTTCACAAAATTGATAACAAGCCTCGTGTCATCGAGTATTTTAGTAGACAAACATCGTCTGCAGAGTCTCGGTACCATTCTTACGAGCTCGAAACATTGGCCGTATTTAACTCGATGAAGCATTTCCGACATTATCTGCATGGCAGACATTTTACAGTTTTTACCGATTGTAATTCCTTAAAGGCCACGAGAAATAAAATTGATCTTACTCCAAGAGTCCATCGGTGGTGGGCCTACATGCAGTCATTTGATTTCGATATTCAGTATAGACCGGGAGCTAAAATGGCTCATGTTGATTTTCTCTCACGTAATCCGTCACTAACTGAAATTCCTGAAATTCTTGTAAATCTAGAAAAAAAGCGTGTTCTTTTGGCTGAAATAACTGACCATTGGCTCCTTGCAGAACAACAAAGAGATTCAGAGACATCATCAATCATTTTGAAAATCCAAAACAATGAGCTTGGGGAAAGTGTAGCCAACACTTACGAAATTCGCTCAAAAATGCTTTTTCGAAAAATCCAAAGAAATGGTAAAACTAGGTGTCTCCCAGTAGTTCCTAGATCCTTTAGGTGGTCTGTAGTGAATCATGTCCATGGCAATTGTACATCTTGGTTGGGAAAAAACGTTGGACAAAATGTACGAATTTTATTGGTTTGAGAATATGGTGAAATATGTTCGTAAATTCGTGGACAATTGTATAACTTGCAAATTGACCAAGCCTCCATCTGGAAAGTTACCAATTGAGCTTCACCCCATACCCAAGGTAGACATTCCATGGCATACGATACATATTGATGTTACCGGTAAACTGAGTGGCAAAAAGGACCAAAAAGAATATGTCATAGTTCAAGTAGACGCGTTTACTAAATTTGTTCATTTATACCACACCATAAATATTAATAGCGAAAGTTGTATAGATGCTGTAAAGTCAGCAATATCAATTTTTGGTGTTCCGGCACGTATCATTGCAGATCAGGGTAGATCCTTCACTGGATCGAATTTTAGCGATTTTTGTTCTATGCAAAAAATAGAATTACACCTAATAGCAACAGGCGCAAGTCGCGCAAATGGGCAGGTAGAACGTGTTATGAGTTTGTTAAAACGCATGTTAACCGCTGTTGAAAGTAGCCAAAGATCCTGGCAAGATGCTTTAGGTGAAATACAAATTGATATTAATTGTACCATTAATCGCATAACTAAATGTAGCCCCCTAAGAATTGTTAATTGCTAAAGAGGCAAGGCCGCTAATATGTTACCTATTGTTGAAGAAAAGAGTAAAGTTGATATTAATTTTGTAAGAAAAATGGCGAAAGAAAATATGGCAAAGAACGCTTTATACGAGAAAGTACGATTTGACAAGAACAAAGCTAAATTTAGTCGATTTAAGGTTGGAGATTATGTTTTGCTCAGAAACGAGGAGAGACATCAAACAAAGCTGGATCAAAAGTTTAAGGGTCCATTTCTGGTGACAGAGATACTAGAAGGAGATCGATATATTTTGAAATCCTTAGCAAATAAACGAACTTATAAGTACTCGCATGAGTCTTTGAGAGGTATGCCAAACGAAGAGAACTAGACATGTGTGATGATAATGACGACGTTGAAAGAGACGTTAGAGACCCATTGGTGGATTCCAATGAGGCTGAAAGCGTTGAAAGAGACGCTAGAAATATATTGGTGGACTCCAATATGAATGTAGACGCTGAAAGAGGCGTCATAGATGGGTTGGTGGATTCCAACTAGAAAAGAGCATTGATTGTTTACAATGCTGTATTCCAGACATCACCATAGTGTTGAGTTGCCAGCGCTAATGGGTACACGAGTTAATGTGTTGACTTGTTTGTTGACTGGAGACTGACATTTAGGTGAGTGTCCTGGATACGGTATAGCATGAGTATTTGGGAATTCTCTGTCTCCTGGGTAAAAGAGTGCTTTAGAAATATCCTGTCATTAGTTTGGACACTTGAAAAAAATAATAATAATAAATGAATAATATTAATTTTAGACGTTCGATTTGACTTTTTAACAAAGAAAATAAATCCTTTCAGAGTAAATGATATGATCTCCTCTTTAATTTCGAATACTATTGCAACACACGAGGACGTGTGACAGTCAGGAAGGCCGTGTCGCATCGATATTATTTAGTTAATTCCTTAGTTGTTAAGTATCATCACTAATATAAGTTATCATTTTGTAATCATCACTAATAAAGAATAAGTGACAAAGATAGAAAGATTCTCTATTCTCATCCATCTGGCATACGATCCACAAGCCCAACAGAATTGACTGTTCTGCGTAGCCTCGGTCTGACACTGCGTTAGAGCGAGACAAATATACTGTTTGACTGAATGGATGATGCAATAATTGCAATCATTGCGAAGTTGCTAACTGGCGTCAAGTAGACGCGTGCCAAAAACGGTGTCTAGGCAGTGTGCTAGCATCTTTTGGAAATTCGAGTCAGTAAAAAAACGGACACTAGAAGAAGGCAGTCGAAATGTCGAGGAAACGCAAGGCCACGATCCGAGAGGCAGGAGGTGGAGATGAATGAGTCTGACCTTCTGACTCGGACATATATATATTCTTGCTCAGGGTCACTAGCCGAGTCGATTGAGCCATGTCCGTCTGTCTGGATGAACGCGCCGATATACGCTATTACAAAAGCTAGGGCAGCCAAATTTAGCAGGAAGATTCCTGTATACCATACGTAGATCAAGCTTATTTTCAATTTGGAATAACACGCCTACTACCCCCGCAAACCGCCAATTTTGATTTTAATGGCGATTTACTCATTTCTTAACGTTCTGCTTTAGTATATAATAGATAAATACTATAAGAACTTATCCTCCAAATCGCAATCCGATCGGACAATAAACCTTCAGGGTTATTAGATAAACCATTTCGACCCATCGACCAGTAAAGAAGTTGTCGATGACGTCAGAACTAAATTACTTGCGTTGGAAATAAAAGGACTAACGATGCGAGCGCGAAGCGCGAGCTTTTTCTCGACTCTTCTTTTCCATGCACGTGTCAATTACCGAAAATACATGTGCATAAATATATACTAATATTCAACCAATAGGTGGCGTGGTAAATGAATATGAATGTATGCAAGTATTTACATGGTTGTGTAAATATTCATAATATACTTACGTGCACATATGATTATTATTTAATAATTCATATTTTAGGGTGAGTACAAAATACAAAACTATAAAATGCAATTAAATAAATATTAATTTTGATTACTCGATATATTGCAAGTTATCGATATTGGCTAACTCAAAATTTATAAAGAAATACCGATACATATATACTGCTCACACCGCGTTTTGCAGTCTTGCGCTAGGAAAATTGTGGCGATAAATTATTGATAACATATCGAAATTGATGCAAGGTGGCAGCGCACTGCAGTGTTATGATTAATTTGTAGCTTGCGATTAGTATTATACAATTAGATACTTTTTATGGCAACATACGTCCAAGGGTATCCCACTGTTGCGTGCCGCTCGAATGTTGCGTTCGTTATATATTTAATTTTATAATTTTTGTAATTTTTCCCCTTATTTTATTACATAAGTAAATGTACAGAAATATATATTAATACAAATATACATAAATATGACTTTAAGCATTTACACATGCGCTGAGACATTAGATAGATCGAGAAGACAGAATGCATTCTTAGGTAAAATTTGTATCCAATGAAAATCAACAGCAGTTCATATGTCGATCGCGGCAAAGTACATCAGTCCGGTACATAGCTCACTTGACCACTGATCAACCCCTGCGGCAGTTGGAATGAGGTTCGACTCCCAGAATTGTCAGGTTCTCACATCTTGTGCTTTTTTTACACATACGTGTATTATTTGTGCAGAAAATAAAGGGACGAAGGATGCGAGCCCGTAGCGCGAGTTGTTTCTCAACTCTTCTTTTCCATGCTCATGTCAATTAACGAAAATACATGTGCATATATGTTAAAATTCATACATACTTAATTTGTGTACGTACATACATATATACACTTTTAAATAACCAATAGGTGACGTGATAGATCGATCTTGAATGTATGCAAGTATTTACATCCATGTGTACATATTGTGAACATACATTATTATAATTATTATTATAAAGAGGGAGTCTCCCAGCGGAGAAGGCACTGCGATAATGATGATCTTTTGTACCTAAAATGCTCTCCCTATCAGATATAACTTACTCGTGGTGGTTGGACGTGTTTCGCTTTTGCTCCCTGTGTTTCTTAATAATTCTGTTTAATTGATTTGCTTATGTGCTTTCATTAATACTGCCGTATCTTACTAGTGCTAACCCTGTGAGTAAAAGCTTAAAGTAGCATACTAATCCTGCCTTATTAGTGAATTCGCTTACAAAAATTTTAATTCTTTTCACTTGCGCGTCTTGGCGTCAAGTTTTTGTTTTTGTTTTTACTAATATTCTTACACTTTCCTGCTCTCCCGCTCACGAAAGTAAATTTCGCTCTCTGAGTAAGTTGTGTAGTGCTTTTGTTGTAGACGTAACAGCTGTTGTTGTTTTGTTTACCTCGAGTGCTCGCTATATTTGTTTTTTTATTTTCGTTCTCGCTTGCTTGCCTGTTTTCGGCGCTGTAACTGTTTCTTGCTCTCTCAAGAAATTTGTCTTAATATTCTATTGCTCTCTTCGTTGTCCCCTACTATTCGAAGGCATATTTATTTTATTAACATGGTGTCGCGCTCTGCAGCAAATTGCAAATGCTCTTCAGATGCTAATGCGGACTACATTGGTTGCTGGCTCTGTGGCAATTTTAGTCACTTAAAATGCTGTGGCCTAACTGTGCGGGTTAGAGATGCCGTCAACGCCAATGTAGGCCTTAAATGGTCGTGCGAAGCGTGCCGTGTGGGTGAATCCGATCTACGGAAAATCCACAATAAAACCAAACTCGGGTTTTATCGGATACGCACAGCTTTCTCTAATCTCCAATCTGAATTTTTGGAGATGGAGACCCAATTCAACGCCTTTACGGCTCTTAGTAAGCCACCTGCTCCTCTTAATATTCCTTTAGATTCAGTTACTACGAATCTAAAGACCACCAATCTACCTTCTTCCAAGGCTTCTTCTTCTGATCTTCTAAGTCTAATTTCCCCTATACCGTCTTGCTCTTCTAGTTGCACAAAAAAAAAGAAAACCAGCAGCAATGTTACCGCACCGAAACCTCTTGCTGCCCCTCTTGTGCCTACTCCCATTACGAGCAATGATAACGTAACGGGTAATGTTCCCGCAATCATGCCTGCTAGTCAGGCACCGAGTATAAAACCTCTGATTGCGATTAAACCCAAAAAATTGGTGTTTATCTCTCGCTTGGCTCCAGACACAACCATAGAAGATGTACAATCGTACATTCTCGAAAAGATGCCTGAAATGATTTGATAGTTAAAAAATTCAACTTTAAATTAAAGCGCGACATTTCTTCTTTCAATATTATTCTCCCTGCAGAACAGTTTAAAGACGTTTGCGCAGCTTCTTTCTGGCCGCCCGACCTTATTGTTAAGGAGTTCACTCCAAAACAAAAAAGCCGAACGACCGTCACTCTTCCCACATTGGCCGTTACATCGCCAAGTGGACCTACAACAAGTGCAAAGACCTCAAAAAACTGAAGTTCTCTTCTCTTCATGCCTTTGAAAATGCTAGGGGACACACAAATATTCTTTCTTCCTTAATTCTTTCCTATCAAAATGTTAGAGGCCTCTGTAGTAAAATATCTAGTCTTTATTTTCATAGTCTTGCCTTTACTTCCCAAATTATTGCCTTTACCGAAACCTGGTTAAAACCAGAGATTCTAAGCTCTGAAGTCTTTCCAGATAGGTATACAACTTACAGGCTTGATCGACCTGACCGACGGGGTGGTGGAGTACTGATTGCAGTAGACTCCTCCATTATGTCGGACCTCTTACAGCCGGAGTTTCAATTCGACATCGAATTAATTTGTGTAAAACTACACTTTCCCGGTTTTTTCTTGTATATAACCTGCTCCTATATTCCGCCGTCATCGGAATTATCAGTCTACTCGCAACATTTGTCTGCAATTAAGACTATTTTTAATCTGTTATCAGACAGAGATCATTTCATAGTCCTGGGTGACTTTAATATCCCGGAATGTAATTGGACATCCATTGCGGAGGGAAACTTCCTTCTGCCCTCCCGGCAACATGATCTGTTTGACGGTTTGTTTGACATGTCTTTGTCGCAGGTTAATCATGTCAAAAACACTTTAAACAGATCGCTTGATCTATGTTTCGTCTCAGATCCTTCCAGGGTGATTTTAGACAGGGCACAACCTCTTTCCCTACCTGAAGATCCTTATCATCCCACTTTCGAAGTGAATCTCGACTTGGGTATTAGCTTTGTGGATAAAAGTGTAAAGCCGTGCAATCGCGTGCGCTGCTTTAAGAAAGCAGACTTTGAATACTTAAATTATTTAATTTCATATTGTGATTGGTCTGACTTTTATCTATCAACTGATATGTCAGTGGCTATCAATATATTTTATAAAACCCTTAACTATGCTTTTGATATCTGTGTTCCGTTTTTCTATCCGACAAGCTCAAGTAGGCCTCCATGGTTTACAAAAGAGTTGTCTCGCTTAAAAAACTTAAAGAGTAGCTTATTTAAGAAATACAAGCTGAAAAACTCACCGCTTGTCTTTTCCAGCTACTTAACTGCTCGGGCAAATTTTACCGTGCTTAACGCGAAGTGTTATAAAAACTATTTGACCAGATGTAGGATTCAGTTCTTTCAGAATCCTAAACAGTTTTATAGTTTTGTTAACATGAAGCGTAGGTCAGCGGGCTTTCCTTCTAAACTTATGTTCGATAACGCTGAGGCGAACACAGATCAGGCCATTGCCGATATGTTTGCCAAGTTTTTTCAAACAACTTATTCTTCCTCTACGCCAAACATTCACTCCTATCCATATAGCGTACCAAGCTCGAATGGCATCTTCACACCTTTACTGAATGAAAGTTCACTTATTAGGGATCTTCGATTGGTTAAACCAGTCTTCTCACCAGGTCCCGATGGTATCCCCGCCTGTGTACTTCGATACTGTGCCAACTCCTTATGTAAGCCATTGCTCAAACTATTTTCGCTGTCCTTAGTAACTGCCTCGTTTCCATCCATATGGAAGGAATCCTTTATCATCCCTTTACATAAAAAGGGCAGCAAGTCTGATGCAAGCAATTATAGAGGTATCTCTAAATTGTCGGCTATACCGAAATTCTTCGAGAATGTTATTACTCCTCACTTGCAGCATTTTAGTAGATCCGTTATATCCCCTTTTCAACACGGATTTGTGAAGCGTCGTTCTACCACGACAAATCTGCTTGAGCTGACATCCTTTGTGGTAAAAGGATTTCAGGAAAATCTTCAAACTGATGTCATTTATACTGATTTCAGTAAGGCATTTGACTCAGTCAACCATTCCCTTCTTGCACATAAACTTAGTAGTTGGATTGTGAGCTATTTGAGTGACAGAACCCAACGAGTCCTCTTTAAAAATACTCGTTCCTATCCCGTTCATGCCACATCTGGTGTTCCTCAGGGAAGCCACTTAGGTCCCCTGCTTTTTACACTTTTCATCAATGACCTCCCAACGGTCATACTTAACTCACGTACTCTCATGTACGCGGATGATGTCAAGCTCTGTTTTCAATTTAGAGACGACTCCTGTCATTCTCGCCTTCAATCTGACCTAGATTGTTTTTTTTCTTGGTGTCGTGCAAATCTCCTTAATCTGAACAGGCCTTAATCACGTGCCTGCCCAAAGTACGTACGAAAACTCAAGTTTTCCGAACATATATCATCAATGGTTAATAAAGCTATGGGTGTACTCGGCTTTATTAAGAGATGGTCCAAGGAGTTTGACGATCCTTACTTAACTAAGACTCTCTTCACTTCGCTTGTTCGTCCAATTCTCGAGTACGGATCATGTGTCTGGAACCCTCAGTACACAGTTCATAGAGACCGCATTGAATCCGTACAGAAAAACTTCTTAATGTTTGCCTTGCGAGGCCTTAACTGGGATGTAAATTCAAGACTTCCTTCCTATCCTAGTAGACTTTTGTTACTTAATCTGCCTTCTCTAGCCAATCGAAGAACCATGCTTGGTGTTATATTTATTAACAACCTTATCCAAGGTGACATAGATAGTAGCGACTTACTTAGTAGACTACACTTTTCTGTCCCTGGTAGAATCACCCGTAATTACCTTCCTCTAAAACTTCCCAATTGTAGCTCGAACTATGCCCTGCATGAGCCATTCAGGGTATTATGTTCGGACTATAATAAACTATACTTCATTGTAGCTAACAATAACAACTTGATATCTAGCTTAAAATTACAACTCCTCGCCCACTTATCTAGAATTTAGTCTCATAGTAGTACTTTCAACATACTGCATGCTTTAACACTCTACTCATAATTTTATTTGCATTTGGTTACTAACACTAACTCTCCTGATCTGATTGGGGTTTTCTGGGTTTTCCCCAATCCTCTGCAACAAATGTTGGATCGGCTTTTCTTTATCCCAGTTTGCACAATTTTTAAATAATTTTTTTCTTTTCTTTACATTTAGGGTTTTACCCTTAATTTAAAATTACCTCTAAATTTAAATAATTTAAATCTAATTTTGATTGTTTCTTTACTTTTAAAAAGTTGACTGATCATAGTTCGACTATAAACTAAATTAAAAAAAAAAAAATATAAAAAAAAATCATGACAAAAGCTGTTCTGCTTCCCTAATGAAGCCTAACAGGTCTTTCGTCGGGGAACGGACAATCTGCTTGGGACCTGCGGTTACCACGTGCAGATGTTTCCTCCTTGCCCATACCAAGGCCGGACAGTCACACAAAATGTGTTTGGTTGTTCGATGACAAGCGCATTTTGGTGAGGTGATAATTCACCAAGTGGTGGCCACTAAGGTAGCCAACAAGGAGGGAGAGGTCCCTCCTAGAGAGTGGTTTGGTCCTTCGATCAACTGAAGGATTGGTAAGCTCTTTAGCCTGCCGCATCCCTGGTTGGAAAAACCAGTAGCGTTCGGTCAACCTTGCAGCCCAGCATTTCACCAGGGAGGAAATAGTTGACCACAGAAGGGCTCGGGGCCAAGCAGAGGGCTGATGACCCGGCCCTCGCTAGTTCGTCCGCCAGCTCGTTGCCCTGGAAACCAGAGTGTCCAGGTACCTAAAGAAGGGTGACTTTATTCTTTTTTGACAGCTTCTGGAGACAGTTCCAGCAGTCAGCCACCATACGCGAGCTTACTCTTTTTGAGGAGAGGGCTAGTATGGCCGCCTGGCTGTCCGTGAAGATGTAGATATTCACTCTTCTAATCCCCTTCTCAAGGATAAGACGGCAGCAGAACTCAATGGCATGAACCTCTGATAAGAAGACTGTGGGCCGGCTGCCCATAGCAATCGAGGTTGTGGAGTTAGGACCATATATCCCAGCTCCAATCCCTGATCAGTCTTTGACCCGTCGGTGTACCAATGTACACCATTGGGGTCTCTGATGGGGTTGCCAGCATCCCAGTCCCGATGGTCTGGGATGAGGGTTCTGAATTTTGCACCAAAGAAGAGTTCCTTGGTCATAGAATCTGATCTGTCTGAGTCAGACTCAAAATCGATTCCATTGCTGCGGTGGGACAGGTGCGAAGTGCTCCCGCCATGGAAATGCAGAGCAGCCTATGCAGTTTCGTGCATTTACTAATGGCAGTGACCTGCGTAACCTTTGGCCACCACACAATAGCAGCGTAGGTTACGATCGCTCTTCCATCATCTCAAATAACCACCGAATGGTGCAAGATTTGAGACCCCAGATTATACAAAAGAGTCTTCTGCATGCCCACATGGCATGAGTATCCTTTGATAGAGTGTTATGTAGGTGGGAATTCCAGTTTAGTCGTTTATCAAGTGTTACCCCTCCCTGGGGACACCCTTTTACCGCACTTATATAGGCGGTCGTTGTGTCCAGGGTAGAGGCGTCAATCCACCGGACTATGGGACGGGCAATGTTTCTGCGCTCCTGCACAGCAGAGATCTATATCAAGAAAAGAACACAGAGCAATATTCTTGGATGCGAAGGCTTTTTCGATTTTACCCACGTAAGCCTAGCTCTAAGAAGGCCAACCAGCGGATCAAGGATATGATCCAGGCTATTTTGGAGAAGGGCTGAAAAGATTTGATCACCCCCTGGGGTTTTGAAGGGAGCGAAGGAATCTACAGCCCATTTGATCTTTTCAGGTTCAAAGATGGTTCCAGATAGACTGGCTCCACGTGAGTCAGGTGACAAGGTGGCGTCATCGTGACTGGAGAGATCTGGGTTCGCCACCGAACCTGGGAAGTGAACTTGTATCATAATAAAAGCTCAAGTGCTTCCCTGCGATCTTGAGTGAAATAGCCCTCTGCTCTTTTAAGAAGCCCTATTTCATTAGAAGACCCTTTGGCTAATATGCCTCTGGCAGCAATTCTATGCTACCACAGTAGCTGCGCCACGTAACGCATTTGACACGTCTAATGTTCTTGTTGTAGTTTGTGAGAGCGTCCCTGTAGACGTCTCAACTTACGCGGTTAGATCTGGCCTTTTTAAAAAGGCTTTTAACCTTCCTTCATTGTGCCGACAGCTCTTCGTTCCACCATGGAACTTTACGGTTGACCGCGTCTTCCGAATTGAGCTGACTTCGAAGAATGTAATTAGCACAATTTGGTGCAGGTTGGCTGCAATTTCTATCTCACTGATTGAGTTTGGCTTGCTGATCAACAGGTCTGCTTTAAAAGGTACAGAGGCTTTAAAGAGTTCCCAGGTTCTGTTTTTGGGACAGAAGGAGTTCTGGCGGATCTCGACTTGGCCAGGAAGGTCGAACCTGATGTGCCGATGGTCCGACAAGGTGGCTTCGTCTGTGACCCGCCAGTTTACAAGTGACTAGGGTTGCTGACTAGGGTGAGATCTAAAACCTCTTCCCTAATAGAGTTAATAAATGTAGGTTTGCACCCTACGTTAGCTACATATAGATGACTACACATGAGATAATCTAAGAGAGACTCACCACGTTTGTTGACGACGCTGCTCGCCCCGATCGTGTGATGTGCGTTGGCATCACAGCCAATCACGAGCGGTTTGTTGTGTTGGCGGCAGAAATTCACAAGCCGCTGAACCTCTGCGGAGGGTACCTCATCCACATCGCCAAGGAAGTATGCAGAGGCGATCACTACTTCCCGGACGCCATCAGCAGTGGCTTCCTCCATAGCCGTTGCTACCAGGTCTCTGTGAATAAAATTTGTTAAAGGGAAGTGTCTCACACTGTTATTAACCAATATAGCAGTGCGAGGGGCACCTTCCATACGGTCATATAGCAACTTACATGATCCGCATGATAATCCACGGACGAGGCCACTTATTAACCAATAACCATGGCTTAATCACGTCTTTACAGACGACCCTGCACAGGGTGGCTGACGCTCCTCTGGCGTGGTGAAGGTTCGCCTGGAGCACCTTAATGGCACTCCGCATCCTCCTTTAGTGCCTTTGGCCACATGCCTTTCCTCCCCGAGAGTAGTTGCCTCGGATGCCCATCGGCAGATGCCCTTGCAGGTGGCTTGCGCCCGGCGCTGGCTGTGAGTCTGGCAGGGGCCAGGAGGTGCCCGCTGCCAACCACAGGCCTGGCCCGTTGAGGGTTTAGGGATGGAGACCACAATGGTTGGGGGTCTGGGGATATGTGCTTTCAGCGCCACTGCAGCTGCAGCGCTGGTGGACGTCACCGGGGCGGCAGCCACTGCTCTCGTGTTGGTGGGGGCAGCCTTCGACACTACCGGAGGGGCGCTGATTGGGGGAATGGTTGGAGAAGGGGATGGGAAACGGTCAGGGGAGGGGGAGACTCTGAGGACAGAGTACTTCAGGATAAGTTTAATCCTTCCAAAGATGAACCTCACTTTCCCGTTGCACTCCGTCAGAGCCTTATATGACTCCTCGGGATGAGTCGTGGTGCCGTTGAGAAGCAGTCCTCATTTTGGATACCGAGGTATTCCAAAATGGTGGCGGGTGTGAATTCAGCACATCCTCTGAAATGAGCTTTACGAAACTCAGACTCCTCTAGTAGTTTTATATCAAGAGAGTTGATGGACCTAATGTGTCCAACGGCTCCCTTGACCCAGTCGGCATTGCGGCTATCCTCGCACACCAGGCGGAGCCATTAATTTCAAGGTATGCAACCATCGAAATCGGACTGACATCCGCTGTGGGGTGTAGCAGAAAAGCCTTGGCAATACTGTCTTTCACCGTAGCCACATGCTTTGGTGAAAGCGAATTTTTAGCGTCAGCCGAAGTGAAGCCCAGTTTCACACTGCTTGGCACCTGGCTGTGAGGTGGCTTTGTGGACTCCACATGAGTCTTTTTGGGCTTCTTTGAAGACCTTTGGGGCTCGAGGACGTTTGACGGGCGGCGCAGTGGCGATAGCTAGAGCCTCCGCTCTGCTCGAACCCTTCGCGAGTGCGGCTTTGAAAAGCCTCTTCTCACGAGTCTTCAGTTTTACAAAGGCGTTCTCAGACTCCAGTCGCAGAATCTGGATCTGAGAGCCTGCTTCCGTGAGGCCTCTGAGAGGCCACGGAAGCGTCGTCAGCGAGGCTGATCAGGTCAGCGTCAGAGGATATCACCTCGACGAGTTGCTGCCTGCCTGAACAGTTATTGGACGAGAAAGCAGCACTCAGCGTCCAAGAGAGTCCGAGGCCTGTCCGGGTCCCCCAGAGTACCAGGGCCAAGACCCGTGATATTGGTGGTGGAAGCCAGTAGCCCAATGGCTGCAGTGCTGTTGTTGGGGTCGGCCGTGAAAGGCTGGATGAAGCATGTGTAACGAATTTTGGAAAGCGCTAAAAATGCATACAAATACTTATTGCTCTCTAGCATAGTCTAATGATTACGACACTTGTCTATTCGCTTTTGAATTGTCTTCTTCTTCTGTTCGTCAATTAAATTTTGTGCCCAAAACGCAATTTTCATTGCGAATTAATAACTTATAGCGAGTTAATTATAGTAGTTATTTAAATATAAGAATATTAATAATAATATTATTCAACTTTATTAAATTGCTTTCTTTAAATATAATAAATACATTTACAAACTTGTATTTAGATTGAAATTTGTCTGCAGGAATACTTATTTTAAAAGATGCACTATCTCACGTGTAGTTAAATTTAAAATTTTCTACAACAATATTCGGTACAGTGATTTTTTATTGAATAAATGATTGCGCATCTTCAATCAAAGTATCAGGTGCAATGCGAGAAACGAAAACCTGTTTCTTGGGCTTAACCGCTACAAACGATTTAACGTTTAAAACAACAGTTTGAGTATTGACGGCAGTGGTATTATCGAAATAAGATTTTTAAGATTCTCTTTGGACAAAGGCGCAACGTACATACGTGTATGTATGTACTAAGTTGTAAGTGTACTGGCATTGTCTGATAGCAGTTGCAGACAGTTTCGGTTCTAACCTTCAAACACGATCACACATGCTCGAAATAGTACTACGTCGGTCTGAAACACGTGTTTCAACTCAGGCGAACTGGTTGTATCCAGCCGACCACACAAGTTCGAACGCACACTCACACAATTTCACCGTAACTTACTGCAAGCCACATGACGCCACTTATATACACATTAATTTTTGTATTATATCCCTTTTTTTTTTTAATGAATTTCTCTTATTTCATATATTTACATGTGTATGCACTACACTTCTTGCACCACTTAAATACATTGTACATTTGAATTACACATATATATACATACATATATATTTCTTTTTTTCTTTACTTGTATATACATACGTATACATGTATGTACATAAGTAACATGCACAATTTATATTTTATTTTCTTTGTTCGCTTACTTTTTGATTATTATACTCGTGGTTCCCTCCTCCCAATAGATGTGGAGTACGTGCCAGCTGCGCCAGTTACCAGATTGCCTTAGGTCGAGACGTTGGGAGGTAACGATGTGTATCTATATACATATCAATGTACATATGAATTTTCTTATAAATGTATAGATGATTTTCTATGCGGATAACTGTTTAAGTAGGGGGTACAACTCAGAATGATAAAGCTTTATAAAAAATAGTCCGGGACATCGCTCACTTAACCACTGATAAACTCCTGCGGCCATGGAGTGGGTCTTCGATTCACATTTTGTGTCTTAATATTAATTCGGAAAATTGGACCATTGAAAATGGTCAAAAAAGGGTATACTAACTTTGTGCAAATGTATGCAACGGGCAGAACGAGGCGTCGGAGACCCCATTAAGTATATATATTCTTGCTCAGGATCACTAGCCGAGTCGATTGAGCCATGTCCGTCTGTCTGGATAAACGCGCCGATCTCAGCTATTATAAAAGCTAGGGACACCAAATTTAGCATGAAGATTCCTGTATACCATACGCAGATCAAGCTTAATTTCAATTTGGAATAACACGCCTACTGCCCATCGCAAACCGCCAATTTTGATTTTAATGGCGATTTACTCATTTCTTAACGTTCTGCTTTAGTATATAATAGATAGATACTTTATGAACTTATCCTTCAAATTGCAATCCGATTGGACAATAAACCCTGCTTGGCAGCCTTCACAGCTGCTTCCCACAGTCCCCCGAAGTGCGGGGCTCCAGTGCACCCCTCGCTCCGCTGCGTAACCGGTCAGTCGCTCCTTGCTCTCCAGGAATGCCGTCTGCAGCTCCTTCAGCACGTTACTCGCTCCCACGAAGTTCGTCGCATTGTCACTGAACATCGTCTCGGGTATTCCGCGCCTCCCAATGAACCTTTTAAATACATTCAAAAAGGAATCAGTGGATAGGTCCGTGACAAGTTCCAAGTGAACTGCTTTTGAGGCGAAACAAATAAAAACGGCAACATACGTTTTTACAGGGGGTCTCCCCCTGATCCTATAGCTGACGTAAAATGGCCCACAAAAGTCTACACCAGATACTCGGAGACGGTCGGCTGGCAAATTTCCCATCATTTGCCCCAATAATTTTGGCTTGTACCTAAAGCAATGTACGCAGTTTCTCACAACTGCAGTACATAAACTACGTTCATTCACCACTCAAACTTGCTGCCTTAACAACCCAACTAGCACCTTTGCACCTGCATGGTAGTGCCTAACATGCAAGTCTTTGACAAAGAGTTGCGCAAAGGCGGAATCCTTTGTCAGTAAAAAGGGGAACTTAGCCTCATATGAGAGAGGGCCATGTAACAAACGACCTCCTACCCGAATGAGTTCAAATTTCAGGCCATTATTTTCAAATTTGTCCACGAATGGATTTAGCGATTGAAACATAGGTGCTAAGACTGCTGATTTTTCCATCAATTTCAATTCTTTTCTAAATGTAATGCTTTGTACTGCGCCGATTAATTTAAGGAATGAAATTTTCCTTTCTAATGCCGATACGACAAGAGAATCTGTTCTGAGCCGTTTGAAACAAAAGCGAAGTATATATGCTACTATTCGAATTAATTTAGCAAAATTGGAGTGACGATGTATCAACTCCGCAAGACAATTATGCGTAACTTCCGTTAGTGTGCCAACCGTCACACCTTTTTTATCTTCAGAAGTTTTCAGGGTTTACGCTATCTGGAACTGAGGATGTTGTGGCCATTGGTCCTTTTCTTCCATCAAAAAACTTGGCCCTTTTAATCACAACGAGTTTCCAATTTCGTTTATATCAGTTCCTCTAGATACCAGGTCAGCAGGGTTGGCGTCTGTTGGAACATAACGCCAAACAACACCATTTGACAACTCTTGGATTTCAGCAACTCCGTTTGCCACAAATGTACCCAACGTGCCAGACTTACGCTCTAACCAATACAGGGTAACCTGTGAATCTGACCAGAAATTCACGATTTCTATATTGAATTTTGCCATGGTTGGAGAGATTTGATGCCACAGCTTGGCCAGCAAAAGTGCTGCACATAGCTCTAGTCGAGGTATGGTTTTGACATTAAGTGGAGATACCCTAGATTTTGCCGTAAGTAACGTAATGCCAACGTCTAGATTGTTGGCAGTTCGTACATATATGCAACATCCACATGCATGACTGGAGGCGTCTGCAAAACCAAGAATTTGAACTTGGTCATAGAATGAAAAACACACATATCGAGGAATATGGATCTTAAGCAAATCTCGCAATGTCATGGTAAACTTATGCCATGCTGTGTGAAGACTCATGGGAATGGTCTCATCCCAATCTATCTTGAGTCTTCACAACTCCTGTAATAAAATTTTGGCTTTTGTTATAATGGGACACAGCAAACCAAGTGGGTCAAACAAACGAGAAGCTATGGACAACATATTACGTTTTGTTGGTTTTAGCGATGAGAAACTATCCACATCAAGATGGTATTTAAATATGTCCTCTTGAGGTTCCCAACGCATTCCAAGAGTTTTCACTGCACTTTGTTCCTCAATTTTGAGCGTAACCTCTTCGCTAGAGTCAGTGTTGGAAACCTGGATGCTATGATTGGATGCCCATTGCATATTATGTTTTATTCTTTTACACTGTTTGCCCCTGTCAGCATATCATCTACATAAAAACACTTTTTGATCACATCTGATCCAATAGAATGTGATTGTGCATGTATGTCGGCAAGCTCAAACAGGCAGCGTATTGCCAGAAATGGTGCGGATGCTGTACCATATGTAACGGTATTCAACTTGTATGCCTGTATATTTTGTGAAGTGTTCTCTCCATAAAATCAGCTGAAACTTTCTGTCATCTTCAGAGACATTTATCTGCCTGTACATTTTGGAAATGTCAGCAGTCACGGCATATTTATTTAATTGAAAATTGATCAAAGTTGAATACAGCTCCCTCTGAATTATTGGCCCCACCATTAGTGTTTCATTAAGTGAAACAGCTGTTGACGTCTTGCTAGAAGCGTCGAAAACTACACGAAGCTTGGTAGAGGTACTTTCAGGTCTAAGAACGCATTGATGAGGAATAAAGTAATGCTGTTCTAGAGGAGCAGACTTCAGAATGGACATGTGTCCTAAATCGAGATATTCTTTCATGAAGTCATGGTACATGTTTCGAAGGATTGGATCCTTTGATAATTTGCGCTCAAGTTGTAGAAAATGCCTTTCAGCAGTTTGAAAGGACAGAGCGAGAACCTTTGGATTGGTCTTGAAAAGAAGCTTGACTTCAAAGTGACCGGAAGATAACTGTTTTTCTTGAAAAACAGTTCACACGCGTGTTGTTCAGCTGTTTGGCGAACAGCCTTCGACTCAATTGGACATTGATCCAATTCCCAGAAGCGGGTGACTAAGGAGTCGAGAGAACAATTATTATTTTGAGCTATTGAACACCCACTGAACTGACGACGAGGTACTTGTTCAGTGTACTTTCCCGCTACTATCCAACCCAGCAGCGTCTTTTGCATAATGGGAAGTTCTGAACGTAATTTTATTTGTCCAACGCATAGCAACTCGTAAAACAATTCTGCGCCCAAGAGAATATCCACTTTACCTGGCCTATAAAACTCTGGTTCTGCCAGATTGATATTCTTGGGTATTTTCCAACTTGAGTCGTGGAAATTGATTTTAGAACCCAACAGTCAGCGGAAAACGCATGTGAATTGAGACGCGTTTGAATAGAGACGCATATCTTGTTCTTGCTATCGATTGTTGCACCACCAACCATTGAGATAGCTAGGGAAGTTGGTTCCCGCTTGAGTCGTAGTAGTTGAGCCATGCTTTCAGACATCAAGTTTATTTGGGAGCCACTATCGAGCAAGGCTCTGGCAGGATGCAACTGACCGAATCTATCTTTAACATTCACGATGGCTGTTGCAAGAACGACTTGCTCATTATTAAGCACATGTCCCAAATATGCATCTGAAGCAGTTTGGTGAGTAGAAGGTGTCTCACCTTGAACAGGTGTATTATACTTGTGAAGCAAGGAATGGAGAGGCTTTGAACATACTCTAAATTTTGATGCTTTGCATTTTGAAACTATGTGCCCAGTGACCAGGCAATTGAGACATAACTTTTGGGCCTTGACGAATTCAAAACGCTGCATAACTGAGATGGCAGCAAACGACGGACAAGAATAAATGTTGTGCGTTTCCGATTTGCAAAATATGCATACATGCGATGAAGTGCGTCCTCCTTCAGCACAAGCGAAGGATGATTTGGAATGTTAGGGTTTCTTGTGTTCAATTCGTGACTTTGTTTTGTCTCGAGTTGACTCTTCTGCTGACAAATACTGGTACCTCTTATTCAGTTGTCTAGCACAATCTTCCCAAGACGGCAGTATATCATAATCCAGGTGCTCTTCAAAGCGAGACTTGGTAGTATGGTCTACTTTCGCCAAGACCATATGAATGATCATTGCGTTAGCAATATCTTTGTCGTTCCCCAACGATGACAACGACGCATATATAGCAGACACCGTATCTATTATCGATCTCAAGCTCGATGCAGATGATTTTGTCATACTAGGTATGTATGTCAAATAACTGTAAAACAGTGTCAAAGAATATAAGACATTTATTGTCATATACTTAAATGAGGCTTGCAATGGCCTTAGGATAGTTACAATCCTTCAACTGATACGGCTTAACTACCCCCAATGCTTCATCTGATAGACAAGACACCAGATGATTGAACTTCTCGACATTTGTTAGAGAAGTGTCATTGTGAACTAAGCTTTCGAAAAGGCACATAAAATTTCTGTGCTCCGAATGCTTGCCATTGAATTTTTGGCAGCTAAGAACGCTGGCTCGAATTTGCGGAGCAAATATGTTTAACTTCTGTTTCTGGCTTTATTGCATTTAGGTATAATGCCTTTGGGATGACACACAATTCTTCTAACTGCTCTCTATGTTCGTTAAGAGGGTTTAAATTGTCTAAATCGGCTTGAAGATTCATTGCCTTCTCTATATACCCTTCCAAAAGCTCTAATCTACACGCTAACTCTGTTCTGTCTGCAGAAGTTGCTTTGGTTTTTATTGCTAATTGCATACGAGCAATATCAGCACTCACCTTATCGTATCTTTGCAGACACAACCTTTAGAACTCGGCAGTTTTTCGGTACATGGTCTCTCGGACTCAGACATTTTAAAGAATATATACCTTACTCAAATAACGAAACTTTATAAGCAACCCTCGCAGCGATACTACCTACACAAGCCAATTAACTGGTCTAAACTATTACACGCACACATCCTATGTGTTGTGTGCACAACCAAACGAAATTTCCGAGTGATTCGAAACTAAAGAGAAGTTAATGTTGTAGGCAGCAATATAAAAGCGGGGTGAGGGGTAGCGAGAATGTAAGCATGTAATTACCAAACACACGCAATCAATGCAGTATGTAAGACGAACGAACGAGAATCAATCGAAGAGAGATAAGTCAAAGATTTGCTGTAACTACGGTTGTAGGCAGCAATGCAAAACGCGGGGTGCGGGGTAATAAAATACCGCTGGCCAGAAATGCAAGCGAAAGCGAACACAAAAATTATGAGCTTAGCTGTAAACCGGGGTCAACGAACGTTCAAAAGTGAACGCGCGATCAGTAATAATGCCAGTATGTACGATATATGGAAATAAACGATGCTGCCGTTTGTTTATTTTAGTTTTAATATTATTCATGCAAGCAGGTTAGTACTATCAATATAAGGAAATGCAACGTAAGGCTTTTTGTATTTATTATTTTCAATGTTACTTTGTTGTTAGGGTTAGTTTCTCATATGTGCTCATATGTTTAAATGCAGGTACAAATGTATTGATGTGTGTAGAAGCAATCACGAACACACGTATATACATATTCAGGTAAACCGCTTGCATGCAATATTCAAAGAATAAGTATCAAAATTTGAGCTGCTTAGTACATGCAACGTTCACTTTTTTATTTTATATTCACACACGACGCGCGAAGCCAACTACTGCCGAAATACTTTTATTAAAAATTGCCAAACCTCAAGTCCCTGCTCAAGCGCCAAATGAAAATTCTCTAAGCCTTTTTAGAGAAATCGAAACGAAAATGAATAAACGGACGCGGAGTTCGGCTTCAATAATTTTAATTAGAATATAGTTGGCTTCAGTGCACAAACGAAACTAAGTTCTATTTTAACAAGCGAGAGTGGGCCACAGTCAAACCGCACTCCCCGAATTCGCCGACGGCATTTGCCAATCGTCATAGCTTAAGAGCATAAATTTACGACACTCCATGTGTTCTCTTACATACTAACTTAGCTACTTATTTTATTTTTATGAGCTCCAACAATTATTATTTAATAATTCATATTTTAGGGTCAGTAAAAAATACACAACTATAAAATGCAATTAAATAAATATTAATTTTGATTACTCGATATATTGCAAGTTATCGATATTGGCTAACTCAAAATTTATAAAGAAATACCGATACATATATACTGCTCACACCGCGTTTTGCAGTCTTGCGCTAGGAAAATTGTGGCGATAAATTATTGATAACGTATCGAAATTGATGCAAGGTGGCAGTGCACTGCAGTGTTATGATTAATTTGTAGCTTGCGATTAGTATTATACAATTAGATACTTTTTATGGCAACATACGTTCAAGGGTATCCCACTGTTGCGTGCCGCTCGAATGTTGCGTTCGTTATATATTTAATTTTATAATTTTTGTAATTTTTCCCCTTATTTTATTACATAAATAAATGTACATAAATATATATAAATACAAATATACATTAATATGACTTTAAGCATTTACACATGTGCTGAGACATTAGATAGAGCGAGAAGACAGTATGCATTCTTAGAAAAAGCAAATGTAACGAATTTTGGGCGCTAAAATTTGTATTCAATGAAAATCAACAGCAGTTCATATGTCGATCGCGGCAAAGTACATCAGTCCGGTACATAGCTCACTTGACCACTGATCAACCCCTGCGGCAGTCGGAATGAGGTTCGACTCCCAGGATGGTCAAGTTTCTCACATCTTGTGCTTTTTTTATACATACGTGTATTATTTGTGCAGAAAATAAAGGGACGAACGATGCGAGCCCGTCGTAGCGCGAGTTGTTTCTCGACTCTTCTTTTCCATGCACATGTCAATTAACGAAAATATATGTGCATATATGTTAAAATTCATACATACTTAATTTGTGTACGTACATACATATATAGATTTGTAAATAACCAATAGGTGACGTGATAGATCGAACTGAATGTATGCATGTATTTACATCCATGTGTACATATTGACATACATTATTATAATTATTATTATAAAGAGGGGGTCTCCCAGCGGAGAAGGCATTGCGATAATGATGATCTTTTGTACCTAAAATGCTCTCCCTATCATGACAAAAGCTGATCTGCTTCCCTAATGAAGCCTAACAGGTCTTTCGTCGGGGAACAGACAATATGCTTGGGACCTGCGGTTACCACGTGCAGATGTTTCCTCCTTGCCCATACCAAGGCCGGACAGTCACACAAAATGTGTTTGGTTGTTCGATGACAAGCGCATTTTGGTGAGGTGATAGTTCACCAAATGGTGGCCACTAAGGTAGCCAACAAGGAGGGAGAGGTCCCTCCTAGAGAGTAGCTTGGTCCTTCGATCAACTGTGGGATTGGTAAGCTCCTTAGCCTGCCGCATCCCTGGTTGGAAAAACCAGTAGTAGCGTTCGGTCAACCTTGCAGCCCAGGTTTTCACCAGGTAAGAAATAGTTGACCACCCCACGCCACAGAAGGGTTCGGGGCCAAGCAGAGGGCTGATAACCCGGCCCTCGCTAGTTCGTCTGCCAGCTCGTTGCCCTGGAAGCCAGAGTGTCCAGGTACCTAAAGAAGGGTGAATTTCTTTTTTCTTTTTTGGCAGCTTCTGGAGACAGTTCCAGCAGTCAGCCACCATACCACACTGGTCGGGCTTGTATGGAGCGGCGGCCATAAATACTTCTTGTGGAGATATCACTATGAAATTTTTACAATAAATCTAGAAAAATATATTAAAAATATTGTGTAAAAATTATTCAAATCGGACGACTATATCATATAGCTCCCATAGGAACGATTTGAAAATTTTTAGGGAAAAAATTATAGAGTATCCAGTTCTCAACATATTTTCATAGAATTTTAGGCATGGCCATTTTGTATTATTCTAGAATTCTTGTTTTAATTTTATCAAAATCGGACCATAGCTGCCCTATAAATGATTGCCATAAGGTTGCGCTTATATAAGGAAAGCGCCTTAGAATACTGTTAGTAGTCAAATCAGTATATTACAACAATAAACGAAAATAAATTTAAATGAATTTATTATACAAAAATTTTTTTATTACGAAACTTAACAATAAAAGTTTTATAATTATACAAAAAAGTTAGAAGTAAAATTATTCTATGTTTTCATCAAGTAACTCAATTAATTACAATTACAATCAAAAGGATCGGAACTTAAAAGTAACCTATTAAATAAATCGGTGTTCGTTAAAACAGTTTGCGGTCGGGGATTAGAGGATCGAAAAACTGAAACGTCAGTTTCATCAAGTTTTGCAAGATTCGCTATTCGACGACGCTTTGTTCTCTTTGAACATTCTGCAAAATCATTTTTCGGTCTCCCACGATCAGCACTCTTAACCATTTCTTTAGAAAAACAAGCTGGTTTCACAATAACATTTTCTTTGGTGTTCAGCCAATTCGATTGATATTTTTCAAAAAAACTCTTATTACGCCTGTATTTACCCATGAACTCAATTATTTTCTTACAAATGTAACCAATACATTTCTCAAGTTCATTTAAATCGGCTGTACAATCATTGTTTGTAATGCCAAGTTCTACTAAATTAATCACACTCAGAGTTTTTTCAAAATTTGTGCCCTTTTCGGAGCAGCAAAGATGAAATACATGTCTGCGTGAAAACACACAGTTATAAGAATCGCCTATAAAAATAACAAAAGATAAAAATTAAAAAAAAATAAAAATATATACAAAAGTGTATAAAAACACAAAAACAATCACAAATGAAGAAAATAAAAGCAACATCACAAAAACAAAGGAAAAGCAGCAACTCGAGTCGACCATTAAAAATATAAATATATAAAATATAAAGGCGGTGTTAGTATATTGAAGATTAAAGGCACATTTGCAACTATTTGCAGCTACACTTAACATTTTCATTATCTAAAAACATTGGTTAATACATTGATAATACTCACATTGGGGGGAGCGAGAGGGGTCACAACTAAAAGTTTATGTAAACATGAAAAAGACGCACACAAAATGAACAAAAAACATGGTTTTTACAACATTTATTTCACAAAAACGATTTACCATATTAGTTCATTATTACTAAATGGATTTAAAGTAAATACCTTCAGCTTTAAATTCCATTTTAAATGAATAAAATTCGTTCACTAATCTTGACGTTTGAACTCTTTGAAGTTTGACTTTGAATGACAAAATTCGCATGCATGCAATTTTTGCTTTACAAAAGAACACGTGTTCACAACTTTGAAGCTATTTTTAGCAGGAGCCGTTAGATTTCCAGCGAAAACCGGTTTGGACTGGAAAAGGTTGGACATTTAACAGCTAATTTGGTTACTTTTTACCTAAATATTTTGACTTAGATTTTTTGATTTATGGCCTATGGGCGCCACCACTGTGCATACGTGAGCTTACTCTTTTTGAGGAGAGGGCTAGTATGGCCGCCTGGCTGTCCGTGAAGATGTAGATATTCACTCTTCTAATCCCCTTCTCAAGGATAAGACGGCAGCAGAACTCAATGGCATGAACCTCTGATAAGAAGACTGTGGGCCAGCTGCCCATAGCAATCTATGTTGTGGAGTTAGGACCTGTAGTAATATGTAGTACGTGTAGTTATAATTAGTATGTAAGACTCTGTGTAATTGTATGTATCGTTTAGTTTGTCGATCATGGCTCAAAGCCATATATTGTAACTATTGTAGGGTAAACAGTTGTAGTTCACTAAGCGGCCTCTAGCGAGAACAAGAGGAGTAGAGAGAGAAGAGAAGCGACGCACTTCACTTTTCCATGAAACGCAGAATTGTACAGACGCGGATTGTGAAATTAAAATAATCGAGCCTAAAATAAAAACTTAAATTGATTTCTAACTAAAAAAGGCTATCCGACTACTCTATCTACTAAAATTCAGAAGTGGTCGTGAATCTACATTTATAAGACTATTATATTGATGTGGACATACAAAATTTAAGCGGCGACTTGAGTGACTTAACTTTACACGATTTAAAGTTGCGGTGCGAAAAGTTTAAATTACCAACCAAAGGCAGCAAATCGGCTTTAGTGTTGCAAATTAAAAATATGCTACCGTCAACAAGTGCAAGTGCAGCAAGTCTGCGTGGCGAAGCACCCTAAGCAGTAAAACAATCGTTTTGCCGGCCAGCGGAGCGCCTAACGAATGAATAACGGAACAGGCAGACGACGAAAACAGCGAGCAGTATTGATGACGTCAATACACTTCGTGATCAAATTGAAATTCAACAAGCTGGCAACGATCACCTAATGTGTGAAGCTGGCAACACTGAAGAAATCGCTCACGGTACAAGTTCATTTGTGAACAATACGTTGGATGCTGTTCGTTTTTGCAAAGCAAATGCAAATAATAATGTAAAAGCTACGAGACAACCTAGCAATGTTGATTTCAACACTTTCAAGGAGTTTATACCTGAATATGACGGAGAAAAAAATATAAATGAGTGGTTGACAGTGGCTAAAAATGTGCGAGCGGTATTCAATATCAGTGACGATATTATGCGCCTGCTTATTTGTGCTCGTGCCAAAGGAAAAGCAAACTATTGGCTGTTGTCACAATCCTCACTGTTGTCAGGAGACATAGATGATTATTTTTCACAAATGCAAATCAGATTCGGAACGAAAGGCAATCTTGTAGAGCTACGTCAAAGCTTAGAAAAACGTAAATGGCTCAATGACGAAGTGTTTGCAAGCTATTATTATGACAAACTGATGTTGGCAAACAAGTTAAACATTACCGATGACGAAATGGTGCAGTATATACTGGAGGGTATACCGAATGTTGAACTCAGAAACCAAGGCAAGTTATAACGTTTTGCTACACCAGCTGCAGTTCTGGATGCGTTCCGTGATATTGGGATGCCACGTCCTACTGGAGGAAAAAGTCACTCTGGAGCTGTACCAAAGACTTCGACCCCGGACCAGAGGCTTGTTAAATGTTTTAACTGCAATTGTTCGGGACATATAGCTGCAGAGTGCCGAAAGCCGAAGCGTCCAGATGGAGCGTGCTATGCGTGCGGCAAAGTGGGACATTTGGCTAGAGAATCTTAACTATACAAGAAGACAACGCCAAAGGACAATTATGTAAGATACTTTGATATAAGTTTCTGTGATGCAAATAATTCGGTCAAATTCTGTCTCATTAGGGTGCCTCTTAGATTCAGGGAGTCCGATAACAATTTTAAGAAGATCTACAATTCCTAAAGAATTACAGTTAAGCCACAATGAATCGGCAAATACTTATTTTGGTATTAATGACAGTAAATTGAATGTACTTGGAAAAATTACTTGTTTATTTAAAAATTTAAATAAAGTTAGAACTATTGAATCCTTTGTTGTGAGTAATGAATCTATAAGGCACTGTAACATTTTACGAAGATATATCGATTCTATATACTTCTTAACCCGCGGATGGTCGATACTTTCTGGCACTGCACGCGATAAAGCCGGCTACGCTTCTTCTGGGAGATATGGGGGGGTTACACAATTAAATGTGCTGAAAGTATATGCTGGCTGTGTTTACAAAAATATTATTTGAATTCGCGTGCTTGGTTGCTTATATTCAAATCCAAATGCATAGGCGAAGTGACAAAGAGGATAGAATAGAAATAGATAAGAGGAGAAGAAAAGGAAAATAGAAGATGACTAAACTGAATCGGCTCGATCATGTTCAGCTTGCAGGTGTTGTTGCTCAGCTTTTTTTGGTTGCCCGCCCTACCATGACCATTTCGTCCGCTATGTTTTAATACTCAAATGGTCCCTATGATCGAGTCGACTAATCGAAGATATAAATATAATTACCTAATATACTGATGGTAATAATTTTGATTAAATTTCCTTTTGTTTTTGGGGTCGGTACTCGCTCGTAGATCTTGCAGAATGTTCTGTCTGGTATCAAGATCGACTGGCTAATAAGCAGAGCTCAGGCTTGACCCTGACCAGGAAACCTTTTTGGCGCCTTTTCCCCAAGCCCAAAATGACGCGGCAATTTTACCAATGCATATTTCAACCCTGTTATGTTGGCAATGGAACAATCTTTATCGATACCAAAAAAAATATAAAAATCATATTCCATTTTGTAGTTTCGCCAGAATAAACAGGAGCAAGCGTCTTTATTTTCTTTATATATTTATCTTTCGGATATTTTTAAAGCTTTATCTACTACTATTTCAAGTTTTCGCAATCTACTACTTAAGGTAAAACCAAAGTGTTGTCGACTACTGGTGCATACTTTTAGGCGGAAGTCTGAATTATTTGTAGCGACAAGCGCCCTTACAAAACCCCCCCACCAAGATCACACTTTAAGCAGAAAACCTTTAATAGTGTGATCCACGCTTGGAGCGGAAATGCAAAAATGAAATAAACAGGCTTCATTGCTTAAGGTCTTTTGCATGGAACTTTCCTACAAAGTGACCATTAAAATCTTCTAATTCGTAATAGCTATCTCCTAACTTACGCCTTATTCGTGATTTTATAAAGCTTGGAGCGAGTTTCGCATTGTATCCCATTGAGAAATTGCTTTGGGAAAAGTTGCGTCGATAGACCTCTTGACCCACAGCGAATGATACCTCACGCGCTCGCAAATTATATGTATTTTCGTTGCGTTGATGCTGTTTGCGCATTGTGGTTATCGCCTTTTCGCGTTCTATGTTAAAGCTATCTTCCCTGTTAAAGCACACTGACCGATCTTCTAGCATTTCAAGGTTTTTTAATAGTTTGAACGTTGATCCGTTGGTGATCATGTTTTGCCCAAAAGTTAATTTATAGGGAGTGCTGTTGATTGCTGAGTGCCAGCTTGAACGAAGCGAACAACAAATTTTGCTTAGCTGCTCATCCCAGTTATTCTGGCTTGGACTTATATATGCTTTTATTGCGGCGATTACAGACCTATTCACTCGTTCGAATGCGTTTCCCTGTGGAGCGTATACCGCCGTATATGAGTGGACGATATTATACTTTTTTAAAAGGTTGTTAAAAGCATGTGATTTAAACTGGACTCCATTGTCTGAAACCACTACTTCTGGGACGCCAAAACAATGAAGCAAATCTTCTTCAATATACTTTAAGATAGAGTCTGCAGTAAATTTCTTTAGTGGCTTCAAAAAGGGAAACTTTGAAAAATGATCTAAAACAACAAAAACCCCTATGTTACCTGACCTAGAACGTGGATAAGGACCCAAGAAATCCACATATAGTTTTTGAAAGAATCTTTGGGATTCACCGGTTTTACTGAGGGTAGGTTTACAAATTTCGCAGCTGTTTATGTATGCTCTAACGTCTGTAACCAGGTTTGGCCAAAAATAGTACCTACGAAGTCTCTCTAATGTCTTATTTATACCACAGTGCGATGCTAAAGGATGATCGTGAGCTAATCGCAATGCGTTTGGTATTACATCTTTTGGTAGCCAAATTTTCCACACCATATCATCAGCTATTCGGTCGCCAGTTGCATGTTCCATTCTACGATAGATTATGTTGTTCACGACTTTTACGTCTGGCAGTTTATTTCCATTTTGTTTCACCTGTTTCACTAATGCCTCATATTCAATGCTTCTGAACGAATCTGCTTCTAAATCAATAAATTGATCAAGGTCCACGCTAGCTAAATCTTCAGTAAATGTTCGCGAGAGTGCATCTGGAACAATATTTTGGATTCCTTTGCGATGTTTGATTTCAAAGGTAAACCCTTGCAATTTAAGAGCCCATGTTGCAAGTCTGCTATTTAAGTCTGTTTGATTCATAAGCCACTTTAATGAGGCGTGATCTGTGACAATTGTAAATTTTTGCCCTTCTATGTACGCTCTGAATTTCTTTATGGCTAGTATAGCTGCTAAACACTCCTTTTCTGTAACCGAATAATTTCTTTGGCTCTGGTTAAGTTTCCTAGACATAAAGGCTATAGGAACTTCGTTTCCCTCGGCATTTAACTGAACCAGTACACCACCAACACCTGTGTGACTGGCATCGCAGTGAAGGAAGAATTCGGCATCAAAATTAGGGCTGTGCAGAACAGGAGCCTCGCACATATGCTTTTTTAAAAGCTCGAAAGCTTTCTGAGCTTCATCGGACCACTCAAATTTCTTCTTTTGCCTCAAAGTATCTGTAAGAGGCGAAGCAATCGAAGCGTAATTCTTAATGAACTTATGGTACCAACCGGTCATTCCTAAGAATCTACGCAGCTGTTTAACCGATCTTGGTACCGGAAAATCAACGATAGCAGACAATTTTTCCGGATCCGTAGCAATTGTGCCATGCCCTACAATATGACCCAGATATTGAACTTGCTTCAGACAAAATTTACTTTTCTCAACATTAATCGTCAGACCTGACTTAGTATGCTGAGAAGCTAGCTCTCTAAGCGTACTTAAATGTCTTTCAAACGTATCTGACACAATCAATAAGTCATCAAGATATATAAAAACTTCTCTCCTCAAATGCGCTGGAATTATTTTATCCATTAGCTTGGACATAGTTTGAGGTGCGTTGCATAATCCAAATGGCATAACTTTATAATGATAAAGGGGTCGACCCGGTACGGAAAATGCTGTTTTATCTCGCGATTTAGGATTGAGTGGAATTTGCCAAAATGCATCTTTAAGATCCAGACTTGAAATGAACTCTGCTTTAGGCAAACGGCTCAGGATTCTATCTATGAATGGCATTGGATAAGCATCCTTTACCGTAACGGCATTTACTTTTCTGCTGTCTAAGCAGAGTCTAACTTTTCCAGGCTTACGCACCAGAACGACAGGGGAGGACCATGCACTGTTCGACTCCTCGATAACACCCAGATCAAGCATTCGGTCTAGTTCCTCATACATGATTCTTTCAATGGCTGGGGATACGGGAAAATGTCTTTGTTTGATCGGAATGGCACCCGCGACATCTATGCTGTGTGAAAGCACAGTTGTACGCCCTAATCCCTTTTTGGCAAATGAAGGAAAAAGTTCAACAGTTGCTTCTAATTGTTGTCGCTCTTTATCTGACAATGGTCGCAATAGCGGGTCATCCAGAGCTGAAATTTCACTTTGGAGAAGACAGTGTGGAAGCAAGTCAAAAGCTTTCCAAAAATCGATACCTAGGTAGAGCGATTGCGATAGAGACGGCACAATATAAAAAGAAATTTCTTTTTCGTGTTGCTTAAATCCTACAGTCGTGGTAAGTCTACCATTTATTTGCTGTGACTTTCCATCAGCCGTTCTAACAGAGCATGACAATGGCTTAAACTCTGCATTATCCTTTATAAATTTACTGGCCAATGTTCCTCCAATGCAACTTATTGAAGCTCCAGTATCTAGAAGGCCTGTGTAGCGGTTACCTAAAATTGTCAACTCTGCATATGGTCGAATATCTAATGGATTGTCTACTATTGCAGCCAATAATTTGGACCTCTCTTGCCTCCACTTTTGAAAATGTTGCTTTATTCAAAGGCGTGAACGAACAATTTTCCTATTGGATAATGACAGTGTTGGTTTTTGTATAGCAGGAATATTTTGAAAATCTGGTACGTTTAAATTAGAAGTTAAATGCTTTGTCGGAATATCCGCCAAAGCTGAATTATCGATAATATCAACAATTAGTTTTGGCGAGCACTGTTGAACGGTGCTCGAGGTTTCCAGTTTTTTGAACTCTGACACTTATTACAGCTTGGTCTATAGGTGTCTGGCTTTCCGCACCCATAGGAAAATACTCGCCTCTCCGCTGAACAGTCATGGTATCTATGCCCTTTTCCTTGACAATTCCAGCACTCTACTTCTATAGCAGCAACGTCATCTACTACCTCAACCTCGCTTTCTAAATCGCTATCTACCTGTTCAGCTAGCTCGTTTATTGATTTCTTCTGAACAGCAGGTCTTGCGTTAAGACTCGGCATCCTCGACATTTGTTGCTTAAAGTTTTCGTGCCTACGTACGGCTTGACGCAACTCAGCCACACTTTGAATTGGAATATGCAACAGCTGGTAAAAGATTCGATCTGAGCACGCCCATCAAATATGAGTCTGTTAAGGGACATGATAGATGATCAGCCATAGCTGCAATTGCTTCGGAAAACTCATCGAAGCTTTCGTGCAACTTTTGCTTGCGACGATCTATCGCGGCTTGAATATCTCGATCGGTGCGCGCATCTTTAAGCCGAGTTCTTAATGCTGCGCATCTTATGATAATTGCTACAAATTGCTCGAATAGCGTGCTAATAATACAAAGTTACCCTCCAAGGTCTGTCGGGTCAAGGCTTCGGCTCTATAGATAAAGTCATCTACCGATATCAAACCTTTACCGGTAAATCGCAATTTCCAGTTGGTTATAATCTGGCTAACACGATCCGGCCTTAGATCTGTGGTAGATTCGCCACTTTGCTGACTTAAAGGAGTCACTACAGCGGGTATTGGATCAGCTTGGATCGGGGTCTGAGTAAGCATCCGTTGAAATCCTAATTCGATGCTATTCATAAGTTGAGTTTGCCTTAGAGAGAACTCTGCTAAAGCTTCAGTTTGCCTACGCGTGGCGTCTCCCAGCGCCTGACTTATAATTAAGGCCAAACTATTCATTCCCGAACCTGTATCCTGTGAACCACCTAGATGATCTGCCTGCGCCGGCTGGCCAGCAGAATTTCGATCAGCTTCCATTCTATCAACTTGAGCCCTACCTCTAGTTATTATACCACTTTTTCTGGTAGGTGTGGGTCTAGAAACTGAAGGCAAATTGTCATTTGGCTCGCCGATCGGAGTTTTGTCTGGACTGCGATTGACTGGCATAGCTTTAGTTCTAAGAAATAAGCGAAAACCACAAATTTCTTTTTCTTTTATGAGTAAAAAAGCGAATTTACAAAAATAAAAACGTAAATTAAAATTGTAAGAACTATAAAAATATATATATAGAGAGAAAAAAAATTAATCAACAAAAAAAATCTATTAAACAGAACAAAAATTGCCACTGAGAAATTTGTATAAAAAGAATTATATAATAAAATCAATCAAAAAAAATATATATCAACAAAAATAAATAAAAATCAGAACATATATAATTATAAGGGTCATGCTTTCGTTTTGCAGGGAGAAATACACATTTGTTTTAGTTTAGTTCAAAGAAAGATAATATAGTTATGACATATTATAGCATGGCGGTATTTATGTAGAATATTCCACGCAATAAGCCACCCATGCGTTCATAACCAAAAGATACAGGTTAAAAATAGCACAAGAAGGAAAGAACACGAAACGTTCCTATCGTTTTATAGTCGGAGCAAAGTTATTTGAAACTGCTATCCAGACGCATATATAGATAGGAATGTATATAGAAGCTTCTTATCGTCTCAAGGTCGGAGCCACTGTGTCAAACACTGATCTTCTGTCCAGACAAATGCACGATAAGAAAACAACAAAGAGAGACAAAACTAAAGAGGGTGTTTATCTCTGATAGTCGGAGCACAGCTAATTGAAGCTAAGGCATACATTGATAAGGGAAATATGACAACAAAGGTAAAGAGAATTTTCATCGTTTGACGGACGGAGCATAGCTTTCTGCAGCTGATCTGCTATCCAGACGCATCATAGATGAGAACGTAAACAAGAACCAAAGAATACAACAAAAGGTCTGCTTATTTTTGCAAGGTCGGAGAGTTATTATTAGAAACTGCACCGTTGTCCAAACGCCAAGATAAGAAACTAAAAGTGATGATTCATTGTTTACTTTTTAGTAAGGGAAAAGAAAAGAAGAACATAAGAAGAGACAGAAAATAAACGTTGTTTGCATATAGATTTAAGCCTTTAGATTGAGGTGGCTAATATTCATTTAATATTGGCCAAGAACTTGAGTGGCACAAAGCATTTTATTATAATTATAGCCACATTATTATATTATGTAGCAGTTACTTATATTTAATGAATATTGGCTGAAACGTTGGGCGCCACAAATAATTTTCTGTAACATTTTACGAAGATATATCGCCCGGTTGCCCGAGTTATAAATGGGACGTACCTCCACGTAGTCAATTGTTTTAATTATTTTTATGTATGTTTTATTTCTTAAGAGAGATTTAGTAACAATGTTTTTGTTTGACTTCTTATTTTTTGTTCAAAAATTACATTTAAGTGTAGAGTTAATGTTCCGGTTTTAAGTGTGTGTCTAACCACGATCAAAATGCCACTAATAATGCGTCGCAAAAACTTCTTTTGCCTAACGCCGAAACTGCGCTAGGCATCGGCTACAACGCCTCGCTGTAACGGTCCTTCCAAAGCTACAAATGTAAGCTGACCAATCAACGCACAATTAGAGGCTGATGCAACATTATCGTTATGTTGCAATCTATTTCTAGAATTTTCGAGACCATGTGTGCTCAAAGTGTGTGTGTAAACATGTGTATGTGCTTATTTCACAATATGTGGTAATTTGTATATGTGGACTGCTGAGTTGTTGTTGTTGTGGCCCTTGATGCCGTTGTCATTCTGTGGAATCTGGACGGTTTCGGGGCAGTGTTGAAGGTGTAGTGGTAACTCCTCCCCCCAAGACTGAAGAGAGGGCCATAGCGAAGGAATGGCCTGATCGTGTATGACGGGTGAAGTGGCCGGGATGAAGATTGTCATTTTTAGTCCTTCATAATCGCTTGTCGAAATTGGAACCAGCTTGTGACAGATTGTTGAGTAAGTTCGGTAGCTCTGGGGTCATGATGTTGGCGATGTCTTCATGGTTAGATGTATTGAAGATGGCTTTTTGCAGTTCTCACATATTTACATGATGAATTCTATTATATTCTTCCTTAAATTACAATGTTTGTGTGTTCTTACTCCTATAAAGTTATACGGTTTGCTGTAACAATAATTTGTGTCTTATTAATAGGTACGGAATGAATTAATTTGTTAACTGATAAATGTCTAATGTAAACATAGGTATTTTAATAGCGAAGATTTTATCATTATTTCAATTGCGTTTAGGGAAATTAAATTGTAAACATTTTCTTATTTCGATTTTTTTTCATGACTTTTTTGTTTTTTTTTTTGTATTTTAATATAACTTAGGGATTATTTTTAGTTTCGCACTAATAAGGTTTCTACAATTTTATTTAACCGTAACATAGTCAAAACTATATTAGCGTTTATTTTAATAGTACATTCCAAATTTTCTTGTTATATATGTTACATTATTTATTTCTTTAGCAATTTGAGTTTTCTGTTTATCGTATCCATGTATGTTTGTTATTATTCAGGTTATATTTGGAATTCTCTACTTGCGTCCTAATTGGGTCTTAATTTTAGATTTATGAATTTTTTGTCTTTTGTTTGTAGTAAAAGTAACGCCCTCATCAGTATTTACAGTCTGTTTTGAAAATCTAGGGGTGATCTTATTGCGTCTATTTTCCTTACGAAATACTACGTCTTCTGTTTCTACCTGGATAGCTTCTTTCCTTTCTTGATTTAACTTTCCAATGTTATGAACCTTGTTGTTTTGAACTAGTTCACATACTTAAGGGTATATTGTCTTTTGGAATTCGTTCAATTTTTTTAGATAGTCATGCTCATCGTCAAATTTAATGGTTTGCTGGAATACATGTGTACGTCCCGAAAACAGTTCATAAGGAGTCAGCTTAGTAGCCGAGTGTATAGCGTTATTATATGTGATGAAGATTTCTGTTAGAATCTCCTCGTTGTTTTCTTTTTCTTTTCTTCCAAAATGATTCGATACACTTCAGTGAGTGTAGAATGTAGTCTTTCGACTGGGGCATTACTAGAAGATTGTTGAAAGGACGTGACATGTCGTTCTATATTATATTGTTTGCAAAAATCCTTGAAAAGGTTTGAATTGTATTCAGCTCCTTGATCGTAAACAATTTTTTTAGGTATGCCGTTCGCTACTATGAATCGCCTAATAGCGTTCACTAAATTTATTGCGTCTCTTGTAGGGATTGTGTATCCAAGGGCAAACTTAGAAAATTTGTCAATGACAGTAACAACATATTTTCCGTTTATCGTATATAAGTCAGTGTGTAGTATATCTAAAGACATGGTAGGTGTTTCGGTTACTTGGAATTTAATATTTGGGGGGTGGCGGTTATATTTTAAGGTGTGACAGACATCGCAATTATTTATAGTCTGAGCAATTTTTGATTTCATATTTGGAAAATAGAATTGTCTTTTCATGTGAGCAACGGTTTCGTCTGTACCTCTATGATTATTATTTATGTGATATTTGTTAATTTGAAACTCTTGGTCCTGTGTTTCTAGTAAATCGGTTAAGAAGATAGTACATCTTAAAATGTTATAAATGTTATTGTTTGAAAAGTATTTTTTATAACTCTCTTGTATTTGTTGAAAAATATCGTCGGGTGCAAAAATTGCAACAGTCCTGTTTGGCTTCAAGGTTTTCTTTAAAATATCTGCAATTCGTTGTTCTGTAAAAGACAGTTCAGAAATTACTTGTCTCGTTTTTCGTTTAAATATAACTCCAGTTTTAGATTTTATAGGAGCACCATATTTCAATATTACTTGGTAGTTAAAATCGTTTAAGGGTTTTTCTGAGATATGGATGTGATCATCCATGTGTTCGTCTGCTGAGTGGACTGTATCTCCACACGTCCCTGTTATTGAGTTACTATCATTTATGTTCATGTCGATTTCCACCCTGTTCAATGCGTCCGCTACCAAGTTTTGAGAACCTTTCTTATACAAAATTTCGTAATCAGATTGTAATAATTGCATTCTCCATCTAACTATTTTGGAGGTCGGTTCCTTAAAACTCATCAGCCATGTAAGTGGCTTATGATCAGTTACTATAACGAATTTTCTTCCAAACAAGTAAGGGCGAAAGTATTTAACAGCCCATATTATTGCTAACATTTCTTTCTCGACAGTGGCATAGTTACGTTCTGTATCGGACAATGTTCTACTTGCAAAACAGACCGGCTTGTCCGAACCCAAGGGACCTTGGGATAGCACCGCTCCAAGGGCAACGTTACTTGCGTCTGTTGTTAAGATAAATCTTTTAGAAAGGTCTGGGTATTGTAGTAGGGGATCATTGCAAAGAAGGGCTTTGCATTTTTCGAATGCATCAATATATTCCTGGTCTATTGTAACAGACTTTAAATTGCCTTTTAATTGGACTGTAAGTGGTTTCGTTATTCTGGCCATATCTTTAATAAACTTCCTATAATAGCCTAGTAATCCTAAAAAGGATTTAATTTGTTTTTTAGAACGAGGCAAGGGAAATTTTTTAATGGCGATAATCTTGACCGGATTTGGTTTAATACCTTGGTCCGTAACAATGTGTCCTAAAAATTCTGTCTCTTTCTTTAAAAATTTTGATTTCTGTGAATGGAGCTTTAATTTGGCGTAACTTATTTTATTGAATACTTCTTTTAAGTCTGATATGTGTTGTTGCAATGAACCAGAAAAAACTATGATGTCGTCGAGATAAACTAAACAACATCTCCCTTTCAAGTTACCTAAAACGTTGTTCATTACCCTTTGGAATGTTGCAGGGGCATTTGTCAGACCAAATGGCATTCTGGTAAATTCGTAGTGTCCGTCTAATGCCGTGAAGGCTGTTTTAGGAATATCTTTTGGCTCTTTTGTATTTGATGATATCCACTAGCCAAATCTAAAGTAGAAAAATATCTAGCTCTACCTATTTTATCAAGTACTTCGTTAATATTAGGGTACCTGTATTTAATAGTTTTTTCGTTCATTTTTCTATAGTCAATAACTAACCTCCATTTTTGTTCTCTTGTTTCGGATTTTTTCGGAACCAACCAAACAGGTGAGCTCCAAGGTGAATGGCTCTCTCTAATGATGTTTTGTTCTAACATATTTTGGATTTGGTCATTAATTTCTTTTTGTTCTTGATAGGAGTATATAAAAGGCTTGACATACAGAGGTATGTCGACTGTAGTTTCTATTTTGTGTTTTTTTGTATTTGAAAATGTTAATCTATCTGACGGGTCGTGAAAAAGGAAGGGAAATTGCAAACATAGTTGTTTAAGTTGGTTTGTTTCTTCGTCTGAAAGGTGGTCCGTATTGACTCGTTTGTGAAAATTTGGGTCGTTTTTTATGTTGTTGGGGGTCTTCGTTGCACCAATGAAAGTTCAATTCTACATATTCCTCTTGAATGAATTGGGTTGTAAATAATGGAAATTCTAAACAAATCGTCTGATCCTGATCAGAATAGTTGCCTATTTCTATCCATGCGTTGTAATTGTCAGCTGAATAGAGTCCTTGTTGAATGTAAACATTATCTACTAATTCTACGGAATCAAGTAAAAATGGTCCCTGTTCACATTCGACTGGTATCTGTACTATCATTATTAAATATATCCGTGGCTCTATTTCGTTCAATATGAATGGGGATAGTTGTCGCATTTTAAGATCTATATTTGCTTTTATAGTACATAAGACGTCAAGACCTATTAGTCCGTCGAAATATTCGTGAAATTTGAGGATTAAAAATATAAAAGTGTCTTTTAAATTAAATTCGGAAAATGCTGGATATTCGACCTTTTCGGTGACCTGAATTTCCTTTAATACAGTTTTTATGACTGTATTTGTGCTTAAGGATTCTCTCTGCTGAAGCGGAACAAATTTAGGATCGATAAAGGAATTCGATGCCCCTGTATCGATTAAAAAGCGTAACTTCCTACCAAACGGTGAACTAATCAAAATATAGGGTAGTGTCGATCCGTGTTTATCCTTATAACTTTTTAGGTACCCTGTCTGCTCTCTGAGGCTGGTCTTTGAAAACTTACAGTTTCCTCTAAATTGTGAAGTGCTGGTTGCTCCGAAGAGGCTTCCAGATTGTTAAATCTGCTAGTCTTAGTCCGACGTGAACTATCGAATTTTCCACCTCTATATTGGCGTGAGTGGCTATCTGTTGATTCTGTCTTAGGTGGCATAATTGCTCTAGAGAAATTATTATGTCCATTAACCTCGTTGTTAGAGCGATGGCGCTGTCCGTAACGATTCTCGGTTGAGTAAGGAAGAGCTCTATACTGTCCTCTGCCCTGCTGGTAGTCTGAAATACGATTATTATGTTGATTTGCTGGGTACCGTCGTCTCTCCTGCATGTACTCATCCCTCTCCTGAATGGCTATATCAAATGCTTCATCCAACGTATTTGGTCTAGAAGCTTTGACCACATTCCGGAGTGGTACGGTTAGACCCTTAATAAAGGTTTTCAGGCAAAGAGCCATATAGAAATTCTTTTTTTCTAGAATAGTTAAAGCTGGTAGTTCCTTTGAATCGGCCATGCATGTCAATACTCGTTTTAGATCCAAAATGGTATCATACAGTTTTGTTATTGGCAGCCTTCTAAAAGGAACCTCATGTAGTTCCTCTATTAAGGTCAGTTCGTCCCTGTTATCTAGTAACTTTCTTGTTAGATTCCTCTTAATTTCATCCCAGTCTAATGGGGTATCCAATCTATCTAACAATTCACTCGCTTTGCCCTCTATTTTATTCCTGATCGCTCTTAAATACATTTTCCCTCTTGGAGTTTGGTCTGTGTCTCTAAACATCAATAAAATCTCTTCCACGCTTTCTATGAATCTCTTAAGTGCGTAAGGGTTACCGTCGTAGGTCGGAAGGTACTTAATAACGTCTGGGAGCCCGGCAGGCAATTCATATATGCTGGACCCCGACGTATTTTGAGGAGCGTTACTCATTCTTGAGCTTGTGGTTATGTCTGTTGGGTTAGTTTCGGTTATGTTTCTTATAAGGGTGGGTGTTTTGGTTGTCTGTCTAGTAGTCCGAGTTAAATTAGGAATAGTAGATTTAGTCTTATGCTTAAATTTTGTTGACATTTAATATTATCTTATAATTATCTTAATATACAGTGTGGTTTGGTGTGTGATGAATGCTTTTATTATAGGTTCAATACCTGCAATGATACTTGGATTAATATATGTATTGTGTGGAATATATTTCATTTGATATTATAACATGGAGGCAAGGTTACATTGTATTAATTGTTGATTCGTGTTGATTTCTTAATTTGTTATCTTCCACATTCATGACATACTAACAGACTCATATGTACGTCGCCAATGAAAATTTCATTGTATTTGACTCTGTGAAGGCAATCGACTCACTACAGTGGTCGAGAGATTATAACACAGCTACCAAATGCCGATATGGTGATCTCGTACATCACTAATGTAAGGCTATTTCTCGTTTGATCCTATCTAACTTGTAGTTTTACACTGTGTACGCTGATCTGACATATACCATATACATATGTTTCTGTGGTTCCGACGCGTATCAGTGACCTGTTCGAACATAATTGTTCGCGTCCAACTTTAACGGAACCTCCCTCCACTACATGTCAACACTGGGATCAATCGTGTACCACTGACTTGTTCGAACATAATGTTCGCATCGAACCTAGCAGCCTCTCACAGCACTTCCCAGTTCTCTGCTTCTACGCTGCATTCTAACTGTAGTCTCGTTACTTTCTGTATGTATGTATGTTTGTAGCCCTTCTTTTTTTTGTATATTTTTTTTTTTTGTATAACAGTGCTTCTTATTTAGAGTGGCATCTGATTGTTTTGTATTACAGTGCTTCTTATTTAGAGCGGCATCTGCTTGTTATGTGTTCCCCGTAAAAATTTGGACTTTCGTTCATTTGTTCAATTTTTTTTTTTTTTTTTTTTTTTTTTTTTTAATATATTTAGTTTTTATTTGATATATTTATTATTATTTAAATATATATTTATATATATATTTATATATATTTTTTTGTTTTTTGTTTCATTTTCTTTTGGTGAAAAAAAAATTTCGTTTTACTTTTAAGTGCAGTTAAATGACTCTTGCGTCTTTTTAAAATATCACTCTACTTACAAATTTTTATTTAAGAAACGTCGTAGGTTGTTTCCCCAGGAATATGCAATCCGCTCCTGGTTATCGGCTGCGCCAGTTATAAATGGGCCGTAGCTCCACGTAGTCAATTGTTTTAATTATTTTATGTATGTTTTATTTCCTAAGAGAGATTTAGTAACAAATGTTTAGTTTGACTTCTTATTTTTTGTTAAAATTACATTTAAGGTGTAGAGTTAATGTTCCGGTTTTAAGTGTGTGTCTAACCACGATCAAAATGCCACTAATAATGCGTCGCAAAAACTTCTTTTGCTTAACGCCGAAACTGCGCTAGGCATCGGCTACAACGCCTCGCTGTAACGGTCCTTTCAAAGCTACAAATGTAAGCTGACCAATCAACGCACAATTAGAGGCTGATGCAACATTATCATTATGTTGCAATCTGTTTCTAGAATGTTCGAGACCATGTGTGCTCAAAGTGTGTGTGTAACATGTGTATGTGCTTATTTTATAATATGTGGTAATTTGTATATGTGGACTACTGAGTTGTTGTTGCTATGGCCCTTGATGCCGTTCTCATTCAGTGGAATCTGGACGGTTTCGGGGAGTGGGGAAGGTGTAGTGGTAACTCCCGCCCTACCATGACCATTTCGTCCGCTATGTTTTAATACTCAAATGGTCCTTATGATCGAGTCGACTAACTAATTCCCTACCCTGCTTTCATTAGGCATGACCCTATCAAATAATTCTAGCAAGATTTCATTTTAAGGTTTAACATTTATTATTGGTAATTTCTATCACTAAATCTAACAAATACATATTGGATTTACAATGTCTATGTGCGAGAATGAGGCTGTTGAGAAATAATAATGGGGCAAATGTATATATATATATGTGGGAATGATCTGGCAACGCCGAGTCAGATGGCCTAAGCAACAGTCGACGGACTGGCAATGACGTAGATGTAGAAGAAGAAGAGCGGGGAGTTCTTGAGGAAGTCGCGAAGAAAAAAGACGTGACGAGTACAGACGAAAAAGAGCAAGGCTGACGCTCAACCAATTATTAAATAACGACGACACTAAAGAATAAAACGATTAACTACAATTACTTTAACTAACTAATTATAAGAAACATACATTGAAGTATTACAAATAAAACCATAAATTTTAATACTTAAAAACAGCGTTTAAAAAACTGCCGTAAGTTTCATTTCACATGATTTTGCTTCTGCTTCTGCTTCTGAAAAATCAGAAGTCGCAGTCAAAGCATAAGTAAAAATCACGCAGCGACGAATGTCAAAAATCAGCAGCAGTCGCCGTTTTTCGTTTTTTTGCTTTCTGCTTTGCTGTTGCTTTTAATCGTAGACGTAAGTCGCTGCTACAGCTACCGACGACTTTCGGAAGTCGTCGGCAGTCGCAGCAGCATAAGTCGGTGCTGTCGACTGTTTGCTGCTTTTGATTTTTGCTGCTATTGCTGCTGATGAACAGTCGCAGCAGCCTAAGTCGGTGTTGTCGACTGTTTGCTGCTTTTGATTTTTGCTGCTATTGCTGCTGATGAACAGTCGCAGCAGCCTAAGTCGGTGCTGTCGACTGTTTGCTGCTTTTGATTTTTGCTGCTATTGCTGCTGATGAACAGTCGCAGCAGCATAAGTCGGTGCTGTCGACTGTTTGCTGCTTTTGATTTTTGAGGCGACAATTTCCTTACAGTGTTTGAAAAGCTGCAGTCGAATTAGCAGAAGTCGCAATATTTTTGCTTTTCACTGCTTCTGCTGCGAGCGATATCAGAAAGTGAACAATTGCTTCTGCTTCTGCTTCTGAAAAATCAGAAGTCGCAGTCAAAGCATAAGTAAAAATCACGCAGCGACGAATGTCAAAAATCAGCAGCAGTCGCCGTTTTTCGTTTTTTTGTTTTCTGCTTTGCTGTTGCTTTTAATCGTAGACGTAAGTCGCTGCTACAGCTACCGACGACTTTCGGAAGTCGTCGGCAGTCGCAGCAGCATAAGTCGGTGCTGTCGACTGTTTGCTGCTTTTGATTTTTGCTGCTATTGCTGCTGATGAACAGTCGCAGCAGCCTAAGTCGGTGCTGTCGACTGTTTGCTGCTTTTGATTTTTGCTGCTATTGCTGCTGATGAACAGTCGCAGCAGCCTAAGTCGGTGCTGTCGACTGTTTGCTGCTTTTGATTTTTGCTGCTATTGCTGCTGATGAACAGTCGCAGCAGCATAAGTCGGTGCTGTCGACTGTTTGCTGCTTTTGATTTTTGAGGCGACAATTTCCTTATATTAAATTTTAGAAACAAAATTAGCAAAAATAAAAATATAATAGTATATGAATTTTGATGAATGATACATAAATAAATTTTCATTGTTTTCTGTTTTAACTATTATTTTATTTATTTTATAAACCACTAAGAGTAAGTTTTTCATTCTCAAAAAGTGGCAAAGTATCAATGGCCATGTCCAAAAAGGTGGGATTTAATTTAACTAGTAATATGTTCTCAAGAACATCCTGGCTTAATCGATTGCGGTAGTCGGTAAGCACCAGCCTCAGTGTGGAGAATGCTCGTTCAATCGACACCTGTTATAAAATAAGAAACTATCTAAGAAGGAACCTAAATTATTTATGCCATTTTTATTTACCTGAGTTGGCGGTACGGCATAACAAACGTTACTAACTGCGTATAACTCCTGGTCAGTATACTGCTTTCCTTTCCAGTAAGATAGCACGTCTGTGTCAAATCTTTGATACGCAAGTTGTAGATTTTCAATTTTTGTGTACACGTCTATTGAATTATTTACTTTTGATTGAACGCCTTGCGATAAATAGGCCTCTAACATTGCGTCTTCCTCGTCATAAAAGAAGTTGTCTATTTGATTTAAGCCAGAGTTGGGAGTTGAACACATATTGCCAGTAGGGTTCAGACTATATAGTCTATCCCAAATTAATTTTAAATGATCTATTGCGTCGGTTTTTTGTTGCGGAGACAATATATGTTGAAAGCGGGGATCCAAAAACAAGCATGAAACTACAAATTTATTATTTAACAATGTTTTTGTTCGTGTTTCTATTGAATTTAAAATTTTATTTCCAATAGTTTTTGTTAAATTGTGACTTGAATCATTGACTATTTTTTCGGTCGATATTTTTAGTTTAAGCCATTGGGCGTAAAAATTACTATAATGTAGTTGCTCCTCTTGGAATCTTTGTATAGATTTTTGCAAGGGACTAAAAACATTACAATATGTTTCAATAAAATCCCAAAACGAGGCATCTACATCAAAATTCTCTTCATCCGTTCTGTTTTTAAGTGACTCAATTTTACTTAAAATATCTTTCGCTTCCAACAAGTTTTTTAACATTATGTACGTGGATCCCCATCTTGTTGGACAGTCTAATTGTGGCACTTTTAATTTTTTAAGCTCAAATATTTCGCGGTATCCATTCGATGGTTTTCTAATATATTTAGTCATATTCCTACAATTAATTATGTCCAATGATTTAATTACATCGAGGGCAACCAGCTGTGCTGTGTGTGCAGCACAACGACAAACTTCAATATTTCCAATTAAAACTTTGGGAATTTTTTCTATTAACTCTATTTTATCCAAATAATCGTCGTTGGTGCACTCGTAATCGTTCTCTTCATTATTTTGTTCAGACACAAGTGACAAAATATTAGTTGCCTTAAGCATATTTGCCCCGTTGTCAGAAGTAATGGATACGATTTGATTTAAATTTATATTATATTTATTAAGCACTTTGATCACTTCGGTTGCAAGATTTTTGGCTCCACTTGATCCTGCACCTTTCAACTCAATCATTCCCAAAATAATAGATTTTATTTGACCCGAATTTATATATTGTGCACTTACTCCAAAAATATTTCTGGACATACGCGTTGCACTGTCTATTTTCAAAGATAATAACGTGTTTTTAAGTTCAGCTTTTATATGTGTTCGTATATTATTTGCCACTATTTCCAATGTATTTTTACAGTTTACTGCATTTAATTTCATCATTTTCCCTTCAGCTGTTTTTAGACCTTCACAAATTGGATCAATTATGTTTCTCATATTTTGTGAATTTAAAACATTAAATGGAATGCTATCTTCGGTTACCAATCCTATATATGATCTTATTAATTGTTTTTTATTTACTTCAATTTTAATTTTTTTTTTTCTTATTATTTTACAACAAGAACTTGTTGATGAAGTTTCAAGGTTTTCTAAATTAATCACATTAACATCAATTTTGTGTTGTTTTTTTAAATGTGCTTTTAAATTTGATGTTCTATTATTTTTGAGAGAGCTTTTACATATATTACATACAGCTAAGCCCTCGACTGCCTTATTTTCAAAATATTTCCAAACTTCACTTGGTGCCATGGTTTTCAGAAATATGCAAGTGAGTGGTGGTGTGAATCAAGCAGCAAACGTTTTACAAGTAAAATTAATATAAGGAAATTGTCGCCTCAAAAATCAAAAGCAGCAAACAGTCGACAGCACCGACTTATGCTGCTGCGACTGTTCATCAGCAGCAATAGCAGCAAAAATCAAAAGCAGCAAACAGTCGACAGCACCGACTTAGGCTGCTGCGACTGTTCATCAGCAGCAATAGCAGCAAAAATCAAAAGCAGCAAACAGTCGACAACACCGACTTAGGCTGCTGCGACTGTTCATCAGCAGCAATAGCAGCAAAAATCAAAAGCAGCAAACAGTCGACAGCACCGACTTATGCTGCTGCGACTGCCGACGACTTCCGAAAGTCGTCGGTAGCTGTAGCAGCGACTTACGTCTACGATTAAAAGCAACAGCAAAGCAGAAAGCAAAAAAACGAAAAACGGCGACTGCTGCTGATTTTTGACATTCGTCGCTGCGTGATTTTTACTTATGCTTTGACTGCGACTTCTGATTTTTCAGAAGCAGAAGCAGAAGCAAAATCATGTGAAATGAAACTTACGGCAGTTTTTTAAACGCTGTTTCCTTATATTAATTTTACTTGTAAAACGTTTGCTGCTTGATTCACACCACCACTCACTTGCATATTTCTGAAAACCATGGCACCAAGTGAAGTTTGGAAATATTTTGAAAATAAGGCAGTCGAGGGCTTAGCTGTATGTAATATATGTAAAAGCTCTCTCAAAAATAATAGAACATCAAATTTAAAAGCACATTTAAAAAAACAACACAAAATTGATGTTAATGTGATTAATTTAGAAAACCTTGAAACTTCATCAACAAGTTCTTGTTGTAAAATAATAAGAAAAAAAAAAATTAAAATTGAAGTAAATAAAAAACAATTAATAAGATCATATATAGGATTGGTAACCGAAGATAGCATTCCATTTAATGTTTTAAATTCACAAAATATGAGAAACATAATTGATCCAATTTGTGAAGGTCTAAAAACAGCTGAAGGGAAAATGATGAAATTAAATGCAGTAAACTGTAAAAATACATTGGAAATAGTGGCAAATAATATACGAACACATATAACAGCTGAACTTAAAAACACGTTATTATCTTTGAAAATAGACAGTGCAACGCGTATGTCCAGAAATATTTTTGGAGTAAGTGCACAATATATAAATTCGGGTCAAATAAAATCTATTATTTTGGGAATGATTGAGTTGAAAGGTGCAGGATCAAGTGGAGCCAAAAATCTTGCAACCGAAGTGATCAAAGTGCTTAATAAATATAATATAAAAAAAACTTGTTGGAAGCGAAAGATATTTTAAGTAAAATTGAGTCACTTAAAAACAGAACGGATGAAGAGAATTTTGATGTAGATGCCTCGTTTTGGGATTTTATTGAAACATATTGTAATGTTTTTAGTCCCTTGCAAAAATCTATACAAAGATTCCAAGAGGAGCAACTACATTATAGTAATTTTTACGCCCAATGGCTTAAACTAAAAATATCGACCGAAAAAATAGTCAATGATTCAAGTCACAATTTAACAAAAACTATTGGAAATAAAATTTTAAATTCAATAGAAACACGAACAAAAACATTGTTAAATAATAAATTTGTAGTTTCATGCTTGTTTTTGGATCCCCGCTTTCAACATATATTGTCTCCGCAACAAAAAACCGACGCAATAAATCATTTAAAATTAATTTGGGATAGACTATATAGTCTGAACCCTACTGGCAATATGTGTTCAACTCCCAACTCTGGCTTAAATCAAATAGACAACTTCTTTTATGACGAGGAAGACGCAATGTTAGAGGCCTATTTATCGCAAGGCGTTCAATCAAAAGTAAATAATTCAATAGACGTGTACACAAAAATTGAAAATCTACAACTTGCGTATCAAAGATTTGACACAGACGTGCTATCTTACTGGAAAGGAAAGCAGTATACTGACCAGGAGTTATACGCAGTTAGTAACGTTTGTTATGCCGTACCGCCAACTCAGGTAAATAAAAATGGCATAAATAATTTAGGTTCCTTCTTAGATAGTTTCTTATTTTATAACAGGTGTCGATTGAACGAGCATTCTCCACACTGAGGCTGGTGCTTACCGACTACCGCAATCGATTAAGCCAGGATGTTCTTGAGAACATATTACTAGTTAAATTAAATCCCACCTTTTTGGACATGGCCATTGATACTTTGCCACTTTTTGAGAATGAAGAACTTACTCTTAGTGGTTTATAAAATAAATAAAATAATAGTTAAAACAGAAAACAATGAAAATTTATTTATGTATCATTCATCAAAATTCATATACTATTATATTTTTATTTTTGCTAATTTTGTTTCTAAAATTTAATATAAGGAAATTGTCGCCTCAAAAATCAAAAGCAGCAAACAGTCGACAGCACCGACTTAGGCTGCTGCGACTGTTCATCAGCAGCAATAGCAGCAAAAATCAAAAGCAGCAAACAGTCGACAGCACCGACTTATGCTGCTGCGACTGCCGACGACTTCCGACGATTAAAAGCAACAGCAAAGCAGAAAACAAAAAAACGAAAAACGGCGACTGCTGCTGATTTTTGACATTCGTCGCTGCGTGATTTTTACTTATGCTTTGACTGCGACTTCTGATTTTTCAGAAGCAGAAGCAGAAGCAATTGTTCACTTTCTGATATCGCTCGCAGCAGAAGCAGTGAAAAGCAAAAATATTGCGACTTCTGCTAATTCGACTGCAGCTTTTCAAACACTGCTTAAAAACCAACGTGTATTTTACACAACAACTGGGACTAAACTTAACCCAAGTCCCACAAATTTGGGGGCTCAACCTAAAAAACACAATAATTTAAAGACTCAACGTTAAGAAAAACAATAATTCAAAATCGGTGGTATAAAAATATAAATTGTATAACAAGCGCAAGTTTCAAGAATAATTTCATCATATTGCTTTTGCAACGACGTCAAGAATAACGGTTTAAAGAGAAACGAAAAACGCATGTACATTAGGCGTCGCGCGCGAAACAAGAAATAAAAAATAAGAACTAAAAACAAGAGCAACAGTCGAGTTGCACACGACAGTAGGATACCCTTGGACGTATGTTGCCATAAAAAGTATTTAATTGTATAATACTAATTGCAAGCTATAAATTAATAATAATACTGGAGTGCGCTGCCACCTTGCTTCAATTTCGATATTTTGCCAATAATTTATCGCCGCAATTCCCTAAAGCGGTGTGAGCAGTAGATATCGGTATTTCTTTATAAATTTTAAATTGGTTAATATCGATAACAAGGTCCAAGGGTATAAAAATAAAAAAATAATAATAATTATCAAACCAATTTTCCATTCAATGGTTATACTTAACTATTAGATAATTAAATTTAAATTATTAAAATATGCCTACATACATATTTACATATATCCTGTCATTTAGATTTCTTAATTTCTAACCTATTCCAAACATTACAAACTCATGCCTGAATACTAACAGATATCCCATTGTGATGGCTTTGCAAAACCTCAAAAGTCCTAGCACTAATCTTTTCATTATCTAGTATATTTGAAAACGCGCAATCAATATGTGTATCCATATTGGTAGTGGACGTTTTCAAATCTAACAAACTCCTTAATCCTTTGCTAATCAAAAAATTATAAATACTCTTACACCTGTTAAAGGTTTTGAGGCACAAATTAAAATCTCCTAAAACTAGCAAGCTATCCCCTAAATCACCTTAACGAGAAAATTGATGAATTATCTCCTCAAATTCTATTTTAAATGTGGACAGAGGAAAGTCTGGACTTTTATATAATATAAGAAAACTTATGGCAACCTAAATATGCCGAACTCAAAAACTACTGAGCCAAAAGTTTTTCTACTGCTAAAGGTATGGGAAACTCTATCTACTAGCTCGTTCTTTACATAAATTATGATGCCTGTTAAAGGCCTAATTGATTCAAGTTGAACCACAATAGTGAACCCAGGTATTTCTACAGATTCATTGCTTATGGAAGTTTCCACGAAACATAATATTGATGACTGAAGCATCAGCTTGTCCGATCGAATATCTTCAAGATGGGAATTCAAGCTCTGAGTATTATGGAAGAAAATGTTAAGGGCAGAACTGTTAATTAAATAATCGTAATGAGTACACAGTAGTTTTTCAGTCCGCAATTTCTTCAATTGGGCTTTCACTTTATCATTATTTTGGGGAGACTTAGGAGGAACAAAATTCCCAATAATGAATAATCCTAAAGCAGTAGTTGCTCTACTGCAAGCTACGTATAATGCAGCACGCTGCATTCTGGAATTAGCATGGACTACCACTTTGCCATACGTAGCTCCCTGACTCTTATGAATTGTGATGCCTTCAGCAGGCACAATTGGAAACTGCCTACGGTCAATGTTAATTTGTGCGTTATTTGAATATTGAAAACTGCGAACAATTTTCTGAATAGGAGTCCATGAAGGATCTGTACGATGTGTACACTTCGAACGCGCAGATTCTCCTACAGTTTCCTCTGTAAATTTCATCCATAAAATGTTGGGAGTGTTGGATGTATTGAAATCTATTTGCATCAACACACCTGATGCCCCGTTTACTAATCCATCCCCTGTGTCTACATTGACCGTCATCATGTACTTGGCAGTATTTTTTAGGAGAAGAGACGTACAGAGTCCCTGTGTAGCGGAAGTTTTAAAACCCTTCACTTCTTCTAATATTCTTTGTTTCCTAGCTGGTTCCAAATGGCCCGCCTTAATAAAATCTTCAGCAGTAGAGAAAAATTGCTCAGTAGCAATTGAGTTAAGTTTCGTTACATTAAATAAATCAACCTCATTATTATTACTAAACAGATGAATTGCATCATCGGGCACTGCCGATGGTTCGCATATTCTAGATTGGAAAAGGACAATATCATCGGCTGTCATACAACCCGATGCCATATTATTTAAGGCAGAAGCGAAAAGCTGATCGTCACGTTGACGCATTATCTCTGTGAGCTCAAAAAAAAAAAAAAAGGTCCCAGAGATACGTACCAAATATTTCATGGTAAGGGTCAGTGGTATTTGGATCGAAAATCCAACTACCTCCTACGGGCTGTAACTGTCTAAGATCACCGAATACGATGATAGAAACACCACCAAAAGGAGAAGTATTTTTGAAAATTTGCTTCAAACGAGAATCTAAATAAGAAAACATTAGAGAGCTAACCATTGATATTTCATCAATAATAATTAATTTAAGATCGATTAACCTTGAATGAAGGCTATTAACTAAATCATGGCTTAAGGCCCCTAGAGGTGCTGAGCGAGATTGATTAACAGGAAGTGAAAACATGGAATGCAGTGTCGAACCACTAATTCCGAATGCTGCTTTTCCTGTTGGTGCACATAAGAGGATTTTAACAGATGTCGGATCAGCTCCTGGTATACTGTTATACATTACGGATAATGACTGAAAAATTGCTGATATAAGTCGACTCTTTCCGACTCCGGCGCCGCCTCCAACAAATTCATAAAAGACTGTATTGATTTTGGCATTATGCAAAGCATGTGTAAAATATAGCTTCTGCTTTAAATTAAGAGATCTAACTATATTAGCTAAGCTTTCCTGAGAAACTAAGGCTGGAAGCTTGATAAAACGGACATTACTATCTTCATCATTCATATCAATATTTCCATCCACATTTAAAACATTTAGATGTGGATCTATTTCAGGCAATCCTAAAACTGTGAAGCCATCATCTACCACTTCCTGTTCTCCTACTTGATTATTGTCATTTTCTGCTTCCTCTGTTAAGTGGCTCAGAGCATCTTCTAGTTCCCTATCATCTAGTAAATTATATTTTCTGCGATTGTTCTCTACTAACTCCGAATTTTCCCTACAGAACAATTCACAGTCATGTGTGACTAAATCCAAATGCTCATCTCGCCATGGGGCGTAAAGCATTTTTAGCTCTCTGAAATAGTCAATTGTTTCTGTATTGACATTAAATCTCCTATACCTAATTATGCACGCAGTGGTCCTCTTTCTGATGAAGCCACTATTATCGCGAAGAGCGTAAGCTATTGATTCAGAAGCCCTAGGCACATCATCGTCAAAGTCATCTGCATTTTCTTGGCGAGCTCCTCGTTCTGATTTGCTGTAGCTATAAAAAGCTGCAAAATCGGCTAGGCATAAGCTCTCTAAAGCGTCTGGGCGCTGAATATAATGATCTAGAAGTCCTAAGTAAAAAATTTGCCTAGAGTCTTCGCGCAAATTTTGAAGTTGCTGTCTAGTTTTCAGCATTCTGACCCGTGTTCCTGGAACGTGTGTATTAATATACACACTGGCACTACTGCTGGCGGACAAATGCATACCTAAACAGCAGTAGACGGCTTCCTGAGCGCATATCTCAAACCCAAATATAAATTTGTTACCTAAATGTTGTAACTTTTGCTTAATAGTTACATTGTTGTTATCTTTAATCTCATTTATTGCCTCACGCATCAACATTGAGATACCTCTCTGAGACTTGTTAATAAAATTAACGACATAGCTGCAGCAAGCATAGGGGTCTAAAATAAACTGAATATCCATATTTGCTCCCTGCAACAAAAGGAGGTGCTTCTTATAAGCGTTAAGCTTGATTGCTGAAAAAGATCGCTTCAAAAAAACTTTTGGTTTCTTTATACTTGATCTTACAGCATTAATGTAGCCCTCATAACTAAGGTTAAGTTGATCGTGGGACAATAAGTTGTTAAAATCGTTAAAATTTTCTACGCTTTCACGATCAAATGGGAAGTCGAGCAGACTTTGAATTTTTTCGAAATTCCTACGATGCTTGGCCAAATTTGGAGCATTTTCTTCTAAAGGGAGAAGAATTTCTGTTTGAGGCATGGGAGGGTATGGGATACCAAATCTACAAATTTGTTTTGACCTAATTTCTCGCCTGCAAGAGTGCCCGTGACTATGGAGTTGATACTCTAAATATGGAGCAACGTCCGGGCAACAGTAATAAACTGATCAATAAAGGACTTCACAGGCTAAAATGTGGACTCATTCTTTACGTCGAGCTTGGGGGCGTCTTTCAGCCAGAGCATGCCATGTATATGTGGAGAGCCTCTTTGCTGGAACTCCACTCGCCTTGAAGACCTGGTGACAACCAAGACACCGCCTTCCTTTTTCATCAGTTTTAAAACCTGTCTATATCGAAAATCGAAATATCTGGCACAGGTCACTGGGTCTGCTCTAAAGAGACGAGCTTTCTCATTAAACCCCAAATTTAACGCTTCTTCTTCGGATACTTCTAGCTTGTCTACATTTTTACAAAGCAAGACTAAAAGCTCCGGCCACCTAGTTTCCGCTGCGGAAAATATTATAAATAAAAGTTGGAAGCCCTACCATAGCCATCACTTTCTTTTTCTCGTCCTCCCAATGAGCAGGAGACGTGCGAATACCTTTTTAAAAGCCTATAGCCATCATCATGAAGTATTAACCTATTTAAAGTTTCATCATTACGCACATCAGCAGCCGAAATGCCTTGAGTGGCAGAGTGCTTACGTAAGCAAATTGATGTGCTATTCCTAATGCTAATCATTTCTAACTTTTTGAAGTTATGAAATAATTTATCAGTTCTACAACCTCTTCTATCAAAATTCCTAAGCTCTGATCTAACTATAGTTGTAAAACTTTCCTGACATTTCCTTTTAATGCCTGCAAATATTGTGGGAAAAGCCAGCTCCTCTGAATCACAATCGGTTATCATGTCAAGAGGTCGCTGACCCTCTCCTGGTGCTATAGCAATTCGAGGAATATCTATGTTTTCAACAGGGACATTTTCCATGAAGGTTTCTTGACCTCCTGGATTCAACTCTACCTCTTCTTCTACTACTCTATGCTCATTAGGTTGTGCTGCCTTTTCTAACATTTGACACACAATGTCCCTGTCGTCTGCTGACGCAACAAATGGTACAGTCTCAGCTGAGTAAGAAGACAACCACTGCTCATTGATAGTAACCTGGTGCTTCTTATAAAGTTCTGTGTTCACTAAATACCGAATTGCATCAACTATCTTTGAGGGCCTTATGGTTTCAGCCATGAAATCATGGTTATACTCCATCCTACGCTTAAGATGAATCTGAACTACTTCGGCTTCATTAAATGCCCTGGGAAGGGAAGTTACAACATTTGCAACTGGAATTGGCACATTGATCACTGCTCCTTTAATGGCACTTTGACGTCCATATCCAAGAGACTTTATGATCATAAAAGGAAGACGGGGAGAAATCAGCCTTTCTTCTAGAGGCGTCAAGCCTTTCAGGCATTCCGGAAGCTCCGGAAAATTTAGGCCATCTCCGCGTCTCCTGATTTTGTCGCTGAATCGCCCTTCTAACAGCATCTCGTCCGCTTTCGTTGGACCTGAATTGTGGACATTGCCTGCGCCTCGATCGACGCAAAGTATTGGCAAGTTGTTCGGCATTTCTAGTTGAATGATCAATCCGTCGAACACGGCGACGAACTGCATCCTGCTCTCTTTCCTGAGATCGAAACTCAGCATCTTGCCTGCGACTCGAACGACGCGAAGTGTTGGCAAGTTGTTCGTCTGTTTTAATTGCAGAATCACTGCGACGTACACGGCGACGAACTGCATCCTGCTCTCTTTCCTGAGATCGAAACTCAGCATCTTGCTTGCGACTCGAACGACGCGAAGTGTTGGCAAGTTGTTCGTCTGTTTTAATTGCAGAATCACTGCGACGTACACGGCGACGAACTGCATCCTGCTCTCTTTCCTGAGATCGAAACTCAGCATCTTGCCTGCGACTCGAACGACGCGAAGTGTTGGCAAGTTGTTCGTCTGTTTTAATTGCAGAATCACTGCGACGTACACGGCGACGAACTGCATCCTGCTCTCTTTCCTGAGATCGAAACTCAGCATCTTGCCTGCGACTCGAACGACGCGAAGTGTTGGCAAGTTGTTCGTCTGTTTTAATTGCAGAATCACTGCGACGTACACGGCGACGAACTGCATCCTGCTCTCTTTCCTGAGATCGAAGGTCAGCATCTCGCCTGCGCCTCGAACGACGCGAAGTGTCAGCAAGTTGTTCTTGTAATCTGATTGGCGAAGAAGCCCGAAGAGTAGTGTGACGAATTGTGTCCGGTAATTGCTCAACGGCCCTAAATGTTCTATTACTTCTGCGGACTCGATGCTGTTGACTATCTCTAACCCTTTCAGCTTCCCTAAATTCGAAATTTTGCCTACGTTCTCTATGTGCCTCTAGATTATTTACGCGTTCCTGCTCAGAAAAGTCTATATCTGACCTATTCAAACGATTTCTTTTTCGCTGTGTTTGACTCCTATTGCAAGCTGACTTTCTCTTAGGTCTAGGCATCTTCTAATATATAAGTTTTAAAATAATATATAGGTATGTTAAAAATAAAATTCTTATAAATTAATTTAATTTGAATATATATTTATCAAAAATTAATATATAGTTATATATATAAAATAAAGTTAGTATATTTATTTATATATATAAATATATTCATATATTTAAATAGATATATATATATTATAATTATATTCATATATTTAAATAAATATATGTATATTATTTAAAATAATTATATTATAAATGAAAATAAATATCTAATGAAAGAACAAATAATACTAAAATTTAATAAGGAAAATAAAAATAAACAAAATGTGGAAAAAAGAATAAATATAAATCAAAGAAATAATAAATTAAACCTGCAAGAAATTCCAGCGAAAATTCCAATTTGAATCGCGGAAACGAACCGATACCGATGTTCACGTACAATCACACACTTCAGAAGAGTCTATACACATATATGTATGCATGCACAAAAATACGTTACGCTGTGTACCGCACTTTTCTAAAATTGCGCGCCACGTTCCGGGCAGGGCGCAATCATTCACACGCATAAAAAATGTTCCGTTAACGCATAACAATCACACACGAGGATTTACTTATTATATACTCGACTTATATTAATTTGCATTAAATGTTAAATGTATAACGAACACGCGAATTAATTATATATTATTTTATATTTAATATCGAAAATACAAATGATAATCGACAATCGACGACGACACCGAACACGCCAATCGCAAACTACAAATTAACATAACACTGAAGCGCGCTGCCACCTTGCAACAATTTTGATACGTTGCCAATAATTTATCGCCGCAATTAAAAAGTGCGCGAAACCTTAAATTTATAATAATGATGTATAGAATCTAATATACATACAAAATATACATATATTAAAAAAACAAAGTAGAAGAAATGTTAGTACATTTTATTCAAACATAGTTTCAATAGACGTGGGGATATAATATAATTTACACATATTAATATAATTTATATGCAAAACATATGAAATATATATCGATATGTTTAATATATATTAAAAGCTATCGATATGATAGCTCAGAATATATCGTGAAATCTAAATTAATATTTATTTAATAAAAAGTCAATATATAAATTATTAAATAATAATAATAATATGTCTATATTATAAAGCTTGTAAATACCTGCATTCATGCATGCCGATCAACCACGCTATTGGTTGTATATAATTTTACATATGTATGTGTGAACACAAATTAAGTATGTATAAGTGTTTGCATTTATGCACATGTATTTTGGGTAATTGACATGTGCATGAAAAAGAAGAGTCGAGAAACAGCTCGCGCTTCGCGCTCGCATCGTTTATCCTTTTCTTTCATGCACAAGTAATTTAGTTCTGACGTCATCGACAACTTCTTTGCTTTCTTCATATTCATATATACGCCACCTATTGGTTGAGTGTTAGCATATATTTATGCACATGTATACACGTAGCTTTTGTAATAGCTGAGATCGGCGCGTTCATCCAGACAGACAGACAGACGGACAGACGGACAGACAGACGGACATGGCTCAATCGACTCGGCTATTGATCCTGAGCAAGAATATAAATATTTTATGGGGTCTCCGACGCCTCCTTCTGCCTGTTACATACATTTGCACAAAGTTAGTATACCCTTTTTTGACCATTTTCAATGGTCCAAGGGTATAAACAAGAAACGAGAAAAGTGAAAAATGTCGCGACTTGCAGAATACGATGTAATAAAGCAGATGCTAAGGAAAGAAAGAAAAGAGAATGTTGAACTTCTTCAAAAATTTGTATTCGAAAAAAATGGTGACAGACAAAATCGAAATCGGCTACGAGTGTTTGAAGGATTCGAATATGACGAAATAAATGAAAAATTTATTAAAAAAATTGATTACATAAACGATAATTTAACAGAAGCAGATCTGGTGTTAATATGTCATTTATTAAACATTCCACATAATAAAAGTAACGTTGCCTTGCATATTTTTTGCAATTTGAAAAAAGGAAATTTACTGAGGGACGCCAATTTCAATGCCAACGACGATGAAGATGAAGACGAAAACGAATACGATGATAACGAAGACGATCAAAGCGAAGACTACGAGCACGCACAAAGTAGGCTGGTAGGCTGTGACAATCAGAAACGAATCACGAAACGGTGGAATTGGAACAAGCGATTGTCAGAAACAAGAAGAGAAAGAATGAACTCTACAGCGATGGCACAAAATAGTAATGCTGGTATACAAAATAGTTTAGCGACTCCGAGGTTCGCTTTAAACTTTCGTGACATTGAAGACTCGATTCGTAAATTCGGTGGTGTTGACACACTTTCGATGGAAGTGTGGTTAGAAGATTTTGAAGACACTGCACAAGTAATGCAATGGGATGATTTACAAAAATATATTTTTGCCAAACGATCGTTGAAAGGACTGGCACAAATGTTTGTAGCTAGTGAACGCGGTATATCAAGCTGGCACAATTTACGAAAAGCCTTGTTAAACGAATTTAAAACAACAACAAACAGTGCTCAACTACATAAACTAATGAGTGATCGTAAAATAAAGAAAGGTGAAAGCATTCAAGAATTTTTTTTGATAATGAAAGAACTATCATCTCGCGGTGATATTGACAATAATTTATTAATGGAATATGTGATTGATGGCATAAACGATTTAAGTGTGTAATGATCGAGGTGAGAATAATGAAATAGTGTTGAACTAACATCGTCAATATTCGACAGTCGGATCCGGAATGATAGCGGACGGAATCCTCTTGTGCCTTAGCTCTTCGGCGTGGGGTGGGTTTTTGCCATATTCCTTCTCCACATCTACACAACTTTATTATTTAGGATTCCTAACAGAAACTAAAAAGGGAGGCGTTCTCCAAGAAAAATACAAAACCAGCGGGTGTAAGTAACAAAAACGATTGAGGGTTAAATAAATAAAAAAAATTCGGACTGCAAGATATAAAGTTTGCGGGGTTCAAAGGTGTTGTGCGACCTCGCTGTTTTTACCCACCCTACCATAATCTTCAAAAAAAAATTATTGTATCCGAAGATACCCTATAACAGTCCGACTATTAACTTATGTTGCCATGTCTATCCAGGGAAAATAAAAATTTAGCACATCATTGTATTCATTGCGATGTTCATATTTTATTCCTAACGTAAAGAGGCAGAAATTGGGTTGACATAATAATCTCTAATAATATTATCCCGGTAGATATTTCACCGTGTACAATAAGTTTCATAACTCTTCATAAAGATAACATGTTTCGATTGTTTACAAATTTAGGATATGTGTTTTCGAATTGCTTATGTTTGTTTCGAAATCAAAGGGGTTGGCTGTTCGTATAACCTTATGCAGCTGAATTTGCTTCTCATAGTTTTGTTAATTTAATTTTTTGTTTTTCTTATGTGGCACTCATTGATTACAGTTCTTGTGTGCAATGATTTTTCAATTAAGCTTACAATTTATATAGGTTAAGGGGACAGGTAGCATTCATTGCTGACAGTTTTTTTTTTGGAAATGATTTTCAACAAAAATGAGGCCTTCAATTTATAAAATTTAAATTTCCATGTTGCATTCATTTCTTTCAACTTTTTGTTGAAAGGAATTTTAAAAAAAAATGAGGCTTACAATGTCTATAGCTTAAGTTTACAAGGGGCACTCATGGATCTGTTTTTTTTTCTTTGTTTTCATGTTTAAGATATATGATTATTATTACAATATAATATTGTTGAAGAGTGCGCTTAAGGATCGTGAAAGTACAAAATAATTTTTTTTATTGATCCTGACACCTTTATTGCTGATTTAAAACAGCTGTTAACATTATTTCATTAGTGGTGTCGTTCTTTGTTCTTTGTTTTGTTTTGATTTTTCTTCTTTTTAATTTGTTTGTTATTGTTCTTTTTTTTTTTTTTTTTTTTTTTTTTTAAAGATGGTTTGCGTGATCAAAAGGATCAGCAGAGCATTCAAGAGAATAAAACAAAATCACATATACCACAAGCCTAGGACATGCACAGTTGTTGTTTAGTACTCACAATTGAATTTCTCCAGCGTTGAAAGGCCTTCCAGCGTAATGGTGAAGCAGATCGTTATTGGAACTAAAGCTTGATATATTAGATAATTGTTAAATTTTCTTGAACGATTTTACATTGTTTAGCAATCTAACTTGTTTTTTTTTTCATGTACAATTGTTTTCTTTTATATACTTATATTTTGTACTTTTGTTTTATCCCTAGCACACACTCAACAATTTAAGTTAATTTTCAAAATTTAATTTGCACTCGTGCAGTTTAAAGAAAGACTCAAAGACAAAAAAAAACACAAGCTAACTCCTTGATCTGTGGCCAAGTGAATTGTAGAAAGCAGCGACAGATGATGACAAGGTGGGAGCAATTGTATCCCACGGTGCAATTCCAAGATGAATAGGCAATGCCTTCCAAAAGCAGACTGGATTGCAACGGATTTTTTTTTGCAGAATAAAAAGACACGGCTGCGTAGAGATCACGCAATACCGTGCAGAGGTCACGAAATACCGTGCAGAGGTCACGCAGCGCCGTTGAGCTTCAGCAATGCGATGTTAAATTGCGAAGCTCTGCCCTGAGCACGGTGCTGGCCAGACAACGTTGTTGCACCGGCTTAACAGGGATCTCTTTATACGGGAAGAACTATATTGTGATATCTGTATGCAGCGATGCAGTCGTTGGACTTTAGGGTGCCAAATGCCCCTGCCAGCCAAAGGTCACGGATATGGGGAGCACTCCTCCGAATCCTCCAATACTCCTTTGTAAGGTCACTTGCTCACAACTTTTTTTTTTTTTTTAAAATTTTTATTCTTTGATTTTTCACAAACGCACTTCGGTACGTTGCGGTGTTCTTTTTGAATTTTTAACTAACCAAGAAAAGAAAAAGGGTCACTGCGGCCGCGTGTGGACCTTAAATAGTGAAAATTTCCAGCCCTCACTAGCTTTTTGGAAGGTATTCGGAGTTGGTGAAGTTGGCTGTGATCGCAGTCCAGCTGATTAGTTACAGCTTTAAGTATTTTGATAGCAGCCTCGAAGTAGGCACTAATTAGCTGGGCAGGTGGAATGATAACAGTTGCACTGCTTGCAAGGTCAGCTTAACACCTTGGGACTTATCAGAAAATTTGCATTGCTTTCTAAGATAAGCTTAGAAGTATGCTCTGATAAGAACCGATGTTATCAACAGTGCATGTTGTTTACTACTGTTAGCGTTGCACTGCTTTACCTTTGGCTACCACAAAGCCGAAGGTATTATTTTCGTTATTGAAAAGAATTAAACAATAATGGGACGCATTGCAAAGCGCGGGCCATTACACCACCCGATAATATTCCTTCTTTTTAGATGTAATATTAGCGGGAATTAGCTGCGTATGTCTTTAGCATGAAACGTACCAATTTCTTTTCCTTGTAAATTCTCTAGCTGATAATAACAATTTCCTAGCTTTTGGCGAACTCGACATTTAACAAACTGCGGTCCCAGTTTCGCATTAAAGTTTTGTGAAAACTTGCTTTGCGCAAAGCTACGGCAATATACTTCCTGTCCTTCTTTAAAGGAGACAGGTTTCGCTCTTAAATTGTATTGAGTGACATTTCGCTCATATGCGCGTCGGATATTAGCTTGTATGTCCTTCCTTAAAAGTGCTAAATTATCATCTCTTGACATGGGTACTATTGGCTCCTCCAGCAGTGACAATTCTTTTAACAGCTTTTAATCGGATCCATGAGTTATCATATCAAGGCCAAATAAGGCACGATATGGGGAACAACCTAAAGATTGGTGCAATGCAGATCTGAGCGAGCACGAAATGCTTGTGAGATGCACATCCCACTCTCGTTGATCATGTTTTAAATAGGATCTAACAGCAGCCAGTAAGGATCGATACTTACTCGTGGTGGTTGGACGTGTTTCGCTTTTGCTCCCTGTGTTTCTTAATAATTCTGTTTAATTGATCTGCTTATGTGCTTTCATTATTACTGCTGTATTTTACTAGTGCTAACCCTGTGAGTAAAAGCTTAAAGTAGCATACTAATCCTGCCTTATTAGTGAATTCGCTTACAAAAATTTTAATTATTTTCACTTGCGCGTCTTGGCGTCAAGTTTTTTTTGTTTTTGTTTTTACTAATATTCTTACACCTTCCTGCTTTCCCGCTCACGAAAGTAAATATCGCTCTCTGAGTAAGTTGTGTAGTGCTTTTGTTGTAGACGTAACAGCTGCTGTTGTTTTGTTTACCTCGAGTGCTCGCTATATTTGTTTTTTTTTATTTTCGTTCTCGCTTGCTTGCCTGTTTTCGGCGTTGTAACAGATTCTTGCTCTCTCAAGAGTCTTAATATTCTATTGCTCTCTTCGTTGTCCCCTACTATTCGAAGGCATATCTATTTTATTAACATGGTGTCGTGCTCTGCAGCAAATTGCAAATGCTCTTCAGATGCTAATGCGGACTACATTGGATGCTGGCTCTGTGACAATTTTAGTCACTTAAAATGCTGTGGCCTAACTGTGCGGGTTAGAGATGCCGTCAACGCCAATGTAGGCCTTAAATGGTCGTGCGAAGCGTGCCGTGTGGGTGAATCCGATCTACGGAAAATCCACAATAAAACCAAACTCGGGTTTTATCGGATACGCACAGCTTTCTCTAATCTCCAATCTGAATTTTTGGAGATGGAGACCCAATTCAACGCCTTTACGGCTCTTAGTAAGCCACCTGCTCCTCTTAATATTCCTTTAGATTCAGTTTCTACGAATCTAAAGACCACCAATCTACCTTCTTCCAAGGCTTCTTCTTCTGATCTTCTAAGTCTAATTTCCCCTATACCGTCTTGCTCTTCTAGTTGCACAAAAAAAAAAAAAACCAGCAGCAATGTTACCGCACCGAAACCTCTTGCTGCCCCTCTTGTGCCTACTCCCATTACGAGCAATGATAACAATGTAACGGGTAATGTTCCCGCAATCATGCCTGCTAGTCAGGCACCGAGTATAAAACCTCTGATTGCGATTAAACCCAAAAAATTGGTGTTTATCTCTCGCTTGGCTCCAGACACAACCATAGAAGGTGTACAATCGTACATTCTCGAAAGGATGCCTGTAAATGATTTGATAGTTAAAAAATTCAACTTCAAATTAAAGCGCGACATTTCTTCTTTCAAAATTATTCTCCCTGCAGAACAGTTTAAAGACGTTTGCGCAGCTTCTTTCTGGCCGCCCGACCTTATTGTTAAGGAGTTCACTCCAAAACAAAAAAGCCGAACGACCGTCACTCTTCCCACATTGGCCGTTACATCGCCAAGTGGACCTACAACAAGTGCAAAGTCCTCAAAAAACTGAAGTTCTCTTCTCTTCATGCCTTTGAAAATGATAGGGGACACACAAATATTCTTTCTTCCTTAATTCTTTCCTATCAAAATGTTAGAGGCCTCTGCAGTAAAATCTCTAGTCTTTATCTTCATAGTCTTGCCTTTACTTCCCAAATTATTGCCTTTACCGAAACCTGGTTAAAACCAGAGATTCTAAGCTCTGAAGTCTTTCCAGATAGGTATACAACTTACAGGCTTGATCGACCTGACTGACGGGGTGGTGGAGTACTGATTGCAGTAGACTCCTCCATTATGTCGGACCTCTTACAGCCGGAGTTTCAATTCGACATCGAATTAATCTGTGTAAAACTACACTTTCATTTGTCTGCAATTAAGACTATTTTTAATCTGTTATCAGACAGAGATCATTTCATAGTCCTGGGTGACTTTAATATCCCGGAATGTAATTGGACATCCATTGCGGAGGGAAACTTCCTTCTGCCCTCCCGGCAACATGATCTGTTTGACGGTTTGTTTGACATGTCTTTGTCGCAGGTTAATCATGTCAAAAACACTTTAAACAGATCGCTTGATCTATGTTTCGTCTCAGATCCTTCCAGGGTGATTTTAGACAGGGCACAACCTCTTTCCCTACCTGAAGATCCTTATCATCCCACTTTCGAAGTGAATCTCGATTTGGGTATTAGCTTTGTGGATAAAAGTGTAAAGCCGTGCAATCGCGTGCGCTGCTTTAAGAAAGCAGACTTTGAATACTTAAATTATTTAATTTCATATTGTGATTGGTCTGACTTTTATCTATCAACTGATATGTCAGTGGCTATCAATATATTTTATAAAACCCTTAACTCTGCTTTTGATATCTGTGTTCCGTTTTTCTATCCGTCAAGCTCAAGAAGGCCTCCTTGGTTTACAAAAGAGTTGTCTCGCTTAAAAAACGTAAAGAGTAGCTTATTTAAGAAATACAAGCTGAAAAACTCACCGCTTGTCTTTTCCCGCTACCTAACTGCTCGGGCAAATTTTACCGTGCTTAACGCGAAGTGTTATAAAAACTATTTGACCAGATGTAGGATTCAGTTCTTTCAGAATCCTAAACAGTTTTATAGTTTTGTTAACATGAAGCGTAGGTCAGCGGGCTTTCCTTCTAAACTTATGTTCGATAACGCTGAGGCGAACACAGATCAGGCCATTGCCGATATGTTTGCCAAGTTTTTTCAAACAACTTATTCTTCCTCTACGCCAAACATTCACTCCTATCCATATAGCGTACCAAGCTCGAATGGCATCTTCACACCTTTACTGAATGAAAGTTCACTTATTAGGGATCTTCGATTGGTTAAACCAGTCTTCTCACCAGGTCCCGATGGTATCCCCGCCTGTGTACTTCGATACTGTGCCAACTCCTTATGTAAGCCATTGCTCAAACTATTTTCGCTGTCCTTAGTAACTGCCTCGTTTCCATCCATATGGAAGGAATCCTTTATCATCCCTTTACATAAAAAGGGCAGCAAGTCTGATGCAAGCAATTATAGAGGTATCTCTAAATTGTCGGCTATACCGAAATTCTTCGAGAATGTTATTACTCCTCACTTGCAGCATTTTAGTAGATCCGTTATATCCCCTTTTCAACACGGATTTGTGAAGCGTCGTTCTACCACGACAAATCTGCTTGAGCTGACATTCTTTGTGGTAAAAGGATTTCAGGAAAATCTTCAAACTGATGTCATTTATACTGATTTCAGTAAGGCATTTGACTCAGTCAACCATTCCCTTCTTGCACATAAACTAAATCTTCTCGGTTTCTCACCAAAACTTCTTAGTTGGATTGTGAGCTATTTGAGTGACAGAACCCAACGAGTCCTCTTTAAAAATACTCGTTCTTATCCCGTTCATGCCACATCTGGTGTTCCTCAGGGAAGCCACTTAGGTCCCCTGCTTTTTACACTTTTCATCAATGACCTCCCAACGGTCATACTTAACTCACGTACTCTCATGTACGCGGATGATGTTAAGCTCTGTTTTCAATTTAGAGACGACTCCTGTCATTCTCGCCTTCAATCTGACCTAGATTGTTTCTTTTCTTGGTGTCGTGCAAATCTCCTTAATCTAAACAGCTCAAAATGCAAGCTGATGACATTCTCACGTGCCTGCCCAAAGTACGTATCATACTCTCTTTGTGGTTGTACCTTGGAAAGAATTTCCCTGGTTTCTGTCCGTTTGGACCGAAAACTCAAGTTTTCTGAACATATATCATCAATGGTTAATAAAGCTATGGGTGTACTCGGCTTTATTAAGAGATGGTCCAAGGAGTTTGACGATCCTTACTTAACTAAGACTCTCTTCACTTCGCTTGTTCGTCCAATTCTCGAGTACGGATCATGTGTCTGGAACCCTCAGTACACAGTTCATAGAGACCGCATTGAATCCGTACAGAAAAACTTCTTAATGTTTGCCTTGCGAGGCCTTAACTGGGATGTAAATTCAAGACTTCCTTCCTATCCTAGTAGACTTTTGTTACTTAATCTGCTTTCTCTAGCTAATCGTAGAACCATGCTTGGTGTTATATTTATTAACAACCTTATCCAAGGTGACATAGAAAGTAGCGACTTACTTAGTAGACTACACTTTTCTGTCCCTGGTAGAATCACCCGTAATTACCTTCCTCTAAAACTTCCCAATTGTAGCTCGAACTATGCCCTGCATGAGCCATTCAGGGTATTATGTTCGGACTATAATAAACTATACTTAATTGTAGCTAACAATAACAACTTGATATCTAGCTTAAAATTACAACTCCTCGCCCACTTATCTAGAATTTAGTCAAACACATAATTGTCTTCTTTGTATTCATAGTAGTACTTTCAACATAATGCATGCTTTAACACTCTACTCATAATTTTATTTACATTTGGTTACTAACACTAACTCTCCTGATCTGATTGAGTTTTTCTGGGTTTTCCCCAATCCTCTGCAACAAATGTTGGATCGGCTTTTCTTTATCCCAGTTTGCACATTTGCACATTTGCACAATTTTTAATTTTTTCTTTTTTTTTACATTTAAGGTTTTACCCTTAATTTAAAATTACCTCTAGTTTAAAATTCAACTTAAATAATTTAAATCTAATTTTAATTGTTTCTTTACTTTTAAAAAAGTCGACTGTTCATAGTTCGACTATAAACTAAATAAATAAATAAATTAACTCGCTCGGCCGCATTACTCTGCGGTGAGTAAAGGGCTGTATAGACATGTTTAATACCGAGTTCTGTCAAAAATGCATTAAAATCGGCAGCCTTAAATTGACTGCCATTATCACTTACGATAATTTCGGGAACTCCAAAACAATGAAAAATGTTATGCAACAGATACTCTTGTACGGCCAACGAAGTACATTTCTTCAGAGGATGCAACCAGTGAAACTTGCTAAAATGATCTAGAACAATCAGTAAGCCCACATGACCTTGTTTACTTCTAGGATATGGTCCTAGAAGATCAATATATAATCTTTGAAAAGGTCGACACGAAGGTACATGAGCTCCCATAGGTGGACGAAGGCTATAGTTCGGTGCTTTGCTCTGTTTACACACATCACACGAACGAATATAGTCTCGAGCATCTTTGGATAGACCGGGCCAAAAAAGATGACGACGCAATTTCTCTATGGTCTTTTGCATGCCAGAATGAGCGGAAGTAAGACTATCATGGGCTTGCCTAAGAGTATCGGTGCGAAGACTGTCGGGGACCCATAACCTCCAGGAAAGTTTTTCCTGCGCCTCGTCTCCTTCAGCATGTTCTGTACGGATATATAAAAATTTATCCACCAACTTCATATCCGGGAACTTAGACTGATTTGCAGCATATCTAGTTTTTAATGCAACATATGACTCCTCAGAAAAAGCTTCTGATTGCAGATCAATCACAGGACTCATGTCTAACTCAGCAATCTCAGCATCATGAAGTCTGGACAAAGCGTCTGGTACTACATGATCTTTTCCTTTCCTATGCGAAAACGTAAACTTAAATTGTTGTAATCGAAAGATCCATCTTGCAAGTCTACCTGCAATGTTTTGCTGTCGCATCAGCCAGAGAAGGCTAGAATGATCGGTGACAACCTCAAATTCTTGCAATTCCAGATAACACCGAAATTTCTCAATAGCCAAAATGACAGCTAAGCATTCTCGTTCCGTAACGCTGTAATTTCTCTGAGCTCTACTTAACTTTTTGGACATATACGCAATCGGCCTTTCTGATTGATCGTCTGCCAGCTGCACTAAAACTGCACCTATTCCAAAGTCGCTAGCATCGCAATGTAAAAAGAACTTTTTGCCAAAATCGGGGTTCGTAAGAATCGGCGCAGATGTTAAAGTCTTTTTCAGTTTGTCCATCGCTTCTTGAGCTTCCGTCGTCCAGGCAAATTTCCTTTTCTTGGTTAACAAATCCGTAATTGGACAAGTTAGATCCGAGAAGTTTGGAATGAACCGACGGTACCACCCACAAACTCCTAAAAACCCACGAATTTGCTTTAAGTTCCTTGGCGGAGGCCAATTTTCAATACAAGATACTTTGGCAGGGTCAGTGCAGATGCCACCACTACCAATAACATAGCCTAAATAGGTAATGCTAGTCACACAGAATTGACTTTTAGCTAAGTTAAGGGTCAAATTAGCTTTCCGAAATTGTTCGGCTAGTCTTACTAAAATTGCAAGGTGAGTTGCAAAATCTTCGGACACAACACACAGATCATCCAAATAACCGAAGACACAATAACGAAGGTCAGGCGGTATGATATGATCCATTAATCGACACATGGTTGACGGCGCGTTGCACAACCCAAAGGGCATCACCTTAAATTGGTATAAAGGACGGCCAGGAACGGTAAATGCAGTTAATGGTTTAGATTCGTCGCTAAGCTTTATTTGCCAGTAGGCATCTTTAAGATCTAATTTAGAAATGATGTTCGCTTTGGGGAGTCGAGCAAATATACCATCGATGCTTGGTAAAGGATAGGCATCCTTTTTAGTGGCGTCGTTCAGTTTACGAGCATCTAAACAAAGACGGACTTTATTTGGTTTTACAACCATCCGCATGGGAGAACTCCAAGGACTTGACGAAGGTTCAATTACGTCCAAGCTCAGCATCCGATCAATTTCTTGGTAAAGAAGTTTCTCTACGGCCGGACTGACAGGATAAAATCGCTGTTTACAGGGTTTCGCGTTACCAACGTCAATATGGTGTTCAATTAACGTGGTACGCCCTAGTGTTTCAGATACTTTCGGGAACAGATCTTTAATAATTTCTGATTGCTGAATCTGACAAGGACTCAAGGCATATGCGTTTTCTACTGTTGATTCTTCTTGCACCAGTGATGAATCTAACGGACTGATAATGTGAGGAGCAAGAGCGAATGTTTTCCAAAAGTCGAGGCCTTATATCAATCTTTGCTTAATGCTCGGAATAATATACAACTTAATAAAGCGTTTGACACCTTTGTAACTCATTTCAATATTAAGCACACCTATAATTGGCTGAATTTCTCCACCCGCAGTTTTTGCACTGGATCGGATAGGTTTATAGTAGGGACTATCAGAAAAATTTTGTAGCGCCAGCTCGGCACCTAGGCAGCTTATATTTGCACCGGTGTCCAACAAGCCTTGCTCTGTAAACTCTAAAAAGGATACTTCCGCATAACTACGCAGATCCTTAGAGCAATTAAAAATTGAAGAAATTTGCATTTTTCGATTTTTCTTAATTTCAGCATAGTAATTCTTAAGTCTTAATGTATGTTTACTAGGTCTATTTTCACTATTATTAAAAATACGATTTCTTACGATATTATAATGTTCTAAACGCTCTTGATACGAACGCATCCATAAAGGGACTATACTAGATGCAGGTGATTCTGCCTGCACTGAAATAGAGGAAGGGATAGGTGTAGAAACGTTATCCTCAACCTGATCTATCTTTTGATTTATGGTGTTGGGGGACTCCGGTTGTTGTGGGAAGCCCCCACACGTCGGTTTTCCGACTTCTTGCTTAGGCAATTTTGGCATTGCGGCTTATAAATATTTGGCCGCCCGCAGCCGTAGCAAAAGATGCGACGTGCGGCTAAACAGTTTTCCCAAACATGCCCTGCTTCTTCACAATTCCAGCATTTGAATTTTCCGTGAGAAGATTGCAAAGCGTGGATTTCGGCTTCTTCCTGTAAGTTGTCTTCTATCTCTGAATTTTCTTGTTCTACAGCACAAACTTGTCGACGAGCTGCAGGTACATTCGGCTTAGATGCATAACGGCAGCTGATTTCATATGCCAGGTTTTCACTCATTTGCACCAACCGACGTAAGTGACCTACCGAATGAACTGGTTGAAATAGCAATTTCTGACGAGTTTCTGGTAGAAGACTACTTTTTAAGATCTCAACCAACTCTGCATCTTCCACTCGAATGGAGGCCTTGTCGATCAAGGTTGCAACTGCCTCATAAAAGGACGAAAATGATTCACCTGTCTTTTGTTTACGGGCTCGAATCAGCTCCATGCTCATAAAGTCGGAACGGTAGTCTTGGTACTGTTGACGCAGGGATGCACACATTTTGGTCCAACCAATTTGATCAATCTGTTTATGGTATCTCCAGTACCATGATCGAGCTTTACCCGTGAACAAAACGTGAATATGCCTGCACATAACTGAAAAATCACTTTCTAACGTTTCATTAGTGAGTGAGGTGACTCGATAAATAAACTCCTCTACTCCCAATCCTTCAACGGATCCATCAAAATGAACTCCCCATTTCTGCATTATGTCGACTGTCTGCCGAGACTGCAAGGAACGTTTCCCTTAGAACGGAAGTAACTAGCGGTTCAAGTTGCTGAGGTTGTACATTAATTGCCAACGATGACATCACCCTTGTGACCGTTTGCTCAATCATTCCTTGAATAATATTGTAGTCAACAGGCTGGCTACGACGATTATTTGTAGGACGAATGGGTCTGGAGGATCGGGTTGGTCTGCCTCTAACAGGTCTCTCAGGAATAGCTTCACCTTGATTGGTGCTTTGACTAGCGTCTAAAGCTGACGAATTTGCTCCAATTGGATTCTCCAATGGAGGCTCTGGCTGTCGAATTGGATTTTGCTGCTCAGCCATCGCCATGGCTTTCGCTAGATTTCGGGTGGTCATACCACGAGCAGCTGGCACAGCTTTAGAGGTCGAAGGAGCTGGCTGAGATCTAGCTGGGGAACAATTGCCTACCATAACTCGAAGTTCCTCTCTATTTATACCAACTCTGCATGTAAAGCATTCCGAATTTTCTGTCAACCATGCATCTATGCAGTTCTTATGGAAAACATGTTTACATGAAAGTAAATAACAAGGATGCGTGTTATCCATAACCGTTGAACATAGTGCACAAAGATTTTCTGCTCGTGCCGATGAGGCATGAGGAGGGGTATTAATGACTGGCATTTTGTAAGTATTTATTCATAAAAATTATTTCTGGATTAGACGTATGTGGGCAACAAAAGAAAACAGTCGGGTAACTATCTATATCTTGCAGTATCCTAGTTTTTTTTTTTTTTTTTTTTTTATCTTTATATTTTTAATTTAATTAATTTATTTTCCGGGCTATTGATACTAAACTAAAGATGGTGTTCGTTACGTTGATTTTACAGTCTTTAGACTGCAGATCGGCAAGCAAGGCCAAATAGCACTTAAACGAGTTCCAAACAACAGTCTAAATTGCAATTAATAATCAAGTCATAATGTCCATCCATCTATATATATGATAATGAAATAGTCTCATCAGTTGCAAAAACTAGGAAAATACCATCCCGCAAAATAATCGAGTACTGGCATCTGTGCTTAGCCGAATGCGCAGTATTCTACAAAATTATTTTACAAAAACAATATTTCTATCTTCCTACAACTTCACTGAGTCTATTCATAACACGAAAACAAACGAGCATGTTATTTTTATTTTTGAGTAGAGAATTCATTTTCTACATCGAACATAGAATTTAATATGCTCCTTTTTCCTGGCTATCAGTACTATTTAGGGTCTCATCTGTTATTCTTATCTGAATAATTCAGATTCGTAGACCTGATATAGATCTTTCAATTCCTAGCATCATATAAGTGGTAATAAGACTTTGTCCGTCTAAAGTTACTTCACAGATATTATACAAAATTGCAAAAAAAAACTTACTCAAAAATAGTGTTGGGGTGCGTACAGTCATACTTCATTTTCGCTTCTAAAATATCATACGTTTTTTTTTTCTCAGTGTATTCTAAATACATCCCTAATTTACTTTGCAAAACGACTGTTGGTTGCCCTAAGCAATGCTTTCCTTTCAAAATTGCATGTGAGACAGGTCGTCACCCTTCTTGCAACCTTAAGCATCCAAAACAAGCCTCTTGCTTGGTAACAAATGAAAATTAGAAGCAACAATTCAGTATAGAGATCAGATGTTGTTATCCCTAGGTTAAACTAACCGCAGCTACACACGTTGAACACCGAAAGGTATTAAAAGCGTGAAACCCAGATTAACAATTTATCCGTTGGTTAGCTATACGTTGCCCCACGCGTTGGCCGCCAAAAATTATGTAATGATCGAGGTGAGAATAATGAAATAGTGTTGAACTAACATCGTCAATATTCGACAGTCGGATCCGGAATGATAGCGGACGGAATCCTCTTGTGCCTTAGCTCTTCGGCGTGGGGTGGGTTTTTGCCATATTCCTTCTCCACATCTACACAACTTTATTATTTAGGATTCCTAACAGAAACTAAAAAGGGAGGCGTTCTCCAAGAAAAATACAAAACCAGCGGGTGTAAGTAACAAAAACGATTGAGGGTTAAATAAATAAAAAAAATTCGGACTGTAAGATATAAAGTTTGCGGGGTTCAAAGGTGTTGTGCGACCTCGCTGTCTTTACCCACCCTACCATAATCTTCAAAAAAAAATTATTGTATCCGAAGATACCCTATAACAGTCCGACTATTAACTTATGTTGCCATGTCTATCCAGGGAAAATAAAAATTTAGCACATCATTGTATTCATTGCGATGTTCATATTTTATTCCTAACGTAAAGAGGCAGAAATTGGGTTGACATAATAATCTCTAATAATATTATCCCGGTAGATATTTTACCGTGTACAATAAGTTTCATAACTCTTCATAAAGATAACATGTTTCGATTGTCTACAAATTTAGGATGTGTTTTCGAATTGCTTATGTTTGTTTCGAAATCAAAGGGATTGGCTGTTCGTATAACCTTATGCAGCTGAATTTGCTTCTCATAGTTTTGTTAATTTAATTTTTGTTTTTCTTATGTGGCACTCATTGATTACAGTTCTTGTGTGCAATGATTTTTCAATTAAGCTTACAATTTATATAGGTTAAGGGGACAGGTAGCATTCATTGCTGACAGTTTTTTTTTTGGAAATGATTTTCAACAAAAATGAGGCCTTCAATTTATAAAATTTAAATTTCCATGTTGCATTCATTTCTTTCAACTTTTTGTTGAAAGGAATTTTAAAAAAAAATGAGGCTTACAATGTCTATAGCTTAAGTTTACAAGGGGCACTCATGGATCTGTTTTTTTTTTCTTTGTTTTCATGTTTAAGATATATGATTATTATTACAATATAATATTGTTGAAGAGTGCGTTTAAGGATCGTGAAAGTACAAAATAATTTTTTTTATTGATCCTGACACCTTTATTGCTGATTTAAAACAGCTGTTAACATTATTTCATTAGTGGTGTCGTTCTTTATTCTTTGTTTTGTTTTGATTTTTCTTCTTTTTAATTTGTTTGTTATTGTTCTTTTTTTTTTTTTTTTTTTTTTTTTTAAAGATGGTTTGCGTGATTAAAAGGATCAGCAGAGCATTCAAGAGAATAAAACAAAATCACATACATCACAAGCCTAGGACATGCACAGTTGTTGTTTAGTACTCACAATTGAATTTCTCCAGCGTTGAAAGGCCTTCCAGCGTAATGGTGAAGCAGATCGTTATTGGAACTAAAGCTTGATATATTAGATAATTGTTAAATTTTCTTTAACGATTTTACATTGTTTAGCAATCTAACTTGTTTTTTTTTTCATGTACAATTGTTTTCTTTTATATACTTATATTTTGTACTTTTGTTTTATCCCTAGCACACACTCAACAATTTAAGTTATTTTTCAAAATTTAATTTGCACTCGTGCAGTTTAAAGAAAGACTCAAAGACAAAAAAAAAAAAATATCTCCTTGATCTGTGGCCAAGTGAATTGTAGAAAGCAGCGACAGATGATGACAAGGTGGGAGCAATTGTATCCCACGGTGCAACTCCAAGATGAATAGGCAATGCCTTCCAAAAGCAGACTGGATTGCAACGGATTTTTTTTGGAGAAAAAAAAAGGCCGCGGGGAGAAAAACCCAAACCCAAACAGGCGAAAAAAAAAACAGACGGGGCGCGCGCCCCGCGCCGTTGAACTTCAGCAATTTTTTTTTTTTTTTTTTTATTACTTTGCTGTTATTTATTGAATCTTCTCATTTTCGAGACTAACAATAAGTGTATCAAATCTTATACTATAACCTTACTAGCAGTCATAAAGACTGTAACAGTAGAAATGGCCCTGACAAGTTATAGCTGGGTTGGAAGGTCGGTACGTTGAAGACGGGTTCGGTTGGAAGCCCGAATCAAGACCCTTGCAAGGGGATTTGGGTGGGCAGAGAGTTTTACATTGTACGACGCTTTTTGCATGTCTATTTCATCTTTTACTGCGAGAATGCCGAGGTCCCTGTGGATGTTTTGGTTTCGAATATACCATGGTGCCCCAGTGATAGTTCGCAGGATCTTGGATTGAGCGCGCTGTATAATATCTATGTTGGTTCTGCTCGCGTTCCCCCAAAGCTGGGAGCCGTACGTCCAGATTGGCTTAAGAGTGGAGGTGTAGAGCAGGACCTTGTAGTCCAGACACAAGGGCGATCTGGCGTTTATGATCCAGTGGAGGCTGCTGGCTTTCAGTTTTAGGTGTAGTTTCTTGCATTCGATATGCCTACGCCATGTCAGGCGTCTGTCGAGATGGATGCCGAGATACGTAACTTCTTTGACTTGGGGGATCTGCGTGCCATTCAGGTAGAGCGGAGGGCAAGTTTGTCTGTTAAGAGTAAACGTTATGTGCTTGCACTTTTGTTCGTTTATTTTGATGCGCCAGTCAGATAGCCACTTCTCGACTACCCTGAGGTGGTTGGCGAGTTGGGTTGTTGCATCGACTGGGCATCTGGAGCGGCTAAGGATCGCAGTGTCGTCAGCAAAGGTGGATGTTGTTAGTCGATCACTCGTGGGAATATCCGCTGTGTAGAGGACGAATAGAGTTGGCCCAAGTGAGCTGCCTTGTGGGACTCCAGCTTCGATAGTGTGGTTGTCTGATATTGTTGTATTGCACCTCACTGCGAAGGCTCTGTTGCAGAGGTAAGATTCAAGGAGTTTATGAGTGTACCCAGGTAAATGTGTTTTAATTTTGTGCATAAGTCCTTCGAGCCAGACGCGGTCAAATGCTTGGGATACATCGAGGAATATCGCGCTGCAATATTCTCTACGCTCGAAGGCTGTTCGAATCTCTGATGTTATTCTGTTAACTTGCTCGATAGTACCGTGTTTTATTCTGAAGCCAAACTGATGGGCTGGGATAATGTTGTGAGCTTCCATATATGGTATTATGCGCGTTAGAAGGCATTTTTCGAATAATTTGGACAGGCAAGATAATAGACTTATTGGTCTGTAGGATGAAGGGATCGTGTGGTCTTTTCCGGGCTTCGGTATCATAATAATGATTGATTTTTTCCATTTACTTGGGTAGTAGCCTAGGCTTATGATTCCATTGAAGAGTTTACAGATGACCTCAACAGCACAGTACGGAAGTTCCATTAACATTTTTGTAGTTATTAGGTCGCCGCCTGGAGCCTTTTTTGGTTTTAGTTCCCTAATGACTTTTGTAATCTCATTCGGCCGAAATGAAGTTGGCGTAGGTACCAAATCGGAGTGGATTTGAGGAGGAACATATGCATTAGATGAGGGATTCGGCTGAAAGACGTCCCTGAGATGTAAGGCAAATGTTTCGGTTTCTGTCTTTGTCGCTGCGGGCCCAGCGACCTGATGAATTTCTTATCGGGGTGACGGTTTCAATAGGAGAACTTAGATTTGGGTGAGCCCTCCACAAGGGATGCTTTGTACTAGTTGGCGAGAGTTTTCCAATATATTTTAGTTGGGCATTTTCAGCTTCTTGCTTCAGAGCCCGGTTTAGTTTGCGGGTGGCTTCATTAAGACGTTGCTTTGAGCATGGCGATCTGCTGGTTTGCCACGCCCGCCGTAGACGCCTCTTTTCCAGAACCAGCTGTTCAATTTGCAGGCTGGTTTTGAACGTCTTGATTTCCGCATCCTTCCGTTTAGGTGTTGAGATCCTGGCTGCTGCGACGAGTACCTCTTCCAGAGCGGCAGTAGAGCAGTCAATGTCCGCTTCTATATTTAGTTGAGGAGTTAGCTCAATGTGGGAACTCACATACTTTCTGTATTTCATCCAGTTAGTGTTGTGCGACGTCAGCCTATTGGGGTGGTCCGTAATTTCTGGGCGTTGGTGAAGGGTTATCAACAAGGGCGAGTGGTCAGATGAGAGATCCGGTAGGGCCATGGCGCTGATTAGATCGCGTGGGATGTTTTTTGTCACCGCGAAGTCAATTAGATCTGGGATCTTTCTGGGGTCTGCAGGCCAATAAGTGGGGCTACCAGGAGAAACGTAGTCCAGTTTATTGCTCGCTTTGATAAGTGCATTATACAGTTGTCTTCCCTTGGGAGTCACGAGGCGTGATCCCCAGTGCGTGTGTTTGGCATTGTAGTCTCCTGCAGCTATGAAGTGATCCCCCAGTGTGTTGTAGAAGTCCATAAATTGACCTTCAGAGATAGTAAAGCGAGGTGGGCAGTAGACAGCGGCAATGCAAAGGTTTCCGTTTCCTGACTGCACTTTTATGGACGTGGCTTGCAAGTAGTTTGTTGCAAACCTTTTGTGAAAGTGGTGTTTGATGCGTTCTCTGATTAAGATGCCGGCTCCGCCGTGGGCTTTTCCATCCGGATGATCTGTGCGGTAGAAGGTGTAACCTCTTATATGGAAGTTATATCGCCCAATGAGGTGCGTTTCAACCAGCAGCATGGCATCGATGTGATTTGAATTTAGGAATTGCGCTATTTCAGGTTTATGCCGTGAAATGCCGTTGGCATTCCACATGGAGATACGTAGTTTAGCCATTTATTATTTGGACTGTTGTGCTACAAGCAACTGAATCACCATGTTCTGGTTCTGAACAAGGGTTTGCATAGTTGTTTTCATAAACGACATGAGTTCCATCATACTTTGTTGCATGGTGACCAGCATAGTTTCCAAATTGCTTTGCGGCTGCCTTGGGACCTGCTGAGCGTTTTCTGAGTGTGGCTGGAGTGGATTTTCCATGTCAGTTCGTAAAGCTTCTGCGTAGGAGATGCCCTTAGTGGTATCTAGCGGACCGAATGAAGATCTGGCTGCCTTGCCGAAAAATACGTCTGGGGTACTTTTTAGCTTATGATACGCGTTTTGCGTATTTTGTTGACGCGTAGCTGTCGCTCGTTGCATGCGGCTCTTCAACTCCTTGTAGACCGCACAGCCTCTGTAGTTTGCCGTATGGTTTCCTCCACAGTTGCCACATTTTTTCTTTAAGGGGTCTTCTTTGTTTGCGGGGCAGTTAACGGAGTTGTGGAAGTCTCCACAGACTACACAGACTGCCCTAAGTGTGCAGTATGACTTGGTGTGTCCATACTCCTGGCAGTTTGTGCATTGTACAGGGCCGTTGCGTTTGTGTGGCTCTTCCACGGTGATCCTTCGATGCAGTAGGAGCTGCAGTTTGTAGATCGGGTGCACTTCGTTTTTCTTTAAGGCTTTGCTATCTGGTTCGAGCTCGACCTTGAAGAGTGGTTGCGGCTTTTTGTTTCTGTTAATAATGTTGCTAACATTTTTGGCACAGAAGCCCTTGGCTTTAAGTGCTTCTTGAATCTCAGAGGGGGCGACGTCAGGTTCGATTCCTTTTAAAACAACTTGCAGACCCTTGCTGCTTTTTAGCTGGTAGGTGTAGAAGTTCTTTTTGTTTCCTCCAGGTACTTAGACACAGCTCGGAAGTGTTCTTCGGACTTCGTTTGAACTTTGGTTTCGTGGATGTTCCCTTTAATAAGCGGAACAACATGGAAATTATCGTCCCCGACCAGCGCAACAATTTTGTTGACCAGGGCGTTTGAGCTTTTTTTCCCTTAAGTAAATAGGAGGTGGCTTTGGTTTCTTTTGGGTCTCCTGCCCCAACTCTGCTTGGTTGTTCTCCGCCTCTGCTAAGATGGAAAAACGGTTATCATTGAGACTCCTAGTTTGTTCGTTGCTTTTGTTGGTACGGTTGATCTTTGGTTTATTACCAACCGTGTTTAGTGGACTAAGTTTACGCTTAATCTGGATGTAGCGATCCATACCGGTCTGTATAACCGAGGCCGCTTGTTGCTTATCGGAGCTTACTGTTTTTGTTGCAATTGTATTTTGCTCTCCAGCCGTTGGCACCGAATTCGCCATAATGGTAGTTGGTTTAGTTGTTGATGGTGCTTTTGCTGCGACTTCAGTAATTGTTGCGCTGCTAGTTGTTGGGGCTTCTTCCATCGAAGCCGGCGGTGGCGGGGTTTGGCTTTGGTAGCTCCATGATGTAGGAGTTGGGGTGAGCAGAGTGGGTGAGCAAGAGCTCGCTCTCTTGCTGTCGACGGTCAGTAGAGCCGGGTTGCTCTTTGATGACTTGTTTACTTCTACAATATCACGTGTTGAAAAGTAAGAGAAACAGGCGTTTCTTGAATTTACAGAGCTTCTACGCTCGCTCTTTGGATCGCTGCTCATTTTTCGAGCGTATTACGCGTGGCACTTGTTAATTTAAAACAAATATGCACTTGTCTTAGTCATAACACTAGTTCTTGATGAGTTATTTTTCGCTGAATGTATTTTTCTTTGATTAGTTAGCGTTTTTTCGCACGAGATATAAATTTAAATTCAAATTTGAATTTTAACGATACACTCCAAACGGACAAAGTCTGATAGCACAATTGGTCTGGCAACGCCAACTCGGTTGCGATCAGTTGGCAGCCCTGCCTGGCAATGCCGCACCGCTGGCCGTCTGGCAACTCTCTGCCTTTGCGATCAGTTGGCAGCGCTATCAGCTGCTGTCTCAGCAGTGCCGCAATGCCGCAATGCGCAATTTGGAAAAATGGGAGAAAGCAAGGAAAAGTTGAGTGAAAATTAGATTTCACTTTCACTCAGCCCTCGCAGCGCTCTCCCCGCCCCCGCCACCAACGGACGCCGTGACGAGAATTGGGAAAAATGATATTATGATCCCCAGGACCCAGAGAACGTCGTAGTGAGTACTCCCGCAAGTGCAGCACACTTTAATCGAGCACCCCCGCTTTCAGGTCGGAGTTCCCAGCATATAAAACCACTAGAAAACCGGAAAATCTCGCACGACGAAGAAAACGCGCCTTGTTGATCCAAGTATCGAGTATCGTTTTGCGATGTTAAATTGCGAAGCTCTGCCCTGAGCACGGTGCTGGCCAGACAACGTTGTTGCACCCGCTTTACAGGGAACTCTTTTTTTGGGAGAAAAAAAATTTTAAATATTTTTTGCCAGGAAGGCGGCGGTGGACTTTAGGGGAAAAAACCCCCCCCCCCACCCAAAAGACACAAAGAAGGAGAACCCCCTCCGAATCCTCCAATACTCCTTTGTAAGGTCACCTTGCTCAAACTCATTTTTTTTTTTTTAAAAATTTTTATTCTTTGATTTTTCACAAACGCACTTCGGTACGTTGCGGTGTTCTTTTTGAATTTTTAACTAACCAAGAAAAGAAAAAGGGTCACTGCGGCCGCGTGTGGACCTTAAATAGTGAAAATTTCCAGCCCTCACTAGCTTTTTGGAAGGTATTCGGAGTTGGTGAAGTTGGCTGTGATCGCAGTCCAGCTGATTAGTTAAAGCTTTAAGTATTTTGATAGCAGCCTCGAAGTAGGCACTAATTAGCTGGGCAGGTGGAATGATAACAGTTGCACTGCTTGCAAGGTCAGCTTAACACCTTGGGACTTATCAGAAAATTTGCATTGCTTTCTAAGATAAGCTTAGAAGTATGCTCTGATAAGAACCGATGTTATCAACAGTGCATGTTGTTTACTACTGTTAGCGTTGCACTGCTTTACCTTTGGCTACCACAAAGCCGAAGGTATTATTTTCGTTATTGAAAAGAATTAAACAATAATGGGACGCATTGCAAAGCGCGGGCCATTACAAGTGTTAATAAATCAATTTTATATGATGCAAATAATCTAAAAGAATTTAAACAAAAACTCAAGTGCTACGAAACAATGCGTAAGAAATATCAGTCGAACCGCCGTTACGAAAAAATAAAATTGACAATGAAAAAGAAAATACAGTAAATAAAAATGATCATGAAATAAAATGTTTTAATTGTGGTGAGAAAGGACACACATCTAATAACTGCGCCGATAAACTAAAAGGAAAAAAGTGTTTCAAGTGCAACAATTTCGGGCACATTTCCAAAGAATGTCAAAGTTCAAAAAACAATTCTAACGTTGCAAATATGAACAAGATAGCTGATGATTCAATGATGTGTAAGACTGTGAAAATTAAAGAAAATGAATTTAAAGCGCTTATTGATACGGGAAGTAAACATAATATAATGACGGTGGAAACTTATAAAAACTTAAATGTTAAACTTGCTAAAACTAACGTATATCTTATTGGATTTGGGAATAAGAATAATAAAGACAGAGTGAAACCTTTTGGTGAATTTGAACAATCTTTTATAATAGACAATGAAGAATTTATCAGTAATTTTTTGGTAGTAAGCACAGAGCTTCTACACATTGATATAATTCTCGGTGAACAGTTTTGCAAACAAGCAGAAATCAAAATAACGCGTAATAGAATAACGATTAAAAAGATTAAAGACGAAAAAGAAGAAGAAAACTTTCTAATGAAAATAGATAGTAGTGAAGAGATTGAACTTAATATCGACGAAAGGGCAAGTCCACAAATAAAAAGTAAAGTCGTTAACCTAATAAACAATTATAAACCGATTAAAACTAAAATAACTCAAATCCAAATGCGCATAACATTAAACGAAGACACGCCGATATTTTCACGACCTCATCGATTGCCCTACTCCGAGAGATGCATTGTGGACAAACAAATTGAAGAATGGCTCAAAGACGATATTATTCAGACATCGGAATCAGAATACAGTAGCCCAGTAGTATTGGTGCGAAAACGCGATGGATCACCACGACTCTGCATAGATTACAGACGCATCAATAAAGTGATTATACGAGACCAATTCCCTTTACCGCTTATCGAAGATCAGCTGGATCGACTACAAGACGCTAAAATTTTTAGCACAATTGATCTCAAAAACGGATTTTTTCATGTTGACGTAGAAAAGAACAGTCGCAAGTTTACTTCATTTGTAACTCACAATGGTCAGTTTTAGTTCAAGAGAGTTCCGTTTAGTTTATCCAACTCTCCGAGTGTTTTTCAACGACACGTTAATGCAGTATTTAGAGATCTGACAAATCAAGGTATAGCTTTACCTTATATTGATGATGTCATTATACCAGCGAGAGACGATGACGAAGCGATTAAAAACCTGGAAATAGTTATTCAAAGATGTGCAGAATATGGTCTGATGCTAAACATAAAAAAGAGTCATTTCCTAAAGAGTAAAATAGAATTTCTAGGCTATATAATCGAAAACAAAAAAATAAGTCTTTCCGACGAAAAAACGAAAGCTGTTACTAATTTCATTGAACCACGAAATAATAAAGAATTGTTGAGTTTTCTAGGACTTGTTGGTTATTTTCGAAGATTCATACCAGGATTTGCAAGTATTGCGAAACCTCTTACCGATCTTACAAAGCAAGATACAAAGTTTCAGATGGATGAAAAAGCTTTATTTGCAATCAACAACTTAAAAGATATTATAACAAAGAAGCCGGTATTAAAGATTTATCACCAACAACACGAGACGGAATTGTACACAGATGCTTCGATGGAAGGATATGGAGCGGTCCTTTTACAAAAATCACCTGACGATGACCTAATGCACCCTGTATATTATATGAACAAAAAAACGTCCGAAGCTGATAAAAAGCTGTATAGTTATCATTTGGAGATTCTTGCAGTTGTAGAAGCACTAAACAGGTTTCGTGTTTATCTTCTAGATATTCGTTTCAAACTTATAACAGACTGTAACGCCTTTGCCAAAACGTTGGACAAAAAGAATCTTTTATCTACACGAGTTGCTCGATGGGTTCTTTTGCTACAGGAATTTAATTACGACATTGAACACAGGAGTGGAACACGAATACGACACGTCGATGCTTTAAGCCGTCACCCGATTATGATTATAAAGGACGACACTGTACATAGCAAAATAAAATATGTGCAAAATCAAGATGACGAATTACGTGCGATTATGGACATCCTTACAGAGAAGACATCACACAATGGATATTTAATGAAATTTGGTATTTTGCACAAGGTGGTCAACGACGACGAGCAAATTGTAGTGCCTTTTGGGATGCAAAACGAAATCATAAAGCAAGCGCATGAAACAGGACACTTTTCCGTTAAAAAACAAAAGAGCTGTTAACTAAAGACTTTATTATTCCCAGACTTGACGAAAAAATCCAAAAGCATATTAGTCACTGTATACCCTGTATTGTGTCTAATAGGAAACAAGGCAAGAAGGAAGGTAAACTTAATCCAATTCCGAAAGACGAGCAGCCACTTCAGACGTATCATATAGACTTTCTTGGACCTTTGGAATCTACGCACAAGCAGTATAAGCACATACTTGCGATAATAGATGGATTTACCAAGTTCTGTTGGTTGTATCCTACAAAGACGACGACAGCGATTGAAGTTACGACGATTCTTAAAACGCAGAGTATGATTTTTGGGAATCCAACGCTTATAATTTCCGACCGAGGAGCTGCTTTCACTTCAGAAGAGTTTAAGCAATACTGCGAAGATGAAGGAATTAAACATCACGTAGTTACAACAGGATTACCACGTGCTAACGGACAAGTGGAGAGACTCAATGCGATCATTTTACCTGTTTTAGCTAAGCTTGCTATAGACGACCCCTCTAAATGGTACAAGTTTGTTGATAAGGTTCAACAAAATATAAATTCAACATTTTGTCGAAGTACCCAAAAGACGCCGTTCGAACGCCTTATTGGTACCAAAATTCGGACAAAAGCTGATGTGGATATACAAAAAATAATACACGCGGAGATGATCCAGATATTTGATGACAACCGAGAAGAAATCCGACGACAAGCAAAACAGCAAATAATAAAAATGCAGAACGAAAATAAACATTCATATAATTTACGACGCAAGACGGCCAACACATACAAGCTAAGAGAGCTAGTTGCGATCAAGCGTACACAACTAGGTGGTGGACTTAAGCTGAAGCCCAAATACCTAGGCCCGTATAAAATCATCAATGTAAAGACGAACAACACCTATGACGTAATTAAAGATGCAGCATTTTGCGATGGACCAAAGAAGACGACGACGTGTGCTGAATGAAGCCCTGGATGAGCATGAACGACGACGCATTCGAGGCGAATGCAGTGTAGGATGGCCGAGTTGTGGGAATGATCTGGCAACGCCGAGTCAGATGGCCTAAGCAACAGTCGACGGACTGGCAACGACGTAGATGTAGAAGAAGAAGAGCGGGGAGTTCTTGAGGAAGACGCGAAGAAAAAAGACGTGACGAGTACAGACGAAAAAGAGCAAGGCTGACGCTCAACCAATTATTAAATAACGACGACACTAAAGAATAAAACGATTAACTACAATTACTTTAACTAACTAATTATAAGAAACATACATTGAAGTACTCGTATTACAAATAAAACCATAAATTTTAATACTTAAAAACCAACATGTATTTTACACAACAACTGGGACTAAACTTATCCCAAGTCCCACATATATGTAAAATATTATTATTGTAGTTGTTATAATTAGGAATAGATAGCTATGGACATACTCATTTTTATTGTCATGCGTTTTACTTTTATTTGGTTGTTAAGTCCACAAATTAAGAAATCTGAGGGTATTTGGATTTCGCATAGTTATCGGACAGATAAGCAGCAGACTAAAATTACAGGCCGGCAAAGCACAATGACAAATGCAGACAAAGCATAATGCAAAGAGCGCGGAGTTTCGTTAAGTTCACTCTTTTAGCGCGCGCTTAACGAAGCACAATAAGAGACAGTCAGAAGACTGAAGAGAAGCTTGCGGTCTCACTGTCTCGCGCTATTTGTTTCGTTTGATCTTCAGTTAAAACGAAGAAAAAAAAGATTGCAAGATCACTTACCACTTTAACGGCTGTCCATCGACGAAAGCGCTTTCGGCGTAGATGCTGCAAAAGGGGGGAATGCGTGGGCGTGTGTGTGTTCTACACTGTTGTCTGTGATTCTTGCATAGTCTGTTATTTAGGTACTGATCTGTTTCTTTTTTTGTTATGCGATTTCTTTTATTGTATTATTTGTGTTTGGTAGTTTTAATAATTCTACTTTTTCTAACTTCACTTTTATTAGGTCTCTGACCTCATTCTCTCACTTTTTCATTGTCATTCCCTTTGCAGGTTTACTAATTAGATATTTATATTAATTACTATATATTTTCTCTTAGCTCTTGACGACTTTCGACTAACTATAATAGACACAAATAATGTAACTTAAGGTACAAAACATAAGGCATATGAATTATTCTTTAAATTTTGGGGCTTTCCCCAGCAATCTGCTGAACTTCACATAAGGGCAAAGGTTAGATTTGGTTTTTCATAATTTTTTTTTCCCGCACTTTTTCCTTCTGGCGCACAAACTTTCTTGGTGTGAGTATTCTTCACCACCAATTTTACCAATGCATATTTCAACCCTGTTATGTTGGCAATGGAACAAGCTTTATCGATACCGAAAAAAAATATAAAAATCATATTCCATTTTGTAGATTCGCCAGAATAAACAGGAGCAAGCGTCTTTATTTTCTTTATACGAGTATATTTACCTTTCGGATATTTTTAAAGCTTTATCTACTACTATTTCAAGTTTTCGCAATCTACTACTTAAAGTAAAACCAAAGTGTTGTCGACTACTGGTGCATACTTTTAGGCGGAAGTCTGAATTATTTGTAGCGACAAGCGCCTCTACAGCACCCAGTGGTTTTAGGCAGAGATTTTTTAAATATGAGTAATTATAAGTTAATTCAGGTTGGTGAGAATATTAGCAATGACTATGTGCAAAGTAAAAGTAATGTAAAAGAACAAAGACAAAGCAACGTGAATGAAATTAAAAGTAAAGACAAATTAAAAGACATGCAAAGTAAAGAAAAGTTAGAAGATGTACAAAGTTAAGAAAATGTAAAAGAACAAAGACAAAACAACGTGAATGAAATTAAAAGTAAAGGCAAATTAAAAGACATACAAGGTAGAGAACAATTAGCTAATATGCAAAGCAAAAGTAGTGCAGAAAATCGAAGACATAACAATATAGGAGAGACTCAGAGTAAAGATAAAGTAAATAAAATGCAATTTCGAGAAAAGATAGACAATGTAAAAGAAATGGTAAGTGAAAACGTTGAAGCAGAAAGATATCGAAACGAAGAGGACGAACGTGAAAGAAAAAATGATATAAAAGAAAATATTTTCGAAACGCAAATGTTGCTGATCGATGTAGACTGTGAAAATAAAAAAGAATACAAGGTGGGAGAAGAGATGAATAATGTGAACACGAAGATTTTTATTTATTTAGTTTTTTATTTATTTAGTTTATAGTCGAACTATGATCAGTCGACTTTTTTAAAAGTAAAGAAACAATTAAAATTAGATTTAAATTATTTAAGTTGAATTTTAAACTAGAGGTAATTTTAAATTAAGGGTAAAACCTTAAATGTAAAAAAAAAGAAAAAATTAAAAATGGTGCAAATGTGCAAACTGGGATAAAGAAAAGCCGATCCAACATTTGTTGCAGAGGATTGGGGAAAACCCAGAAAAACCCAATCAGATCAGGAGAGTTAGTGTTAGTAAACAAATGTAAATAAAATTATGAGTAGAGTGTTAAAGCATGCAGTATGTTGAAAGTACTACTATGAATACAAAGAAGACAATTATGTATTTGACTAAATTCTAGATAAGTGGGCGAGGAGTTGTAATTTTAAGCTAGATATCAAGTTGTTATTGTTAGCTACAATTAAGTATAGTTTATTATAGTCCGAACATAATACCCTGAATGGCTCATGCAGGGCATAGTTCGAGCTACAATTGGGAAGTTTTAGAGGAAGGTAATTACGGGTGACTCTACCAGGGACAGAAAAGTGTAGTCTACTAAGTAAGTCGCTACTATCTATGTCACCTTGGATAAGGTTGTTAATAAATATAACACAAAGCATGGTTCTACGATTAGCTAGAGAAGGCAGATTAAGTAACAAAAGTCTACTAGGATAGGAAGGAAGTCTTGAATTTACATCCCAGTTAAGGCCTCGCAAGGCAAACATTAAGAAGTTTTTCTGTACGGATTCAATGCGGTCTCTATGAACTGTGTACTGAGGGTTCCAGACACATGATCCGTACTCGAGAATTGGACGAACAAGCGAAGTGAAGAGAGTCTTAGTTAAGTAAGGATCGTCAAACTCCTTGGACCATCTCTTAATAAAGCCGAGTACACCCATAGCTTTATTAACCATTGATGATATATGTTCAGAAAACTTGAGTTTTCGGTCCAAACGGACAGAAACCAGGGAAATTCTTTCCAAGGTACAACCACAAAGAGAGTATGATACGTACTTTGGGCAGGCACGTGAGAATGTCATCAGCTTGCATTTTGAGCTGTTCAGATTAAGGAGATTTGCACGACACCAAGAAAAGAAACAATCTAGGTCAGATTGAAGGCGAGAATGACAGGAGTCGTCTCTAAATTGAAAACAGAGCTTGACATCATCCGCGTACATGAGAGTACGTGAGTTAAGTATGACCGTTGGGAGGTCATTGATGAAAAGTAAAAAAGCAGGGGACCTAAGTGGCTTCCCTGAGGAACACCAGATGTGGCATGAACGGGATAGGAACGAGTATTTTTAGAGAGGACTCGTTGGGTTCTGTCACTCAAATAGCTCACAATCCAACTAAGAAGTTTTGGTGAGAAACCGAGAAGATTTAGTTTATGTGCAAGAAGGGAATGGTTGACTGAGTCAAATGCCTTACTGAAATCAGTATAAATGACATCAGTTTGAAGATTTTCCCGAAATCCTTTTACCACAAAGGATGTCAGCTCAAGCAGATTTGTCGTGGTAGAACGACGCTTCACAAATCCGTGTTGAAAAGGGGATATAACGGATCTACTAAAATGCTGCAAGTGAGGAGTAATAACATTCTCGAAGAATTTCGGTATAGCCGACAATTTAGAGATACCTCTATAATAGCTTGCATCAGACTTGCTGCCCTTTTATGTAAAGGGATGATAAAGGATTCCTTCCATATGGATGGAAACGAGGCAGTTACTAAGGACAGCGAAAATAGTTTGAGCAATGGCTTACATAAGGAGTTGGCACAGTATCGAAGTACACAGGCGGGGATACCATCGGGACCTGGTGAGAAGACTGGTTTAACCAATCGAAGATCCCTAATAAGTGAACTTTCATTCAGTAAAGGTGTGAAGATGCCATTCGAGCTTGGTACGCTATATGGATAGGAGTGAATGTTTGGCGTAGAGGAAGAATAAGTTGTTTGAAAAAACTTGGCAAACATATCGGCAATGGCCTGATCTGTGTTCGCCTCAGCGTTATCGAACATAAGTTTAGAAGGAAAGCCCGCTGACCTACGCTTCATGTTAACAAAACTATAAAACTGTTTAGGATTCTGAAAAAACTGAATCCTACATCTGGTCAAATAGTTTTTATAACACTTCGCGTTAAGCACGGTAAAATTTGCCCGAGCAGTTAGGTAGCGGGAAAAGACAAGCGGTGAGTTTTTCAGTTTATATACAAGAAAAAACCGGGAAAGTGTAGTTTTACACAGATTAATTTGATGTCGAATTGAAACTCCGGCTGTAAGAGGTCCGACATAATAGAGGAGTCTACTGCAATCAGTACTCCACCACCCCGTCAGTCAGGTCGATCAAGCCTGTAAGTTGTATACCTATCTGGAAAGACTTCAGAGCTTAGAATCTCTGGTTTTAACCAGGTTTCGGTAATGGCAATAATTTGGGAAGTAAAGGCAAGACTATGAAGATAAAGACTAGAGATTTTACTACAGAGGCCTCTAACATTTTGATAGGAAAGAATTAAGGAAGAAAGAATATTTGTGTGTCCCCTAGCATTTTCAAAGGCATGAAGAGAAGAGAACTTCAGTTTTTTGAGGACTTTGCACTTGTTGTAGGTCCACTTGGCGATGTAACGGCCAATGTGGGAAGAGTGACGGTCGTTCGGCAGGGAGAATAATTTTGAAAGAAGAAATGTCGCGCTTTAATTTGAAGTTGAATTTTTTAACTATCAAATCATTTACAGGCATCCTTTCGAGAATGTACGATTGTACATCTTCTATGGTTGTGTCTGGAGCCAAGCGAGAGATAAACACCAATTTTTTGGGTTTAATCGCAATCAGAGGTTTTATACTCGGTGCCTGACTAGCAGGCATGATTGCGGGAACATTACCCGTTACGTTGTTATCATTGCTCGTAATGGGAGTAGGCACAAGAGGGGCAGCAAGAGGTTTCGGTGCGGTAACATTGCTGCTAGTTTTTTTTTTGTGCAACTAGAAGAGCAAGACGGTATAGGGGAAATTAGACTTAGAAGATCAGAAGAAGAAGCCTTGGAAGAAGGTAGATTGGTGGTCTTTAGATTCGTAGTAACTGAATCTAAAGGAATATTAAGAGGAGCAGGTGGCTTACTAAGAGCCGTAAAGGCGTTGAATTGGGTCTCCATCTCCAAAAATTCAGATTGGAGATTAGAGAAAGCTGTGCGTATCCGATAAAACCCGAGTTTGGTTTTATTGTGGATTTTCCGTAGATCGGATTCACCCACACGGCACGCTTCGCACGACCATTTAAGGCCTACATTGGCGTTGACGGCATCTCTAACCCGCACAGTTAGGCCACAGCATTTTAAGTGACTAAAATTGTCACAGAGCCAGCATCCAATGTAGTCCGCATTAGCATCTGAAGAGCATTTGCAATTTGCTGCAGAGCACGACACCATGTTAATAAAATAGATATGCCTTCGAATAGTAGGGCACAACGAAGAGAGCAATAGAATATTAAGACAAATTTCTTGAGAGAGTAAGAAACTGTTACAGCGCCGAAAACAGGCAAGCAAGCGAGAACGAAAATACAAAAACCAATACAGCGAGCACTCGAGGTAAACAAAACAACAGCAGCTGTTACGTCTACAACAAAAGCACTACACAACTTACTCAGAGAGCGAAATTTACTTTCGTGAGCGGGAGAGCAGGAAAGTGTAAGAATATTAGTAAAAACAAAAACAAAAAAAGCTTGACACCCAAGACGCGCAAGTGAAAAGAATTAAAATTTTTGTAAGCGAATTCACTAATAAGGCAGGATTAGTATGCTACTTTAAGCTTTTACTCACAGGGTTAGCACTAGTAAGATACAGCAGTATTAATGAAAGCACATAAGCAGATCAATTAAACAGAATTATTAAGAAACACCACCACGAGTACAAATTGGAGAAAATATTAGAGAATCTGTTTGAGAATTATTATGTTAAACCTATTAGGCCAGTTGAACCCAAAATTAAAAGTTATATGAAAATTATTCTTGATAGCGAAAAACCGTTTCGATGCCCCCCTCGACGACTGTCGTACGCTGAAAAGGCAGAGGTACAAAGGATACTAGATGAGAATATGGATAAGGGATGTATACGTCCAAGTGAGTCAGAATATGTTTCATCGATAGTACTTGTTAAAAAGAAGACAGGGGAATTAAGGATGTGTGTAGATTACCGCCGTTTAAATAACGTTACGTCAAAAGATAGTTACCCCATACCACTGATAGATGATTTGTTAGATAGGTTAGTAAATAAAAAGTTATTTTCAAAGTTAGATTTAAAGAGTGGCTTTAACCATGTTTTTATGGATAGTGATTCTACAAAGTATACGTCATTTATAACACCATTAGGACAATTCGAATATCTTCGAATGCCGTTCGGGTTGACAAACGGTCCTTCTACGTTTCAAAGATTTATAAATAAAATATTCGAAGATATGGTACGAGAAGGCAATGTTATCATATATCTTGATGATATAATGATTACTACAGAAGGACGAGAAGAACATTTTAATATCTTGAAAGAAGTTTTTCAATGCTTAGTAGAAAATAAATTAGAACTTAGACAAGACAAGTGTGAGTTTTTGAAGTCGTTTATAGATTATTTAGGCTACACAGTAACAGGAGAAGGCATAAAAGCAAATGAGTCAGGTATAGAAGCCATTAAATCGTTTCCGGTGCCAACCAAGGTTCACGAAGTACAAAGTTATATCGGTCTATGCTCTTATTTTAGACGATTCGTTCAGGATTTCGCTCTAGTGGCAAAACCATTATATGACCTAACAAGAAAAGTTAAAATATTCATGTTAGGAGAAAAATCGTTAAGAGCTTTCAATATGCTAAAGGAAAAACTGGTAGAAGCACCAATATTAGCAATATATGATCCGAAAGATGAGACCGAACTTCATTGTGATGCAAGTTCGCTAAGGTACGGTGCTATATTGCTACAACGAAAGAATGATGCGAAGTTACACCCAATTTTTTACTTTTCAAAACGGACGACAGAAGTTGAGTCCAGGTATCACAGCTTTGAGTTAGAAACACTTGCATTAGTCAACGCGTTGAAAAGGTTTCGAGTCTATTTACAAGGCATTAACTTTAAAATAGTAACAGATTGCAATTGGCTTACGTTAACTTTAAACAAAAAAGAATTAAATCCACGAATTGCAAGGTGGGCTCTCGAGCTACAAAATTATGATTACACTCTTGAACATAGGTCAGGAAAAAGAATGCAGCATGTGGATGCATTAAGTAGAAGTAATAGTATAATGATAATAGCAACAAACACGTTTGAAGAAAACTTAATAATATGTCAGGGAAGGATCCAAATATTAGAAATATAAAGAATAAATTGTGTGAACAGGAAAGTGAATATTATGAAATGCGCAATGGTGTCGTTTATAGAAACAAAAGTCAGAGATTAATGTTTTATGTACCAATGTCAATGGAAACCAATGTTTTTTTTCATGATGAGATGGGACATGTAGGGGTTGGAATCGATTACGAAAACTTATTGGATTCCGAACGTACGAAGAAAAGTAACAGATCACATTAACATTTGTCTCAAGTGTCTAAAAAGGTCGGGTAGAGTAGAGGGGTTTTTACACTCGATTCCAAAAGGCAGTGATCCATTTGAAGTATTACATGTTGACCACTATGGACCCATCAATAGTAAAGATACGAAAAAAGACATATACTGGTAGTAATAGATGCGTGTACGAAGTTTGTTAAACTATACCCAACCAAATCGACAAGTTCAAAGGAAGCAATTGAAGCTTTAAATAACTATTTTATTGCATATAGTAGGTCCAAAAATTTAATATCTGATCGAGGCAGTTATTTCACTTCTAACGAATTCGAAGACTTTCTAAAAGAAAATAACGTTAATCACATTAAAGTAGCTACAGCATCTCCACAAGCTAATAGACAAGTAGAAAGAGTAAATAGGGATTTAGGTCCGATGATGGCTAAAATAATAGATACAGAAAATAACTAGGCGTGGCATAAAGTTCTGTACAAAGTGGAGTACACAATAAACAATACAAGAAATAGAAGTACAAATGAATGTCCAAGCGTAATGCTTTTTGGGGTAAAACAGAAAGGAAACAGTGTCGATAGTCTGAAAGAAAACGTCATAGATCCAAATAACCAAACGATAAGGAACATAGACGAAATGCACAGATAAGCCAAGAAAAGGCTCAAGCATATAATAATACATATGTAAATGCAAAACGCCAAAAACCTAAAGTCTTTGCGGTAGGCGATTATGCAGTAGTAAAAAATTTTAGTTCCTTGCAAGGCGCATCTAGTAAACTAATACCAAAATTTAAAGGACCATACGTAGTGTCAAAATTCTTAGACAATGATCGATACTAAATTGAAGACGTGGAAAATTTTCAACAGTCACAAATACCGTATTCAGGAATATGGGCTATACATAATCTTAAACAATGGATTAATTCAAAAAGTGTTGCAATGTCTGAAAATGAGCTAAGTGAAGAAAGTGATAAGGACAACGAAGAAAATATCGATATAACTCCAAAAAATGATGTAAATAAAGAAAGTGATAATGTAAATTTAAATGATAATGTAAGGGTAGAAAAAGATAAAAATAAACTTGTAAACAATAGAATTATAGATAATAATGTCAGAACGGCTGAGTTTTAGTAATATGTAGTACGTGTAGTTATAATTAGTATGTAAGACTCTGTTCAATTGTATGTATCGTTTAGTTTGGCGATCATGGCTCGTCTGCCAGCTCGTTGCCCTGGAAGCCAGAGTGTCCAGGTACCTAAAGAATGGTGAATTTCTTTTTTCTTTTTTGGCAGCTTCTGGAGACAGTTCCAGCAGTCAGCCACCATACGTGAGCTTACTCTTTTTGAGGAGAGGGCTAGTATGGCCGCCTGGCTGTCCGTGAAGATGTAGATATTCACTCTTCTAATCCCCTTCTCAAGGATAAGACGGCAGCAGAACTCAATGGCATGAACCTCTGGTACTCGATACTTACTCGTGGTGGTTGGACGTGTTTCGCTTTTGCGCCCTGTGTTTCTTAATAATTCTGTTTAATTGATCTGCTTATGTGCTTTCATTAATACTGCTGTATCTTACTAGTGCTAACCCTGTGAGTAAAAGCTTAAAGTAGCATACTAATCCTAACTTATTAGTGAATTCGCTTACAAAAATTTTAATTTTTTTCACTTGCGCGTCTTGGCGTCAAGTTTTTTTTTGTTTTTGTTTTTACTAATATTCTTACACTTTCCTGCTCTCCCGCTCACGAAAGTAAATTTCGCTCTCTGAGTAAGTTGTGTAGTGCTTTTGTTGTAGACGTAACAGCTGCTGTTGTTTTGTTTACCTCGAGTGCTCGCTATATTTGTTTTTTTATTTTCGTTCTCGCTTGCTTGCCTGTTTTCGGCGCTGTAACTGTTTCTTGCTCTCTCAAGAAATTTGTCTTAACATTCTATTGCTCTCTTCGTTGTCCCCTACTATTCGAAGGCATATTTATTTTATTAACATGGTGTCGTGCTCTGCAGCAAATTGCAAATGCTCTTCAGATGCTAATGCGGACTACATTGGTTGCTGGCTCTGTGACAATTTTAATCACTTAAAATGCTGTGGCCTAACTGTGCGGGTTAGAGATGCCGTCAACGCCAATGTAGGCCTTAAATGGTCGTGCGAAGCGTGCCGTGTGGGTGAATCCGATCTACGGAAAATCCACAATAAAACCAAACTCGGGTTTTATCGGATACGCACAGCTTTCTCTAATCTCCAATCTGAATTTTTGGAGATGGAGACCCAATTCAACGCCTTTACGGCTCTTAGTAAGTCACCTGCTCCTCTTAATATTCCTTTAGATTCAGTTACTACGAATTTAAAGACCACCAATCTACCTTCTTCCAAGGCTTCTTCTTCTGATCTTCTAAGTCTAATTTCCCCTATACCGTCTTGCTCTTCTAGTTGCACAAAAAAAAAAATGTTACCGCACCGAAACCTCTTGCTGCCCCTCTTGTGCCTACTCCCATTACGAGCAATGATAACAACCTAACGGGTAATGTTCCCGCAATCATTCCTGCTAGTCAGGCACCGAGTATAAAACCTCTGATTGCGATTAAACCCAAAAAATTGGTGTTTTTCTCTCGCTTGGCTCCAGACACAACCATAGAAGATGTACAATCGTACATTCTCGAAAGGATGCCTGTAAATGATTTGATAGTTAAAAAATTCAACTTCAAATTAAAGCGCGACATTTCTTCTTTCAAAATTATTCTCCCTGCAGAACAATTTAAAGACGTTTGCGCAGCTTCTTTCTGGCCGCCCGACCTTATTGTTAAGGAGTTCACTCCAAAACAAAAAAGCCGAACGACCGTCACTCTTCCCACATTGGCCGTTACATCGCCAAGTGGACCTACAACAAGTGCAAAGTCCTCAAAAAACTGAAGTTCTCTTCTCTTCATGCCTTTGAAAATGCTAGGGGACACACAAATATTCTTTCTTCCTTAATTCTTTCCTATCAAAATGTTAGAGGCCTCTGTAGTAAAATCTCTAGTCTTTATCTTCATAGTCTTGCCTTTACTTCCCAAATTATTGCCTTTACCGAAACCTGGTTAAAACCAGAGATTCTAAGCTCTGAAGTCTTTCCAGATAGGTATACAACTTACAGGATTGATCGACCTGACCGACGGGGAGGTGGAGTACTGATTGCAGTAGACTCCTCCATTATGTCGGACCTCTTACAGCCGGAGTTTCAATTCGACATCGAATTAATCTGTGTAAAACTACTTTTTCCCGGTTTTTTCTTGTATATAACCTGCTCCTATATTCCGCTGTCATCGGAATTATCAGTCTACTCGCAACATTTGTCTGCAATTAAGACTATTTTTTTTTTTTTTTTTTTTTTTTTAGGCCGTCAGCCGTCAGAGACTGTAAGGGGAATGACATGGAATCCCTTTGGCTGGGGTACGTGCCGTCCTTGCTCCTACTGTCGGAAGTGCGGCTATACTCTCCACGTGAGGGCGGCTGGAAGCAGGCCCCTAGCACGGTCATGTCTCTGCTAGGGGTGTTGACTAATTGTAGTCGGGCGAAGATTGTGATTCTATAAATCACCCCAATCCAAGGCGGAACAGCATACGCCAAGGGATGCATGGCCGGGGGGTAGCCCGGTCGTTAGTATGCGGACTCTGGATACCTGTCGCCCTCCAGTTTCATCAAGACTTCCCACGGCACGCGGGCTATGCCGTGGGTGACCTTCCCTTCCCGCCTACTCGTGGGTCCAAAGTATGGATATTAATTTTACAAAAGATAAGTCCGATGCGACTTCGATAGCATCAACCCAGGGCGAGGCCTTAACGGCCGACCCCAACAACAGCACTGCAGCCAGTGGGCTGCTGGCTTCCACCCCCAATACCACGGGTCTTGGCCCTGGTACTTTAGGGGGACCCGGACAGGCCACGAACTCCCTTGGACGATGAGTTCGCCAGTGCTGACTTCTCGTCCAATAGCTGCTCAGGCCGGCAGCAGCTCGTCGAGGTGATGTCCTCTGACGCTGAAGCTGACGCTGACCTGATCAGCCTCGTTGACGACGCTTCCGTGGCCTCGCAGAGGTCAGGTCTCACGGAAGCAGGCTCTCAGATACAGCGGCTGCGACTGGACTCTGAGAACGCCTTTGTGAAGATGAAGACCCGTGAGAAGAGGCTTTTCAAAGCCGCACTCGCAAAGGGTTCGAGCAGAGCAGAAGCTCTGGCTATCGCCACCGCGCCCCCCGTGGAAACCAAGGCCAAACGGACGCGCGCTGACGATACCGTCCTCGAACCTCAAGGGTCTTCAAAGAAGCCCAAAAAGACTCATGTGGAGTCCACAAAGCCACCTCTCAGCCAGGTGTCGAGCAGCGTGAAACTGGGCTTCACTTCGGCTGACTCAAAAACCCGCTTTCACCGGAGCAAGTGGCCACGGTGAAAGCTAGCATTGCCAAGGCTCTGCTGCTTCATCCCACATCGGGTGCCAGTCCGGGTTTCGAGGGTTGCATACCTCGAAATGAGTGGCTGCTCCTGGTGTGCGAGGATAGCCGCACTGCCGACTGGGTCAGGGAGCCGTTGGACACATCAGGTCCATCAGCTCCCTTGACATTAAACTACTGGAGGAGTCCGAGTTCCCCAAAGCTCACCTCATTAGAGGATACTTCCCCAGTAGTGCTGGACTCACACCCGCCGATATTTTGCGATACCTTGGTATCCAAAACGAGGAGTTGTTCTCGACAAAACTGTGGCGTGTGGTCCAGCATACCCTTAGCGGTACTACGACTCACCTCGCGATGTTGGTCGACGAGGAGTCGTATAAGGCTGTGACGGAGTGCAACGGGAAGGTGAAATTCGTCTTTGGACGAGTCAAACTTCTCCTGAAGAACTCCGTCCCCAGAGCCTCTCCCTCCCCGGCCCGTCCCCCATCCCCCTCTCCAACCATTCCCCCCCCTTCCAGCGCCCCTCCGGAAGCGTCAAAGGTGGCCCCTACCTATGCGACAGCAGTGGCTGCCGCACCAGTGGCGTCCACCAGTGCTGCGGCCGCAGTGGCGCTGAAAGCCCCCATCCCCAAACCCCCGACCATTCTGGTCTCCGCCCCCAACCCCTCAACGGGCCGCACCAGGCCGGTGGCTGGCAGCGGGCGCCTCCTGGCCCCTGCCAGACCCACAGTCAGCGCTGGGCGCAAACAACCCGCAAGGGCACCTCCCGCGACTGGGATCTCTAGGCGTCCTACCCCGAGCAGCTCAGCCAGACTGCCGAAGGGCATCCGAGGCAACGACTCTCGGGGGGGGAAGGCATGTGGCCTTGTCACCAAGGCGCTGAGAGAGGATGCGGAGCGCAACTAGAGTGCTCCAGGCGAACCTGCACCACGCCAGAGGAGCGTCCGCCACCCTGTGCAGGGTCGTCTGTAAAGAGGAGATTGACCTGGCTCTCGTCCAAGAGCCATGGTTAATAGGTGGCCTCGTCCGTGGACTATCATGCGGATCATGTAAGTTATTATATGACCGTATGGGAGGTGCCCCTCGCACTGCTATACTGATCAATAACAGTGTGAGACACTTTCCTTTAACTAACTTCATTCACAGAGACCTGGTGGCAACGGCTATGGAGGTAGCCACTGCTGATGGCGTCCGGGAAGTGGTGATCGCCTCTGCTTACTTCCCGGGCGATGTGGATGACGTAGCCCCGCAGAGGTTCAGCGGCTTGTGGGATTCTGCCGCCGTCACAACAAGCCGCTCGTGATTGGCTGTGATGCCAACGCCCATCACACAATCTGGGGGAGCAGCGACGTCAACAAACGTGGTGAGTCTCTCCTTGACTATCTAATGTGTTGTCATTTAGACATAGCGAACGTCGGATGTAAACCGACGTTTATTAATTCTATTAGGGAAGAGGTATTAGATCTCACCCTAATAAGCAACTCAATTGCGAGTTCGCTTATAAACTGGCGGGTCACAGACGAAGCCACCTTGTCGGACCATCAGCACATCAGGTTCGACCTTCCTGGCCAAATCGAGATCCGCCAGAACTCCTTTTGTCCTAAAAAGACAAATTGGGAACTCTTCAAAGCCTCTGTGGCTTTGAAAGCAGACATGTTGATCAGCAATCCTAACTCTGTCAGTGAGATAGAACTTGCTGCCAACCTGCTCCAAGATGTGCTTATTACGTCCTTCGAAGCCAGCTCAGTTCGGAAGACATTAACGGTCAACCGTAAAGTTCCTTGGTGGAACGAAGAGCTGGCTGCTCAAAGAAGGAAGGTTAGAAGCCTTTTTAACAAGGCCAGATCTAACCGTATAAGTTGGGACGTCTATAGGGACGCTCTCACAAACTATAATAAGAACATTAGACGCTCCAAACGCGATACGTGGCGCAGCTACTGTGGTAGCATAGAATCTCTGCCAGAGGCAGCGAGGCTCCACAAGGTATTAGCCAAAGGATCGTCTAATGGTATAGGGCTTCTTAAAAGAGCAGATGGCTCTTTCACTCAAGATCGTAGGGAAGCACTTGAACTTTTACTACAAGTTCACTTCCCAGGTTCCGTGGCCAACCCAGATCTATCCAGTCACGTTGACGCCACCTGGTCACCTGACTCACGTGGAACCAGTTTATCTGGTACCATCTTCGATCCTGAAAAGGTCAAATGGGCTGTAGATTCCTTCGCTCCCTTCAAAGCCCCAGGGGGTGATCAAATCTTTCCAGCCCTTCTCCAAAACAGTCTGGATCATATCCTTGATCCACTGGTCGGCCTTCTTAGAGCCAGTCTCACGTGGGGACACATACCCAACTCTTGGAGGAGAGTCAATGTGGTATTCATCCCCAAACAGGGGAATCGTCCTCTTGACCAGCCTAAGTCCTACCGACCGATCAGCCTTACCTCCTTTCTGCTTAAGACTGCGGAAAGGCTCCTAGACTTGCACATTCGGTGCTCTCTGCAGGAAAACAACCCTCTGCACCCCACGCAGTTCGCGTATATAGCCGGTAGATCGACAGAGGTCGCTCTCCACAAATTAGTGAGTAAGATCGAAAAGGCCTTCGTATCAAAGAACATTGCTTTGTGCTCTTTTCTTGATATAGAGGGTGCTTTCGATAATACCGGCTACGGGTCTATCTCTACTGCGCTTGAGCGCAGGAACATTGCCCGTCCCATAATCCGGTGGATTGACGCCATGCTCAAACACCGGACTATCTCCTCTACCCTGGACACGACGACCGCCCACATTAGTGCGGTAAAAGGGTGTCCCCAGGGCGGGGTTCTATCCCCTTTGCTCTGGTCCCTAGTAGTTGACGAACTACTAATCATACTCGCAGAACAGGGCGTGGAAGCGATTGGCTATGCCGACGACCTGGCTCTCGTAGTGAACGGGAACTATGCCAACACCGTGACAGAGCTGATGCAATCAAACACGGTCATCTACTGAACACGGTCAGTAGATGGTGCGATGATGTAGGTCTTAGCATCAATCCTCAAAAGGCAATCATTGTTCCCTTCACTAAGCGTTACTCTATTGACATTGGTCAATTACATATTGGCGGCTCTCCTGTGGAACTTTCCAACGAAGTCAAGTATCTAGGGGTAACCCTTGATAAGCGACTAAACTGGAACTCCCACCTGCATAACACTCTATCAAAGGCCACTCATGCCATGTGGGCATGTAGAAGGCTTTTCGGTAGAATATGGGGTCTCAAATCCTGCACCATTAGGTGGCTTTTTGAGATGATGGTAAGACCGATCGTAACCTACGCTGCTATTGTGTGGTGGCCCAAGGTTACGCAGGTCACTGCCATCAATAAATGCACGAAATTGCATAGGCTGCTTTGCCTTTCCTTAACGGGTGCACTCCGCACCTGTCCCACTGCAGCAATGGAATCGATTTTGAATCTGACTCCGCTGCATATCCGTATAAAAGAAGTTGCTGCTATGAGCCTTCTTAGAATCAAGCTCCAATCTGGGCTTCTAGCTACCGAATCTGGGCATGCTAGCCTACTCAAAGACATTCCTGGCTTAGAGATCTGCACTAGATCAGATTCTATGACCAAGGAACTCTTCTTTGGTGCAAAATTTAGAACCCTCATCCCGGACCGCAGGGTTTGGGATGCTGGCAACCCCATCAGAGACCCAAATGGTATACATTGGTACACCGACGGGTCAAAGACTGAACAGGGGGTTGGAGCTGGAATACATGGTCCCAACTCCAGGACCTCGATTGCTATGGGCAACTGGCCCACAGTTTTCCAATCAGAGGTTCACGCCATTGAGTTCTGCTGCCGTCTTATCCTTGAGAAGGGGACTAGAGGAGCGAAAATATACATCTTCTCGGACAGCCAAGCGGCCATACTAGCCCTCTCCTCAAAAAGAATAGGCTCGCGTATGGTGGCTGACTGCTGGAATTGTCTCCAGAGGCTGTCGATAAGGAATAAAGTCACCCTAATTTGGGTACCTGGGCACTCTGGCTTCCAGGGCAATGAGCTGGCGGACGAACTAGCGAGGGCTGGGTCATCAGCCACCTTGCTCGGCCCCGAACCCTTCTGTGGCGTGGGGTGGTCTACTATCTCCTCCCTTGTGAAAACCTGGGCTGGAAGATTGACTGAACGCTACTGGTTCTTCCAACCAGGGATGCGGCAGGCTAAAGAGCTTACCAATCCCAAAGTTGATCGAAGGACCAAGCTACTCTCCAGGAGAGACCTCTATCTCCTTGTTGGCTACCTAAGTGGCCACCACTTGGTGAACTACCACCTCAAAAAAATGCATTTGTCCTCGGACGCGGAGTGCAGGCTCTGCAAAGAGGACGATGAAACTACCAAACACATTCTATGTGACTGTCCGGCCTTGGTATGGACAAGGAGGAAACATCTGTACGTGGAAATCGCAACTCCAGAGCAGATTGTCCGTTCCTCGACGAAAGATCTGTTATGCTTCATTAGGGAAGCAGAACAGCTTTTGTCATGACAGGGAGAGCATTCTGGGTACAAAAGATCATATTGGTCGCAGTGCCTCGCGCTTTCTCCGCTGGGAGACTCCCTCTTCTATAATAATAATAATAAAATAAGACTATTTTTAATCTATCAGACAGAGATCATTTCATAGTCCTGGGTGACTTTAATATCCCGGAATGTAATTGGACATCCATTGCGGAGGGAAACTTCCTTCTGCCCTCCCGGCAACATGATCTGTTTGACGGTTTGTTTGACATGTCTTTGTCGCAGGTTAATCATGTCAAAAACACTTTAAACAGATCGCTTGATCTATGTTTCGTCTCAGATCCTTCCAGGGTGATTTTAGACAGGGCACAACCTCTTTCCCTACCTGAAGATCCTTATCATCCCACTTTCGAAGTGAATCTCGACTTGGGTATTAGCTTTGTGGATAAAAGTGTAAAGCCGTGCAATCGCGTGCGCTGCTGACTTTGAATACTTGAATTATTTAATTTCATATTGTGATTGGTCTGACTTTTATCTATCAACTGATATGTCAGTGGCTATCAATATATTTTATAAAACCCTTAACTCAGCTTTTGATATCTGTGTTCCGTTTTTCTATCCGACAAGCTCAAGTAGGCCTCCTTGGTTTGCAAAAGAGTTGTCTCGCTTAAAAAACTTAAAGAGTAGCTTTTTAAGAAATACAAGCTGAAAAACTCACCGCTTGTCTTTTCCCGCTACCTAACTGCTCGGGCAAATTATACCGTGCTTAACGCGAAGTGTTATAAAAACTATTTGACCAGATGTAGGATTCAGTTTTTTCAGAATCCTAAACAGTTTTATAGATTTGTTAACATGAAGCGTAGGTCAGCGGGCTTTCCTTCTAAACTTATGTTCGATAACGCTGAGGCGAACACAGATCAGGCCATTGCCGATATGTTTGCCATGTAGTTTTTCAAACAACTTATTCTTCCTCTACGCCAAACATTCACTCCTATCCATATAGCGTACCAAGCTCGAATGGCATCTTCACACCTTTACTGAATGAAAGTTCACTTATTAGGGATCTTCGATTGGTTAAACCAGTCTTCTCACCAGGTCCCGATGGTATCCCCGCCTGTGTACTTCGATACTGTGCCAACTCCTTATGTAAGCCATTGCTCAAACTATTTTCGCTGTCCTTAGTAACTGCCTCGTTTCCATCCATATGGAAGGAATCCTTTATCATCCCTTTACATAAAAAGGGCAGCAAGTCTGATGCAAGCAATTATAGAGGTATCTCTAAATTGTCGGCTATACCGAAATTCTTCGAGAATGTTATTACTCCTCACTTGCAGCATTTTAGTAGATCCGTTGTATCCCCTTTTCAACACGGATTTGTGTAGCGTCGTTCTACCACGACAAATCTGCTTGAGCTGACATCCTTTGTGGTAAAAGGATTTCGGGAAAATCTTCAAACTGATGTCATTTATACTGATTTCAGTAAGGCATTTGACTCAGTCAACCATTCCCTTCTTGCACATAAACTAAATCTTCTCGGTTTCTCACCAAAACTTCTTAGTTGGATTGTGAGCTATTTGAGTGACAGAACCCAACGAGTCCTCTTTAAAAATACTCGTTCCTATCCCGTTCATGCCACATCTGGTGTTCCTCAGGGAAGCCACTTAGGTCCCCTGCTTTTTACACTTTTCATCAATGACCTCCCAACGGTCATACTTAACTCACGTACTCTCATGTACGCGGATGATGTCAAGCTCTGTTTTCAATTTAGAGACGACTCCTGTCATTCTCGCCTTCAATCTGACCTAGATTGTTTCTTTTCTTGGTGTCGTGCAAATCTCCTTAATCCGAACAGCTCAAAATGCGAGCTGATGACATTCTCACGTGCCTGCCCAAAGTACGTATCATACTCTCTTTGTGGTTGTACCTTGGAAAGAATTTCCCTGGTTGATGATCTAGGTGTCCGTTTGGACCGAAAACTCAAGTTTTCCGAACATATATCATCAATGGTTAATAAAGCTATGGGTGTACTCTTCTTTATTAAGAGATGGTCCAAGGAGTTTGACGATCCTTACTTAACTAAGACTCTCTTCACTTCGCTTGTTCGTCCAATTCTCGAGTACGGATCATGTGTCTGGAACCCTCAGTACACAGTTCATAGAGACCGCATTGAATCCGTACAGAAAAACTTCTTAATGTTTGCCTTGCGAGGCCTTAACTGGGATGTAAATTCAAGACTTCCTTCCTATCCTAGTAGACTTTTGTTACTTAATCTGCCTTCTCTAGCTAATCGTAGAACCATGCTTGGTGTTATATTTATTAACAACCTTATCCAAGGTGACATAGATAGTAGCGACTTACTTAGTAGACTACACTTTTCTGTCCCTGGTAGAATCACCCGTAATTACCTTCCTCTAAAACTTCCCAATTGTAGCTCGAACTATGCCCTGCATGAGCCATTCAGGGTATTATGTTCGGACTATAATAAACTATACTTAATTGTAGCTAACAATAACAACTTGATATCTAGCTTAAAATTACAACTCCTCGCCCACTTATCTAGAATTGAGTCAAACACATAATTGTCTTCTTGTATTCATAGTAGTACTTTCAACATACTGCATGCTTTAACACTCTACTCATAATTTTATTTACATTTGGTTACTAACACTAACTCTCCTGATCAGATTGGGTTTTTCTGGGTTTTCCCCAATCCTCTGCAACAAATGTTGGATCGGCTTTTCTTTATCCCAGTTTGCACATTTGCACAATTTTTAAGGTTTTACCCTTAATTTAAAATTACCTCTAGTTTAAAATTCAACTTAAATAATTTAAATCTAATTTTAATTGTTTCTTTACTTTTAAAAAAGTCGACTGATCATAGTTCGACTATAAACTAAATAAATAAAATAAATAAGAAGACTGTGGGCCTGCTGCCCATAGCAATCTATGTTGTGGAGTTAGGACCTGTAGTAATATGTAGTACGTGTAGTTATAATTAGTATGTAAGACTCTGTGTAATTGTATGTATCGTTTAGTTTGTCGATCATGGCTCAAAGCCATATATTGTAACTATTGTAGGGTAAACAGTTGTAGTTCACTAAGCGGCCTCTAGCGAGAACAAGAGGAGTAGAGAGAGAAGAGAAGCGACGCACTTCACTTTTCCATGAAACGCAGAATTGTACAGACGCGGATTGTGAAATTAAAATAATCGAGCCTAAAATAAAAACTTAAATTGATTTCTAACTAAAAAAGGCTATCCGACTACTCTATCTACTAAAATTCAGAAGTGGTCGTGAATCTACATTTATAAGACTATTATATTGATATGGACATACAAAATTTAAGCGGCGACTTGAGTGACTTAACTTTACACGATTTAAAGTTGCGGTGCGAAAAGTTTAAATTACCAACCAAAGGCAGCAAATCGGCTTTAGTGTTGCAAATTAAAAATATGCTACCGTCAACAAGTGCAAGTGCAGCAAGTCTGCGTGGCGAAGCACCCTAAGCAGTAAAACAATCGTTTTGCCGGCCAGCGGAGCGCCTAACGAATGAATAACGAAACAGGCAGACGACGAAAACAGCGAGCAGTATTGACGACGTCAATACACTTCGTCATCAAATTGAAATTCAACAAGCTGGCAACGATCACCTAATGTGTGAAGCTGGCAATACTGAAGAAATCGCTCACGGTACAAGTTCATTTGTGAACAATACGTTGGATGCTGTTCGTTTTTGCAAAGCAAATGCAAATAATAAAGTAAAAGCTACGAGACAACCTAGCAATGTTGATTTCAACACTGTCAAGGAGTTTATGCCTGAATATGACGGAGAAAAAAATATAAATGAGTGGTTGACAGTGGCTAAAAATGTGCGAGCGGTATTCAATATCAGTGACGATATTATGCGCCTGCTTATTTGTGCTCGTGCCAAAGGAAAAGCAAACTATTGGCTGTTGTCACAATCCTCACTGTTGTCAGGAGACATAGATGATTATTTTTCACAAATGCAAATCAGATTCGGAACGAAAGGCAATCTTGTAGAGCTACGTCAAAGCTTAGAAAAACGTAAATGGCTCAATGACGAAGTGTTTGCAAGCTATTATTATAACAAACTGATGTTGGCAAACAAGTTAAACATTACCGATGACGAAATGGTGCAATATATACTGGAGGGTATACCGAATGTTGAACTCAGAAACCAAGGCAAGTTACAACGTTTTGCTACACCAGCTGCAGTTCTGGATGCGTTCCGTGATATTGGGATGCCACGTCCTACTGGAGGAAAAAGTCACTCTGGAGCTGTACCAAGGACTTCGACCCCGGACCAGAGGGTTGTTAAATGTTTTAACTGCAATTGTTCGGGACATATAGCTGCAGAGTGCCGAAAGCCGAAGCGTCCAGATGGAGCGTGCTATGCGTGCGGCAATGTGGGACATTTGGCTAGAGAATGTTCACTATACAAGAAGACAACGCCAAAGGACAATTATGTAAGATACTTTGATATAAGTTTCTGTGATGCAAATAATTTTAGGTCAAATTCTGTCTCCATAGGGTGCCTCTTAGATTCAGGGAGTCCGATAACAATTTTAAGAAGATCTACAATTCCTAAAGAATTACAGTTAAGCCACAATGAATCGGCAAATACTTATTTTGGTATTAAAGACAGTAAATTGAATGTACTTGGAAAAATTACTTGTTTATTTAAAAATTTAAATAAAGTTAGAACTATTGAATCCTTTGTTGTGAGTAATGAATCCATAAGGCACCCAGTGGTTTTAGGCAGAGATTTTTTAAATATGAGTAATTATAAGTTATTTCAGGTTGGTGAGAATATTAGCAATGACTATGTGCAAAGTAAAAGTAATGTAAAAGAACAAAGACAAAGCAACGTGAATGAAATTAAAAGTAAAGACAAATTAAAAGACATACAAGGTAGAGAACAATTAGCTAATATGCAAAGCAAAAGTAGTGCAGAAAATCGAAGGCATAACAATATAGGAGAGACTCAGAGTAAAGATAAAGTAAATAAAATGCAATTTCGAGAAAAGATAGACAATGTAAAAGAAATGGTAAGTGAAAACGTTGAAGCATAAAGATATCGAAACGAAGAGGACGAACGTCAAAGAAAAAAGTGATATAAAAGAAGATATTTTCGAAACGCAAATGTTGCTGATCGATGTAGACTGTGAAAATAAAAAAGAATACAAGGTGGGAGAAGAGATGAATAATGTGAACACGAAGAGATTAGAGAATCTGTTTGAGAATTATTATGTTAAACCTATTAGGCCAGTTGAACCCAAAATTAAAAGTTATATGAAAATTATTGTGGATGGCGAAAAACCGTTTCGATGCCCCCCTCGACGACTGTCGTACCCTGAAAAGGCAGAGGTACAAAGGATACTAGATGAGAATATGGATAAGGGATATATACGTCCAAGTGAGTCAGAATATGTTTCATCGATAGTACTTGTTAAAAAGAAGACAGGGGAATTAAGGATGTGTGTAGATTACCGCCGTTTAAATAACGTTACGTCAAAAGATAGTTACCCCATACCACTGATAGATGATTTGTTAGATAGGTTAGTAAATAAAAAGTTATTTTCAAAGTTAGATTTAAAGAGTGGCTTTAACCATGTTTTTATGGATAGTGATTCTACAAAGTATACGTCATTTATAACACCATTAGGACAATTCGAATATCTTCGAATGCCGTTCGGGTTGACAAACGGTCCTTCTACGTTTCAAAGATTTATAAATAAAATATTCGAAGATATGGTACGAGAAGGCAATGTTATCATATATCTTGATGATATAATGATTACTACAGAAGGACGAGAAGAACATTTTAATATCTTGAAAGAAGTTTTTCAATGCTTAGTAGAAAATAAATTAGAACTTAGACAAGACAAGTGTGAGTTTTTGAAGTCGTTTATAGATTATTTAGGCTACACAGTAACAGGAGAAGGCATAAAAGCAAATGAGTCAGGTATAGAAGCCATTAAATCGTTTCCGGTGCCAACCAGGGTTCACGAAGTACAAAGTTATATCGGTCTATGCTCTTATTTTAGACGATTCGTTCAGGATTTCGCTCTAGTGGCAAAACCATTATATGACCTAACAAGAAAAGTTAAAATATTCATGTTCGGAGAAAAATCGTTAAGAGCTTTCAATATGCTAAAGGAAAAACTGGTAGAAGCACCAATATTAGCAATATATGATCCGAAAGATGAGACCGAACTTCATTGTGATGCAAGTTCGCTAAGGTACGGTGCTATATTGCTACAACGAAAGAATGATGCGAAGTTACACCCAATTTTTTACTTTTCAAAACGGACGACAGAAGTTGAGTCTAGGTATCACAGCTTTGAGTTAGAAACACTTGCATTAGTCAACGCGTTGAAAAGGTTTCGAGTCTATTTACAAGGCATTAACTTTAAAATAGTAACAGATTGCAATTGGCTTACGTTAACTTTAAACAAAAAAGAATTAAATCCACGAATTGCAAGGTGGGCTCTCGAGCTACAAAATTATGATTACACTCTTGAACATAGGTCAGGAAAAAGAATGCAGCATGTGGATGCATTAAGTAGAAGTAATAGTATAATGATAATAGCAACAAACACGTTTGAAGAAAACTTAATAATATGTCAGGGAAGGATCCAAATATTAGAAATATAAAGAATAAATTGTGTGAACAGGAAAGTGAATATTATGAAATGCGCAATGGTGTCGTTTATAGAAACAAAAGTCAGAGATTAATGTTTTATGTACCAATGTCAATGGAAACCAATGTGTTTTTTCATGATGAGATGGGACATGTAGGGGTTGGAATCGATTACGAAAACTTATTGGATTCCGAACGTACGAAGAAAAGTAACAGATCACATTAACATTTGTCTCAAGTGTCTAAAAGGTCGGGTAGAGTAGAGGGGTTTTTACACTCGATTCCAAAAGGCAGTGATCCATTTGAAGTATTACATGTTGACCACTATGGACCCATCAATAGTAAAGATACGAAAAAAGACATATACTGGTAGTAATAGATGCGTGTACGAAGTTTGTTAAACTATACCCAACCAAATCGACAAGTTCAAAGGAAGCAATTGAAGCTTTAAATAACTATTTTATTGCATATAGTAGGTCCAAAAATTTAATATCTGATCGAGGCAGTTGTTTCACTTCTAACGAATTCGAAGACTTTCTAAAAGAAAATAACGTTAATCACATTAAAGTAGCTACAGCATCTCCACAAGCTAATAGACAAGTAGAAAGAGTAAATAGGGATTTAGGTCCGATGATGGCTAAAATAATAGATACAGAAAATAACTAGGCATGGCATAAAGTTCTTTACAAAGTGGAGTACACAATGAACAATACAAGAAATAGAAGTACAAATGAATGTCATATACAACTTACTCGTGGTGGTTGGACGTGTTTCGCTTTTGCTCCCTGTGTTTCTTAATAATTCTGTTTAATTGATTTGCTTATGTGCTTTCATTAATACTGCCGTATCTTACTAGTGCTAACCCTGTGAGTAAAAGCTTAAAGTAGCATACTAATCCTGCCTTATTAGTGAATTCGCTTACAAAAATTTTAATTCTTTTCACTTGCGCGTCTTGGCGTCAAGTTTTTTTGTTTTTATTTTTACTAATATTCTCACACTTTCCTTGCTCTCCCGCTCTCCCGCTCACGAAAGTAAATTTCGCTCTCTGAGTAAGTTGTGTAGTGCTTTTGTTGTAGACGTAACAGCTGTTGTTGTTTTGTTTACCTCGAGTGCTCGCTATATTTGTTTTTTTATTTTCGTTCTCGCTTGCTTGCCTGTTTTCGGCGCTGTAACTGTTTCTTGCTCTCTCAAGAAATTTGTCTTAACATTCTATTGCTCTCTTCGTTGTCCCCTACTATTCGAAGGCATATTTATTTTATTAACATGGTATCGTGCTCTGCAGCAAATTGCAAAGGCTCTTCAGATGCTAATGCGGACTACATTGGTTGCTGGCTCTGTGACAATTTTAGTCACTTAAAATGCTGTGGCCTAACTGTGCGGGTTAGAGATGCCGTCAACGCCAATGTAGGCCTTAAATGGTCGTGCGAAGCGTGCCGTGTGGGTGAATCCGATCTACGGAAAATCCACAATAAAACCAAACTCGGGTTTTATCGGATACGCACAGCTTTCTCTAATCTCCAATCTGAATTTTTGGAGATGGAGACCCAATTCAACGCCTTTACGGCTCTTAGTAAGTCACCTGCTCATCTTAATATTCCTTTAGATTCAGTTACTACGAATTTAAAGACCACCAATCTACCTTCTTCCAAGGCTTCATCTTCTGACCTTCTAAGTCTAATTTCCCCTATACCGTCTTGCTCTTCTAGTTGCACAAAAAAAAAAAAAACTAGCAGCAATGTTACCGCACCGAAACCTCTTGCTGCCCCTCTTGTGCCTACTCCCATTACGAGCAATGATAACAACGTAACGGGTAATGTTCCCGCAATCATGCCTGCTAGTCAGGCACCGAGTATAAAACCTCTGATTGCGATTAAACCCAAAAAATTGGTGTTTATCTCTCGCTTGGCTCCAGACACAACCATAGAAGATGTACAATCGTACATTCTCGAAAAGATGCCTGAAATGATTTTATAGTTAAAAAATTCAACTTCAAATTAAAGCGCGACATTTCTTCTTTCAAAATTATTCTCCCTGCAGAACAGTTTAAAGACGTTTGCGCAGCTTCTTTCTGGCCGCCCGACCTCATTGTTAAGGAGTTCACTCCAAAACAAAAAAGCCGAACGACCGTCACTCTTCCCACATTGGCCGTTACATCGCCAAGTGGACCTACAACAAGTGCAAAGTCCTCAAAAAACTGAAGTTCTCTTCTCTTCATGCCTTTGAAAATGCTAGAGGTCACACAAATATTATTTCTTCCTTAATTCTTTCCTATCAAAATGTTAGAGGCCTCTGTAGTAAAATCTCTAGTCTTTATCTTCATAGTCTTGCCTTTTCTTCCCAAATTATTGCCTTTACCGAAACCGGGTTAAAACCAGAGATTCTAAGCTCTGAAGTCTTTCCAGATAGGTATACAACATTCAGGCTTGATCGACCTGACCGACGGGGTGGTGGAGTACTGATTGCAGTAGACTCCTCCATTATGTCGGACCTCTTACAGCCGGAGTTTCAATTCGACATTGAATTAATCAGTGTAAAACTACACTTTCCCGGTTTTTTCGTGTATATAACCTGCTCCTATATTCCGCCGTCATCGGAATTATCAGTCTACTCGCAACATTTGTCTGCAATTAAGACTATTTTTAATCTGTTATCAGACAGAGATCATTTCATAGTCCTGGGTGACTTTAATATCCCGGAATGTAATTGGACATCCATTGCGGAGGGAAACTTCCTTCTGCCCTCCCGGCAACATGATCTGTTTGACGGTTTGTTTGACATGTCTTTGTCGCAGGTTAATCATGTCAAAAACACTTTAAACAGATCGCTTGATCTATGTTTCGTCTCAGATCCTTCCAGGGTGATTTTAGACAGGGCACAACCTCTTTCCCTACCTGAAGATCCTTAACATCCCACTTTCGAAGTGAATCTCGACTTGGGTATTAGCTTGGGTATATGCAATCGCGTTCGCTGCTTTAAGAAAGCAGACTTTGAATACTTAAATTATTTAATTTCATATTGTGATTGGTCTGACTTTTATCTATCAACTGATATGTAAGTGGCTATCAATATATTTTATAAAACCCTTAACTCTGCTTTTGATATCTGTGTTCCGTTTTTCTATCCGACAAGCTCAAGTAGGCCTCCTTGGTTTACAAAAGAGTTGTCTCGCTTAAAAAACTTAAAGAGTAGCTTATTTAAGAAATACAAGCTGAAAAACTCACCGCTTGTCATTCAGTTCTTTCAGAATCCTAAACAGTTTTATAATTTTGTTAACATGAAGCGTAGGTCAGCGGGGTTTCCTTCTAAACTTATGTTCGATAACGCTGAGGCGAACACAGATCAGGCCATTGCCGATATGTTTGCCAAGTTTTTTCAAACAACTTATTCTTCCTCTACGCCAAATATTCACTCCTATCCATATAGCGTACCAGCTGGAAATGGCATCTTCACACCTTTACTGAATGAAAGTTCACTTATTAGGGATCTTCGATTGGTTAAACCAGTCTTCTCACCAGGTCCCGATGGTATCCCCGCCTGTGTACTTCGATACTGAGCCAACTCCTTATGTAAGCCATTGCTCAAACTATTTTCGCTGTCCTTAGTAACTGCCTCGTTTCCATCCATCCATATGGAAGGAATCCTTTATCATCCCTTTACATAAAAGGGCAGCAAGTCTGATGCAAGCAATTATAGAGGTATCTCTAAATTGTCGGCTATACCGAAATTCTTCAAGAATGTTATTACTCCTCACTTGCAGCATTTTAGTAGATCCGTTATATCCCCTTTTCAACACGGATTTGTGAAGCGGCGTTCTACCACGACAAATCTGCTTGAGCTGACATCCTTTGTGGTAAAAGGATTTCGGGAAAATCTTCAAACTGATGTCATTTATACTGATTTCAGTAAGGCATTTGACTCAGTCAACCATTCCCTTCTTGCACATAAACTAAATCTTCTCGGTTTCTCACCAAAACTTCTTAGTTGGATTGTGAGCTATTTGAGTAACAGAACCCAACGAGTCCTCTTTAAAAATACTCGTTCCTATCCCGTTCATGCCACATCTGGTGTTCCTCAGGGAAGCCACTTAGGTCCCCTGCTTTTTACACTTTTCATCAATGACCTCTCAACGGTAATACTTAACTCACGTACTCTTATGTACGCGGATGATGTCAAGCTCTGTTTTCAATTTAGAGACGACTCCTGTCATTTTCGCCTTCAATCTGACCTAGATTGTTTCTTTTCTTGGTGTCGTGCAAATCTCCTTAATCTGAACAGCTCAAAATGCAAGCTGATGACATTCTCACGTGCCTGCCCAAAGTACGTATCATACTCTCTTTGTGGTTGTACCCTAGAAAGAATTTCCCTGGTTGATGATCTAGGTGTCCGTTTGGGTGTACTCGGCTTTATTAAGAGATGGTCCAAGGAGTTTGATGATCCTTACTTAACTAAGACTCTTTTCACTTCGCTTGTTCGTCCAATTCTCGAGTACGGATCATGTTTCTGGAACCCTCAGTACACAGTTCATAGAGACCGCATTGAATCCGTACAGAAAAACTTCTTAATGTTTGCCTTGCGAGGCCTTAACTGGGATGTAAATTCAAGACTTCCTTCCTATCCTAGTAGACTTTTGTTACTTAATCTGCCTTCTCTAGCTAATCGTAGAACCATGCTTGGTGTTATATTTATTAACAACCTTATCCAAGGTGACATAGATAGTAGCGACTTACTTAGTAGACTACACTTTTCTGTCCCTGGTAGAATCACCCGTAATTACCTTCCTCTAAAACTTCCCAATTGTAGCTCGAACTATGCCCTGCATGAGCCATTCAGGGTATTATGTTCGGACTATAATAAACCATACTTCATTGTAGCTAACAATAACAACTTGATATCTACCTTAAAATTGCAACTCCTCGCCCACTTATCTAGAATTTAGTCAAATACATAATTATCTTCTTTGTATTCATAGTAGTACTTTCAACATACTGCATGTTTTATCACTCTACTCATAATTTTATTTGCATTTGGTTACTAACACTAACTCTCCTGATCTGATTGGGTTTTTCTGGGTTTTCCCCAATCCTCTGCAACAAATGTTGGATCGACTTTTCTTTATCCCTGTTTGCACAATTTTTAAATAATTTTTTCTTTTCTTTACATTTAAGGTTTTACCCTTAATTTAAAATTACCTCTAAATTTAAATAATTTAAATCTAATTTAAATTGTTTCTTTACTTTTAAAAAGTCGACTGATCATAGTTCGACTATAAACTAAATTAAATAAATAAATAAAAACTGTAATGCTTTTTGGGGTAAAACAGAAAGGAAACAGTGTCGATAGTCTGAAAGAAAACGTCATAGATCCAATTAACCAAACGATAAGGAACATAGAAGAAATGCACAGATAAGCCAAGAAAAGGCTCAAGCATATAATAATACATATGTAAATGCAAAACGCCAAAAACCTAAAGTCTTTGCGGTAGGCTTGCAAGGCGCATCTAGTAAACTAATACCAAAATTTAAAGGACCATACGTAGTGTCAAAATTCTTAGACAATGATCGATACTAAATTGAAGACGTGGAAAATTTTCAACAGTCACAAATACCGTATTCAGGAATATGGGCTATACATAATCTTAAACAATGGATTAATTCAAAATGTGTTGCAATGTCTGAAAATGAGCTAAGTGAAGAAAGTGATGAGGACAACGAAGAAAATATCGATATAACTCCAAAAAATGATGTAAATAAAGAAAGTGATAATGTAAATTTAAATGATAATGTAAGGGTAGAAAAAGATAAAAATAAACTTGTAAACAATAGAATTATAGATAATAATGTCAGAACGGCGGAGTTTTAGTAATATGTAGTACGTGTAGTTATAATTAGTATGTAAGACTCTGTTCAATTGTATGTATCGTTTAGTTTGGCGATCATGGCTCAACGCCATCTGTTGTAACTATTGTAGGGTAAATAGTTGTAATTCACTAAGCGGCCTCTAGCGAGAACAAGAGGAGTAGAGAGAGAAGAGAAGCGACGCACTTCACTTTTGCATGCAACGCAGAATTGTACGGACGCGGATTGTGAAATTAAAATAATCGAGCCTAAAATAAAAACTTTAATTGATTTCTAACTAAAAAAGGCTATCCGACTACTCTATCTACTAAAGACCATATATCCCAGCGCCAACCCCCTGATCAGTCTTTGACCCGTCGGTGTACCAATGTACACCATTGGGGTCTCTGATGGGGTTGCCAGCATCCCAGTCCCGATGGTCCGGGATGAGGGTTCTGAATTTTGCACCAAAGAAGAGTTCCCTGGTCATAGAATCTGATCTGTCTGAGTCAGATTCAAAATCGATTCCATTGCTGCGGTGGGACAGGTGCGAAGTGCTCCCGCCAAGGAAAGGCAGAGCAGCCTATTCAGTTTCGTGCATTTACTAATGGCAGTGACCTGCGTAACCTTTGGTCACCACACAAAGCAGCGTAGGTTACGATCGGTCTTCCATCATCTCAAATAACCACCGAATGGTGCAAGATTTGAGACCCCAGATTCCACAAAAGAGTCTTCTGCATGCCCACATGGCATGATAGAGTGTTATGTATGTGGGAGTTCCAGTTTAGTAGTTTATCAAGGGTTACCCCTAGATATTTGACCTCGTTGGAAAGTCCCACAGGAGAGCCGCCAATGTGTAATTGACCAATGTCAATAGAATATCGCTTAGTGAAGGGAACAATGTTTGCCTTTTGTGGATTGATGCTAAGACCTACATCTTCGCACCACCTATTGACCGTGTTCAGAGCTGATTGCATCAACTCTGTCACGGTGTTGGCATAGTTCCCGTTCACTACGAGAGCCACGTCGTCGGCATAGCCAATTGCTTCCACGTCCTCTTCTGCAAGTATAATTAGTAGTTCGTCAACTACTAGGGACAAGAGTAAAGGGGATAGGACCCCTCCCTGGGGACACCTAGGGACACCCAGAATGTAACTAGAAGATCTTGGTGCAGGTTGGCTACAAGTTCACTGATTGAATTTGGCTTGCTGATCAACAGGTCTACTTTAAAAGCCACAGAGGCTTTAAAGAGTTCCCAGGTTGTGTTTTTGGGACAGCAGGAGTTCTGGCGCATCTCGACTTGGCCAGGAAGGTCGAACCTGATGTGCTGATGGTCCGACAAGGTTGCTTCATCTGTGACCCGCCAGTTTACAAGCAAACTCGCAATTGAGTTGCTGACTAGGGTGAGATCTAAAACCTCTTCCCTAATAGAGTTAATAAACGTAGGTTTGCAGCCTACTTTAGCTACATCTACAATAGATGACTACACATTAGATAATCTAAGAGAGACTCACCACGTTTGTTGACGTCGCTGCTCCCCCCGATCGTGTGATGAGCGTTGGCATCACAGCCGATCACGAGCGGTTTGTTGTGTTGGCGGCAGAAATTCACAAGCCGCTGAACCTCTGCGGAGGGTACCTCATCCACATCGCCCGGGAAGTATGCAAAAGCGATCACTACTTCCCGGACGCCATCAGCAGTGGCTTCCTCCATAGCCGTTGCTACCAGGTCTCTGTGAATAAAATTTGTTAAAGGGAAGTGTCTCACACTGTTATTAACCAATATAGCAGTGCGAGGGGCACCTTCCATACGGTCATATAGCAACTTACATGATCCGCATGATAATCCACGGACGAGGCCACCTATTAACCATTAACCATGGCTCAATCACGTCTTTACAGACGACCCTGAACAGGGTGGCTGACGCTCCTCTGGCGTGGTGCAGGTTCGCCTGGAGCACCTTAATGGCACTCCGCATCCTCCTTTAGTGCCTTTGGCCACATGCCTTGCCTCCCCGAGAGTGCCCGGTTATTTTAAATTCATTAACCAAATCAGGGGTAGATGGTCCATAACATATTTGAATTTTTTACCAAATAAATATGGTCTTAAATATTTAATTGCCCAAATAATCGCCAGCAGTTCTTTCTCTACTGCACTATAATTCTGCTCGGTATCGTTCAAAGTTCTGCTGGCGAAGGATACAGGTTTGTTGCTTCCTTAACTGCCTTGAGACAGTACTGCTCCCAATGCTACATTGCTAGCGTCTGTAGTTAGAATAAATTGTTTAGAAAAGTCTGGATATCGTAGGATAGGATCATTATAGAAGAGTTTTGCATATTTCGAATGTATCGACGAAATTTTGGTCAATTTTAACAGTCTTCTTTCTTTTCAATTGTGCTGTTAAGGGTTTGGTTATCCTTGCGAAATCACGAATAAACTTTCTGTAGTATCCTATCAATCCTAAAAATGATTTAGTTTCCTTCCTTGTTTTAGGGAGTGTAAAATTTTTTATTGCTGTTAATTTGTTTGGCTTAATGCCATCAGCTGATATAACATGTCCAAGTTGTCCGATTTCTTTTCTTAAAAATTCTGATTTTTTAACTTGCAGCTCGAGGTTTGTGGACTTTAGTTTGGAATAAACCTTTTGTAGGTCTTGCATATGCTCATGCAGCGAAGATGACAAAATTATAATATCGTCTAAATATATTAAACAACATTTGCCAATTACCATAATTCCTTAAACACATTATCCATCACTCGCTGAAATGTTGCTGGAGCGTTCGTTAACCCGAAGGGCATTCTGGCAAATTCGTATTGGTCACCTTACGTGGAAGAAGCTGTTTTTGCCATGTCTTCGGCAGTCATTTCGATTTGATAATAGCCACTAGCCAGATCTAAAGCGGAGAAATAAGTGGCCTTTCCTAGCTTATCGAAAACATCGGTAATAACTGGCATAGGATATCTATCTCTAACTGTTTTTTCATATAGATTTCTGAAATCCACCACTAATCTCCACTTTTTTTTTTTTAAGTTTTTATCCTGCTTTTTAGGGACCAACCAAACCGATGCGCTCCATGGGGAATAACTATCTCTAATAATGTTCATGTCCAATAACTTTCTTATTTGGTTTTGAACATATATTTTTTTATCGAAGTGTCCAAATCTGAATGGGTTGGTGTATAAGGGGATGTCATCCGTAGTTGGGATGCTATGTTTTATTGTATTGGCAAAAGTTAATTTGGTGTCTTCATTATAAAATATGTCTTTAAATTTTAAACAAAGTTTCTTTAATTCTATATACTCTTCCGTATTAAGGTGTTCTAGATATAATTCTTTAAAAAAATTAGTGTCCGGTTTGTCTTGTAATTTTACATAATCGGAAAAATTAAATTCTATAACATTGTCTTGTTCCCATTCTTCAACTACTATTGGCATGCTCAAGTCAATATGTTTAAAGGAATCAGAATGATTTACTACTTCAATGTAGCTGATGTAATCTGTGGCCTGGTACGATCGTTCAGACGAAAACAGATATGGAGCAATTTTTTTTAGTTCTGTAAGAAATGTGCCGTTTTGCAAATTCACTGTAATTGGAATGATATTTACACTCCCGGGTTCTAAAACATATAATTGAGGATTCGATTTGTTTTGAAAGCAAATGGGTAAGTGAGTTAATGTCGTTAAAATTTTCAGGTGCTGAAGGTGTTTCAATATTGAAAAGGTTTCCCTGAAGTCTATTTTATTGGTTTGCTTGTTCAGGTTTTTGCATAATGGCCAATCTCTGATCAGAGTTAAAATTATTTCGTTTGAAACGTGAATTGCCGTCTCGATTGTTATTTCCGTAATAATTATTACAGTGAGACTGATTCTGATTATTTCTATAACTATAAAAGTAAGACTGTTGTTGGTTGTCTGATTTATTCTCTATAGGTCACCACTGCTCATTACGCTTATGGTATATGTGGAGGCCGTGCCACTACCTTTATTTTCAAATTTCCTTTTTCGGGATTGTTCCTGATAGTAAATGTTTTTTTCCTTGATAGCAGACTCATAGGCATACATATGGGAAGTCGGTATAGCTAACCTAATGAAAGAACCCAGAGGTCCTTTTATACCTAAAACAAATTAAACATATTTGGTTGAATGACTCTTTCTTTGTACTAGCTACTGCACTCGGTAATTCTTGGTTTTCAACCTGATTAAACAGGCTTGTCTTGATTTATGTAATCGTATGTGACAAACTGGAGTACTGGACGATAATAGCGCTTCATTTGTTACGAATAGCTCTTAACAGCATTTGGCCATATGAAGTCATCTCCGTACCCTTTATTATTATCAATATCTACACAACGTTTACTATAAATTCCTTGAGTGCCTTAGGGTTACCCTCGTATACTGGTAGAAACCTAATTGCATCCGGTATACGAAGGGAATTGAATACCTCTTGAGGTGTGGCTACCGAAATGGAATCGGTTGTGAGGGATCCTGAGTCGGATGTTATATCGTCCGTTGACAAATCAGGGTCTAGTCTAGTCATATTTTTGGTTAATATTTGTTTTGTTGTATTTAATTGAGACATTTTCCTCAAATTGTGTGTATTATGTAGTTTATATTTAGTAGATTTATATAAAGGATACGTTTTTAATTGCTTAAATATATATTTTTGTTTTTGATACAAGTTTATAAAAGACTAAACTAATATATAGGCATTTTAATTCTAATGATTAATTATTTTATGGAAATTTAGATGTCTGTTAAAGAAATAATGAGAGTATAGTTGAATTGTTGTTTGTGTTTTTTTGTTATTTTTATTTTATTTTTTTTTTGAATGTTGCCTTATTGCAACCGCCTTATTGCGTTTTTTTTCTTTTGTTTTGAATGTTGCCTTATTGCAACCGCCTTATTGCGTCCCCAGATAGGTTATACATTGAATACGTGCTCAAAGTGGCGTGCAAGTTTTGCTTACACAATACCTACAGTCCAAGCGATCAGTAGCGCAGTCCAACACACCCCATCTTACTCTTTTTGTGTGTATGTACTTAGTTGTAAGTGTACTGGCATTGTCTGATGGCAGTTGCAGACTGTTTCGGTTCTAACCTTCAAACACGATCACACATGCTCGAACTAGTACTACGTCGGTCTGAAACACGTGTTTCAACACAGGCGAACTGGTTGCATCCAGCCGACCACACAAGTTCGAACGCACACTCACACAATTTCACCGTAACTAACTGCAAGCCACATGACGCCACTTATATACACATTAATTTTTTTATTATATCCCCTTTTTTTTAAATGAATTTCTCTTATTTAATATATTTACATGTGTATGCACTACACTTCTTGCACCACTTAAATACATTGAACATTTGAATTACACATATATATACATACATATATATTTCTTTTTTTCTTTACTTGTATATACATACGTATACATGTATGTACATAAGTAACATGCACAATTTATATTTTATTTTCTTTGTTCGCTTACTTTTTGATTAATATACTCGTGGTTCCCTCCTCCCAATAGATGTGGAGTAAGTGCCGGCTGCGCCAGTTACCAGATTGCCTTAGGTCGAGACGTTGGGAGGTAACGATGTGTATCTATATACATATCTATGTACTGTGACGACGTATGAAACGCGTCACAAAGATTTATCTAGTTTTAAGTTTAAATGGACAAAATATATTTTAAGTTGATAATACCCCATGGGTTTGCATGTAATGGGTAGCAAGCAGGGGAAAAGGCAAAGACAAAGACATAGGCAAAGACATAGGCGAGGCATAGGCGAGACATAGGCGGGGCATAGGCAAGTGCAAGTCCGCGGAGTGCAGAATACAAGCAAAACGCCCGTTGGTCGGCGCCCATGCACACAAGCAACGGCGGCTCGACAAATTTTGCGACGCCTGTGTAACGGCGTCTCGAGACAAAGCATAGGCGAGACATAGGCAGGGGCATAGGCAAGTGCAAGCCCGCGGGGTGCAGAATACAAGCAAACGCCCGTTGGTCGGCGCCCATGCACACAAGCAACGGCGGCTCGACAAATTTTGCGACGCCTGTGTAACGGCGTCTCGACAAATCTCGCGACGCATGTGTAACGGCGCCCGAAAATTCCAGAAGCAGACCGAAGCGAGCAAAAGCAGACGAGCAGAGCGAAGCGAGCAGAGCAAAGTGAGCAGAGCAAAGCGAGCAGAGCAAAGCAAGCAGAGCAAAGCGAGCAGAGCGAAGCGAGCAGAAGCATGCAGGCAGCACGAAGCCGACGCAGCAGAAACACACGAACGGATCGATGCAGGCGACAAGTCGCAAGCCGAACTAGGCAAAGCTACGAGTCGCGTGCCGATCTAGGCATGCAGGGCGCCAGGCTAGGCAAAACGGCAAGTTCGCAAGCAAAGCGACACGAGCCGAAGCATGATCGGCCGAGCATAGGCAGCGACCGCGGGTAGCGACCGCGGGCAGCGCCGCCCAGGCAGCGACCGCGGACAGCGGCGGGCAGCAGCGGACGGAAAGCGTCGAAATCAAGGCTGAAAATTAGGCCACGCACAGAAGTGCCAGGCAAGTGAAAGAGGCCAGTCAGATCCGCTCTTAAAGTGAAAAAGTGAAAGGACCTAAAATATAAAAAAGAAATAGAAAAGGAAGCAAGGACTCAACACAAAGGACAATGGACAAGGACACTATTGAAGAAGAAACGGGGTAAGCAGAGCAAAGAAAATAGAAGGAAGCAAAGTTAAAAGAAGCAACGTATGGTGCGAAGTAGGTAGGGACACAGAGAGGCAGGGATAGTTAAGTGAATATTTTGTAATAAAATACGGAAACGGAATTTGCGAATAAAAGAAAAATAAACCATAAACAATGCGTAGGCACTTTTAAACGAAAACTCGCGGTAAATATTTCGGCCACTTTCCCTTCGTAGACGTGTTTTGCAGGAAAGTTCGCGTGTGCGCCCGATTGTGTCTGCAATACACCACCGAAGCGACTTGTGGGAGTACAGGTGAAGGTATTTGCGGTCACGAACGTTCCCCACGGCCTGCAGCCGATCAGGTGCGCAGCGAAAACGCGGCCAAAAAGTGTCAGGTACGGTGAAAACACCCTTCTGCGTCGTTCACGAGTACACGTGGAAGACACGGGCCACGTGTACGCGTGAAAAGGGGCGTGTTCGCTGTGCCCGACATGTCTCAGCTTTTTCTGATCTGCCAGTGACCCCTTTCTCTCTCTTTCTAAACGTCTTGGTAGTCCTAGTCATTTATAAATTTTGCTGTAAAGACCCTGGCTAGACTGAGAGTTATACCCTAGCCCGAGAAAACATCTTTACAGATGGCGCCCGAGCAGGGACTACTAAGACTAGACATTTAGAAGAGAAATTTTAACATCTTTTAGTGGATTAAAGACCCACAGAGGTAAATTGGCAGGCTATGTTAGACAAGCGCAGAGAACCACAGAACTAGACAAGGGGTAGAGCATGTTTTAAATAGGGTATCATAGCAAGCATAGGGAACGTTGATTTTTCTAAAAAAAAAATATAGTTTGTGGGCGGCTGTACACGTGTTTTTTGAAAACCAGTACAACGGAACGTAGGTAATTTCTAAAAAAAAAAATCTAGGGTACAGATGGTACACGTTTTTAACTACTGCGCACGCGGGCGTTTGCGCCAACTTTAGCTGTATTTTTTTTCCTCACTGCTTGACCCTTTTTCCCCTGCGCCGGCGTAACCTGACCGGTGGCACTACCGAGATCCAGGTACTATAAGACTCGGTGCCGAATACCGAGGCAGTCAGTTGAGTGCGGACACTCAAACGAGTAACAGCGATCGCGAACTAAAGCAAAGCAAAGGAAGAATCCTTAAAAGAAAGTTAAAAAGATTCCTTCATTTTTTTGAATGAAATTTTAAAACGTCTCAAGCAACGCGCTAGTGCAACATAAATTAAAAGAAAAAAAAATGGGAACACAGTGGATCGCCTTCCGTCGCAAGGGTGAGCTGCAGGCAATCCTAAAGGAACTAGGATTGGACACCAGCGGTACAGTGGAGGAGATGCGCAGTCGCCTGGTGGCAGTCGTAAACCAGGGCGACTTGTCGAAGGAGCAGCTGCAGCGTATGCTAGAGCTAGAAGCTAGCCTAGGCACCGCGCCCACCCCTGATGTCAAGGAGGTTCGATCCCGTGGCCCGTCACCAGTGCCCAAGGACCAGAACACAGAGGACGTGTCCCCGATGCCCGGAGCGGATACGCGCCGCGCTGCAAACGCAGCGGCCGTAACCACGTTGCCCGTTCCCAACTTCGCGGCAAGAGCCCCGGCCACGAGCGGTTTGGCTGGAGCCGGCTACAGGAGGATGGAGCCATACGAACTGGCAGACCGTGTGCACCGCTGGGGCGTGTCGTTTAGTGGGGCGGCGGCGGATCCGTGGCGCTTCATTGAGCATCTGGAGGAGAAGGCTGAAATGTACCAAATCAACGTACAACAGCTGCCACAGGCGATCGCGAACACGCTGTCGGGACAGGCCGAGGACTGGTTCCGGGTGAACCGCCTTTACCGAGCCACGTGGGAGGAATTTAAGCAAGAATTCACGGACTTCTTCTTACCCCCGCGTTATTTCCAACGACTGGAGGACGCGATACGTAGTCGCGTACAACGACAAGGCGAGCCGTTCCGCGATTACACCCTGGAGTTACGAACCATGATGCAACGCGCCAGATACACTCGGGAGCAGGAGCTAGAGAGGATCTACGACAACTTGTTGCCCGAATACCAGCTGTTCACACGGCGCCATGAGTTCGAGACTCTGGCCCAGCTGAGCCAGTTGATTACGACCTACGAGACCACCAAGGGATTACAACGGCAGCGAGGACCCAGATATCCAGAGCAACGGAGGAGCGACCAACAACCAAGATCGGCGCCAATTCCGGCCACGAGCGAGGGCGGAACCACTCCCTTGGCGAACGGAGCCGCGGCGGCGCCGGAACCCACAAGGAGCAACACGCAGCGCCTGTGCTACAACTGCGCGCAGCCGGGACACGTGCAGACGAACTGCCGCAACGACAGGGTCCTTTTCTGCTGGGACTGTGGACGGCGTGACGTGCGCACTGTGGACTGCTGCCGGCGGGACCAGGCGGGAAATGCTTCGCGTCTTCAACCGATGGGGAACCAGTCGGAGACGCAACCTCAGGGTCCCCAGAAGTAGTACCGATGCGGTGCGGCAGTGGTCGTGTCATCGCAATTGTCAATATTGAGGATTTGACGACGGATGCCACGATCGACACCGGAGCTACACGCAGCTTCATAAGTGAGCGTATGGCCACCCGGCTGAGTACGCCCGATAACGAGCGGGCGGCGCTGGTCCGTATCAAGTTGGCTGACGGATCGTCGAGGGAAGTAACACGAGCGCTACGAGTGCGTGTCCAGCTCGGACAGAAGGAGACGATCATACCGATGCTGGTTCTACCGGTCATCTTGGATGATGTAATCCTCGGCATGGACTTCCTGTGCGGCATCGAGGCAACCCTCGAGTGCGGGCAAGCACGGTTGCGCCTCCAAAGTACACCGGAGGAGACAACCCCGACGGCCGGAACAACTCGCCGGGCAACGGAGGAAGCAGTAGCGCAGGCAAATAGTAAGGCCGCGGTCTTACCACCGGTTTGTCCCACCGCGCGGCGACTGAATCCGTTCCGACGACCCAGGAATACAGATGGACAGAGCAGCGAACATGGCAGAGATCACCAACGAAGGGAACGACAACGGACGCAGGAACAACGTGTAGGAAATCAAAGCAGAGTACGAGACGAACAGGGCGTGGAGAAGCAGCCGGGTGTTCAAAACGTGGCGAACAACCCGGGAACAGAGGAAGGCACGAGGAAACCAGGCGAAGACGCGAGCCAGGTTACCTTAGCAGCTCGAAGCAAGCGCAGGCGCCGTAGGGGACAGCCTACGCCTGGCCACGCTGCATTGCGAGGCGCCGCGACGCAGGAAACGGGCGCAGCGTCAGACGAGGAACAGGTGGAGGCCTTCCTACAGTCTGAACTGGCCAAATTCGATGGGCTGATGGGGGTGTCGCACATTGCGGAGCACACCATCACCATGAGGGATGCGTACCCTATCAAGCAGAGGTACTACCCGAAGAATCCGGCCATGCAGAAGATCATCAACGAGCAAGTTGATGAGCTTCTGCGAGATGGTAGGATTGAGCCGTCCAGAAGCCCATACAGTGCACCAATTGTACTCGTCGGGAAGAAGACTGGAGAGATGCGGATGTGCGTGGATTATCGCCAGCTCAACGCGAAATCCATTCCGGACGCATACCCACTGCCGCGGATCAACCATATCTTGGAGAAGCTCAAGGATGCGAAGTTCATTTCCACATTGGATCTGAAGAGTGGGTATTGGCAGATACCTATGGCCCGGAGCAGCCGAGAGTACACCGCATTCACGGTACCCGGCCGAGGTCTCTTCCACTGGAAGGTGATGCCCTTTGGGTTGCATTCAGCCCCGGCCACATTTCAACGCGCGTTGGACGGAGTCATCGGACCAGACATGGAGCCACATGCGTTCGCATACCTCGACGATATCATCGTCATAGGGCGATCGTTTAAGGAACACTTGGACAACCTTCGAGAGGTGTTCCGGAGACTGCGGAATGCGAACTTGCGCCTGAACAAGGCCAAGTGCAGCTTCTTCCAGAAAAGCATCGTTTACTTGGGGCACCAGGTCAGCGAAGGTGGGATTCACACGGATCCTAACAAGATTGCCGCGATCAAAGAACTGCAACCGCCCACGACCGTCAAGGAACTGAGGAGATGTCTGGGAATCGCCTCCTGGTACCGACGCTTCGTGCCAAATTTCGCCACCTTGGTGCAACCCATGTCAGCACTGCTGAAAAAGGGTCGCCGATGGACGTGGAGCGAGGATCAGCAGCGGGCATTCGAGGCGTTGAAGACGAGCCTCACGGAAGCACCGGTACTGGCCTGCCCGGACTTCAGCGAGCGGTTCACGCTTCAAACGGACGCAAGCGACGTTGGACTTGGCGCGGTACTAACTCAACAGATACAAGGCACCGAACGAGTCATTGCTTACGCGAGTCGACGCCTCTCCGGAGCCGAGAGCCGTTACTCCACCACAGAGAAGGAGTGCTTGGCTATCGTGTGGGCAATTCGGAAGTTGCGGTGTTACCTCGAGGGATATGAGTTCGATGTCATCACGGACCACCTGGCACTCAAGTGGCTGAACAGCATCGAGAATCCCACCGGAAGGATTGCGCGCTGGGCGTTAGAACTTCAGCAGTTCCGCTTTAACGTGCATTACCGTCGGGGGGATCAGAACGTGGTGGCGGACGCGTTGTCCAGACGTCCATTAGAAACGCTACAGCAAGCCACGCAGGAGAACTTGCCTTGTCCATGGATCACCCGAATGCTGGATCTTCTGGAGAAGGAGCCCGAGAAATACCCGGAATTCATCAAGGAACATGACCAGCTTTACAGACGAGGAGGATTTCGACCTGACGAGGAGGACTACACGCCGTGGAAACTTTGCGTACCCAAACCATTACGCCAGCGAGTGCTTAGCGAGTGTCACGATCAACCCGCCGCCGGACATCAGGGAGTACGGAAAACCCTGAACCGGGTCCGTCAACGTTACTACTGGCCAGGACTCTTTCGAGACGTAGCCCGATACGTTCAGAAATGCGAGACCTGCCAGAAATTCAAGGTGAGCCAACTGAAACCTCCAGGGCGGATGCACACCCGGCAAGTACAGGCACCTTTCGACGTTCTGTGCGCGGATTTCGTGGGACCACTCCCACGCTCTACCCACGGGAATACCATGCTCTTGGTATTTTTCGACGCATTCTCGAAGTGGGTGGAACTGGTTCCATTACGGAAGGCAACGGCGATTCACCTGATGCGCTCGTTCCGGGAACGAATTTTGGCCAGGTTCGGCGTGCCCCAAACCTTCGTCTGCGACAATGGGACACAGTTCACGAGCCGGATCTTCGTGAATTTCTGCAAACAACTGGGCATGGACTTGCAACACACCGCACCGTACACACCACAGCAAAATCCTACCGAGAGGGCGAACCGCACCATTAAAACCATGGTGGCGCAATATTTAGGCGAGGAACAGAGGACGTGGGACGAGCACCTGCCCGAAATTAGCCTGGCGATAAATACCAGTGCCTCGGACACCACTGGATTTAGTCCGGCGTATTTAGTGCAGGGCCGCGAACCTCGTTTGCCTGGAGCACTTTACGAGGAAGTGACTCCAATCATCCGAACGGAATCTAGAACACCGGAGGACAAGGAACGACACCTACAGGAAGTACACAGGACCGCGGCCGAGAATGCGCAGCAAGCGAGTGCGATCCAAGGACGGCACTATAACCTGCGTCGCCGAGAATGGAAGCCAGCCATCGGCGATCTCGTCCTGCTGCGACAACATCACTTGTCGAAAGCAGTCGACGGATTTGCCGCCAAACTCGCACCTCGCTATGACGGTCCTTACAGAGTACTGATGTATACTTCGCCTACAATCTTACGGCTGCAGGAGGTTAAGACGAAACAACGACGCAACGCCGGATTGAACGACCTGAAGGCGTACTTCGAAGGAGAACACACCAGCGAAGGTCACCAGGTATCTGGGGGGCAAGGGGAGATTTAAATAAGCGGATAGGCAGGTTAGATATTAAGACATAGACGGAAGCCTTAGACGCACCATGTTAGGTAGGGACCTCTCAACTTTGCACTTACTTTTTTTTATTTACCTCAACCCCGGTGAAGTAAGGGGGGGGTGTGACGACGTATGAAACGCGTCACAAAGATTTATCTAGTTTTAAGTTTAAATGGACAAAATATATTTTAAGTTGATAATACCCCATGGGTTTGCATGTAATGGGTAGCAAGCAAAGGCAAAAGGCAAAGACATAGACAAGGCATAGGCAAAGACATTGACAAGGCATAGGCGAGACATAGGCAGGGGCATAGGCAAGTGCAAGTCCGCGGGGTGCAGAATACAAGCAAACGCCCGTTGGTCGGCGCCCATGCACACAAGCAACGGCGGCTCGACAAATTTTGCGACGCCTGTGTAACGGCGTCTCGAGACAAAGCATAGGCGAGACATAGGCAGGGGCATAGGCAAGTGCAAGCCCGCGGGGTGCAGAATACAAGCAAACGCCCGTTGGTCGGCGCCCATGCACACAAGTAACGGCGTCTTGACAAATTTTGCGACGCCTGGGTAACGGCGTCCCGACAAATCTCGCGACGCATGTGTAACGGCGCCCGAAAATTCCAGAAGCAGACCGAAGCGAGCAAAAGCAGACGACCAGAGCGAAGCGAGCAGAGCAAAGCGAGCAGAGCGAAGCGAGCAGAAGCATGCAGGCAGCACGAAGCCGACGCAGCACACGAACGGATCGATGCAGGCGACAAGTCGCGTGCCGATCTAGGCATGCAGGGCGCCAGGCTAGGCAAAACGGCAAGTTCGCAAGCAAAGCGACACGAGCCGAAGCATGATCGGCCGAGCATAGGCAGCGACCGCGGGTAGCGACCGCGGGCAGCGCCGCCCAGGCAGCGACCGCGGACAGCGGCGGGCAGCAGCGGACGAAAAGCGTCGAAATCAAGGCTGCAAAATTAGGCCACGACACAGAAGTGCCAGGCAAATGAAAGAGGTCAGTCAGATCCGCTCTCAAAGTGAAAAAAGTGAAAGGACCTAAAAATATAAAAAAGAAATAGAAAAGGAAGCAAGGACTCAACACAAAGGACAATGGACAAGGACACTATTGAAGAAGAAACGGGGTAAGCAGTGCAAAGAAAATAGAAGGAAGCAAAGTTAAAAGAAGCAACGTATGGTGCGAAGTAGGTAGGGACACAGAGAGGCAGGGATAGTTAAGTGAATATTTTGTAATAAAAATACGGAAACGGAACTTGTGAATAAAAGGAAAAAAATAAACCATAAACAATGCGTAGGCACTTTTAAAAAAGACTCGCGGTAAATATTTCGGCCACTTTCCCTTCGTAGACGTGTTTGCAGGAAAGTTCGCGTGTGCGCCCGATTGTGTCTGTGTGCTGCGAGTGATCGCTAGTTGACAAGCAAATACGTAAACTTGTGTCCAGAGACGAGTTGCGGTGTGGTGCAATACACCACCGAAGCGACTTGTGGGAGTACAGGTGAAGGTATTTGCGGTCACGAGCGTTCTCCACGGCCTGCAGCCGATCAGGTGCGCAGCGAAAACGCGGCCAAAAGTGTCAGGTACGGTGAAAACACCCTTCTGCGTCGTTCACGAGTACACGTGGAAGACACGGGCCACGTGTACGCGTGAAAAAGGGGCGTGTTCGCTTTTTCTGATCTGCCAGTGACCCCTTTCTCTCTCTTTCTAAACGTCTTGGTAGTCCTAGTCATTTATAAATTTTGCTGTAAAGACCCTGGCTAGACTGAGAGTTATACCCTAGCCCGAGAAAACATCTTTACAGTTTTTTTGAAGCGATCTTTTGCAGCAATCAAGCTTAACGCTTATAACAAGCACCTCCTTTTGTTGCAGCGAGCAAATATGGATATTCAGTTTATTTTAGACCCCTATGCTTGCTGCAGCTACGTCGTTAATTATATTAACAAGTCTCAGAGAGGTATCTCAATGTTGATGCGTGAGGCAATCAATGAGATTAAAGACAATAACAATGTAACTATTAAGCAAAAGTTACAACATTTAGGTAACAAATTTATATTTGGCACTGAGATATCCGCTTTTTATAGCTACTGCAAATCAGAACGAGGAGCTCGCCAAGAAAATGCAGATGACTTTGACGATGATGTGCCTAGGGCTTCTGAATCAATAGTTTACGCTCTTCGCGATAATAGTGGCTTCATCAGAAAGAGGACCACTGCGTGCATAATTAGGTATAGGAGATTTAATGTCAATACAGAAACAAGTGACTATTTCAGAGAGCTAAAAATGCTTTACGCCCCATGGCGAGATGAGCATTTGGATTTAGTCACACATGACTGTGAATTGTTCTGTAGGGAAAATCAGGAGTTAGTAGAGAACAATCGCAGAAAATATAATTTACTAGATGATAGGGAACTAGAAGATGCTCTGAGCCACTTAACAGAGGAAGCAGAAAATGAGAATAATCAAGTAGGAGAACAGGAAGTGGTAGATGATGGCTTCACAGTTTTAGGATTGCCTGAAATAGATCCACATCTAAATGTTTTAAATGTGGATGGAAATATTGATATGAATGATGAAGATAGTAATGTCCGTTTTATTAAGGTTCCAGCCTCTTTTCTCAGGAAATCTTAGCTAATATTGTTAGATCTCTTAATTTAAAGCAGAAGCTATATTTTACACATGCTTTGCATAATGCCAAAATCAATACAGTCTTTTATGAATTTGTTGGAGGCGGCGCCGGAGTCGGAAAGAGTCGACTTATATCAGCAATTTTTCAGTCATTATCCGTAATGTATAACAGTATACCAGGAGCTGATCCGACATCTGTTAAAATCCTCTTATGTGCACCAACAGGAAAAGCAGCATTCGGAATTAGTGGTTCGACACTGCAGTCTATGATTTCACTTCCTGTTAATCAATCTCGCTCAGCACCTCTAAGGGCCTTAAGCCATGATTTAGTTAATAGCCTTCATTCAAGGTTAATCGATCTTAAATTAATTATTATTGATGAAATATCAATGGTTAGCTCTCTAATGTTTTCTTATTTAGATTCTCGTTTGAAGCAAATTTTCAAAAATACTTCTCCTTTTGGTGGTGTTTCTATCATCGTATTCGGTGATCTTAGACAGTTACAGCCCGTAGGAGGTAGTTGGATTTTCGATCCAAATACCACTGACCCTTACCATGAAATATTTGGTACGTATCTCTGGGACCTTTTTTGTATTTTGAGCTCACAGAGATAATGCGTCAACGTGACGATCAGCTTTTCGCTTCTGCCTTAAATAATATGGCATCGGGTTGTATGACAGCCGATGATATTGTCCTTTTCCAATCTAGAATATGCGAACCATCGGCAGTGCCCAATGATGCGATTCATCTGTTTAGTAATAATAATGAGGTAGATTTATTCAATGTTACGAAACTTAACTTAATTGCTACTGAGCAATTTTTCTCTACTGCTGAATATTTTATTAAGGCGGGCCATTTGGAACCAGCTAGAAGAAGTGAAGGGATTTAAAACTTCCGCTACATAGGGACTCTGTTCGTCTCTTCTCTTAAGAAATACGGCCAAGTACATGATGACGGCCAATGTAGACACAGGGGATGGATTAGTAAACGGGGCATCAGGTGAGTTGATGCAAATAGATTTCAATACATCCAACACTCCCAACATTTTTTGGATGAAATTTACAGAGGAAACTGTAGGAGAATCTGCGCGTTCGAAGTGTACACATCGTACAGATCCTTCATGGACTCCTATTCAGAAAATTGTTCGCAGTTTTCAATATTCAAATAACGCACAAATTAGCATTGACTGTAGGCAGTTTCCAATTGTGCCTGCTGAAGGCATCACAATTCATAAGAGTCAGGGAGCTACGTATGGCAAAGTGGTGGTCCATGCTAATTCCAGAATGCAGCGTGCTGCATTATACGTAGCTTGCAGTAGAGCAACTACTGCTTTAGGATTATTCATTATTGTTCCTTTGTTCCTCCTAAGTCTCCCCAAAATAATGATAAAGTGAAAGCCCAATTGAAGAAATTGCGGACTGAAAAACTACAGTGTACTCATTACGATTATTAATTTAACAGTTCTGCCCTTAACATTTTCTTCCATAATACTCAGAGCTTGAATTCCCATCTTGAAGATATTCGATCGGACAAGCTGATGCTTCAGTCATCAATATTTTGCTTCGTGGAAACTTCCATAAGCAATGAAACTGTAGAAATACCTGGGTACACTATTGTGGTTCAACTTGAATCAATTAGGCCTTTAACAGGCATCATAATTTATGTAAAGAACGAGCTAGTAGATAGAGTTTCCCATACCTTTAGCAGTAGAAAAACTTTTGGCTCAGTAGTTTTTGAGTTCGGCATATTTAGGTTGCCATAAGTTTTCTTATATTATATAAAAGTCCAGACTTTCCTCTGTCCACATTTAAAATAGAATTTGAGGAGATAATTCATCAATTTTCTCGTTTAGGTGATTTAGGGGATAGCTTGCTAGTTTTAGGAGACTTTAATTCAAAACCTTTAACAGGTGTAGGATTATTTATAATTCTTTGATTAGGAGTTTGTAAGATTTGAAAACGTCCACTACCAATATGGAAACACATATTGATTGGGCGTTTTCAAATATATTAGATAATGAAAAGATTAGGGCTAGGACTTTTGAGGTTTTGTAATGTTTGGAATAGGTTAAAATAAAGTAATCTAAATGACAGGATATATGTAAATATGTATGTACGTCCAAGGGTATCCCATTGTCGCGTGCCGTTCGACTGTTGCTCTAGTTTTATTCTAATAAACTAAAACTAAAGTAGCAGCCGGGGGGGCTATGATGTACATACAAATCCGCTACTTCTCATGTTAAATTAAATTTCAATTAAAAATAGTTTTTCCTCAATTTGATTTCATTGATTTTGATTTATTTATCATGCAATATTTAAGACAAACAAATTATAATATTTATTTTACATCTAATATAAATAATTATTATTTTTAAATAAATTTTAGCAAATATTTTTTGATCGTTTAAATTTTATTCAATGAAAATCAACAAAAACATTTATTTCGAATATGGTCGACATTAGTCCGGGACATCGCTCACTTAACCGCTGATAAACTCCTGCGGCCATGAAATGGGTCTTCGATTCCCCGGGTGGGCAGGTTCACATTTTGTGTCTTAATATTAATTCGGAAAATTGGACCATTGAAAATATTGAAAAAAGGGTATACTAACTTTGTGCAAATGTATGCAACGGGCAGAAGGAGGCGTCGGAGACCCCATAAAGTATATATATTCTTGCTCAAAATCACTAGCCGAGTCTATTAAGCCATGTACGTCATTTTTTTAAAGAGCGAGAGAAACGTATTTAACAAGACAACAACAATACTAAAAGAACGACAGATCAAAAATGAGAGAGAACGAAAGGGATCGTGCAATAATAGATACAGTGGGACGAACTAGACGATTCTTGAACGAAGATAATAATATATTAACCCTTGGACGTATGTTGCCATAAAAAGTATCTAATTGTATGATACTAATCGCAAGCTACAAATTAATCATAACACTGCAGTGCGCTGCCACCTTGCATCAATTTCGGTACGTTGTTAATAATTTATCGCCGCAATTTTCCTAACGCGCGAAAGACTGCAAAAGCGGCCAATATCGATAACTTGCAATATATCTAGTAATTAAAATTAATATATATTTAATTGCATTTTATAGTGTTGTATTTTTTACTGACCAAAAAATATGAATTTTTAAATAATAATCATATGTGCACGTAAGCATATTATGAATATTATGAATATGTACACAAGCATGTAAATACTTGCATACATTCATATTCATTTACCACGCCACCTATTGGTTGAGTATTAGTATATATTTACGCACATGTATTTTCGGTAATTGACATGTGCATGGAAAAGAAGAGTTGAGAAACAGTTCGCGTTTCGCGCTCGCATCGTTTGTCCTTTTCTTTCCTACGCAAGTAATTTAGTTCTGACGTAATCGACAACTAATTTACTGGTCGAAATGGTTTATCTAATAACTTCAGTGTTTATTGTCCGATCGGATTGCAATTTTGAGGATAAGTTCATATAGTATTTATCTATATATATACTAAAGCAGAACGTTAAGAAATGAGTAAATCGCCATGTAAATCAAAATTGGCGGTTTGCGGGGGCGGTAGGCGTGTTATTCCAAATTGAAAATAAACTTGATCTGCGTATAGTATATAGGAATCTTCATGCTAAATTTCGTGTCCCTAGCTTTTGTAATAGCTGAGATCGGCGCGTTCATCCAGACAGACATTCTGTCTGAAATTCTTGACGCCTATAGAAGAAAGGCTGATTTCTCCCCGTCTTCCTTTTATGATCATAAAGTCTCTTGGATATGGACGTCAAAATACAATTAAAGGAGCAGTGATCAATGTGCCAATTCCAGTTGCAAATGTTGTAACTTCCCTTCCCAGGGCATTTAATGAAGCCGAAGTACTCGTAGATCAGATTCATCTTAAGCGTGGGATGGAGTATAACCATGATTTCATGGCTGAAACCATAAGGCCCTCAAGGATAATTGATGCAATTCGGTTTTAGCGAACACAGAACTTTATAAGAAGCACCAGGTTACTATCAAGGAACAGTGGTTGTCTTCTTACTCTGCTGAGACTGTACCATTTGGTGCGTCAGCAGACGACAGGGACATTGTGTGTCAAATGTTAGAAAAGGCAGCACAACCTAATGAGCATAGAGTTATAGAAGAAGGGGTAGAGTTGAATCCAGGAGGCCAAGAACTCTTCTTGGAAAATGACCCTGTTGAAAACATAGATATTCCTCGAATTGCTATAGCACCAGGAGAAGGTTAGCGACCTCTTGATATGATAACCGATTGTGATTCAGAGGAGCTGGCTTTTCCCACAATATTTGCAGGCATTAAAAGGAAATGTCAGGAAAGTTTTACAACTATAATTAGAAAGGAGCTTAGGAATTTTGATAGAAGAGGTTGTAGAACTGATAAATTATTTCCTAATTTCAAAAAGTTAGAAATGATTAGCATTACGAATAGCACATCAATTTGCTTACGTAAGCACTCTGCCACTCAAGGCATTTCGGCTGCTGATGTGCGTAATGATGAAACTTTAAATAGGTTAATACAATACTTCATGATGATGGCTATAGCCGTTTAAAAGGTATTCGCACGACTCCTGCTCATTGGGAGGACGAGAAAAAGAAAGTGATGGCTAGGTAGGACTTCCAACTTTTTATTATAACATTTTCCGCAGCGGAAACTAGGTGGCCGGAGCTTTTAGTCTTGCTATGTAAAAATGTAGACAAGCTAGAAGTATCCGAAAAAGTAGCGTTAAATTTGGGGTTTAATGAGACAGCTCGTCTCATTAGAGCAGACCCAGTGACCTGTGCCAGATATATCGATTTTCGATAAAGACAGGTTGAAAAAGGAAGGCGGTGTCTTTGGTTGTCACCCGGGCATCAAGTTTTATTGGCGAGTGGAGTTTCAGCAAAGAGGCTCTCCACATATACATGGCATGTTCTGGCTGAAAGACGTCCCCAAGCTCGACCTAAAGCATGAGTCGACATTTAAGCCTCTGAAGTCCTTTATTGATCAGTTTATTACTGCTAATTCTAGTTGCCCGGACGTTGCTCCATATTTGGAGTATCAACTCCATAGTTACGGGCACTTTTCCTGGCGAGAAATTAGGTCAAATTTTAACGATTTTAATAACTTTTTGTTCCACGATCAACTTAACCTTGGTTATGAGGGCTATATTAATGCTGTAAGATCAAGTATAAAGAAACCAAAAGTTTTTTTGAAGCGATCTTTTTCAGCAATCAAGCTTAACGCTTATAACAAGCACCTCCTTTTGTCGCAGCGAGCAAATATGGATATTCAGTTTATTTTAGACCCCTATGGTTGCTGCAGCTATGTCGATAATTATATAAACAAGTCTCTGAGTATCTCAATGTTGATGCGTGAGGCAATCAATGAGATTAAAGGCAACAACAATGTAACTATTAAGCAAAAGTTACAACATTTAGGTAACAAATTTATATTTGGCACTGAGATATCCGCTCAGGATCGACTTCAAAATCTGCCCGAAGACTCTAGGGAAATTTTGTACTTAGGACTTCTAGATAATTATATTTAGCGCCCAGACGCTTTAGAGAGCTTATGCAGCTTTTCATAGCTACAGCAAATCAGAACGTAGAACTCGTCAAGAAAATGCAGATGACTTTGACAACGATGTGCCTAGGGCTTCTGAATCATTAGTTAACGCTCTTCGCGATAATAGTGGCTTCATCAAAAAGAAACTCACTGAGTGCATAATTAATTATAGGAGATTTAATGTCAATACAAAAATAAGTGACTATTTCAGAGAGCTAAAAATTTTTTACGCCCCATGGCGAGATGAGGATTTGGATTGAGTCACACATGACTGTGAATTGTTCTGTAAGGAAAATCAGGAGTTAGTAGAGAACAATCGCAGAAAATATAATTTACTAGATGATAGGGAACTAGAAAATGCTCTAAGCCACTTAAGATAGGAAGCAGAAAATGAGAATAATCAAGTAGGAGAACAGGAAGTAGTAGATGATGGCTTCACAGTTTTAGGATTGCCTGAAATAGATCCGCATCTAAATGTTTTAAATGTGGATGGAAATATTGATAAGAATGATGATGATAGTAATGTCGGTTTTATTAAGCTTCCAGCCGTAAATTCTCAGGAAAGCTTAGCTAATATAGTAAGATCTCTTAATGTAAAGCAGAAGCTATATTTCACACATGCTTTGCATAATGCCAAAATCAATACAGTCTTTTATAAGTCGACTTATATCAGCAATTTTTCAGTCATTATCCGTAATGTATAACAGTATACCAGGAGCTGATCCGACATCTGTTAAAATCTTCTTAGACAAGCTAGAAGTATCCGAAAAAGTAGCGTTAAATTTGGGGTTTAATGAGACAGCTCGTCTCATTAGAGCAGACCCAGTGACCTGTGCCAAATATATCGATTTTCGATAAAGACAGGTTGAAAAAGGAAGGCGGTGTCTTTGGTTGTCACCCGGGCATCAAGTTTTATTGGCGAGTGGAGTTTCAGCAAAGAGGCTCTCCACATATACATGGCATGTTCTGGCTGAAAGACGTCCCCAAGCTCGACCTAAAGCATGAGTCGACATTTAAGCCTCTGAAGTCCTTTATTGATCAGTTTATTACTGCTAATTCTAGTTGCCCGGACGTTGCTCCATATTTGGAGTATCAACTCCATAGTTACGGGCACTTTTCCTGGCGAGAAATTAGGTCAAATTTTAACGATTTTAATAACTTTTTGTTCCACGATCAACTTAACCTTGGTTATGAGGGCTATATTAATGCTGTAAGATCAAGTATAAAGAAACCAAAAGTTTTTTTGAAGCGATCTTTTTCAGCAATCAAGCTTAACGCTTATAACAAGCACCTCCTTTTGTCGCAGCGAGCAAATATGGATATTCAGTTTATTTTAGACCCCTATGGTTGCTGCAGCTATGTCGATAATTATATAAACAAGTCTCTGAGTATCTCAATGTTGATGCGTGAGGCAATCAATGAGATTAAAGGCAACAACAATGTAACTATTAAGCAAAAGTTACAACATTTAGGTAACAAATTTATATTTGGCACTGAGATATCCGCTCAGGAAGCGACTTCAAAATCTGCCCGAAGACTCTAGGGAAATTTTGTAATTAGGACTTCTAGATAATTATATTTAGCGCCCAGACGCTTTAGAGAGCTTATGCAGCTTTTCATAGCTACAGCAAATCAGAACGTAGAACTCGTCAAGAAAATGCAGATGACTTTGACAACGATGTGCCTAGGGCTTCTGAATCATTAGTTAACGCTCTTCGCGATAATAGTGGCTTCATCAAAAAGAAACTCACTGAGTGCATAATTAGGTATAGGAGATTTAATGTCAATACAAAAATAAGTGACTATTTCAGAGAGCTAAAAATTGTTTACGCCCCATGGCGAGATGAGGATTTGGATTGAGTCACACATGACTGTGAATTGTTCTGTAAGGAAAATCAGGAGTTAGTAGAGAACAATCGCAGAAAATATAATTTACTAGATGATAGGGAACTAGAAAATGCTCTAAGCCACTTAAGATAGGAAGCAGAAAATGAGAATAATCAAGTAGGAGAACAGGAAGTAGTAGATGATGGCTTCACAGTTTTAGGATTGCCTGAAATAGATCCGCATCTAAATGTTTTAAATGTGGATGGAAATATTGATAAGAATGATGATGATAGTAATGTCGGTTTTATTAAGCTTCCAGCCGTAAATTCTCAGGAAAGCTTAGCTAATATAGTAAGATCTCTTAATGTAAAGCAGAAGCTATATTTCACACATGCTTTGCATAATGCCAAAATCAATACAGTCTTTTATAAGTCGACTTATATCAGCAATTTTTCAGTCATTATCCGTAATGTATAACAGTATACCAGGAGCTGATCCGACATCTGTTAAAATCTTCTTAAGTGCACCCACAGGAAAAGCAGCATTCGGAATTAGTGGTTCGACACTGCATTCGATGTTTTCACTTCCTGTTAATCAATCTCGCTCAGCACCTCTAAGGGCCTTATTTTTTATTTTTATTTATTTATTTAGTTTATAGTCGAACTATGATCAGTCGATTTTTTTACAGTAAAGAAACAATTGAAATTTAGAATTAAAAGTAAATTTGAATTATTTAAATTGAAATTTTAAACTAAAAGTAATTTTAAATTAAGGGTAAAACCTTAAATGTAAAGAAAAGAGACTATTTAAAAAATGTGCAAACTGGGATAAAGAAAAAGCCGATCCAACATTTGTTGCAGAGAATTGGGAAAACCCAGAAAAACCCAATCAGATCCGGAGAGTTAGTGTCAGTAACCAAATGCAAATAAAATCATGAGTAGAGTGTTAAAGCATGCAGTATGTTGAAAGTACTACTATGAATACAAAGAAGATAATTATGTATTTAACTAAATTCTAGATAAGTGGGCGAGGAGTTGTAATTTTAAGCTAGATATCAAGTTGTTATTGTTAGCTACAATGAAGTATAGTTTATTATAGTCCGAACATAATACCCTGAATGGCTCATGCAGGGCATAGTTCGAGCTACAATTGGGAATTTTTAGAGGAAGGTAATTACGGGTGATTCTACCAGGGACAGAGAAGTGTAGTCTACTAAGTAAGTCGCTACTATCTATGTCCACTTGGATAAGGTTGTTAATAAATATAACACCAAGCATGGTTCTACGATTGGCTAGAGAAGGCAGATTAAGTAACAAAAGTCTACAAGGACAGGAAGGAAGTCTTGAATTTACATCCCAGTTAAGGTCTCGCAAGGCAAACATTAAGAAGTTTTTCTGTACGGATTCAATGAAGAGAGTCTTAGTTAGGTAAGGATCGTCAAACACCTTAGACCATCTCTTAATAAAGCCGAGTACACCTATAGCTTTATTAACCATTTATGATATATGTTCGGAAAACTTGAGTTTTCGGTCCAAACGGACACCTAGATCATCAACCAGGGAAATTCTTTCCAAGGTACAACCACAAAGAGAGTATGATACGTACTTTGGGCAGGCACGTGAGAATGTCATCAGCTTGCATTTTGAGCTGTTCAGATTAAGGAGATTTGCACGACACCAAGAAAAGAAACAATCTAGGTCAGATTGAAGGCGAGAATGACAGGAGTCGTCTCTAAATTGAAAACAGAGCTTGACATCATCCGCATACATGAGAGTACGTGAGTTAAGTATGAGGTCATTGATGAAAAGTTTAAAAAGCAGGGGACCTAAATGGCTTCCCTGAGGAACACCAGATGTGGCATGAACGGGATTGGAACGAGTATTTTTAAAGAGGACTCGTTGGGTTCTGTCACCCAAATAGCTCACAATCCAACTAAGAAGTTTTGGTGAGAAACCGAGAAAATTTAGTTTATGTGCAAGAAGGGAATGGTTGACTGAGTCAAATGCCTTACTGAAATCAGTATAAACGACATCAGTTTGATGATTTTCCTGAAATCCTTTTACCACAAACGATGTCAGCTCAAGCAAATTTGTCGTGGTGGAACAACGTTTCACAAATCTGTGTTGAAAATGGATATAACGGATCTACTAAAATGCTGCAAGTGAGGAGTAATAACATTCTCGAAGAATTTCAGTATAGCCGACAATTTAGAGATACCTCTATAATTGCTTGCATCAGACTTGCTGCCCTTTTTATGTAAAAGGATGATAAAGGATTCCTTCCATATAGATGGAAAAGCGGCAGTTACTAAAGACAGCGAAAATAGTTTGAGCAATGGCTTACATAAGGAGTTGGCAAAGTATCGAAGTACACAGGCGGAAGACTGGTTTAACCAATCGAAGATCCTTAATAAGTGAACTTTCATTCAGTTAAGATGTGAAGATGCCATTCGAGCTTGGTAGGCTATTTGGATAGCAGTGAAAGTTTGGCGTAGAGGAGGAATAAGTTGTTTCAAAAAACTTGGCAAACATATCGACAATGGGCTGATCTGTGTCCGCGTCAGCGTTATCAAACATAAGTTTAGAAGGAAAGCCCGCTGAACTACGCTTCATGTTAACAAAACTATAAAACTGTTTAGGATTCTGAAAGAACTGAATCCTACATCTGGTCAAATAGTTTTTATAACACTTCGCGTTAAGCACGGTAAAATTGGCCCGAGCAGTTAGGTAGCGGGAAAAGACAAGCGGTGAGTTTTTCAGCTTGTATTTCTTAAATAAGCTACTCTTTAAGTTTTTTAAGCGAGACAACTCTTTTGTAAACCATGGAGGCCTACTTAAGCTTGTCGGATAGAAAAACGGAACACAGATATCAAAAGCAGAGTTAAGGGTTTTATAAAATATATTAATAGCCACTGACATATCAGTTGATAGATAAAAGTCAGCCCAATCACAATATGAAATTAAATAATTTAAGTATTCAAAGTCTGCTTTCTTAAAGGAGCGCACGCGATTTCACGGCTTTGCACTTTTATCAACAAAGCTAATACCCAAATCGAGATTCACTTCGAAAGTGGGATGATAAGGATCTTCAGGTAGGGAAAGAGGTTGTGCCCTGTCTAAAATCACCCTGGAAGGATCTGAGACGAAACATAGATCAAGCGATCTGTTTAAAGTGTTTTTGACATGATTAACCTGCGACAAAAACATGTCAAACAAACCGTCAAACAGATCATGTTGCCGGGAGGGCAGAAGGAAGTTTCCCTCCGCAATGGATGTCCAATTACATTCCGGGATATTAAAGTCACCCAGGACTATGAAATGATCTCTGTCTGATAACAGATTAAAAATAGTCTTAATTGCAGACAAATGTTGCAAGTAGACTGATAGTTCCGATGACGGCGGAATATAGGAGCAGGTTATATACAAGAAAAAACCGGGAAAGTGTAGTTTGACACAGAATTATTCGATGTCGAATTGAAACTCCGGCTGTAAGAGGTCCGACATAATGGAGAAGTCTACTGCAATCAGTACTCCACCACCCCGTCGGTCAGGTCGATCAAGCCTGTATGTTGTATACCTATCTGGAAAGAGTTCAGAGCTTAGAATCTCTGGTTTTAACCAGGTTTCGGTAAAGGCAATAATTTGGGAAGAAAAGGCAAGACTATGAAGATAAAGACTAGAGATTTTACTACAGAGGCCTCTAACATTTTGATAGGAAAGAATTAAGGAAGAAAGAATATTTGTGTGTCCCCTAGCATTTTCAAAGGCATGAAGAGAAGAGAACTTCAGTTTTTTGAGGACTTTGCACTTGTTGTATGTAACGGCCAATGTGGGAAGAGTGACGGTCGTTCGGCTTTTTTGTTTTGGAGTGAACTCCTTAACAATAAGGTCGGGCGGCCAGAAAGAAGCTGCGCAAACGTCTTTAAACTGTTCTGCAGGAAGAAAAATTTTGATAGAAGAAATGTCGCGCTTTAATTTGAAGTTGAATTTTTTAACAATCAAATCGTTTACAGGCATCCTTTCGAGAATGTACGATTGTACATCTTCTATGGTAGTGTCTGGAGCCAAGCGAGAAATAAACACCAATTTTTTGGGTTTAATCGCAATCAGAGGTTCTATACTCGGTGCCTGACTAGCAGGCATGATTGCGGGAACATTACCCTTTACGTTGTTATCATTGCTCGTAATGGGAGTAGGCACAAGAGGGACAGCAAGAGGTTTCGGTGCGGTAACATTGTTGCAAGTTTTTTTTTTTGGTGCAACTAGAAGAGCAAGACGGTATAGGGGAATATAGGGTATTCGTAGTAACTGAACCTAAAAGAATACTAAGAGGAGCAGGTGGCTTACTAAGAGCCGTAAAGGCGTTGAATTGGGTCTCCATCTCCGAAAATTCAGATTGGAGATTGGAGAAAGCTGTGCGCATCCGATAAAACCCGAGTTTGATTTTATTGTAGATTTTCCGTTGATCGGATTCACCCACACGGCACGCTTCACACGACCATTTAAGACCTACATTGGCGTTGACAGCGTCTCTAACCCGCACAGTTAGGCCACAGCATTTTAAGTGACTAAAATTGTCACAGAGCCAGCAACCAATGTAGTCCGCATTATCATCTGAAGAGCATATGCAATTTGCTGCAGAGCACGATACCATGATTATAAAATAGATATGCCTTCGAATTGTAGGGGATAACGAAGAGAGCAATAGAATACCTAGTAAGACAAATTTCTTGAGAGAGCAAGAAACAATTACAGCGCCGAAATTAGGCAAGCAAGCGAGAACGCAAATAAAAGAACAAATCTAGCAAGCACTCGAGGTAAACAAAACAATAACAACTGTCTACAACAAAAGCACTACACAACTTACCCAGAGAGCGAAATTTACTTTCGTGAGCGGGAGAGCGGGAGAGCAGGAGAGTGTGAGAATATTAGTAAAAACAAAAACAAAAACAATGTGAAAAGAATTAAAATTTTTGTTAGCGAATTCACTAATAAAGCAGGATTAGTATGCTACTTTTAAGCTTTTTCTCACAGGGTTAGCACTAGTAAGATACCGCACTAATAATAAAAGCACATAAGCAAATCACTTCACCAGAATTATTAAAAACACATCGACCAAAAGCTAAACACGTCCAACCACCACGATAGTTTGTACGCTATAATTTAGTTAATACCCTTCATTCAAGGTTAATCGATATTAAATTAATTATTATTAATGAAATATCAATGGTTAGCTCTCTAATGTTTTCATATTTAGATTCCCGTTTGAAGCAAATTTTCAAAAATACTTATCCATTTGGTGGTGTTTCTATCATCGTATTCGGTGATCTTAGATAGTTACAGCCGGTAGGAGGTAGTTGGATTTTCGATCCAAATACCACTGACCCTTACCATAAAATATTTGGTACGTATCTCTGGGGTCTTTTTTTGTATTTTGAGCTCACAGAGATAATGCGTCAACGTGACGATCAGCATTTCACTTCCGTCTTAAATAATATGGCATCGGGTTGTATGACAGCCGATGATATTGTCCTTTTCCAATGTAGAATATGCGAACCATCGGCAGAGCCCGATGTACAATTCATCTATTTAGTAATAATAATGAGGTAGATTTATTCAATGTAACGAAACTTAACTCAGTTGCTACTGAGAAATTTTTCTCTACTGCTGGAGATTTTATTAAGGCGGGCCATTTGGAACCAGCTAGGAAACAAAGAATATTAGAAGAAGTGAAGGGTTTTAAAACTTCTGCTCCACAGGGACTCTGTACGTCTCTTCTCCTAAAAAATACTGCCAAGTACATGATGACGGTCAATGTAGACACAGGGGATGGATTAGTAAACGGGGCATCAGGTATGTTGATGCAAATAGATTTCAATACATCCAACACTCCCAACATTTTATGGATGAAATTTACAGAGGAAACTGTTGGAGAATCTGGGCGTTCGAAGTGTACACATCGTACAGATCCTTCATGGACTCCTATTCAGAAAATTGTTCGCAGTTTTCAATATTCAAATAACGCACAAATTAACACTGACCGTAGGCAGTTTCCAATTGTGCCTGCTGAAGGCATCACAATTCATAAGAGTCAGGGGGCTACGTATGGCAAAGTGGTGGTCCATGCTAATTCCAGAATGCAGCCTGCTGCATTATACGTAGCTTGCAGTAGAGAAACTACTGCTTTAGGATTATTCATTATTGGGAACTTTGTTCCTCCTAAGTCTCCCCAAAGTCCAGAATTTCTTCTGTCCGCATTTGAAATAGAATTTGAGGAGATAATTAAATTTTCTCTTTTAGGTGATTTAGGGGATAGCTTGCTAGTTTAGTAATTTGTAGTAATTTGTGCCTCAAAACCTTTAACAGGTGTAGGTGTATTTATAATTCTTTAATTAGCAAAGGGTTTTGGAGTTTGTTAGATTTGAAAACGTCCACTACCAATATGGATACACATATTGATTGGGCGTTTTCAAATATATAAGATAATGAAAAGTGCTAGGAATTTTGAGGTTTTGCATATCCTTTACAATGGGATATCTGTTAGTATTTAGGATAGCATGAGTTTGTAATATTTGGAATAGGTAAGAAAAATTAGAAATCTAAATGACAGGATAAATGTAAATATGAATGTAGGCATATTTTAATAATACTTTAATTTAATTATCTAATAGTTAAGTATAACCATTGAATGGAAAATTGGTTTGATAATTATTATTATTTTTATTATTCTTATACCCTTGGACCTTGTTATCGATATTGGCCAATTTAAAATTTATAAGGAAATACCGGTATATACTTCTCACACCGCTTTAAATTGCGGAAATTGCGGCGATAAATTATTAAATATTAAATATTATTATTATTATTATTATTAAATATCGAAATTGAAGCAAGGTGGCAGCGCACTGCAGTATTATTATTAATTTATAGCTTGCGGTTAGTATTATACAATTAAATTATGGTAACATACGTCCAAGAGCATCCCACTGTCGCGTGCCGCTCGACTGTTGCTCTTCTTTGTTATGTTTATTAATTGTAGACGGTATTTTTGAGGGGGTGTGTTGGAATACACTATTTAGCTACAAATTCTTGCAAATGCAAGACCGATTCTAAGCCGGACTTTTTTTGCTGCTGGTTGTGTGATAAATTCTATCACATACCATAAAATGCATAGGCTTAACAGCACGAATCAAAGATTCCCTCAACAACAATGAATCTGGACAGAAATGGACATGCAAAGTTTATCGGGTGAAAGAACTAACTTTGAGTAAAATGCTTATGGAGACTAAATTGAAATTTAGAAAGCTGCGTGCAGCATTTCCAAAGCCAAATTTAAAATTTAATTTAAATTTAACCCCTTCTACGTCTCCTAACATTCCTCCAGCCACCCCGGCTATTATGTGCGATCCACCACTTTTGATCGTCACCCCTCCAGTTGCGCCTTTGTCCAAAAAGAATCTTAAAAATTCTTTGATAATACCACTGCCGTCAATACTCAAACTGTTTTTTCAAACGTTAAATTGCTTGTCGCGGTTAAGCCCAAGAAACAGGTTTTCGTTTCAGGCCTTGCATCCGATACTTCGATTGAAGATGTACAATAATTTATTCAATCAAAAATCTCTGTACCGAACATTGTTGTAGAATAGTTTAAATTTAACCGCACGCGAGATATCTCATCCTGTAAAATAAGTATTCCTGCAGACAATTTTCAATCTGTTTGCAGTGGAATCTTCTGGCCGCCTGACCGCATTGTAAAGGAGTATTCTCCAAAACAAAAAAGTCGAACTGGGTTACCGCTTCCTACAACTTCTCGCGCGTCTTCTTCTATTGGCACATAAAAAAACCAGTAGAAATATCCTATCCTATCTGCATTTTGGTTATCAAAACGTTAGAGGCTTAAACTCAAAGCTCTAATTTGTATTTGAACAGTGTAGCTTTTGTGCAACAAATACTAATATTTATGGAAACCTGGTTAAGACCTGATGTAGAAAAACTCCTCAAGTTTTCCTGATAATTACACCACCTTCAGAAGTGATCGTTTGTCACGAATTAGAGGCGGTGTTCTTATAGCTGTAAAGTCTGATCTTCCTTCTGAACTGGTTTCATTAGACAGTTGTTCTTCTCTACAATTTGTATGTGTTAAAATGACGAAAATTTTAATTTACATTTCCCTCATCTGATATATCCGACTACCTAGACCATCTTTCATCTATCCAATCTGTTGCCTCCAAACTATCTGATAGAGATTATCTGCTAGTTTTTGGTGATTACAACTTACCAGAAGTTACTTGGTCATCTCAATCTGATATATTGGTGCCCTCTGTACTTAACTCTTTATACCCATGAGCCTTTGAAAATGGTCAAAAAAGGGTATATCGTACTAACTTTGTTTTTCAATTGGCCTTTCGGACAACTATCTCTTTAACAAATATCACTGTTCCTAATTGTAGTGGTAGAATGCTTGATTTAATATTCTCTTCCGACATTTACTAAATACAATCTCTAGAATGAATCCCTTAGGTCTTCCCGAACATCCCTATCACCCTACATTTGATCAGGTTCTAACTCTGCCTACTTCTATGCAAACTGAAATTGTTTCCCCCTAAAGTAAAATCACGTTGTTTCCATAGGACCGATTTTGAAAAATTTAATTATTTAATTTTGGAACATGATTGGTAATATTTTTGCTCATATTCTGATCGAACTACAGGCATTTCATTTTTTTATTCCTCTATGAACTCATTTCTTGATCAATGTGTTCCTGTTACTTTTCCTGTAAAATCCAATTTGCCTCCTTGGTTTTCACGTGAGTTAGTAAAACTGAAATTCTTTCCTTCTGATTTTACGAGCTTTATTGCTGGAAGAGAAAACTTTATTGCTCTGAATGCAAATTGTTACAAAAAGTATTTGTGTCGCTGCCTTTTGCAGTTTGCTCAGGATTGGTTTTCCTCAAAAGCTATTTTTGTGGATATCTGATTATTTACCTAACAGGTCTCAACGAATTCTTTTTAAAGACTGCCTTTCTAAGCCAATCTTATTTACTTCTGGTGTTCCTCAGGGCAGCCACCTTGGACCATTGCTATTTAACCTTTTTATTAACGATCTTCCTTCAATACTCCTTCACCCTAACATTATTATGTATGCTGATGATGTGAAACTTTGTTTGACACACAGTGATCCTGTAAATAACCTTCTTCAAACAGATCTTGATTTTTTTTGATTGATCTTCTGCATCTTAACTCTTTTAAGTGCAAGGTTATGTCATTTTACAGAGGTAACTATCATGTCTTTAATTATAATCTTGACTTAACCCCACTCTTAAGAATATCTGAAGTAATTGATTTAGGTATCCTCTTTGATCATAAATTGAAATTTGATCATCACATAACGCAGATTTTCATTAAGGCATTCATTCGGGTTCATCAAAAGATGGGCCAAAAATTCGAAGAGCCTTATACGACAAAATTGCTTTATACTTCTGTTGTTCGCCCAATTCTTGAATATGGGTCTTGCGTGAGGTCGCTGCAATACCATATGTAATGGCCCGCGCTTTGCAATGCGTCCCATTATTGTTTTATTCTTTTCAATAACGAAAATAATACCTTCAGCTTTGTGGTAGCCAAAGGTAAAGCAGTGCAACGCTAACATTAGTAAACAACATGCACTGTTGATAACACCGGTTCTTATAAGAGAATACTTTTAAGCTTTTCTTAGAGAGTAATGCAAATTTTCGGATAAATCCCAAGGTGTTAAGCTGACCTAGCAAGCAGTGCAACTGTTATCATTCCACCTGCCCAGCTAATTAGTGCCTACTTCGAGGCTGCTGTCAAAATACTTAAAGCTTTAACTAATCAGCTGGACTGCGATCACAGCCAACTTCACCAACTCCGAATACCTTCCAAAAAGCTAGTGATGGCTGAAAATTTTCACTACTTAAGGTCCACACGCGGCTGCAGTGACCCTTTTCTTTTCTTGGTTAATTAAAAATTTAAAAAGAACACAGAAACGTACCAAGTGCGTTTGTGAAAAACAAAAAAAAAAAAATTACAAAAATTGTTCCGCAAGTGACCTTACAAAGGAGTATTGGAGGATTCGGAGGTGTGCTCCCCATATAGGTGACCTTTGGCTGGCAGAAGCATTTTCACCCCAAAGTCTAACGACTGCATCGCTGCATACAGATATCACAAGATAGATAAAAACCATCTACTTTGCTTGTTGCCCACACCAATGCAAGTCCATTTTTTCAGTTCTTCCCGTATAAAGAGATCCCTGTTAAGCCGGTGCAACAACGTTGTCTGGCCAGCACGGCGCTCAGGGCAGAGCTTCGCAATTTCGCATCGCATTGCTGAAGCTCAACGGCGCTGCGTGACCTCTGCACGGTATTGCGTGATCTCTATGCAGCCGTGCCTTTTTTTTTCTGCAAAGAATCTATTGCAATCTTGTCTGCTTTTGGAAGGCATTGCCTATTCATATCTTGGAGTTGCACCGTGGGATACAATTGCTCCCACCCTGTCATCATCTGCCGCTGCTTTCTACAATTCACTTGGCCACAGATCAAGGTGCTAACCATTGTAACATCGTTCAAGAGAATTTAACAATTACCTAATGTATCAAGCTTAAGTTCCAATAACGATCTGCATCACCACTACGCTGGAAGGCCTTTCAACGCTGAAGAAATTCAATTGTGAGTACTAAACAACAACTGTGTATGTCCTAGGCTTGTGATATATGTGATTTTTTTTATTCTCTTGAATGTGTAATGTACAGCCCTTCCAATTGTATCAAAAAAACAAAGAAAGAGGAAAAAAAAAAAAAACGATTTTTTTTGAATAAACGGTTAACTCCGAAAAAACGATGAATTTGAATTTGAATTTTCGAAAAATATCTAACACAATCCGAAAACGGTTACTATCTCGATAATTCGGAGTCATTATCAAGGCAACTCTAATCACGGCGAAGCTCCAATTAGAGCTTTGACTTGCAGGGTAGCTTTGCACTGCTCGAGAGGCACTTATTCTCTCATAGAGTTCTTTTCTCTTTTGGCATCGTCAACGATCAGACGTGGAGTCTGCGAAAAAGTTTTCCTTACCTTCAAAAAAAACGTGGACTTTTGTAAATCAAGAAAAAAAAAGTTAAAATTTGAAAAGTGCTGTGTAATATTTTGTTATATAAAAGGCAAATCTGTGAGTATAAAAAAAAATTGATCAGTTTTATCTGATTAAATCTAACACAGATTTTATGTTTTATACAGAGCGTGCACATTGCAACGGCCAGCGGAGCACCCCGGCTGTTAGAGTACACGTCTCTGCGGATAGGGCTCCCCAGTGCCTTAGATCGGGGCTCTGCGCAGAAAATGAACTGCACACTCGCCAGATCTGCACACCTATCTTTTGGGAAACGGGAAGAACCTTGGCGAGCAGCGAACGCATAACCTCGCTGACTCGCCCTGCCATCCGGGGAGAAAAATATAACCTCTACATCTATATATCTACAAACTATATAAAGATCAGTGCAACTACAAAACAACTATAATTAAACAAATTTAAACATAATGCAACATACATAAATAGTGATGCACAAACTTACATATTATTATACACATACATCTACACAGTTGGAAATTATCAATTAATTAACATTTAACAAGATTATAAAATAACGCAGCAAGAAAACTAAAAAACAGAAGAAGCATTAACATGAGCAAATGAGAAAAAAATGAGAAACAGAGAATTAGTTAAATTAGCCTTTAATTTAAATTTTCAAACTTTTGATTTTCATTTCTATTCATTTTTTGTAATTCTCTTATTTTTGCATTGCTAATTTTTTTGGACGACTGGCAATCAATATTAGTTATTATTTTCGTGAGAGGCAAGGCATTTTATTAGGTTATATACCTTAAATGGGTATATATAATATGTATATGTGCACACGTGTAAATTTTTTTCAGTTAATTAAATTAAAATAATTAAATCCCAACAACAATTCCTCTGGGCCCATAGGATGGATTTGGGTAAGTGAATTTATTATTTTCTTCTTATTTACACTCGCTTATGTGAACATATACCAACAAATACATACATATATTATTCCCTATAAATTGCACAAGCCATATATAAATGAAATGAACGAATTGAGAGCAGATTATAAGTGAAAGACAAGAAAATGAAAGTTAAATTCAACAAATGTTTAGTGTAATTAAATTAGTGAAACAGAAATAAAAGATAGAAATAAACGAAATTACAGAAATTTAAATAGAAATGAAGAAAAATTATAAATATTAATTACGAAAGAAAACAAATTGGTATAAAGTAAATTAAACTAAGGTTAGCAACCGAAACAGGAAATTAAATTAAAATATTGAATGGTTTAAAAATAAAGAAACAAAAAAATGGAAGAAAGAAACTGGAGTTAACGTAATTAAATAATGATAGAAGAACTAAATGAAATTAGGTTGACTAAGATTAAATTCTCATTTTTTTTCTCGTATCAACGAGACAACATGGCCTTATATACTATCTTTTATCTTGCTATTAAATGAATAAAATTATTATAATGTTTGGATAAATAAATATAGTTTTCCTTATGTGAAAAGGCGAAAGGTATGATGAAAGAGTAACATTAAATTAGGGATTTACCATATAGTGCCAAAGGTAAATCATGGAGGGTGGGTACAGAGGCGGGTTACTATACCATCAGTGTAACCTCATTTCCATTAGCTATACTGGAATAGCAGCATCATACACTCATGAGCTCTCAGACCTTTGTTCTTTCTTTTAAATTTTTTTATGCATTAATTATAAATCTTGTTAATCCACGTAATAGGCACGGGACTATAAATTTAATTCAATGTGGCTTTCTGATCGAGTGAAGGCTTTATTATTTGGCCAACGAACCCCCCAATGCCGATTGTAAGCTAGCTGCAACTAGGGTCCCAATCGGCCAACAATTTAGCGAAGATCACACCACTCAATCAACTATAGAGTTCACAATACAGAATTTGGCGCCCAACGCGTGGGGCCTCGCAGAAACTACTAGGTACATTTAACTAGAAGGCGAAATCCATCAAGCCTTTATTAATACCGAGTTTGTTAAATCGCAAGTTAACGTCGGATAATAGACTGTTAACAATAACTTGAAAAATTAGGCGATCGCGGCTTCACTTATCCCAAGTGCATATGCTATAGTAGCAAACTGATTTAGTTTTCGAAGCTGAAGACTAGGAAAAACGATTTTTGGCATTGACCGAAAAATTTCGTCCACTCTTTAGATCCGAGATGTTTAAATTAGTTGTCGGGAAATTATATCCGTTTTAATTGCATTGAGTTCTGTCTGGAACTATATTCCTAAGGACCGTGTCTCAGAGAATATCCGACGGACCTGCTAATGCACAGTGATCGGAAATAATTGTTCATTTTAAAGTAAATTCTGGAAATTAATTCACTATACCTTCTACAATGGGAGAAGAGAGCAGGAAGCATATTTCTCATACAATAAAAATATGGCCCTCTCTTCTACTAAATAGGAAGCGAAGTAAATCTACCAATAGACTAACGCATTCACAATAATGAAGAGAAACCTCAATATTGAATCGAACCTTCTATTGAGGCTACCGAAATCAGTAGAATGTGATGAGTCGTTGTCTATTGACCATCAAATAAGTTTTCATTGTTGGAGCATCCAGCAGAGGAAATCGGCCTAATATGGAATGTGATAAGTTCAGCTCGGCTAAACGTCACCCTATTATGCAGGTTTTGCTGAAAAGCTACAGCGTGAAAAGTTTATAAATTAAAGAGTCATCGTGAGTGTATGACCCTAGCGGTCTGCTGTTATCTTAGTAAAAGCTATTTGAAACTACCCTTTCATCAACTTCCCTGAGTAGCATAAGGAAAACAAATAACTTATGAATTATTAAACATAAATAAAATAATAAATAAACATTTTATGATAAACTACCAAAAAAAAAAAAAAACTAACAATACAATTTTTTCTGAACATTTAAAAAAACAAATATGCCTTTAGCACACAGTAGAGAGGACTTGCAGGTACATGCATCTGCAGGAGAGCCTGAAGGTACTTGCAATCTATGTTTAGAGCATCTGCTGGCAACAGAAAACTTAGTTAATACTGAATGTGGCCATAGATTTCACAATCAGTGTATCGTGGCACATCTAGAAAAATATGCAGAATGTCCTGAGTGCAAAGCACCTGGTGCAATACAGGACTTGCATTACTCAGCACAACTAGAGCCTCAAGCAAGCACTAGTAAAGGTGCTATTTCAAAAATATATAATACACGAAGTAAAGGAAAACCCGATACTGGGGTAACCCTAAGCCATCATGTAGATGAGGAGATAGGGGCAGCTGACTTAAATGAGTCACAAAGCCAAGATACTCAGCCAAAAATTAATTTAAGATCCACCCAAGGTCGACAGCCTAGGGGTGGTGGAGGTCGAAATAGAAATATTCGCTATCAGCCGCGAATTTCCGATCCGCCTGCATATCATTTTAGAGAAATCGATTATGACAGAATTTTTAGTAGGATCGAACATCTAATACAAACCAAATTTGACAACTTAAACCTATCAAACGGCTTACATTCTCCTAATACTTCTCGGCAACTTCCATCTCCGCGTGTGTCTCACATTAGTGCAGCTTCGGCAAGGCCGAGTGACACGCGCTCGAACACAATGTTGAGTCCAGAGAAAGTTACTCAGATCATTCAGGGTTGGGGATTAAAATACGACGGAACAGTTAATGGCCCTACAGTTCAGGAGTTTTTATACAGAGTAAAAGCGTTGACCATAGATAGTCTAAACGGTGATTTTGCTACTGTATGCAAAAACTTACATGTTCTCTTGACAAGTAAAGCAAGAGAATGGTATTGGAGATACCGTAAAGAGAACCCTGCGGTAGTATGGGAAGATTTTTGTGCAGCACTAAAAAATCAGTATCAGGATCATAAAGATGATGATGTCCTTATGGAAGAAATTCGTGCACGAAAGCAGAAAGAGGGAGAGCCCTTTGACTCGTTTTATGAGGACATTATGTCAATCGTTTCTCGATTAACTATTCCTTTAGACGAGTACAGACTTGTTCAGCAGCTACAAAGAAATTTAATTCCAGAGCTAAGACAAGTATTACTATACATCTCCATTCATTCTGTTGCTCATCTGCGACAACTGGTCCAGAAACGTGAAAACCTGCTAGGAGATGCGGATTTCAAGCAATCCAGCAAGGTCAATATTCCACCGAGGGTGATTAAAAGAGCAGTTGCTGCTGTGGAGACTGAAGAGTCCTTGCAGTCGGCCTCAGAGACGGAGTCTGTATCTGTAGAGGCTTTGCAACTTTCCAAACGACCTATGGTCTGCTGGAACTGTGATCAGCCAGGACACGCATGGGATATGTGCCTCGCAGAACGAAGAATCTTTTGCTATGGTTGCGGAGCAAAAGATTTCTATAAACCTCAATGCCCAACATGCATTAAGAGAGCGGAAAACTCCAAGAAGGGCTCATTCGTCGACAACAGGCGAATGGCCCAAAACTAGAATCCGCAAATGAATATCAATCTGAAGAATCAGATTGCCCACGGCAGATGCCTGCACTTTTAAAACAGGCATCTCCACATCCACACTCGGACATTCTTTTACTACGTCAAATAAAACCATATCATGAGAGATTAGCTCATTATAACCAGATCAGAGCAAAAATATTTTCAGAAGTAACTACCCTTGATCGTGTTACAAAACGGAACACTCTTCGTATGCGAAATTTCTGGCATAGGATTAAATGCACGCGTAAACTGCTTGTATCTTCGGTTGTAGACACCCAGGCAGATGGTCGTCTTTATGCTTCTATTACCTTTTTAGGTCTAATAGAAATTGGCTTATTAGACACAGGAGCCAATATAAGTTGTTTGGGAGCAGACTTGGCTGCCCAAGATTGGTCATCCTGTCCAAGTTTTAAAAAAATATCATCATGCGTAAAAACAGCTGATGGAAGCAGCCATCAAATAACTGGTTTTATTAGCACGGATGTAGCATATAATGGGCTAACAAAACGTCTCGATTTTTATGTTATTCCATCAATAAACAAGCGTGTCATCTTAGGGATAGATTTTTGGAGAATTTTTCAGTTAGCACCAGGTATAATATCTAGCATTGATACTTCTAATCCAATGGCAGATAGTACTAATCTTACAAAATTTCCACTTTCTTCATCTCAAGAAAAGCGATTAGAGAGCGTAATTAATTTATTTCCTAACTATAAAGAACAGAGATTGGGAAAAACATCCCTTTTAAGCCATGATATTGACGTCGGTGACGCTAAGCCAATAAAACAGCGCTTTTATCCCGTTTCTCCCGCTGTAGAGAAACTTATCTACGTAGAGGTGGACAGAATGTTGTCGGAAGGCGTCATTGAGCCATCGAAGAGTCCTTGGAGCTCTCCGATGAGGCTCGTTATTAAGCCAGGCAAGGTACGCCTTTGTTTAGATGCACGACGCATTAACGAGTGCACTAAAAAAGATGCGTACCCGCTGCCAAATATAGATGGCATTTTTTCTCGGCTTCCCAAAGCCAATATCATAACCAAATTGGATCTGAAGGATGCATTCTGGCAAATACCCCTCACAGATGAGGCTAAAGCCATTACAGCTTTTACAGTGCCAGGGCGGCCACTATATCAATTTACAGTGATGCCGTTTGGTCTCTGTAATGCTCCACAGACCATGTGCCGGTTAGTCGATGAATTGATCCCCGCAGACTTGAAAACATGTGTTTTTGGTTACCTTGACGATGTGTGTGTAGTGTCAGAAGACTTTGACACACACATGTCCATTCTTATCAGGTTAGCAGAACAATTTCGTAGGGCTAATTTGACTTTGAATGTGGCTAAAAGTCGTTTTTGCGTTACAGAAGTTGAATATCTGGGACACATTATAGGAAATGGTGGTATCGCGACCGACCCTAACAAAGTTAAGGCTATAAAAACATGGCCATCCCCTAAAACGATCAAACTAGTGAGAAGCTTTTTAGGCCTGGTTGGATGGTATCGGAGATTCATCAGTAACTTCTCTGAACTAGTCTTCCCGATTACGGAAGTCCTATCAACTAAAAAGAAATTTTTATGGACAGACGCAGCGGAGACTGCTTTCCAAAATTTAAAGAATGTAATCACATCGGCACCAGTCCTTCAAAACCCGGATTTCTCTAAGAAATTCTTCGTACATTGCGACGCAAGCGATTGTGGGGTGGGTGCTGTATTAGTGCAGCTTTCACATGACAATGTTGAACGCCCAGTGGCATTTATGTCCAAAAAATTAAACACGGCACAACGCAATTATAGTGTTACCGAACGTGAGTGCTTGGCGGCTGTGTTGGCAATTGAAAAGTTTAGGTGTTATCTGGAGCTCCAAGAATTTGAGCTCATAACAGACCATGCTAGTTTACTATGGCTTATGCGACAGCCGAATCTTAAAGGTAGGTTGGCTAGATGGTCTATGCGTTTGCAGGGCTATAAGTTCTCTATAAGCCATAGGAGAGGTAGCGAAAATATAGTGCCAGACGCCCTTTCAAGAATGCACGTAGAGGAGGTGTCAGCCATTGAGCTGATTGAGCCAGAAATTGATCTCGACTCTGCATGTTTTGATGCGGCAGATTATGTCCGAATGAGAAATGAATCAGAAACTTCGGAAGGAAAATATCCAGATATAAAAGTATTAGGTAAATATTTATATATCCGAATTAAACATGAAGACGGCACAGATTTAGGTACGCAGCAGGCATGGAAGTTATGGATACCCAAAGGATTGACAGAAAGTGTCATTCGTCGAGCTCACGAGTCGGTAGTGACCGCCCATGGCGGCATGGCTAAGACTTTGGAGCTTATACGGCGTAACTTTTATTGGCCAGGTATGGTGTCACAGGTGCGCGCGTATGTTCGCGCTTGTGATGTGTGTAAATCCACTAAGGCACCAAATCAATCCTTAAAGCCTCCTATGGGTAAGCCAGCCATATCTGACAGGCCATTTGAACGCTTATATGTAGATATTTTAGGTCCCTATCCGAGGAGCAAACGAGGATATATTGGTTTGCTCATAGTGGTTGATCACCTTTCGAAATTTCATTGGCTGTGTCCATTGAAAAAATTTAATACGGCCCCTATAAAAGAATTTTTGCAAGATCATATATTTTTAATATATGGAGTACCGCGCTGCATTATAAGTGACAATGGAGTTCAATTTAAATCGTCTGATTTCAATGCTTGGTTGACTTCATTGGGAGTGAAGCATATTTATACGGCTTTATATTCTCCCCAATCAAATGCCTCAGAAAGGGTTAATAGATCCTTAATTGCAGGCATTAGAGCCTTTCTTTCGGAAAATCACACCGAATGGGATCTGCACATTCATGCAATAAGTTGTGCATTGCGAAACGCTCACCATCAGAGCATTGGTTGTTCTCCGTATTTTGCCTTGTACGGATTCGATATGGCAACTCATGGTAAACATTACGACCTTTTAAAGAATTTTCAGCTGTTAGGCGAATCTGAAAATATATTGACCAGAACAGATCAGCTAAATTTGATCCGAAAAGAAATTAAGGCAAACATTGCTAGAGCCTACGATCAAAATGAAAGGCAATACAATCTCAGAACAAGAGAAATATCATTCAAGGTCGGTCAGGAAGTTTTTCGTCGTAATTTCACTCACAGTAATTTTTCTAAACAAATAAATGCTAAGTTAAATCTACAATGGTTAAAGTCACGCGTGAAAGCGAAGCTTGGGAGTTCTTATTATGTCTTAGAAGACCTACAGGGACGAGAACTTGGTACATATCATGCCAAAGATATCAAACAATGATAAACTATTACATTTTAGACCAAAATCAGGACTTCTTTTTTTCAAGCCATTTCCCGGCCTGAACGACTTACAAATGGCTTGTGGTGTAATGTACAGCCCTTCCAATTGTATCAAAAAAACAAAGAAAGAGGAAAAAAAAAAAAAAAAACGATTTTTTTTGAATAAACGGTTAACTCCGAAAAAACGATGAATTTGAATTTGAATTTTCGAAAAATATCTAACACAATCCGAAAACGGTTACTATCTCGATAATTCGGAGTCATTATCAAGGCAACTCTAATCACGGCGAAGCTCCAATTAGAGCTTTGACTTGCAGGGTAGCTTTGCACTGCTCGAGAGGCACTTATTCTCTCATAGAGTTCTTTTCTCTTTTGGCATTGTCAACGATCAGACGTGGAGTCTGCGAAAAAGTTTTCCTTACCTTCAAAAACGTGGACTGTTGTAAATCAAGAAAAAAAAGTTAAACTTTGAAAAGTGCTGTGTAATATTTTGTTATATAAAAGGCAAATCTGTGAGTATAAAAAAAAAATTGATCAGTTTTATCTGATTAAATCTAACACAGATTTTATGTTTTATACAGAGCGTGCACATTGCAACGGCCAGCGGAGCACCCCGGCTGTTAGAGTACACGTCTCTGCGGATAGGGCTCCCCAGTGCCTTAGATCGGGGCTCTGCGCAGAAAATGAACTGCACACTCGCCAGATCTGCACACCTATCTTTTGGGAAACGGGAAGAACCTTGGCGAGCAGCGAACGCATAACCTCGCTGACTTGCCCTGCCATCCGGGAGAAAAATATAACCTCTACATCTATATATCTACAAACTATATAAAGATCAGTGCAACTACAAAACAACTATAATTAAACAAATTTAAACATAATGCAACATACATAAATAGTGATGCACAAACTTACATATTATTATACACATACATCTACACAGTTGGAAATTATCAATTAATTAACATTTAACAAGATTATAAAATAACGCAGCAAGAAAACTAAAAAACAGAAGAAGCATTAACATGAGCAAATGAGAAAAAAATGAGAAACAGAGAATTAGTTAAATTAGCCTTTAATTTAAATTTTCAAACTTTTGATTTTCATTTCTATTCATTTTTGTAATTCTCTTATTTTTGCATTGCTAATTTTTTTGGACGACTGGCAATCAATATTAGTTATTATTTTCGTGAGAGGCAAGGCATTTTATTAGGTTATATACCTTAAATGGGTATATATAATATGTATGTGTGCACACGTGTAAATTTTTTTTCAGTTAATTAAATTAAAATAATTAAATCCCAACAACAATTCCTCTGGGCCCATAGGATGGATTTGGGTAAGTGAATTTATTATTTTCTTCTTATTTACACTCGCTTATGTGAACATATACCAACAAATGCATACATATATTATTCCCTATAAACTGCACAAGCCATGTATAAATGAAATGAACGAATTGAGAGCAGATTATAAGTGAAAGACAAGAAAATGAAAGTTAAATTCAACAAATGTTTAGTGTAATTAAAATTAGTGAAACAGAAATAAGAGATAGAAATAAACGAAATTACAGAAATTTAAATAGAAACGAAGAAAAATTATAAATATTAATTACGAAAGAAAACAAATTGGTATAAAGTAAATTAAACTAAGGTTAGCAACCGAAACAGGAAATTAAATTAAAATATTGAATGGTTTAAAAATAAAGAAACAAAAAAAATGGAAGAAAGAAACTGGAGTTAACGTAATTAAATAATGATAGAAGAACTAAATGAAATTAGGTTGACTAAGATTAAATTCTCATTTAGCAGTGCAGAGAACATCAAATAGAAAGAAACGCCCAGTAAATCTATACGGTAACCCAGTAACACATTTTATTTATATCAATTATGTAAATGCAATTGTACCAAACACTTATGAAGAGGCGATGAATAGCAATGAAAACATAGAATGGCTCAAAGCAATGAACACAGAAATGCAATGCTTAAATAAAAATAATACGTGGCAAATTGTAGAAATACCGATAAACAAAAAGATTATAGATGTTAAATGGGTGTACAAAAAGAAAAGTGATGGGACTTACAAAGCTAGACTAGTAGTAAGAGGTTTCCAACAAAGAGAACGACTAGAAAACGTATATTCACCAGTAGGAAAAATGCAAACATTAAAAGTATTACTATCATATTGTTGTAAAAATGGTCTGTTTATAAATCAGATGGATGTCGAAACAGCTTTTTAAATGGCTATGTAAAATCAGAAGTTTATGTAAATGAACCGAAGGGTTACGAAACAGGAGAAAACAAAGTTTATAAATTGATTAAGGCATTATATGGATTGAGAGAAAGCCCAAGAGCATGGTACGAATGTTTACATAAATATCTCGACAAATTAAATTTTAAGAGAAGCAATTACGATTATTGTTTATATGTAAAAAGAGCGGATAAAGATGAAGTATATATCTTAGTATTCGTAGATGACATCCTGATATGCAGTAAGAACAAAACAAAAATAACAGAAATAAAAGACAGTTTAATGAACAAATTTACAATGAAAGATTTAGGAAAAATCGGCAGTTATATTGGAATAGAAATTAATTATAGTACTGAAAGTAAGAAAATGACGTTAAATCAAAAAAGATATATTGAATCACTAGCAATGAAGTATGATCTCGAAAATGCTAAACTGTACGAAACTCCAATGGAAACAAACTTAAAATTAGATCAAGCAACTGAATGTGATGAAAAAATTAAATACAGAAACTTGATAGGTGAATTATTATATATAAGCGCAGGTACAAGACCAGATATATCATATTCCGTAAATTATCTAAGCAGATATCAAAGTTGTTATAATTCAACACACTATAAATACGCGTTAAGAGTATTAAAATATTTATATAAGACAAGAGATTTGAATTTAACTTTTGAAGAGAATAAAAATAATGAAATACTAGATTGTATGGTAGACTCAGATTATGCAGGAGATAATGTTGATAGAAAATCCACAACGGGATTTATAATAAGAATGTATGGAAATATAATATATTGGAAAACTCACAAACAACACACAGTAACAAAATGCTCAACGTTTGCAGAGTACATTGCCCTGTCGGAAGCAGTAACAGAAATATTATTTGTCAAAAACATGCTATGTGAAATATTTAATATTAATAACGAAAAAGCGATAAAGATTTATGAAGATAATTCAGGCGCAGTAGCGATTGCTAAATTTGGTAATTTTACAAAAATTCGAAGCACATTGAAGTGCAGTATCACTATGTAAACGAAAATTATGAAAAAGGTATTATAGACATTGTAAAGATTGAATCTAGACTTAATATAGCAGACATGTTAACCAAAGCGTTAGACAAACAAAAATTTATAAGAAATAGAAATGCTGTAAAGTTAAAGTAATGTAAGATAGAACGAAAACAACAAATTTAAGAGGCGTGTTGGAATAAATGTGTATGCCTCGATATGTAATGTTAATTAGCATAAGATTAAATCAGCTGTTATCAAATACTTAACGTAATGTTAAATTAACATAATTACTTCTCTTGCTCAAAATATGTACAACGGAATGGAAGTGCACGAAGCACAAACTAAATTAAATAAATAAACATTAAAACTAAAATAAAGAAATCCACTTTATTATTAACAGGTATATATAATATGTATGTGTGCACACGTGTAAATTTTTTTTCAGTTAATTAAATTAAAATAATTAAATCCCAACAACAATTCCTCTGGGCCCATAGGATGGATTTGGGTAAGTGAATTTATTATTTTCTTCTTATTTACACTCGCTTATGTGAACATATACCAACAAATACATACATATATTATTCCCTATAAACTGCACAAGCCATGTATAAATGAAATGAACGAATTGAGAGCAGATTATAAGTGAAAGACAAGAAAATGAAAGTTAAATTCAACAAATGTTTAGTGTAATTAAAATTAGTGAAACAGAAATAAGAGATAGAAATAAACGAAATTACAGAAATTTAAATAGAAATGAAGAAAAATTATAAATATTAATTACGAAAGAAAACAAATTGGTATAAAGTAAATTAAACTAAGGTTAGCAACCGAAACAGGAAATTAAATTAAAATATTGAATGGTTTAAAAATAAAGAAACAAAAAAAATGGAAGAAAGAAACTGGAGTTAACGTAATTAAATAATGATAGAAGAACTAAATGAAATTAGGTTGACTAAGATTAAATTCTCATTTTTTTCTCGTATCAACGAGACAACATGGCCTTATATACTATCTTTTATCTTGCTATTAAATGAATAAAATTATTATAATGTTTGGATAAATAAATATAGTTTTCCTTATGTGAAAAGGCGAAAGGTATGATGAAAGAATAACATTAAATTAGGGATTTACCATATAATGCCAAAGGTAAATCATGGAGGGTGGGTACAGAGGCGGGTTACTATACCATCAGTGTAACCTCATTTCCTTTAGCTATACTGGAATAGCAGCATCATACACTCATGAGCTCTCAGACCTTTGTTCTTTCTTTTAAATTTTTTATGCATTAATTATAAATCTTGTTAATCCACGTAATAGGCACGGGACTATAAATTTAATTCAATGTGGCTTTCTGATCGGGTGAAGGCTTTATTATTTGGCCAACGAACCCCCCCAATGCCGATTGTAAGCTAGCTGTAACTAGGGTCCCAATCGGCCAACAATTTAGCGAAGAACACACCACTCAATCAACTATAGGGTTCTCAACACAAATGCTCTGCTGATCCTTTTGATCACGCAAACTATCTTTGTAAAAAACAGAAAAAGAACAATAACAAACAAATTAAAAGAAGAAGAAAAAAAAACAAAACACAGAACGACACCACCAATGAAATAATGTTAACAGCTGTTTTAAATGGTGTCAGGATCAATAAAAAAATTATTTTGCACTTTCACGATCCTTAACAATAATATTGTCTTGTAATAACAATTATATATATTAAACATAAAAAAAACAGACCCATGAGTGAACTTAAACTATTGACATTGTAGGCCTAATTTTTTTTTAATAAAATCCTTTCAACAAAAAGTTGAACGAAATGAATGCTACATGGGAATTTAAACTATATAAATTGAAGGCCTCATTTTTTTTGTTAAAATCATTTCCACAAAAAGCTGTAAGCAATGAATGCTACCTGTACCCTTAACCTATATAAATTGTAAGCCTAATTGAAAAATAGTTTGCACACCAAAACTGCAATAAATGAGTGCCACATAAGAAAAACAAAAAAAAAACAAAAATTAAATTAACAAAACTATGAGAATCAAATTCAGCTGAATAATGATATACGAACATCCAACCCTTTTGATTTCGAAACAAACATAAGAAAAAACACATATACATAAATTCGTAACCAATCTAAACATGTTCTCTTTATGAAGAGTTATGAAACTTATTGTACACGGTGAAATATCTACCTGGATTATTATGTCAATCCAATTTCTGCCTCTTTACGTTAGGAATAAAATATGAACATCACAACGAATACAATGGTGTGCTAAATTTTTCTTTTCTCTGGATAGACATGGCAACATAAGTTAATAGGCGGACTGTTTTAAGGTATCTTCGGATACAATAATTTATTTTTGAAGATTATGGTCGGGTGGGTAAAGACAGCGATTGTTTTTTTCGTTAGTTACACCCGCTGTTTCCGTCCGCTATTATTCCTGATCCGACTGTCGGATGTTGAAGATATGTGGTTCAGCAGTACTTCCTTATTCGCACCTCAACCATTACATAACTTTTGGCGCCCAAACGTGGGGCTACGTATAGCTAACCAATGGATAAATTGTTAATCTCGGTTGAACGCTTTTAATACCTTTCGGTGTTTCTGGCCGCCTGACCGCATTGTAAAGGAGTATTCTTCAAAACAAAAAAGTCGAACTGGGTTACCGCTTCCTACAACTTCTCGCGCGTCTTCTTCTATTGGCACATAAAAAAACCAGTAGAAATATCCTATCCTATCTTCATTTTGGTTATCAAAACGTTAGATGCTTAAACTCAAAGCTCTAATTTGTATTTGAACAGTGTAGCTTTTGTGCAACAAATACTAATATTTATGGAAACCTGGTTAAGACCTGATGTAGAAAAACTCCTCAAGTTTTCCTGATAATTACACCACCTTCAGAAGTGATCGTTTGTCAAGAATTAGAGGCGGTGTTCTTATAGCTTTAAAGTCTGATCTTCCTTCTGAACTGGTTTCATTAGACAGTTGTTCTTCTCTACAATTTGTATGTGTTAAAATGACGAAAATTTTAATTTACATTTCCCTCATCTGATATATCCGACTACCTAGACCATCTTTCATCTATCCAATCTGTTGCCTCCAAACTATCTGATAGAGATTATTTGCTAGTTTTTGGTGATTACAACTTACCAGAAGTTACTTGGTCATCTCAATCTGATATATTGGTGCCCTCTGTACTTAACTCTTTATACCCATGAGCCATTGAAAATGGTCAAAAAAGGGTATATCGTACTAACTTTGTTTTTCAATTGGCCTTTCGGACAACTATCTCTTTAACAAATATCACTGTTCCTAATTGTAGTGGTAGAATGCTTGATTTAATATTCTCTTCGGACATTCTATTAAATACTACCTCTAGAATCAATCCCTTAGTTCTTCCTGAAGATCCCTGTAACCCTACATTGGACCTGGTTCTAACTCTGCCTACTTCTATGCAAACTGAAATTGTTTCCCCTAAAGTAAAATCACGTTGTTTCCATAGGACCGATTTTGAAAAATTTAATTATTTAATTTTGGAACATGATTGGTAATATTTTTGCTCATATTCTGATCGAACTACAGGCATTTCATTTTTTTATTCCTCTATGAACTCATTTCTTGATCAATGTGTTCCTGTTACTTTTCCTGTAAAATCCAATTTGCCTCCTTGGTTTTCACGTGAGTTAGTAAAACTGAAATTCTTTCCTTCTGATTTTACGAGCTTTATTGCTGGAAGAGAAAACTTTATTGCTCTGAATGCAAATTGTTACAAAAAGTATTTGTGTCGCTGCCTTTTGCAGTTTGCTCAGGATTGGTTTTCCTCAAAAGCTATTTTTGTGGATATCTGATTATTTACCTAACAGGTCTCAACGAATTCTTTTTAAAGACTGCCTTTCTAAGCCAATCTTATTTACTTCTGGACCATTGCTATTTAACCTTTTTATTAACGATCTTCCTTCAATACTCCTTCACCCTAACATTATTATGTATGCTGATGATGTGAAACTTTGTTTGACACACAGTGATCCTGTAAATAACCTTCTTCAAACAGATCTTGATTTTTTTTGATTGATCTTCTGCATCTTAACTCTTTTAAGTGCAAGGTTATGTCATTTTACAGAGGTAACTATCATGTCTTTAATTATAATCTTGACTTAACCCCACTCTTAAGAATATCTGAAGTAATTGATTTAGGTATCCTCTTTGATCATAAATTGAAATTTGATCATCACATAACGCAGATTTTCATTAAAGCATTCATTCGGGTTCATCAAAAGATGTGCCAAAAATTCGAAGAGCCTTATACGACAAAATTGCTTTATACTTCTGTTGTTCGCCCAATTCTTGAATATGGGTCTTGCGTGAGGTCGCTGCAATACCATATGTAATGGCCCGCGCTTTGCAATGCGTCCCATTATTGTTTTATTCTTTTCAATAACGAAAATAATACCTTCAGCTTTTTGGTAGCCAAAGGTAAAGCAGTGCAACGCTAACATTAGTAAACAACATGCACTGTTGATAACACCGGTTCTTATAAGAGAATACTTTTAAGCTTTTCTTAGAGAGTAATGCAAATTTTCGGATAAATCCCAAGGTGTTAAGCTGACCTTGCAAGCAGTGCAACTGTTATCATTCCACCTGCCCAGCTAATTAGTGCCTACTTCGAGGCTGCTGTTAAAATACTTAAAGCTTTAACTAATCAGCTGGACTGCGATCACAGCCAACTTCACCAACTCCGAATACCTTCCAAAAAGCTAGTGATGGCTGAAAATTTTCACTACTTAAGGTCCACACGCGGCTGCAGTGACCCTTTTCTTTTCTTGGTTAATTAAAAATTTAAAAAAAACACAGAAACGTACCAAGTGCGTTTGTGAAAAACAAAAAAAAAAAATTACAAAAATTGTTCCGCAAGTGACCTTACAAAGGAGTATTGGAGGATTCGGAGGTGTGCTCCCCATATAAGTGACCTTTGGCTGGCAGAAGCATTTTCACCCCAAAGTCTAACGACTGCATCGCTGTATACAGATATCACAAGATAGATAAAAACCATCTACTTTGCTTGTTGCCCACACCAATGCAAGTCCATTTTTTCAGTTCTTCCCGTATAAAGAGATCCCTGTTAAGCCGGTGCAACAACGTTGTCTGGCCAGCACGGCGCTCAGGGCAGAGCTTCGCAATTTCGCATCGCATTGCTGAAGCTCAACGGCGCTGCGTGACCTCTGCACGGTATTGCGTGATCTCTATGCAGCCGTGCCTTTTTTTTTCTGCAAAGAATCTATTGCAATCTTGTCTGCTTTTGGAAGGCATTGCCTATTCATATCTTGGAGTTGCACCGTGGGATACAATTGTTCCCACCCTGTCATCATCTGCCGCTGCTTTCTACAATTCACTTGGCCACAGATCAAGGTGCTAACCATTGTAACATCGTTCAAGAGAATTTAACAATTACCTAATGTATCAAGCTTTAGTTCCAATAACGATCTGCATCACCACTACGCTGGAAGGCCTTTCAACGCTGAAGAAATTCAATTGTGAGTACTAAACAACAACTGTGTATGTCCTAGGCTTGTGATATATGTGATTTTTTTTATTCTCTTGAATACTCTGCTGATCCTTTTGATCACGCAAACTATCTTTGTAAAAAACAGAAAAAGAACAATAACAAACAAATTAAAAGAAGAAGAAAAAAAAACAAAACACAGAACGACACCACCAATGAAATAATGTTAACAGCTGTTTTAAATGGTGTCAGGATCAATAAAAAAATTATTTTGCACTTTCACGATCCTTAACAATAATATTGTCTTGTAATAACAATCATATATATTAAACATAAAAAAAAACAGACCCATGAGTGAACTTAAACTATTGACATTGTAGGCCTAATTTTTTTTTAATAAAATCCTTTCAACAAAAAGTTGAACGAAATGAATGCTACATGGGAATTTAAACTATATAAATTGAAGGCCTCATTTTTTTTGTTAAAATCATTTCCACAAAAATCTGTAAGCAATGAACGCTACCTGTACCCTTAACCTATATAAATTGTAAGCCTAATTGAAAAATCATTTGCACACCAAAACTGCAATAAATGAGTGCCACATAAGAAAAACAAAAAAAAAAAACAAAAATTAAATTAATAAAACTATGAGAATCAAATTCAGCTGAATAATGATATACGAACATCCAACCCCTTTGATTTCGAAACAAACATAAGAAAAAACACATATGGTATACATAAATTCGTAACCAATCTGAAGAGCTATGAAACTTATTGTACACGGTGAAATATCTACCTGGATTATTATGTCAATCCAATTTCTGCCTCTTTACGTTAGGAATAAAATATGAACATCACAACGAATACAATGGTGTGCTAAATTTTTCTTTTCTCTGGATAGACATGGCAACATAAGTTAATAGGCGGACTGTTTTAAGGTATCTTCGGATACAATAATTTATTTTTGAAGATTATGGTCGGGTGGGTAAAGACAGCGATTGTTTTTTTCGTTAGTTACACCCGCTGTTTCCGTCCGCTAGCATTCCTGATCCGACTGTCGGATGTTGAAGATGTGTGGTTCAGCAGTACTTCCTTATTCGCACCTCAACCATTACATAACTTTTGGCGCCCAAACGTGGGGCTACGTATAGCTAACCAATGGATAAATTGTTAATCTCGGTTGAACGCTTTTAATACCTTTCGGTGTTAGGGATAACAACATCTGATCTCCATACTGAATTGTTGCTTCTAATTTTTCATTTGTTACCAAGCAAGAGGCTTGTTTTGGATGCTTAAGGTTGCAAGAAGGGTGACGGCCTGACTCACATGCAATTTTGAAAGGAAAGCATTGCTTAGGGCAACAAACAGTCGTTTTGCAAAGTAACTTAGGAATATATTTAGACTACACTGAAAAAAAACGTATGATATTTTAGAAGCGAAAATGAAGTATGACTGTACGCACCCCAACATTATTTTTGAGTAAGTTTTTTTTTTGCAATTTTGTATAATATCTGTGAAGTAACTTTAGGCGGAAAAAGTGTTACTACCACTGATATGATGCTAGGAATTGAAGATCTATATTAGGCCTACGAATCTGAATTATTCAGATAAGAATAACAGACGAGACCCTGAATAGTATTGATAGCCAGGAAAAAGGAGCATAGTAAATTCTATGTTCGACGTAGAAAATGAATTCTCAAAAATAAAAATAGCATGCTCGTTTGTTTTCGTGTTATAGACTCAGTGAAGTTGTAGGAAGATAGAAATATTGTTTTCGTAAAATAATTTTGTAGAATAGTGCGCATTCGGCTAAGCACAGATGCCAGTACTCGATTATTTGGCGGGATGGTATTTTCCTAGTTTTTGCAACTGATGAGACTATTTCATTATCATATATATGGATGGATGGACATTATGACTTAATTATTAAATGCAATTTAGACTGTTGTTTGGAACTCGTTTAAGTGCTATTTGGCCTTGCTTGCCGATCTGCAGTCTAAAGACTGTAAAACCAACGAAACAAACACCATCTTTAGTTTAGCATCAATAGCCCGGAAAATAAATAAATTAATTTAAAAATATAAAGATAAAAAAAAAAAAAACTAGGATACTGCAAGATATAGTTAGTTAACCGACTGTTTTCTTTTGTTCCCAATATACGTCTAATCCAGAAATAATTTTTATGAATAAATACTTACAAAATGCCAGTCGTTAATACCCCTCCTCATGCCTCATCGGCACGAGCAGACAATCTTTGTGCACTATGTTCAACGGTTCTGGATAACACGCATCCTTATTATTTACTTTCATGTAAACATGTTTTCCATAAGAACTGCATAGATGCATTGTTGACCGAAAATTCTGAATGTTTTACATGCAGAATTGGTATAAATAGAGAGGAACTTCGAGTGGTGGTAGGCAATTGTTCCCCAGCTAGATCTCAGCCAGCTCCTTCGAAAGCTGTGCCAGCGGCTCGTGGTATGACCACCCGAAATCTGGCGAAAGCCATGGCGATGGCTGAGCAGCAAAATCCAATTCGACACCCAGAGCCTCCATTGGAGAATCCAATTGGAGCAAATTTGTCGGCCTTAGACGCTAGTCAAAGCACCAATCAAGGTGAAGCAGTTGCTGAGAGACCTGCTAGAGGAAGACCAACCCGATCCACCAGACCCATCCGTTCTACAAATAATCGTCGTACCCAGCCTGTTGACTACAATGTTATACAAGGAATGATTGAGCAAACGGTCACAAGGGTCATGTCAGCTTTGGCAATTAATGCACAACCGCATCAACGCGAACCGCCAGTTACTTCCATTCTACGGGAAACTCCCACATCAAATGTTTCTTCCCTGCAGTCTCGGCATACAGTCGACAAAATGCAGAAATGGGGAGTCCATTTTGATGGTTCCGTTGTGCCACAAAACATCGATGCCGTACGTGAACTGATAATTAAAGACCGTCATGTAACATACCTTTAGATAGAGGCATGCCTATGCATTTCTCCCACCAGCATACATTCGATATTGCATGAATACCTGGCCGTAAAAAAGGTTTGCTGTCGTTGGATCCCGCAAAATTTGACAATCACTCAAAAAAAGGCTCGTGTGGATTGGTGGAAGAAATGTTGAAAAAATACGATCGCGGTGCTTCAAAAGTCGTTTATAAGATCGTCACAGGTGACGAATCATGGAACTATACGTATGAACCCGATACAAAACAGCAATCGACCGTGTGGGTCTTCCAAGACGAACCAAATCCAACGAAAGTTGAAAGTGTAAGAAGCACTTCGAATCAAATGGTCGCCTGTTTCTTCGGCAAAACTGGTAATGTGGCGACTGTTCCGCTTGAGCAACGTAGGACGGTCAATTCTGAGTGGTACACCACCATTTGTTTGCCTTAAATCTTCGGAGAAATTTGAAAAACGAACAAGAGAAGACGAATCATTGTGCACCATGACAATGCGAGCTCTCACACATCGGCTCAAACCAGCGCCTTTTTGACCGGCCAAAACGTCGAATTGATGGGTCAGCCGCCGTTCAGCCCTGACTTGACACCCAATGACTTCTTTTTATTCCCACACATCAAGAAAATAATGCGTGGTCAACGATTTTCGTCGCCAGAAGATGCTGTTGAAGCATTCAAAAACCATGTTTTGGAGCTGTCTCAATCGGAGTGGAAAAAGTGCTTCGAAAATTGGGTTCAGCGCATGCAAAAGTGTATAAATCTTGATGGAGAATATTTTGAAAAACAATAAAACCATTTTCGTTGATAAATATTCGTATTTTCATTATTAGGCCAGAAATATATATAGCAGCCCTCGTATCAAGTGAAATATATTCCACAAAACACATGTATTAATCCAAGTATCTCTACAGGTATTGAACCTGTAAAAAAAGCCTTCATCACACACCAAACTACACTGTATATTAAGATAATTGTAAGATAGTATTAAATGTCAAAGAAATTTAAGGATAAGACTTAATCTGTTACTCCTAATTTAAAACGGACTACTAGACAGACAACCAAAATACCCAACTTTATAAAAAGCATAACCGAAACTACCCAAACAGACATAACCACAAGCTCAAGAATGTGTAGGATGCCAATTACAAAAGGTAAATTATGCCACCTAAGAATAAACCAATAGATGGCAACTCACGCCAATATAGAGGTGGACAATCCAATAGTTTCTTACGTCAGACAAATACTAGCAGACTTAATAACCTGGAAACCTCTTCTGAGCAACCAGCACTTCACAATTTAGAGGAAACCGTAAATTTTTAAAGACCAGCCTCAGAGAACAGACAGGGTACCTAAAAATGTGTAAGGATAAACACGGATCGACCCTACCGTATATTTTGATTAGTTCACCGTTTGGTAGGAAGTTACGCTTTCTAATCGATTCAGGGGCATCAAACTCTTTTATCGATCCTAAATTTGTTCCGCTACAGCAGAGAGAATCTTTACGCACAAATACAGTCATTAAAACTGTATTAAAGGAAATTCGGGTCACCGAAAATCTTGAATACCCAGCATTTTCCGAATTTAATTTTTACTCCTCAAATTTCACGAATATTTTGACGGACTAATAGGTCTCGATATCTTATCAACTATAAAAGCAAATATTGATCTTAAAATGTTAATTTTACAAACCCCTAAGGCAACTATCCCCATATATATATATTGTATTTAAAACTCTCTCTTCTCTCCGTTATTTAAAAACACGAGCACAAAAAAATTTCTTGATAAGCGGGCAAACCATATAGTAATTAACTTAGTTAATTCAACTATTGATAGGACTCCAACGCTTTAATTAATAAGAAATTAATAAGGAGGGATTTTGAATTGTCGTGGAAGTGATATTGATTCAATCAATCACTTATCCAAAATGACATTTCAGAGAAACTTCACCAAAACGAATAGATTAGTGGTTAGCTGTGCAATATACTCTTTGCTTTGCTAAATCCAACCAACCCTTTTCAACTTTTCAGTGTAATATTTTTTTTTTTTTCCGTAGTGTCAAGTTTTAGCTATATACTCTAGCACACAAGATCCAACTATTGTATTTCTAGTATAGGTTGTAATGTTAAACAATTTTTGTTGCATTTTTCTCATAACTAGAATTCATGACTCCTGAAATTTTCTTTATGATTACATCTTTGATTTAATTTTTTTATTTTTTGATTACCTTATTATTTTATTTCTGCTGCGATTCTTTTCTTATATTACGCTTAAATCACGCTTACAAATAACGTACCATTTTTACGAACCGATTAAATTATGTTTTTGAGTCGAAGCTCCGAAAACATTGTAGACGTGACGTGCTTTATTTGCTTAAAGGAGATTGAATATACAGGTCAACTGTTGTCCACTAGTTGCGGTCACACCTTTCACTGGGTTTGCTTTAACACCAAAGTATCCAACCGCGAGCGTTGTCCTGTGTGTAAATCTTCCTTGCAGTCGTCACTGCTTAATTTTACGGTTAACACCGACACCCATCAGTCCACGCAAAGTTTACCTGACGCTGCTATGCAACGCACTCGTAATCCGCAAAGACTAGATGTGCAAGAGAGTGACGGCATGGCTCAAGAAGAACCAAATGCTGGAGCCTCAGTGCCTTTAAATGCGTCTCAACTAGTTTTGATTGATGCCATAACTGCGTCAGCTGCGAGACAAACTGAGATGTTGGCAGCAGTTATTCAAAGCAGCATTCAAAGCATGGTGACAGCCTTGTCAAACAACCTCAGGCTTGACACTCCAGCTTTGCCCCTTCGAGTGAAGTACCGCCACAATTGCCTAGGAGTCCAATTAGTCAAACGAGGATCTCTCCTACCGACTCCGTTATTCGGCTGGATAGAGTTAGCCAAATAATAGGCAGTTGGAAACTTAAGTTTTCAGGAAGATCTGGGTTGAGCGTCGAAGATTTCCTTTATCGGGTGGAAGCCTTGACGAATCAGTCCTTAGAAGGAAATTTCGCTCTATTGATGAGCCACATAAGCACCTTATTTGAAGGGCTGTGCCAGTGACTGGTATTGGCGTTACCATAGGAGAATGCCTAGTGTCACTTGGGCTGCCTTATGCGATGCATTGCGTACGCAGTTTAAAGAAGAAAGTTCTGATGTAAGCATTAGAGCAGAAATACATCGGAGAAAGCAAAATGAAGGCGAATCTTTTGATGAGTTTTACGAAAGCGTAGAGTTGCTCTCCGATAAACTCTCTGTGCCATTATCAGATTCAGCGTTACTGGAATCGATTCGATCGAATCTATTACCGGAGATACAGCATGAGTTGCTATATCAAGTGATAAGCACCGTTCCTCAGCTTCGTCACATAATTCGTACCAGAGAAGCCTTTATGCAAACTGTAAAGCCTGGGTTACGAAAGCCTCAGCCGGCTCCGCGCCGTCTGGTGCATGAAGTGGCAGTGACAGCCGAAAGTGAGTCAGAGGAAGACGAAGAGGAGTAAGCAGCAGTGAACATATCCTGCTGGAATTGTGGAAAAGTTGGGCACCGCTACCAAGATTGTCGGAGCGTAAAGTTTTCTGCTACGGTTGTGGCAAAGCAGACACATATCGGCCATCTTGTCCTCAGTGTTGCACTCCAAAAAACGGTGCACCTTGGAAAGGAGCACGCAAACCGATGATTTCGAGGGCCACCAACACCGAATAATCGAGTGTTCCACTCAAACTCCACCTGAACAGACTAACTTACCTGATATTTCCTTATCATAGCCCATTGCTACGTCCACTCATTTTTCTTCTTCTAAAACTGTATCTCGTTCGACTCACCGCCTTAATACCTATTATGATCAAATTCAGATTGAAAACAATCTGGCGGGTATCGAAGCGCTTGATGTAAGGCCGTACGCTAGAGTCTCCGTATTAGGTCGATCAGTATCCGGTCTCATGGATACGGGTGCGTCAATCAGCTGCATTGGCGGGAGATTAGCGGCCGATATCCTAAAGGAAGAAATCTATTTCAAACCTATAATTTCGAACGTTCAGACGGCGGATGGCAAGTCCTAAGAATTTCTGGGGAAACTCCACACATCTATTGAGTATAACGGAGACACCAAACCATTCACCTTCTTTATTGTGCCTTCACTGAAGCAATCGCTTTATTTAGGAATCGACTTCTGGACAAAATTTCAGTTGTTGCCTCAAGGTTTAGGGACAGAGGGTGAAAGTGAGCACCTGGCTACAATTGACTGCAACGTGTTTTGTTTACTAACCGAAAATCAGCAGAAATCGCTAGAAGACACCATAAAAAGGTTCCCTTCTTTTACGGACAAAGGCTTAGGAAGGACCACTCTGCTTCTCCATTCGATCGATGTTGGCGATGCTGTGCCTATTAAGCAGAGACACTATCCAGTGTCACTTGCGATTGATCGAAGAACTCGATCGAATGTTGGCTTTAGGAGTCATAGAGGAGTCCGATAGCTCATGGTCTTCTCCAGTGGTATTAGTACGAAAACCTGGGAAAGTCTGTCTGTGTCTAGATAGCCGAAGTCGTCTCCCAAAAGCCGAATATATAACAAGCCTGGACTTAAAAGATGCCTATTGGCAAATCCCTCTCGATCCTTCGTCAAAGGATAAAACAGCGTTCTCAGTACCTGGTAGGGCACTCTACCAATTTACCGTAATGCCTTTTGGCCTCACCAATGCTTCTTCGACCATGTCCAAGCTAATGGACCGTACAATTCCTGCTTGCTTAAAGCGTGAAGTGTTTATTTACCTCGACGATCTTCTGATAGTTTCAGACACGTTTGAACGACATCTGGCGGTTCTAAAGGACATAGCCTTATGTTTAGAGAAAGCTGGTCTTACTATCAACGTTAAAAAAAGCAAATTTTGCATGCGAGAGGTAGGGTATTTAGGGCATATTATTGGAAACGGCACCATTGCAATGGATCCCGATAAAATATCGGAAATTATGGAATATCCACCGCCACGATCCGTTAAACAACTACGCAGATTCCTTGGTATGACTGGGTGGTACCAAAAGTTTATTAAAAACTATGCTTCCCTTGCTACGCCCTTAACGGATGCTCTTAAGGGAAAACAAAAGTTTCTATGGTTTGAAGTAGCTAACGAAGCGTTCAATGAGTTAAAGCAGGCGATGATTACTACACCAGTATTGCACACACCGGATTTTTCGAGTTCCTTTTATATTCACTGTGATGCGAGTCATACTGGGGTTGGCGGCGTGCTGATGCAGTTGATTGATAGTGGGGAGGAAGTTCCGATTTCCTATATGTCAAAAAAACTTAACCCGTGTCAGCGTAACTACTCAATAACCGAAAAGGAATGTCTGGCAGCTATTTTGTGCATAAAAAAATTCCGTGCTTATGTCGAAGGACAGTCGTCCACGGTCATAACAGATCACGCGTCCTTAAAGTGGCTTATGTCCCAATCGGACCTTGGTAGTCGATTGGCTAGGTGGGCCTTAAAACTACAAGGATACGATTTTCAGATTCAACATCGAAAAGGCCAACAGAATATTGTGCCTGATGCGCTGTCCCGTGTCTTCACGGAGGACCTTTCCGCACTTGACCATGGCGTGGGTGTTGACCTGCAGTCGCCTCAATTTAACTCACAAGAGTATCAAACTCTTAAAGAAGAGGTCGAACGGAGCTTGTCTACTTCTTCCGAAATTAAAGTTATTGATGGGTTTATTTTTCGACGAGCCGAACATGCGTCAAAAGAACAATTAGCGGATGACACTATTTGGAAGCTGTGGATTCCTACGGAACTCGATCCTATCGTTTTAAAATGGGCACATACAGATACTTTAGCTGCACATGGCGGGATTAATAAAACATTAGAACGTATCCGTCGATATTATTTTTGGCCGAACCTAGTGGCAGATGTGAGAAGGTACGTGAATCAGTGCGAAATTTGTCAGAGCACGAAACATCCGAACCAAACTCTCAGGCCACCATTATCTAAGACAACAGAAAGTCATAGGTTTTTTCAAAAACTTTATGTGGATTACCTGGGACTATATCCACGCTCTAAAACGGGTAATATTGGTATTTTTATTGTCCTCGACCACTTCTCCAAATTCCCGTTCCTAAAAGCCGTGAAAAAGTTTTCCGTCGATGCAATTTTGCCTTAGGAAATGCCTCCGAACGGGTGAATAGATCGGTGCTAGCCGCCATCAAGGCGTACATAAGCCCAGACCAAGGTAATTGGGATGCAAATCTGAGTCAGATTTGTTGCGCACTTCGATCAAGTCATCACACAGCAGTGAATAATATTCCTTATCGTTTGCTGTTTGGGCAGCATATGCTGACCAACGGTTCTCAATATGAGTAGTTACGGCGATTGAACTGTTTAGAAGATCGGTCGATATCTTTTAATCGGGAAGATTCCACGAATATCATGCGAGACCAGGCTGCACGTAGGATGCAAAAGCAGCATACGCGCAACGAAAGAGCATATAACATGCGTAGTCGGGAGATAACGTTCGTGGAAGGTCAAGAAATCTTCCGTCGAAAATTTCCGCAAAGTAATTTTGCAAAAGGTTTCTGTGCCAAATTAGCTCCTTCGTTCATAAAAGCTCGAATAAGAAAGAAGCTTGGATCCGCATATTATGAAGTGGAAGACCTGAAAGGAAATTTTATTGGGAAATTTCACGCCAAGGATCTTAAGCAGTAACAACCAGCTCCAAGCGTGTATCATCCTTGTTGACCCCACCAAGTCTGATTTTAATCGGGGGGAGTTGAAGTGGCGCTGGTCACTGGTTGTTTCCGGTTTTTTTTTGGTTTCTGGTAATTCCAGCATTTGAACATAACGTTCTATAGTACCCCCTTTAAGTAGGCACCATTTAGGCACTGACACCTTGACCGAGCTTTTGGGGCTCAGCTGAGTGCAAAGTGGGTACGGTGTGCTTCGTTAAGTAGGTCAAGGCAATCGATCTATCGGGTAACCTGGGTCGGTTCGTTCTTTTTCACTGGAGCTGCCGAAGAACCCAGACGTGTGGGATATTTTTATTATACTGGGGCCAACCAATATAATAATAATTAATTAAATATCTCTGCAATATTACGTGAGTATGGTAGAAAATATGCTTTAAACAAAATTCTAATTGGTGAACTTTACAAATTTACTAGGATTGCAGAGATTTTAAAAGCTTAAGGTAACCTCGTGGCTGGGAAAAAACAAAAGCAAGAACAAGAAGATAACTGGATAACTGGTGCCAGATGCAGGTAAATTTGGAGGAAAATAAACAATTCGCTGACAGAGTCTAATTAATAATATATTTATGCAGATTCTGGCACCTTGTGCTAAACAAATTTTCGGAGCACCGCATGTTTCAAGCGGATTTGTCCAGGGGAGCCCTAGAGTGACCTGAGGAAAAACTAGTGAAAAAAAAACAATATCCGTGACTACCTAAATAAACCCATAAAACAAAAAACTATAATATCCCAGTGATTGCGTAAATAAACCCATAAAACCAACAAAAAAAACTATAATATCACAGTGTTGGCCTAAATAGAATCATAAAACAAAAAAACTATAATATCACAGTGATTGCGTAATTAAAACCCATAAAACCAAAAAAAATTATAATATCACAGTGATTGTCTAATAGAATCATAAAACAAAAAACTATAATATCACAGTAATTGCCTAAATGAACTCATAAAACCAAAAACAAGAAAGAAAAAAACTATAATATCACAGTGATCGCCGCAATAGGTTAATAAAACTTATAATATCACAGTGATCGCCTCAATAAGTTAATAACTTATAATATCACAATGAACGCCTTAGTAAGTAATATCACAGTGATCGCTTCAATAAGTTAATAAAACTTATAATATCACATGGAAGGCCTTAATAAGTTAATAAAACTTACACTATCACAGTGATCGCTTCAATAAGTTAATAAAACTTACCATATCACAGTGAACCCTTCAATAAGTTAATAATACTTACCATATCACAGTGATCCTCTTAAATAAAATAATTGTTAATAATTCTAATTAAATTATAAGCGCTCTCAAATAGAGTCAATGGTGCGAATAAAATACATATATGTAAGATGACACAGGTTGGCAACCCCAGCATTTGCGCAAAGTTGGCAATCTCGCAGACTGAAGAGTGTTGCCAGAAGACGGATGAGAAAGAGAGTCGTAGTTGGTCGTCAAGCGTAAAAAGTTGAGAGTTGAACTCGCGTAGATCGATCGCTATTAAGTTGTAAAAGTTGCCCGGTATTAAGTTGTCTAAATCACAGAAGTTGTAACGCCATATTTTTTGTAATTAACTAACTTACTGAATTGATTTGAACCATTATAATAAACTCTTTTTAATAATAACCTTACATTTGGGGGCTCGTGCCGGTTTTCGATTCATGTCAGTTAACACACTGAAAAGTGGATAAAGTTGAACAGTTGTATGAAAGTGAAGATTGGTCAAGAATTGAACAGTCGTGAAAAGTCAAAAGACTTTTTGTTTTTCTCGTCTGAACAGTCGTCATAAATTTTTTTGTTTTACCGTTACTGAACGTCGAAAATTTTAATACGCATATACATTCACAGAAGCAAACGCGAGAAATGCCGAAAACGAGAAGTGCACATGCGATAGCACAGAAAATGAACAGTACAAGAAACGAGGATCAGTATATAGACGAAAGCGAAGAAGAAACGATAATGGAGCAAGAAAACGCGAAAATAGACTTAACCGCCTCGAACAATTATGATGTTAATGCCAAAATGCATCAGCTTATTCAGTTGTTGACACTCAAAGTTGAGGTGGATGAACAGCGCGACAATCAAGTGAAAATAACAGCGAACAATTTTGAAAAAGTGGTAAACGACTTTGATGGTGTTTCAATGCCAGTTGTTAAGTGGTTCGAAATTTTTGAACACAATACCGAAGCCTATGGGCTAAATGAAAAACAGAAATACGTGCAAGCTAGAGGTAGAATGTGTGGTACCGCGAAACTCTTCTTAGAATCAGAATATATAAACAATTACAGAGAATTGAAAGAAAAATTAATTGAAGAATTTCGATGCAGCTGGAATAGTGCTGATATTCATCAAAAGCTGCAAGATCGAAAAAAGAAGAAAACGGAATCCTTTCACGAGTACATGCTCAACATGAAAAAAGTTGCAAGTATGGGTGAAGTAGAAGAGACAGCTGTAATTCGCCACATTGTCAACGGATTGCAGATCAAAAGCGAATTCAAATTTGCCTTGTATCGGTGCAAAACGTACAAGCAGCTGAAAGAGGAATACGAAACATTCGAGCTAGTTCACAGAACCGATAATTATCCGATAAATGATAATAATCAATGGAACGAGAATAATCAAAAGAACGAAAAGAAGCAGCAGTTGAATCAAAACAAGATAGACGCTGAAAAACCGAAAAAGAAAGAATATTGTTTCAATTGCGGCTCGTCAGAACATAAAAGGAAGGAGTGCACATCAGCTACAAAATGCTTCCGCTGCAACGAAGAAGGGCATATTTCACGCAGTTGTCCATCAAACGTTGATCGAGTTCGAGTTATTTCCAATAGTAATCGACTCAAGATAATTCTTTTAAACGGCTTGCAGGTCGAATGTTTAGTAGATACCGGCTCCGATGTGACCATTGTTAAGCAGAATATCGCAGACCAGTTAAATGTGGAAATTTTTAAAACCGCATCAACGCTACGTGGGCTGGGCAACACCAGCACAAAACCAATTGGATATTTTAACGCCGAAGTGGAAGTCGACACTCTGATTTCAAAGCACAAATTCTTAGTTGTGTCAAATTGCAAGATGGACTGCAATGCGATTCTTGGTTACGACTTTATAAAGAAATTTGAATTCACAGCTGATTCGAATGGGTTTTTATTTCAACGTATAATTAATACTTGTACAGATGAGTATGCAATGGATGTATACAGCGTTTTTGAAGACATTAACGAAATTACTGCACCCAAAAATTACCAGAAGGACGTCAAAGATATGATTAAAGCTGCGTTTCAGTTGCAAGAGGAGGATCATGAGCAATGTCCGATCATGCTGAACATTGTTCCAGATGGTAACATTGTACCGTTTCGACAAGCACCTAGTCGACTTTCACCGAACGAAGCAGAAGCTGTAAAGAGACAGGTCAATGAATGGCTGCAGAAGGGTATTGTACGCGAATCATTTTCAAATGTAGCGAGTCGAGTAGTCGTGGTCAAGAAGAAGGATCAAACAGTGAGGGTATGCGTCGATTACCGTAAACTGAACAGCATGGTTCTTCAGGATTTGTTCCCTGTACCACTTATTGAAGATGTTCTCGACAAACTAAAAGCAGCGAAATTTTTCACAGTTATGGATTTAGAAAACGGGTTTTTTCACGTGCCAATCGAGGAAAAGAGCAGACACCTAACGGCTTTCATCACACGAGAAGGACTTTTTTAATTTAACAGGGCTCCTTTTGGATTTAAAAATTCGCCAGCTGCGTTCATCAGATATGTCAACCATGTTTTTCAGAAACTTATTAAAGCAGAAGTAATGCAGCTTTATATGGACGACATTGTTATCTTCGCAGAGTCCGGAGACGTATGCATGCAAAAGAGTAAGAAAGTTTTGGAAACAGCAGCTAGGTATGGATTGAGGATCAAATGGAAAAAGTGCAGTTTCCTACAGCAGAGTATAAACTTTCTGGGTCATACAGTGGCAAACGGACGAGTTTGGCCTGGAGCATACAAAACATCAGCAGTAAGACGATTTCCTTATCCTAAGAATATAAAAGGCGTCCAATCGTTTCTGGGTTTGACTGGATTTTTTCGAAAGTTTATTCCGCGTTATTCAGAGATAGCGCGCCCGTTAACGAATTTGTTAAGGAAGAACTCTGCATTTATAATTGGTGAAGCAGAAAAGGAAGCAATTAAAAAATTAAAAGATCTGTTAACAAGTGAACCAGTCTTGCACATATACTCTAGGGAGGCGCAGACAGAGCTACATACTGACGCTTCCAAGGACGGATTAGGAGCTGTGTTGCTGCAGCGCTTTGAAGGAAATATGCACCCCGTGTATTTCTGGAGCAAAAAGACGAGTAAAGCTGAGGCCAAAAAGCACAGTTATATCTTGGAGATTAAGGCTGCATACCTTGCTCTTAAGAAATTTGGACATTTTTTGTTGGGATCTCGCTTCAAGTTGGTAACGGATTGTGCAGCATTTAAGCAGACGACAAATAAAGATGACATACCCCGTGATGTGGAGGAATAGGTACTCTACATTAAAAGCTTCGCCCCAGATATGGAACATCGAGCAGGTGCAAAGATGAAACACGTCGATCATCTCAGTCGCCACCCACAGGATGTTTTTATGATTACAACTGAGTTGTCAGCACGATTACGAAAAGCGCAGCAAGAAGAAGCAGTAGTGCAGTTGCTTCAGAATGGACCTTTTGAGAATTTCAAACTGAAGGGTGGACTACTCTTTAAGGAAGTTGATGGTTGTGAACTCTTAGTTGTTCCCAAGATAATGGAGCGTGACGTCATTAAAAACGCTCACGACTCTGGTCATTTCGCCGCACGTAAAACAATGCATGACATAAAGCAGCAATACTTTATCTCGCATTTAGAGGGTAAAGTATTGAAGTACATTTCTAACTGTATTGTTTGTATAATACACAGCAAAAAATTGGGCAAACAAGAAGGACGTTTACATTGCATAGGAAAAGGTGATGCTCCTTTGCAAACACTGCATGTAGACCATCTTGGACCGATGGATATAACTTCTAAGATGTACAAGTACATTTTTGCAGTAGTCGATGGATTCTCCAAATTCGTGTGGCTGTATGCTGTAAAGTCGACAGGACAAGATGAAGTTGTAAAGAAACTAAGCGAATGGGCAAGTGTATTCGGATTTCCTGCCCGTATAATAAGTGACAGAGGATCAGCGTTTACATCAAACGCTTATAAAGAGTTTCTGGAGGTCAACATGGTCGAGCAGATTTACTCAACAACAGGAGTTGCAAGAGGCAATGGTCAAGTCGAGAGGGTCAATCGCTGCATTATTGAAATTCTTGCGAAGCTGTCTTCAAATGAACCTGCTAAGTGGTATAAGTATGTGCCACGTGTACAGATGGCAATTAACTCGCATGTACATTCGTCAACACTGTCAACGCCGTTCGAGATTATGTTTGGTACAAGGATGTGTAAGAAGGTGGATGATCGTTTGTTAGACATGCTGCAACAGGAGTTTGTTGAAAAGTTCAACGAGGAGCGGCAGCAGCTGCGCATAGAGGCAAAGCATAACATTGAAGAGGCACAGAAGAATTATAAGATGCACTACGACAAGAAGCGTCGTACGGAGCAGATCTACAAGTTGGGTGACTTGGTCGCTATAAAGAGGACTCAGTTTGTTGCAGGCCGTAAGCTGGCTAGCGAATATCTTGGACCATATGCTGTCATTAAGGTCAAGAGAAAGGGTCGGTATGATGTGAAGAAGGCATCAATAAACGCCGAGGGACCAAATATTACGGCTACTAGCTGCGAAAATATGAAGCTATGGAAATATGTAGCCGTGAACGAGGATATTTTGTCATCCGGGACGGATGAGGAAGATCAGGAGGGCCGAATGTAAGATGGTATACTTTGATGCAGGTTGGCAACCCCAGCATTTGCGCAAAGTTGGCAATCTCGCAGACTGAAGAGTGTTGCCAGAAGACGGATGAGAAAGAGAGTCGTAGTTGGTCGTCAAGCGTAAAAAGTTGAGAGTTGAACTCGCGTAGATCGATCGCTATTAAGTTGTAAAAGTTGCCCGGTATTAAGTTGTCTAAATCACAGAAGTTGTAACGCCATATTTTTTGTAATTAACTAACTTACTGAATTGATTTGAACCATTATAATAAACTCTTTTTAATAATAACCTTACATATATATAAATATCGCGATTTTCTAATAATTTTTACTTCTTTTTCGCCGCCCCTCTGCAAATTACCATAAAGTGGTAGTTCAAAAGAAAAACCAAAAAAAAAATACACAGAAAATAAAAATCAGCAGTGACAAAGGAAATAAATTAAAATACAAACATCTATGTGTACACACACACACATAAAAGTACATCACACCATGGAAGATCTTTCGTCGATGGAACACAACCAACAGTGAGTGAATGTTTTTATTAATTATTGTTTGACAATTTTTCCTTTATTTTGTTTTTCACTTTTATTAATTTTGGGAGTTACTGCTCTTCAAGCCTGTACTCTTTTTCATTTTAATTTTGCTAACTTAGTTTCTTTATTTTTGAATTTCAATCGAATTTTCAGTTCAATTTACTCATGTTTGAGTTTAATAATTTATTATTTTTGAGTTTGAGTTTTATTTAATTTCCAAATTTTTTTGTAATATCATTTTTAAATCTTTAATATAATATGCCCTTCTTGGGTCTATTTTGTTATGCCTGATTTTCAATTCCTTTTTACATCTACTTATATTATATATTAAAACTGAACCTATATTTATATATATATATATCTATTCGCAACCAATGACAAATGAATGAAAAGAAACCACTATAAACAACTAAATGAAATACCGCCTTGTTATAAATAAAAATTAAAAATTAATACTAACATACACTCGTACCCTTAACTAGAAATCGAAAGAAGAAGAAGAATAATATATGAAGTTTATTGTTAATGAAATGATTAGGAGAGGAATTAGTATTATAAGGAATAAATTGGTTTAAAATGAATTTCGCTTAAATACTATTGTTTTCGGGAGTCATGGAGGATGGATATGAGGCAACTATGCATTGAAAAGTAGAGGCCTAAAGGGATCGCCGATATTTATATCTCGCAACGGGCGATCATGGAAGGGTGGGGTAACAGCCGCTTCAGTAAGCGAGGCGTGCTCAGAAGGCTTCTATAAAGTTTTATTACTTCCGAACTGCTCTCTTTCTCTTCCCCTTCGGTCGTGGGACTCGGGTCTTTGACTGAAGCTCCGGTTCCCTCCGACCGATTTCTGATTCTATTTTGCGATCGTCGTAAGGCAATACAGCACGCGATTTTTGTTTTTATTTATTTTATTATTGATCTGAGCCTGAGTTGAAACGGTTATGTTTCATTTACCCACCCCATTGCCGACAAACATGAGCCGGAGACCAGCGCGTGCTTACGTACCGTCAACTACATACTATCTGCTCGTCATACGTTGTATGCTACACCCCAACACCACTAACGTTCTTCAGACCAAATGGCATTCTGATAAATTCATAGTGTCCGTCCAACGCCGTGAAAGCTGTTTTATGAATATCTTTTGGTGCCATTTGTATTTGAGGATAACCACTAGCCAAATCTAAAGTTGAAAAATATCTAGCTCTACCTATTTTATCAAGTACTTCGTTAATATTAGGGGTGGAATACCTGTCCTTAACGGTTTTTCTATCAGCTTTCTATAGTCAATAACTAACCCCATTTTCGTTCTCTTGTTTCGGATTTCTTCGGAACCAACCAAACAGAAACGTACCTAAGTGCGTTTGTGAAAAACCAAAAAAAAAATTTAAAAAAAAAATTTTTTTTCGCACGTGACCTTACAAAGGAGTGTTGGAGGATTCGGAGGAGTGCTCCCCATACAAGTGACCTTTGGCTGGCAGGGGCATTTGGCACCCCAAAGTCCAACGACTGCATCGCTGCATACAGATATCACAAGATAGGTAAAAACCATCTACATTGCTTGTCGCCCACACCAATGCAAGTCCATTTTTTCAGTTCTTCCCGTATAAAGAGATCCCAGTTAAGCCGGTGCAACAACGTTGTCTGGCCAGCGCCGTGCTCAGGGCAGAGCTTCGCAATTTCGCATCGCATTGCTGAAGCTCAACGGCGCTGCGTGACCTCTGCACGGTATTGCGTGATCTCTACGCAGCCGTGCCTTTTTTTTCTGCAAAGAATCCATTGCAATCTTGTCTGCTTTGCCTATTCATATCTTGGAGTTGCACCGTTGGATACAATTGCTCCCACCCTGTCATCATCTGGCGCTGCTTTCTACAATTCACTTGGCCACAGATCAAGGAGCTAGCTTGTGTTTTTTTTTTGTCTTTGAGTCTTTGTTTAAACTGCACGAGTACAAATTAAATTTTCAAAATTAACTTAAATTGTTGAGTGTGTGCTAGGGATAAAACAAAAGTACAAAATATAAGTATATAAAAAAAAACACTTGTACAAGAAAAAAAAAAAGTTAGATTGCTAACCAATGTAAAATCGTTCAAGAGAATTTAACAATTACCTAATGTATCAAGCTTTAGTTCTAATAACGATCTGGATCACTACTACGCTGGAAGGCCTTTCAACGCTGGAGAAATTCAATTGTGAGTACTAAACAACAACTGTGAATGTCCTAGGCTTGTGACATATGTGATTTTGTTTTATTCTCTTGAATGCTCTGCTGATCCTTTTGATCACGCAAACCATATTAAAAAAAAAAAACAGAAGAAAAGAACAATAACAAACAAATTAACCAGAAAAAAAAAAATAAAAAACAAAGAACAAAGAACGACACCACTAATGAAATAATGTTAACAGCTGTTTTAAATCAGCAATAAAGGTGTCAGGATCAATAAAAAATTATTTTGTACTTTCACGATCCTTAAGCGCCCTCTTCAACAATATTATCTTGTTATAATAATCATATATCTTAAACATGAAAACAAAGAAAAAAAAAACAGATCCATGAGTGCCCCTTGTAAACTTAAACTATAGACATTGTAAGCCTCATTTTTTTTAAAAATTCCTTTCAACAAAAATGAATGATGTGCTAAATTTTTCTTTTCTCGGATAGACATGGCAACATAAGTTAATAGTCGGACTGTTTTAGGGTATCTTCGGATACAATAATTTTTTTTGAAGATTATGGTCGGGTGGGTAAAGACAGCGAGGTCGCACAACACCTTTGAACCCCGCAAACTTTATATCTTGCAGCCTTGAATCGTTTTTTGTTAGTTACACCCGCTGGTTTTGTATTTTTCTTGGAGAACGCCTCCCTTTTTAGTTTCTGTTAGGAATCCTAAATAATAAAGTTGTGTAGATGAGGAGAAGGAATATGGCAAAAACCCACCCCACGCCAAAGAGCTAGAGCACAAGAGGATTCCGTCCGCTAGCATTCCTGATCCCACTGTCGGATATTGAAGATGTGTGGTTCAGCACTACTTCCTTATTCGCACCTCAACCATTACATATGCTGCCTGAATTTGGGCTTAAACCCGTTCCCTTGTTCCTAATTCTCGACCAATTCACACAAGTGTAAAGCGTGACCGAGATCTCTGGGTTCTTTGATAGCCAAGAGTCTTGGCAAGTCTCCATTTAATCCCCGTATGAAAGTATCTAGGGCGTTTTCTCAATAACTTTGTTTCAAAGCGTCGACCCTATTAGGTTTCAATTCCTGCACGCTGATTTGATTGAGGATCAACGATAGCTGGTAATAAACAGCCTGACAGAATTCGGCAATGGTCAATCGTCCTTGAGTCATCGAGAATAATTGATACTCTAAAGTCGACCTCAAGAGTCGTTTATCGGCGAACTGATCCGCGGTGGTATTTTCCCTCCCCTCATACAAACTCATTATTCTACAATAGATACATTCTTCTTCCAAGAGCCAAATTCTGTACGGTTTCCCGAATTCCGAGAATTCTCTTATCAGTTGGATAGTTGTGACGCCTCACTGCTTTGGCATCATAGTAATGGGGTTCGCAATTACGAATCATATATGCACGATTTATCTTCAGTTTATTTCTCCATTTAAATTTATTTGTTTTTAGTATACATAAAACTACGTCTTATCGCTATGACCGCAAAGTTACAAGAGAGCTTTAGAAAAGAATACAGCTGAGTTCAATGATGCATCGACACATAGAATTTTAATCCGCTGTTATGACAGCTGTAGCACCGGGTGACTCCGCTCATAATCCGTACTTGCCCCTCGCCAATGCATCGTCCAGCATGAAGGCTCCTTGTGATTCTTGATCCGTGTGTTGATCATAATTATGTTGAAATAGGAAGTGGACAAAGCTTTGTGATTGACCTCTTTTGAATGCCAGATTTCGTCCTTAATGTAACCACTCTGACTAGCGAGTCCAATCCAGGGTGCAGTTCGACGACTCGGCCTACAGTCCATTTAGCTGGTGGTAGATTATCATCCTTTATAATGACTAAGTCGTTGATGTTAAGATTCTCTTTGATTTGGCACCACTTAGGACCATTGGGACCAGAATTGTCGCGTCATGTGTTGTTGTGCAAGAAATAGTTCACGCAAAGGCTTATTGTTCTGGCGACCTTGTGGCGGTGCCAGTAGTGCGTAACCAATTAAGAAATGTGCTGGGGTGAGCACTTCTAAATCGTCACGGTCGGCGGTTAGCGGGCAAAGTGGACGTGAGTTCAAACATGCTTCAATCCTGATCAGAACCGTAGTAAGTTTTCCGATGTGTCTATGTGGTGCCACTGAGCCGCTGAGGTGTGGTCGAGAATGTAAGACACTCGGTTGGCTACAAACGTTTTCCACCTAGTAATGTCTCCTTTAATCCAGTGCAGAACAATGGTAGCATCGGTCCAGTAAAAGGTAGATATGTATGCATTGGTCCATCGGTTATTCTCCAGCACCCATTTGGTGAGTTTGGTAGCTAATACTGCACCGCATAGCTCAGTGCGCGGTATTGTTAACGGCTTGGTTGGCGAAATTTTTGATTTCGCAACGATGAGAGTTGTATAGAAAGTCGCATCAGTCTGTTGGGTGCGTGCATACACTGCTGCTGCGTAAGCACTGGAGGATCCATCGCAAAAGGTGTGCAGTTGTATCTCACTACTAAATTGTGGTATAAATTTGACGCTGCGTGGTATCTTGATTGTGTTAATATTCATTAGTTGCTGTCAAAATTGTTGCCATTTGACGGCAATGGTGTTGGGAACTGGCTCATCCCAATCCAGTGATGTACTCGATCCGTCCTCGTTATATTGCTTCGCTAGTGTAATTTCTTTCAATATAATCTTTGCTGAAATTACAACTGGAGCGATTAATCCAAGAGGATCAAATAAACGTGCTATGGTCGATAGGATTTCCCGTTTTGTTATACCGGCTGAAGTATTTGCTTGTAATTTATAAGTGAAGCAATCTTGCTTGGGCAACCAGTACATACCCAGTGTTTTGATGGTGTCCGCATTGTCCCAACTGAGGGATGTCTGCTTGCATCGATGCTCGAGAGGTATCGTTGCCATCAGATCCTGGTCATTGCTAGCCCATTTTCGTAGCTCCATGCCAGAGGATTTTAAAGCTAGCATAGTTTTCAAACTTTTCCGTATTGCTGCCTCGTGTGAATGATCGCCTGAGAGAATGTCGTCGACATATATATATTTGAGAACGTTGGATGCCATAGGTTATTTTGTCTGTGTGTCTTCAGCTATTTGATGGATGACTCTTAGCGCTGTATAAGGTGCAGACGCTGTTGCAAACGTGACGGTAGTTAAGCAATGCTGTTTGATGACTCCATCCGCCGCCCGCCATAAAATCCTCTGGTACTGCGTGTCATCAGGGTGGACATTGATACAGCGATACATTCGTTGTATATCGGCAGTGAAAACAAACTGATATTGTCTCCAATTTAAGAGAACGGCTGGCAGATCATTTTGCAGCGTGGGACCGACACATAGTACATCGTTTAACGATCTGCCATTTGAGGTCCGGGCCGATGCGTCAAAAACGATACGTTGTTTTGTGGTGAGGCTTTCTTCTTTGAAAACTGCATGATGTGGTAGCACGCATGATGCAACATGCTGACCGTAGGAATCCGTGGTTATGGTTGAGTTTTCGCTCGTCTCTGCCAACGTGATTTGTCCTTGTTGAAAATATTCTTCAATTCCTTTGCAGTATCTGCTCCATTTGTCTGGGTCCCTTTGGAGGCGCCTTTCGAGTTGAAGATATCTGTTCAGGGCGATCTGATGAGATTTTCCGAGCGTCATACTGGGATCAAAGTTCCTCTTGAATGGCAAACGGACTTGATAACTGCCGTCTGGTTGACGTTGATGGGTCTGTTTAAAGAAAGACTCGCACCATTGATCTTTTTGGAGAGCTTTGGGCGTTCTGGAACTGATTCCACCTCGCAGAATACTTTAAGCAGCTCTTCGGAGTTTATGGCATAATTACAACGAATGTGGCGTGTAATATGCGTGTTGCCAACATTGCCTAACAGAACCCATCCGAGTTGAGTACTCTGCGCTATGGGTTCGTTTGGCAAGCCAATCTTTGTTCCAGGTAACAAGAGTTGTGCCATAAAGTCGGCTCCAAAAATTATATCGATTCGCTTGGATCTATAATAATAGGAGTCTGCGAGCATGAGACCATGGATATGACTCCAGTTTCCTGCTGGAAAACTTTGACTTGGCATGTGTGATGTCAACGTGTTCAAAACATAAGCATCGTCGACCTTTAATGAGAAATTTGGGTTAGTTGCTGTTTGCACCGAACAACTTACGATGAATTTGCAGCGTCGGCCTGAATCTTGACCGACTCCGGTGATTGAAGTGCGAGTTGTGCTTCGGGCGAGCTGGAGAGACTGCACAGCATGCTCCGAAATGATAGTTGCTTCTGATCCTTGGTCAAAAAGCGCGTTTACCGTGGCCTGGCATCCTGTGTGTGTGTTGCTGAGTACAACCCGAGCTGTTGCTAGTAGTACCTTTCGATGAGTCATAGGTGAAGTTGTAGTTGACATGGCTGCCGAACTTTGGCATGATGTCGAGGAGGCTGTCAGCGTTGGCTGTGTTACTGGAAAATGTAACATCGTGTGATGAAGTTGACCACAATGAAGACAATTCTTATTGCTGGGGCAGCTTGCTTGTGTGTGCGATTTTCCCAGGCAATTTAGACATAATTTTGCCTTGCTGGCCACTTCTTTCCGTTGGTAGCAATCCATTGAAGGAAATTGCGGACATCTTCGAAAGATGTGTTAATTGCCACAATGATAGCAAGCGGACGCGGAAGCACCCGACCTGGTGTGGGCGCCGTCTGAAGGTTCATTTGACAGTTTCATGCCGCTGCACGCGTTGCGACTTTCAATAGCGTCTAACGTAACAAGTCGATCATTGAGGAACTGCTGCAGATCTTTGTATGAAGGAACGTCAATCTTGCTGCCCAGATGATGCTCCCACGCTGTGTGAGTGTCTTTAACCAGAGACCGTATGTCAGCAGATTTTTCTTTTGAAAGATTCGGTAAATTGTAGAGCATGTTCATGTGGCTGGCGAACACAATGCGTGGGTTGTTATACCGTTGTAGGAGTGTGGTCCAAGCGACTTCATAGTTTGCTTCAGTTAAAGCGATTTGGCGAATGTCGTTGTCCAGGCCTAATGGTAATGCTTCCTTTAAAAAATTGAACTTTTGAATCTTATCCAGACGTTCATTATTGTGAATCAAGCGTAAAAATGCATCATGAAAACTTGCCCAGTCCGCGCAGTTGCCAGAGAATTTCGGAACTGGTAATTTTGGCAATGGTATCCGTACTTCCTCTACATGTGTTGTTATTGTGGAGTTAGTTGATTCGTTGTGCGTCAATGTAACTGGATAGATTCGTTTCTTTTCTTCTGCCCCAAAACAGTAAACTTCCATGCCTAGGTCTTCGAATTGGCTGATTGTATTTTGTTGGTTATACACACTTTCTTCGTGGTCTGCCATGCATATAAGTGTGTGATGCGTCTCATAAAATGCTTTGTTATGCTCGTCGATTTGATTCAAACATTTTTCGAAATATATTTCCGTTTTCCGCACACTCGAGTCCTTTTTCACATTACTGAACAAGCGCTTCAAAAACTCAATGCGGTCAGTTTGAACTCGCACTAGTTGATCAAACTTCGACATGATTTATACTGACTTTGCTCCACTGTATGTAATGTGCACAAATGCTAATGTATGTTATCTATGTTCTTCTTTGACGTCTTGTTTTTAAGTTGAAAGAGATTTCGGCAATTCTAACGGAATCGAAGGGCAACGGGACTTAGCTCTGTCGTGATAAGAGCGAGCGCGAATGTTTGCGTATACTGCTTTGTCGTGATGAGAGCGAGCGCGACAGAAAAGGTAGGCACGTTGAACGTTGATTTATCTGGATGAAGCCAACAACGAAGATAAAATTGCCAAACAGCTTTTAGCAATTATTAAATATGATTCTTATAAGCAAGTTTCCCTCATGGGCCACCAATGGATAGTTGTGATGCCTCACTGCTTTGGCATCATAGTAATGGAGTTCGCAAATACGAATCATATATGCACGATTTATCTTCAGTTTATTTCTCCATTTAAATTCATTTGTTTTTAGTATACATAAAACTACGTCTTATCGCTATGACCGCAAAGTTACAAGAGAGCTTTAGAAAAGAATACAGCTGAGTTCAATTATGCATCGACACATAGAATGTTAATCCGCTGTTATGACAGCTATAGCACCGGGTGACTCCGCTCATAATCCGTACATCAGTTTTATTAAATCTGGTAGTTTTTCTGACTCTCCCGGTTGTGGGCCAAAAAAGGGGACATCTGTTAACATTTTTGACTGTCCGCCTCTATTTAGGAATTCCCCAACGAAGTTCGTTCCGCCTAATGTCAGAAGCAGGCGCGGTAGACCCCACAAAGTATATATATTCTTGTTCAGGATCACTACCCAAGGCGATTGAGCCATGTCCGTCTGTCTGGATGAACACGTCGATCTCAGCTATTACAATAGCTAGGGACCCCATATTTAGCATGAAGATTCCTGTATACCATACGCAGATCAAGATCAGATCAATTTGGAATAACACGCCTACCGCCCCCGCAAACCGACAATTTTGATTTACATTCGAAGTACTCATTTCATAACATTCTGCTTCGGCATATATATAGATAAATACTATATGAACTTATCCTCAAAATTTTGGACAATAAGCACGGAAGTTATTAGATAAACCATTTCAACCCTCCGACCAGAAAACAAGTTGTCGATGACGTCATAACTATATTACTTGTGCAGGAATGAAAAGAACGACAGATGCGAGCGAGTTACCAATCCCGGTATTGTCCCCCGTGTAGTATTCCAAGTAGAATGCATTCGAACATAAAATCGAAAAAAAAATAATATTCGAATTACCCCTCTCATACACTGCACTGGGTAAGCACAGCATAAAACTTTTCTCTTTCCTCTCTTAAAGTCGCCCACGCGGTTGTCTAATCGTATGATTAACCCGTAACCCTAACTTAAAGCTTTGTCTTCGAAGTTATAAAAAGAGCTTTTGCCTTTTTTTTGCTTTTTTTGATCGGCTCTTTTGTTAAACAGACGCATTATCTTTGTGATCTGAAAAATTTAAATATGAAGTTTTAATAAAAATCTGCAATCGGCTGCTGCAGTCATAAAACCAGACATAGCAATTCCCTGGCTAAGACCAAAAATAAAAATCGGATTAATTCCATTAATTGGAGCAGTGGTGGTACATTCCTCAAAAGGTGATATTGTAACAAGTGCTATAATTGTGAAATTTGTTAAAGTGAAGATTTTCATTCAGCCGTGTGGCAGGCGGGTTTTTTTTTTGGAGTCTAAAAGGCCTGGACACGCTATCTTCAACTTAATCTAGAGCCCACTGAATGTAGTACGACTTCGGCCGACTTTGGTTAAGTCCAAACCAGGTCAAAGGTCGATAAAGGTTTCCCCTGGTTCTGTTCCGTGGACCTAATCTTCAATAAGATCTAATCAAGATATGTCCTGATATTGCTGTGTACAATGCTGGTGCCAAGTATTACATAATCACCTAGTTTTCGGCTGCAAACCAAATTCCATCTTTATTAGAAAACTCGCGAAATGTTTCGCCAGACACAGTTTAGAAGTCACCTATGTTTCTCAAACTGCTACCAGTGAATTAATTTTGTGCGAGATCAGCTGTCGAGTTCAATGAACTCAAGAGCGGCATTAAAGCTGCATTAAAATCATTTCAACGAATTAAAATCATTTAAACAATTTTTATATGAAAATTTAAGTCTTTGGAATTCTAAATGAATTCAAATTTATATTCCAATGTAGCTTAAGTAACGTAATTTTCTAATATATAAATTCTTGTTTATGGCCGGTTAATTTGATTATTTTTGGGACGAGCATGTACACATGGTTGGCATATATATCTAATTTATTTTGAGTATCTTTAATACAGCTTCCAACTTTAACCAACCACTGTTCAATGGGCCCATCGTTCGAGAGAGTTGCAGATAAATAAAACCAAAAGAAAAGTAAATATGGAAATGAGTGAGTTTACCTAGTAACTTGAACATATATTAGGATATAAATGCCACATGTAAATTCCCCAATTTAAGACACATTTTTTTTATAAGCAGTACTAGAAACTGTATTGTTTTGCCTTGATTTGTCTTCTTTTCATGAAAGAAAAGACAATGTATTTAAAAACTGTCAAAATATTGAATTATTGTGAAAATAGAAATTGAAAATGAATAACTAAATGTTTTGTTATGGGTCTATCTGGATCTTCGCGGAGACGACATGAAGTAAATTAGTAATCGTTTCATTAAATATTAGGGGCAATGTCCAGACATCCCTATTTACATTGCCATGGTAGGGTGGGTAGAGACGAGGGGCAGCAACATCTAGTTCCCTCTGAAAATAATTCCACTATTCGTTTGAGAAGGTGTGTCGGCACCGATTTTTTTTCATTCTTGTAGATATTACCACTATGCTAGTTAAACCGTGCACTTATATTTTATGACGTGGCAGGTACTAGGGAGTTTGGCCAGGAAAACCCCGACCAACCCGGCGAGCTTGGACCGAGCAAAGCAAGAGTGCACATCCTCCGCACCCAAAACTCCCCGGGCTCAGGTTTCTATCAGTCACCTTAGCCTGAGCTTGAAAGCCATTAATATAAACCAGGCTGTACACTAAACATATAAATGGCGCCCAACGTATGAGGCCGAGATAGCTTAAAAAGGGAACAAACTAGTTAGTTTAAACTAAAGATTTTAATCTATTCTCAGTTCCCCAGAAGAAATTTTAGCTTGCTTCGAGCTCTACTTTTCGGCTAGACTTTACATCACTCAACAAATTTTGTTTTGGTTACATATTTTCATATAGTTTTTCTTAAAGAATACGTTCTAAATCTATCCTTGGATTTTGCGTTTGCAGTTCTTTTAATGGGATTGGACGACCAGGATGAGACTAGACAATTCTGAGGATTTTATATGGAATTTAAATTAAAATTCAGTTCGTATTCATTTGGATTACAAAACTCTGTTTAGTTGTACGGATTTTTTCCAATAGTTCGAAGGAATCTGAAACAGTTGTACATACTCATTAAATTGAAATAGCAAATGTTACTGGAAATTATTTATCATTATTTTGTGTTGTCGAAGAGAGGTGAAAGATAGACCTATATTTTTTTTATGATTTATATTCAAATTCGTATATTCAGATATTTTTGTGGTAAATAAAATTCCTATTTACTCCTGAATTGATTTTACCTAATTTTGGAAATTGTATTTTCATAATGTCGGTAAGACACAGCAACGATGTCCTTGTGGCAGCTTCAGCTACTGCAGATCCTTTTTGTGGAATTTGCAATGAAGTAATGATTTTCACAAATATAATAGCAAAAACATCATGTTCGCATAGCTTTCATAAAAATTGCATCACTGAACATCTTAAATCAAATACTTTATGTCCCATTTGTTCCAGTGATTGTACACAAATGGCATTACGATTTTCGAATAATACCCTTTTCGCCGAATTACAAGATTCAGAAAGGCCTGGTAGCAGGAATGATTCAATTAGTAATAGAAGCAATTCTCAGCCCATAAGGGCCAGAAAGCAGGTCGATTCCGCGGTACTATTCCTAAATCTAAGATGACTACCAGATCAAATACTCGTGATAGATTAGATTATACGAGGGTCGTTTGATAAGTCCGTGACTTTTTGAATAAAATATATTTTTTTCGTCAAAGAAGCGTTTTATTTCTCAACATAATCTCCTTTTAGCTCTATACATTTAGTCCAGCGTTTTTCCAATTTTTTTATTCCTTCCAAATAATAGGTTTTCTCAAGGCCCTCAAAATAGTCGTTTGTTTCTGTGATGACCTCTTCATTTGACCCGAATCTCTTACCGCCGAGCCATTTCTTCATGTTTGGAAACAAAAAATAGTCACAGGGGGCTAAATCTGGAGAATATGCTGGATGGGGTAGCAGTTCGTAGCCCAATTTATGAAATTTTGCCATGCTGACTACACACGTGTGCACCCGTGCATTGTCCTGATGGAACAGCACTTTTTTTTCGCCAAATGCGGTCGTTTCTGCTTCAAATCAATATCGAATCTGTCCAAAAGCTCTGAATAATATTCGCCGGTGATCGTTTTACCCTTTTCAAGGTAATCGATGTGAATGATACCTTGTGCATCCCAAAAAACTGTGGCCATGACCTTGTTGGCCGACAGACCCACCTTGGCCTTCTTTGGTGCACGTTCACCCGGAGAAACCCACTGTCTTGATTGTTCTTTGGTCTCTGGTGTGGTGTGGTGGATCCATGTTTCGTCTACGGTAACGAAACGGCGCAAAAATTCGTTTGGATTGCGGTTGAACATCGCCAAACACTCCTTTGAAATGGTCACACGGTTGCGCTTATGGTCGTGTGTGAGCAATCGCGGCACCCATCGCGCGGAAAGCTTTTTCATGTCCAAATATTCATGTAAAATGTGATGTACCCGTTCAGTTGAGATGCCTACAGCCTCAGCTACCTCACGCACTTTCATTCTCCGATCATCCAATATCATTCCATGGATTTTGTCGACGATTTCTGGCATGACGACCTCTTTTGGGCGACCTGAACGTTCGGCATCACTTGTACTGGTACGACCACAACGGAACTCAGTAAACCATTTCTTAACCATTGAAATTGATGGTGCAGAGTCCCCATAATATTTATCAAGTCTTTCCTTGGTTTCGGTGATGGATTTTTTACGCAAAAAATAATGCTTAATTAGCACACGAAATTCACTTTTTTCCATTTTCGTTAAAATTCACGAGATCGTCTGCTTTCAATGCCTATAAAACGCAAACTAAGAAACGCAGCTTTCTCAAAATTTTACAGTCAGCTGTTAATCGATAACTGCTGACAGGAGCAGTGTTGTATTTAGAGCAGGTGCGCGGCAAATACAAAAAGTCACGGACTTATCAAACGACCCTCGTATTCTCGCAGAACCAAGGTCCAACTTGTCCTTTAACACTCTTGTAGATATTGCAAATTTTGTTCAATCTACAATTAGTGCACATCAACGATGGTCGAAAATCTAACCTCATATTTGAATAAATCAATTGAGACGACCATACAAGAACAATTAGCTTTGTTAAAAATTAATCAAAGAACAGACTTAAGACCACCAGACATATTCCCAGATAATAATCAGGCAAGTACAAACAACGATAGATCTCAAAGGAACCAGTCAGTTTTACCTGGAGTATCACCAAGAAATAGCGTTCTAAATGGAAGTATAAATTCTCGTGTATCTCCAGAAAAAGTCCCAAATATTATACAAAGTTGGCACATCAAGTTTGATGGCTCTAGAAATTGTATGAGAATAGAAGAGTTCATTTATCGAGTTCGTGCTTTAACCAGGCAGAATCTTAACAGTGACTACGAATTGCTTTGTGACCACTTATACTTGTTATTTACCGGAAAAGCCAACGATTGGTACTGGAAATTTCACCGTTCCCACACCAATTTCACTTGGAACACTTTTTGTGAAGAATTTAGGAAAAGATTTGAAGAAGTAGAAACAGATTATGATATATGGGAGAAAATAAGAAAACGTCGCCAAGGTGAAAATGAGCTTTTCGATGATTACCAATATGTCATAGAAGATCTCGTTGCCAGACTTCAGAACTCCCCATCTGAAGGTGAGCTAGTTGAACTGTTGATCCGGAATGCTAAGCCAAATTTTCAACATGAATTACTTTATTTAAACATTCCGAATTGTTTACGGCTCAGACAAGCAATTCGAAAACATGAACAATTTTATTCTAATTTGAAATTATTAAAAATTTTAGTTCAAAACTAGCACTTGTCTTTATTTCGGCGACAGTGAAAAAAAAAAAACGAAGCCCGTATTATTACGAGCTAGTAGACGAGAAAGAGAAACCTCTTGGAGTATTCCACTTAAAAGACATACAAGTAAATTCAAAAAAATAATGGTCTTCAGATAATGCATCTTCGAACAGGTCTTGTTCCATTATCTGCGCTGTAGTATTCCAAGTAGAATGCATTCGAACATAAAATCGAAAAAAAATAATATTCGAATTACCCCTCTCATACACTGCACTGGGTAAGCACAGCATAAAACTTTTCTCTTTTCTCTCTTAAAGTCGCCCACGCGGTTGTCTAATTGTATGATTTAACCGTAACCCTAACTTAAAGCTTTTTCTTTGAAGTTATAAAAAGAGCTTTTACCTTTTTTTTGCTTTTTTTGATCGGCTCTTTTGTTAAACAGACGCATTATCTTTGTGATCTGAAAAATTTAAATAAGAAGTTTTAATAAAAATCTGCAATCGGCTGCTGCAGTCATAAAACCAGACATAGCAATTCCCTGGCTAAGACCAAAAATAAAAATCGGATTAATTCCATTAATTGGAGCAGTGGTGGTACATTCCTCAAAAGGTGATATTGTAACAAGTGCTATAATTGTGAAATTTGTTAAAGTGAAGATTTTCATTCAGCCGTGTGGCAGGCGGGTTTTTTTTTTGGAGTCTAAAAGGCCTGGACACGCTATCTTCAACTTAATCTAGAGCCCACTGAATGTAGTACGACTTCGGCCGACTTTGGTTAAGTCCAAACCAGGTCAAAGGTCGATAAAGGTTTCCCCTGGTTCTGTTCCGTGGACCTAATCTTCAATAAGATCTAATCAAGATATGTCCTGATATTGCTGTGTACAATGCTGGTGCCAAGTATTACATAATCACCTAGTTTTCGGCTGCAAACCAAATTCCATCTTTATTAGAAAACTCGCGAAATGTTTCGCCAGACACAGTTTAGAAGTCACCTATGTTTCTCAAACTGCTACCAGTGAATTAATTTTGTGCGAGATCAGCTGTCGAGTTTAATGAACTCAAGAGCGGCATTAAAGCTGCATTAAAATCATTTCAACGAATTAAAATCATTTAAACAATTTTTATATGTAAATTTAAGTCTTTGGAATTCTAAATGAATTCAAATTTATATTCCAATGTAGCTTAAGTAACGTAATTTTCTAATATATTAATTCTTGCTTATGGCCGGTTAATTTGATTTTTTTTGGGACGAGCATGTACACATGGTTGGCATATATATCTAATTTATTTTGAGTATCTTTAATACAGCTTCCAACTTTAACCAACCACTGTTCAATGGGCCCATCGTTCGAGAGAGTTGCAGATAAATAAAACCAAAAGAAAAGTAAATATGGAAATGAGTGAGTTTACCTAGTAACTTGAACATATATTAGGATATAAATGCCACATGTAAATTCCCCAATTTAAGACACATTTTTTTTATAAGCAGTACTAGAAACTGTATTGTTTTGCCTTGATTTGTCTTCTTTTCATGAAAGAAAAGACAATGTATTTAAAAACTGTCAAAATATTGAATTATTGTGAAAATAGAAATTGAAAATGAATAACTAAATGTTTTGTTATGGGTCTATCTGGATCTTCGCGGAGACGACATGAAGTAAATTAGTAATCGTTTCATTAAATATTAGGGGCAATGTCCACACATCCCTATTTACATTGCCATGGTAGGGTGGGTAGAGACGAGGGGCAGCAACATCTAGTTCCCTCTGAAAATAATTCCACTATTCGTTTGAGAAGGTGTGTCGGCACCGATTTTTTTTTCATTCTTGTAGATATTACCACTATGATAGTTACCACTATGGCAGGTACTAGGGAGTTTGGCCAGGAAAACCCCGACCAACCCGGCGAGCTTGGACCGAGCAAAGCAAGAGTGCACATCCTCCGCACCCAAAACTCCCCGGGCTCAGGTTTCTATCAGTCACTTTAGCCTGAGCTTGAAAGCCATTAATATAAACCAGGCTGTAAACTACACCCGTCAGCAACCTTCTCCGCTTATAGAAGCCGACCTGGTCGATGACATCAACAAAGTGCCAACGCTGTACGTATTGACTAACAAGCGTATGACACTTTGTTGCATTACCGACGACCTTGCCGGATGGATGCATTTAACAAAAATCGCCAACATAAAAATCACCCCATTCCATTTTATGCCTTTCCCATGCATTCCTATCTTTAAGCTAAGCATTGTTATACTAAAGAGATAAGAATAAATTCATTCTGGAACCTACCATGAAACTGTACAGACGTTGAATTACTTGAGTATCATAACTTGTTAACCACAAAGAACACACAAGTGTCTTTGGATATCTATACCTGGATCCATCACATCTCTATACGATAACTGGCGCAGCCGGAACTTAAGGACTAACAATAAATAAATTACCGTTATTGGTGGCGACAGAATGCTGCTAGAAGTTTTTGCAACTTACAGTAATTGAGCGAAAGAGAAACACATAGTTGCTGAGTAAGGCCTGATCGTAAGGCGCTGACTGAAAACGAAAAGCGGGATGGCAATATGTGAGAGATACATATAAACCGCAGTTGTGAAAGAGGAATTTCGCAACGCATAATTCTGTGAAGTCAGTCTGAATCGCGTCCCAATACGTACAGAACTTGCTGTGCGTCGAAAATTAAAAAATTGAACACTATTAAACAATTACACTACACACCAATCAACGTAACAACAATAATAATATTTTGTAATTCTTGCTATTTGAAATTGTTCTGTGCGACGAAACAAAAAAAATATGTAGGGGTATATCTTTAGTAAAACGGAAACGCACAAAATAGTCTCTCTCTCTCTTCGTTTATTTGTACCCGACGTTTACAGCGTGAGCATTTGACTGACTCTCTCTCCGTTTGCGATCTGCCTCATGCATGTTGCTAGAGAGCCGATGTTGCGAAACAGACAGAATGCCACCTGAAAGCGAACAATGACTTAAGCATAATGTTTATATACAATGTTGATATGCCAAACTTATATACAATGTGTATTTATACTATCTACAATACATACCCTCTAGCCAACTACTATTCGGCCATCTTGACATTTAAGATCACCGATCTTGTCGAAATTTTCAACTTATAACAATTACATTGTTCCTAGTCACTATTTATTTAATTTATACAATTTTCTTATACTTAATTATACAAATTCATTTTCTACTCCCTATCCAATGTTTAATATTTTGACTACTCCAGACACCGTGATGTGGATTAAGCGCCAATTGAAAACCCTCAACATCTTTAATTAAAAACCTATCATTTTTCAATGCCTTCTCTATTACATATAGACCTGTACTATCGAAATTCTTAACCATAATATAATCTCCTACTTTGTACTCCGTACTTTTTTTTTGTTTTTACTATTATATCTTTTTTCATTATCACTCTGTGCTTTTAATTGCGATTCCGATCATTTTCTTCTTATTTCTTTCAAGTCTCTAATTTCACTAACATTATCTAACTCTTCTAATTTTCGTCTTAATTCATCAATAACCTTCCCCTTTGCTCAATTCTAAACATCTTGCTCGGAGATTGCGCTACACTTCTTTGTTTGGTATTATTCAGAGAAAATGCTGCGTCTTCAATAACTTCAATGCAAACCCTTTTCAATGTCTGTCAACTTAGCTATCATAGGACCTACTATTCTATTGACTCTTTCTACCTGTCCATTGGCCTGGGGTCAACCTGTCGCTATCTTTATGTGCTTAATATTATATTCTCCCATAAATTTTCCAAAATCTTCGGATATAAAACATGTCTCACTATCTGACATTATAAATTTCGGCCTGCTATATGATCTAAAATAATCTTTTGTAAGGTAGCGTCTGAAGGCTGGGGTGCGCTCAGTCGCGCCAGGGCCACTTTACAGGAATAATTTGTAAAATTTGCTGAGACCCGAGCCGAAACTATGAGAGTGACCTTCTGGGGTTTTGGGGTCATCGCAGAGACGAACACGTGGTACCCCGCTGAGCCGGCATGGCCGACTTTGCAGCGTGTGCGTGTCGTTGAAAATCGTGTGCAACGGCCAACAAATGGGTCCAGTAGCCGCCCTCCCCCGCTTCGCTAATGGTCTCGGAGCCGGGTATTTACCTCAAACCTCTGGGACCATCGACTAGCGGCTGCTCCAGAGGTTCCACTGTACGTGCTGGGTATTTACCGGCTTGCACGTCAGTAGAGCCACGGAGCAGTGTGAGGCCACGTGGACGCCTGTCCGCCTTTGCGCACGCCCACACCGTGTGGCGACGCCTGACTAGTGGCCGCCTGCGAGATTGGGTTTATCTCGGAACCGGGTATTTACCTCGTGTTCCGGGATTCACCGACTCGCGGCTGTTCTCGAGGTTCCACTGTATGTGCTGGGTATTTACCGGCTTGCACACCAGTGGAACTCCGGAACAGTTTGGCCACGCCGTCTGGCGCCCCCTTCGCCCTCGCACACGCGCGCTCTGCCTGTCGCCGTCAGACCAGTGGCCACCATCCGTGACTCGGTTAATCTCGGAGCCGGGTACTTACCTCGTGTTCCGGGATTCACCGGCTCGCGGTTGTTCTCGAGGTTCCACTGTATGTGCTGGGTATTTACCGGCTTGCACATCAGTGGAGCCCTGGAACAGCTTGGGCCACGTGGTCTGGCGCCCCCTTCGCCCTCGCACACGCGCGCTCTGCCTGTCGCCGTCAGACCAGTGGCCACCATCCGTGACTCGGTTAATCTCGGAACCGGGTATTTACCTCGTGTTCCGGGATTCACCGGCTCGCGGTTGTTCTCGAGGCTCCACTGTATGTGCTGGGTATTTAGCGGCTTGCACATCAGTGGAGCCCTGGAACAGCTTGGGCCACGTGGTCTCGCGTTCGCCGCCTGCGCAGACACATGCGCACACTTATACAGTCACACACTCACACATTCACGCGCCCTTGTGTTCCCTTGAGCAGACATGCGCACTTTCATTGGTAAACATCGTCTTTATTTTATTAACTTAGCCTAAAAAACTAACTAATACCTTTGCCTACCCTTTGCCCTACCTAATCACCGTCTCCTCTGCCCGGGAACCCGGGTCCTGCCTAAAATCAATCATCTGGCGGCTCGCTCACCTTGGTCCACGCGTCTTTACTTGTATGTTTCTGCTTGTTCCTCTTTTTCCTTCCGCACGGTCTAAGTTCGCCACTTCCCATTGCCTGACTGTACTTGCTCTCTCCGTTGTTGTTCGGCTGCACCTCTTGTTTTCCCGTTACTTTCGAGCTGCGCTCGCTCTGTCCGTTGTTTTGGCTGCGTCTTCTTCCGTTGTTCGGCTGCGCCTGTTGTTTTTCCCGTTGCTTTCGAGCTGCGCTTGCTCTCTCTGCTGGTATTCGACATCCGCGTGGTGAGCGAGCCTATACCCTGTAACCTCTTACACCTACTCTTGGGGTAGTCTGACTCGACTAAAACGACGGGTTTTATCTAATTACATGCTAAAGAAAGATCATATATATAAAAATAACAAAAAATGTGGAGGCGCAAATTTGAGTCTTCACACTTTTAATGCTTCAATAGAATCAATTCTTTGGTGTTCGTTGTCTTTCTTGCAAATAATCTAACATATTTAGTGAATCCGTCTATTATTACAAACAAATGTTTCTTTCAAACAGACCGATATCTATTATCTCAAACAGTACGTTCCCCTTGGGGATGCGATGCAGAATTTCTTCTTCTTTTCCCGACTTTGGTAAAAATGACGCACATCTCAAACAATTTCCTATATGCCTAACAACTTTTTCTTTCATATTCCAATAAGTCTTCACTAAAGCATATATAACCTTATCTCTCCCTAAGTGACCTAATTCATTGTGATATTTATTTAAAACTAGCTGTCCCGGCGAACTTCGTACCGCCTAACAGTCAATGAATGTCGAGTTACTTTTTAGCTGAACTACAATAATTTAGTCTTTGACGAGCATGCAAACGCATGCATTTTCTAGATTGAGGCCACAAATAGTCAAGGATTGGCCCTGTGATTTGTTGATCGTCATGGCGAAGGAAAGACGAATCGGGAATTGAATTCGTTTAAACTCAAAGGGCATATCCGTTGGGATCATCGAAATCCTTGAAATAAGAACTTTACTCATCTTTAAATTTGCCTTTAAGTATCGACGTGTGAATCACATTGCTCATCAGTTTTCTTATCACCAAACGCGTTCGTTTACACAGTTTTGGTTGGTTTAAATTTCCAATCATGATGACTATCGAGCCAATTTTATGTTTTAAATTGTCCGGTGGTAAACCAGGCACATCCAAGGAGTTTAAAAATTCAGTTCGATAATTAGTGGCTTCTTGTTCGTTTGTTAAACAATCGATAGATTTGAATGAATACAGAGTACCTACGATTTGATTTTGAAATATAGAATTGAGGTCATCTACCTCTTTATTTTTAGCGGCCAAAATTGCTCGCACACTTAACCATTCAGTATTTTTGTGTTTAGCAATGATATCCGGGAATACTTTGTTAATAAGCTCGTCTTTTGATGATACGAAATTGCAAAAATTTGGAGGAAATGAAATCAAACCGATTTGTCAACAGGAACACGGCCATTACCGATAGTCAGCAATTTCTTCGAGAAATCATCAGCAGATAGATTGTTCAACAATTCAACTCTCATATTTACAGACAGTTGATGTTTCTTTACATATCGCCACAGATTTGATGCTTTGAGGCAAGCGTTTATTTCTTCGGTAGCACTAGATCTTGGAATGACTGGTAGTGTTTGTCGGAAATCGCCAGAAAATAAAATTATTGCGCAGATCTCATAATGTTCGGTCTAGTGCTTTCAATGCGCGTTTGTGCGTCATTGTGCATTCGTCTCATATGATGATTTTTGATGGTTTTTGTCTATTGCGAAGTGTTTCAAAATGTTACATGTCGGTTGTTCAGTAGTTTGAAGGTTTAATGGCAATTTTAACGCAGAGTGAGCCATACGGCCGCTATTCCAGAAGAAGCAAATAATGTGCGTATCTGACTTGGAGATGCAGAAATAATTGCTTCAGCGATTGTCGTGTCCCAACGAGTATCGATACCATTACCAGTTCATAGTGATTCAAATGATCTTGGCCCTCGAACATGTACCAGCAACAACCGCAAATAGAAACATTCATCATTCTTCAGATGAACTGTGTAAATACGTCCAACAGCATCAGTAGAACGCATATTTGGAAGACCGGGAACTGCATCGCCTTGCTTCGGACGATGAAATTTCTTCGATGTAGCGTTCCAAGTGTAATAACGATATTTTCCAATGGGTTCATTAGCCTTTTGTCTCGTCTTCGCACGACACTTCGCCTCCGCCGCCTTGGCCCTTCCGTACTGACATGTAATAAACAAATCAGCATATATTGCAATGATTAAGTATTCATTACACACATCGAGTTTTCATTGTTTTTAAGATGACTGAAACAAATCCAACAAATCAAAAACCATGGCAATCGGTCCAGCCGTTCTCGAGTTATAAGTGTGGTAACAAACACGCCTTTTTTTTTATATATATAGATTTAGTCTTCCATTTCTTCTTCCATCATTTGCCTTCCTATAAAGTACACCATTTCTCATTTCAAAAATTGTATCTTCCGTTTTCTCTAATATCTTTCAACTTTTTATCTTTAGCTTGACAAATAACTAAATTATCTTCAAAACTATTAGTTTGAATCCCTAATATGTTCGTATTTCTTCTTAATGCTTCCACATGCTGCATATGCTTTCCTGCTTTATGAACTACCTCAAAATCGTACTCTAATATTTCTAATGCCCACCTCGCAATCCCAGGTTTTAATTCTACTCTATTTAACGTTAACGTTAATGCGTTGCAGTCCGTAAAAATCTCTTTCCTTGTACATAGATTCTAAATCTTCTTAATACATACAGGATGCCTAATGTTTCAAGCTTCCTCATTTATTATGGCTTTCGAGTAATAAAATATAGAATGCCTTTTCATATCCTCTGTCCTTTGCAATAACACTGCACCAAAACCTTGTGCACTTACATCTGTATGCAACTCTATTACATCCTTATAATAATATAACACTTTTTCTTAAGTGTCTCAAAACATTTTAACTCTTTTTCATCAAACAAAAATTCTTTGTCTTTCTTCAATAAGTCATACGAGGTGTGTTCAAAAAGTATCACGAATTTTGAATTTACGCGGGTTACGTATAGTATAATAGAATTTCGAGTTTTTTGTGGTGTTATGTTGATACTCATGTCTGTCACTTATGCCGACAAGCTCGGCCATTTTGAATGTTCACTTAATTGTCGAAAGCTGCTTTGCTTGCACGTGTTTTGGATCGTCTTCGATTTTTACCTATTCAAAAAATTGGATCAAAGAACCTGTATCAAATTTTGTGTGAAAAACGAAATTAAGTGCGCCGATGCATTCCGAATATTGACTGTAGCATATGGAGAAGCTACCTTGGACCGAAGCAACGTTTATCGGTGGTACTAAATATTCTCAGATGGCCGAGAAGGTGTGAACGAGGAAGAGCGTGCCGGACGCCCGAGCACTTCAACAACAGACGAAAAAATTAATGAAGTGGAGAAAATTGTATTGGCCAATTGTTGAATCACCGTTAAAGAAGTTTCTGAGGACCTAAACATATCGATTGGCTCGTGCCATTCGATTTTTGTCAATGATTTGGGCATGCGACGGGTCGCCGCGAAATTCGTACCGAAATTGCTCAATTGCGACCAAAAACAGCATAGCATGAATATTGCTAAAGAGACTCTGTCCGGGGGAGGGTCATAACTGGTCACGAATCGTGGGTTTATGGTTATGACGTGGAAATCAAAGCTCAATCATCTCAATGGAAGCTGCCGGACGAACCAAAACCAAAAAAAGCGCGCTAAGTTCGGTCGAAAGTGAAAGTTTTGCTTACAGTTTTCTTCGATTGCAGGAGCGTGGTGCATCATGAGTTCTTGCCACAGGGTAGAACGGTCAATAAGGAATATTACCTGCGAATAATGAGCAATTTGCGGTAAGCAATCCACCAGAAACGACCGGATTTGTGCAAGATGTAAAATTGGCTTTTGCACCACGATAACGCCCCTGCTCACACATCGTTCCTTGTGCGCGACTTTTTAGCCAAGAACAATACACTAATGATGCCGCAGCCACCATATGGCCCAGATCTGGCCCCCTGTGACTTTTTCTTGTTCCCTAAACTGAAGAGGCCCATGAAAGGGCGACGTTACGCTACGATTGACGAGACACGGTATCGAAGGAAGAGCTCAAGGCTATACCGAAAAGTGCTTATGAGAAAAAACACAAAATTCTTGATATTTTTTGAACACTCCTCGTATAAAGGTTTTGCAATCGTTGAAAAACCCTTAATGAATCTTCTAAAATATGGACATAATCCCAAAAAGCTCCTGACACCATGCAGGGGAATCCATTGCCGCAAGGGTTTGATGGACAATCTTGCGGGGGGCATTGCCCCCAACGGCGACGACCCATCCAGGAGGAGCTCCAGGATGTCGAGGTCGCCCACGAGAGGAGTCGAAACAACATTGAAGGGTGCTCGTATCCCTGCCCTAGGAGTTGTGAGGGTAGAAACGGACCCTCATCCGACGGCGGCGATACCATGCAATCGCGATGCTGTTCAGGCGACTAACTTGGCCTCTGCAGCATCTACTTCTGCTGGGCAGAAGAAGTTGGCTGATCTTATCAGCGTGCCGACGCAAAAAAGTGCGTCTATATCCCCATCTGTGTCGCCAACCCGGCCACTTGACCTGTCGGGTTTTGAGAACGAGGGATTAAGGAGCATTTTGGCCTTGATGAGTGCCAAAATTAACATGGTGCTTTCCGCATTCGAGACGCAGCGTCACGTCACGAAGGAAACTAAAGGCGCTATCTCCGACCTGGCTGCCCTCAATTCTAGAGCGATCCAGCTCGAAGGGGGTCTACCAAAGGAGGGTTCGTTCAGGGAATCAGGCACTCAGACAGAGCGACAGACGAAACTGGACCGCCCATCTGCGACTAGCGCAAAAAGGAAGCTACTGAAGGACCCTCCAGTGAAGCCTCCCATAGCGAAGCTTCCTGCAGAGAAGCCTCCGTTGAGCAAGAGCTCAAAACGGGAGACACCCACTCCAGAGGAGACGAAGGAGGCGAACTCACTTAGCTATGCGGCTGTTGTCAAGGTCGCTAGTAAAGAGGAGTGGTCCAGGGTGAAGCCTAAGCGCTTGCGCAAGAAGCCAGAGGCTCTCATCCTGAAGAAGACTGGGGAAGCGTCTTACGCTGATATGCTCCGCAAGCTGAAAGCGGACCCAAATCTTAATGATTTTGGGAAGCATGTCAAAAAGATCAGGAGAACGCAACAGGGAGAGCTACTGCTCGAAGTAGAGGGTAAAGCTGCAGACAGCGTACCCAAATTTAGAGGGGCTATAGATGATTCGCTGAAAGAAATGGCAGCGGTTCGCACGGGGGCGCAGAGGATGGCTCTCTCCATCAGCGGAATGGATGAGGCTACGTCAGCAGAGGAACTCCTCGGCTGTCTAGTATCCCAGTTCCAGGGCATCGTGGTTAATCCAGATGCAGTGCGCGGTCTGCGTAAAATGCGGGATGGAACCCAAATAGCGACGGTGATGCTTAGCATAAATGAAGCGATCACTGTCTTGAAAGCGGGCACGTAGGCTGGTCACGTTGCCGCATTATCCAGGATGTACGACCGACGAGATGCTTTAGGTGCCTATGCTATGGCCACCGAGCGTCCAGTTGCAAGGCGACCGATTGGTCTGACTGCTGCTTGCGTTGCGGCGAACGCGGGCATAAGGCAAAGGGTTGCAATGCTCCACCAAAAAGCATGATATGCTAGACCTGGTACTGCTGAATGATGGCCGCAAGCCGACATTCAACAACGACAGGGGTACATCGTACATTGATGACACCTTCGTTAGCAGAGGCTTAGTAGCCAACGCAAACTGGATGGTCTCCGATGAGGTAACGCTGAGCGACCATGCTCTGATTACCTTTTGCGTGCGTCCAATGGGAACGGTGCGCAGTTTGCAGAGTAGGAAGACACTCGGTCAAGCCTGGGATGCTAGAAAGTTTGATAATGATATGCTGGCATATCAAATCGAGTCTCTATCAATCTCAAGCAGTCGTGCGGAAACAATGGCGGCTGATCTTATGAAGCTACTGGTATCAACTTGCGATGCTACGATGCCTAGGAAAAGCAAGGTAAAGCGCAAGAGTCCTGTCCACTGGTGGAACGACTCCTTACACCAGCTTCGGCAGGAATGCCACAGGTCTAGGAGACTTGCGCAACGAACCAGAGGAGGCCCTAGCCACGCAGAACATCTTCTGGTCTACAAGGCCAAGCGAGCAGAGTTCAAAAAAGGAATATCGGCTGCCAAAGCGCGCTCTTTCAAGGACCTGCAAGATAGTGTAGACGATGATCCCTGGGGACTCGCCTACAAACTCGTTAGCAATAAGTTAAGGAAAAGGGAGGGTGTTCCATTGGAGCCAACGGAGATGGCCAATATCGTGGCGGAGCTGTTCCCAGTGCAGACCACGCTATGGCAGCCACCAGAAAATGCCCCTGCGTCTCCCTTCCCTTGCGTTTCAGTAAGGGAAGTAGTCGAGGCAGCTAGGCGCATAAAGGCTAACAAAGCTTCTGGCCTGGCGCTGGCCAGACCCGAAATCTTCAGGGACACTTTCCAGCAGTGTCTCATTGACGGGGTCTTTCCCAAGCGTTGGAAAAGCCAAAAACTGGTGTTATTGCCGAAAGGTAAGAGGCAAGCACATGGTGCATGCAACTTCCGCCCACTATGTCTGTTGGATATAGTTGGTAAGCTATTCGAGCGTATCCTGTACGCTCGCATAGAAGTAATAACAGAGAGCCCCAACGGCCTGAGTAGTCAGCAGTACGGCTTTCGGAAGGGGAAAAGTACCCTTGATGCCCTCTCATCTGTTGTAGACATCGCTAAAAACGCTCTCGACGGTGACAGATGGCTTGGCGGTAGGAAGGAGTACTGCGCTATAGTCACGCTGGACGTCAAAAACGCCTTTAACACTGCAAGATGACCCACGATCTTAGGGGCTATGCACAACATGGGCATTCCAGAGTATCTGAGGATCGCTGTAGGTAGTTATTTCAGGGACCGTGTCCTTTGGTTCGACACGGAAGCCGGCCCGAGAAGCTACCGAGTTTCGTCAGGTGTTCCCCAAGGATCGGTACTTGGTCCGATCCTGTGGAACATTATGTACAATGGGATCTTGGGCATCAGCAAACCATTAGGAGCAGAATTGCACTGCTTTGCAGATGATTTGGCAATAACAGCGGTCGCCAAGACACTGTCAGAGCTACAGGCAAAATGCAACGCGACGATAAGCTCAACTATCGGCTGGTTGAGAAATGTCGGCCTGCAAATTGCGGCTCACAAAACTGAGGCTGTCCTGTTGAGCAGCAGGAAATCCGTGGAGACCCTGCAGGTCACCGTTAATGGTTTCCAGGTGACCTCAGCGAGATCACTAAAGTACCTGGGTGTACTTATAGACCACAGGCTCTCCTTTAAGGATCACGCGATATATGCGAGTAGGAAGGCTGGGATAACATCTGCTTCCCTGGCTAGACTCATGCCCAACGTAGGTGGTCCCAGGATGCCGGCTCGCAAGCTGCTAGTGGCGGTGGCAAAAGCCACTTTTCTTTATGCTGCTCCTATTTGGAGCAAAGTCACTTATAAAGGGTCATACCTTAAAGGCGCTCGATCGGTGATGCGGACTATGGCCCTAAGGATCATTAGAGGATTTAGGACCATATCCGAAGACGCATCACTTGCTCTGGCAGGCACGCCGCCTATAGACCTGGAGATCAAGGCACTGGGCTTAATCCGAGATGGCGTTCCTCGGGTTGAGTCCCAAGAGTGGTTGATGAGAGAGTGGCAAGCTAGATGGCAAGCGTCGCACCTGGGGCGATGGACCTACCAGCTCATCCCAGTACTAGCGGAATGGGCAGAGTGCCAACACAAAGTAGTGGATTACCACCTGACCCAGTTCCTCACCGACCACGTCTGTTTCCGGGCCTACCTATTTCGGTTTCGCCATGTAGACTCAGCCCAGTGCCTTTACTCTACCGACGCTGCTGAAACAGCGGAACATGTCCTTATGCATTGTTCCCGTTTCTCACTGGAGAGAGAACAGCTAGGATCTCTGTCTGGAGTGCCGCTCAGCCCAAGGGCCCTGCTCTTTGCCATGTTGGCGGACAAAACCGCATGGGAGCTGGGGCAAAGCATCATCATTAAAATGATGAAGAGGGTTCGAGCCGACGAGGAGCTGAACAGATCAGCTAGGTAAATAGGTAGTTAATAAGTTAGGAGCTTAAACCCTGTGTGGTGGCGGGGTTAGAATTCCACCTCGGCGAGCTCGGCTTGTCGTAAAAGGCGACTAAAGAGTTTAAAGAGTTAATGAGTTAAGAATAACTAATACTCGTCAAGGAGCGCGCTTTATGCTACGGTTCATTTACTCCATAAATGCTGGCTATATTCTTCACTAGTGAGAACCATTTGCGCGAGTTATAGATGGTCCGTAGCTCCACGTAGTCATTTGGTTAATGGTATGTTGATGTTTAAATTCCGCAAGAGAGATTGGACAACAAATGTTTCTATTCTGTTTTCTCGTTTATTCGGCAATTACATTTATGATATAGAGTTAATTCGTGATTAATTATGTGTGGTCTAACGCTCTTTCAAAATGCAACTGAACTGCGTCGCAAAAACTTCTTTGTGCTTAACACCAGCTACAACGCCTCGCAATAACGGTCATTTCTAAGCTACAAATGTAAAGCTGACCAATCACATCATATTTAGAGGCTGATGCAACATTATCATTATGGTGAAATCTATGAATAGATTTTTCGAAAGAAAAGTGTGTGTGTGAACATGTGCATAGGTTTATTTCACAATATGTTGTTGTTCGTGTATGTTCTCTAGAATATGTGGACTTCTGAGCTGTTGTTGCTGTGGCCCTTGGTGCCGTTGCCGGGGTCTGGACGGTTTCGCCGGGAGTGGGGAAGACGTAGTGGTAACTCGCGCACATCTCATCTTCGATTCCGTTGCTTTCTCCAGCTTCGCTACCACTTTCGTCGTCTTTATACTCTCCGTCTTTTCCGTTATTTCTTTTGCCTTTTTTGAAATTATTACCGCTGCCTTCGTAGAAATTTTCTTCATCGATTTTTAATAATAATTTCAATTGATTTCGCTTCTCGTTTGTTAATTTTGTAAGGTAGTGTCTCTGGCTGGGGTATACTCGGTCCTGCCCAGAGCCACCTTTACAAATTATTTGTAAAGTTTGCCGAGACTATGAGACAGAGAATAGCTCCCTTGGGAGTGAAAAAGGGACGTTTCGCTCTCGGCGGGAGAGCGAAGGGAAATAGGGGCAATATTCCTCGGTCATACCGAGTCCGGCTGTCGTGTCCGGTACGTTACTGATATTGGCGTCAGACTATCGAGTCCGGCCCCAACACCACTAACGTTCGTCAGACCAAATGGCATTCTGATAAATTCATAGTGTCCGTCCAACGCCGTGAAAGCTGTTTTATAAATATCTTTTGGTGCCATTTGTATTTGAGGATAACCACTAGCCAAATCTAAAGTTGAAAAATATCTAGCTCTACCTATTTTATCAAGTACTTCGTTAATATTAGGGGTGGAATACCTGTCATTAACGGTTTTTCTATCAGCTTTCTATAGTCAATAACTAACCCCATTTTTGTTCTCTTGTTTCGGATTTCTTCGGAACCAACCAAACAGGTGAGCTCCAAGGTGAGTGGCTCTCTCTAATTATGTTTTGTGCAAACATATTTTGGATTTGGTCATTGATTTCTTTTTGTTCTGTACAGGGGTATGTCGTTTGTAGTTTCTATTTTGTGTTTGTTTATATTTGAAAATGTTAATCTATCTGACGGATCGTGAAAAAGGAAGGGAAATTGCAAACATATTTGCTTATTGTGTGCTGATTCGATTTTGAAGCCAATTCATAAGCTACTTGACTTGTCAATATCCAATAGTTATTTCCCACCTATTTGGAAAACTCTTTTTCCATTCCTCTTCACAAAAGTGGTTCTAACCATGATGTGAAAAACTATAGATATATTTCCAAATTGATCGCAATTCCTAAAGATTTTTGAAAAAAATTTTACGGCTCAGTTAACTTTTATGTGTAAATCTATAATTTCACCCCATCAACATGGGTTTATAAAGGCAAGATCAACAGCTACTAATCTTTTGGAATTTTCATCTCAAATTAATCTAGAATTTCGGAACAAAATGCAAACTGATGTGGTCTATACTGACTCTAGTAAAGCATTTGACTCCGGAAATCATAATCTCTTAATTCATAAGTTAAATTTGATTGGTTTTCCTCAAAAGCTCCTTTTGTGGATATCTGATTATTTAACTAAACGGTCTTAACGAGTTCTTTTTAAAGACCGACTTTCTATGCCGATCTTAGTTACTTCTGGTGTTCCTCAGGACAGCCACCTTGGACCATTGCTAACCTTTTTATTAACGATCTTCCTTCAATACTCCTTCACTCTAACATTCTTATGTGTGCTGATGATGTGAAACTCTGTTTGACACTCAATGATCCAGCAAATAACCTTCTTCAAACAGATCTTGATTTGTTTTTTGAATGGTTCAGCCATAATCTGCTGCATCTTAACTGTTTGAAGTGCAAGGTTATGTCATTTTACAGATGTAACTATCATGCCATCAATTACAATCTTAACTTAACCCCACTCTTAAGAATATCTGAAATAGCTGATTTAGGTATCCTCTTTGACCATAACTTGAAATTTGATCGTCACATTACACAAATTGTCAATAGGGCATTTCGACTACTCGGGTTCATCAAAAGTTGGGCCAAAGAATTCGAGGATTCTTATACGACAAAACTGCTTTAAACTTCTCTTGTTCGTCCAACTCTTGAATATGGGTCTTGCGTGTGATCGTCGCAATACCGTATTCACCACGATAGAATTGAGTCTGTTGAAAAGCAGTTTCTACTCTTTACCTTGCGCAGTTTTAATTATGTTCGGGGTGTAGACTTACCACCATACTCTAGTAGACTCCTTCTAATTAACCTACCTTCTTTAACTAACCGTCGTATTATGTTAGGCGTTATGTTTATTGTAAAGCTAATAAAGTACAATATAGATTCCCCTACTCTGCTTAATCAAATTAATTTCTGTATTCCATCTAGAGTTACTCGTAATTTTATGCCACTATCCTTGACCTTTTGTAATACTAACTACAGGTTGCATGACCCTTTCCGAGTACTCTGTGCTGACTACAACAGACTGTCCAGAGTTTTCAACTCCGAGTCCTCCCTGGGTGTCCTTATAGACCACAGGCTCTCCTTTAAGGATCACGCGATATATGCGAGTAGGAAGGCTGGGATAACTTCTGCTTCCCTGGATAGACTCATGCCCTACGTAGGTGGTCCCAGGATGCCGGCTCGCAAGCTGCTAGTGGCGGTGGCAAAAGCCACTTTTCTTTATGCTGCTCCTATTTGGAGCAAAGTCACCTATAAAGGGTCATACCTTAAAGGCGCTCGATCGGTGATGCGGACTATGGCCCTAAGGCTCATTAGAGGATTTAGGACCATATCCGAAGACGCATCACTTGCTCTGGCAGGCACGCCGCCTATAGACCTGGAGATCAAGGCACTGGGCTTAATCCGAGATGGCGTTCCTCGGGTTGAGTCCCAAGAGTGGTTGATGAGAGAGTGGCAAGCTAGATGGCAAGCGTCGCACCTGGGGCGATGGACCTACCAGCTCATCCCAGTACTAGCGGAATGGGCAGAGTGCCAACACAAAGTAGTGGACTACCACCTGACCCAGTTCCTCACCGACCACGGCTGTTTCCGGGCCTACCTATTTCGGTTTCGCCATGTAGACTCAGCCCAGTGCCTTTACTGCACCGACGCTGCTGAAACAGCGGAACATGTCCTTATGCATTGTTCACAGCTCGGATCTCTGTCTGGAGTGCCGCTCAGCCCAAGGGCCCTGCTCTTTGCCATGTTGGCGGAGAAAACCGCATGGGAGCTGGGGCATGGCATCATCATTAAAATGATGAAGAGGGTTCGAGCCGACGAGGAGCTGAACAGATCAGCTAGGTAAATAGGTAGTTAATAAGTTAGGAGCTTAAACCCTGTGTGGTGGCGGGGTTAGAATTCCACCTCGGCGAGCTCGGCTTGTCGTAAAATGCGACTAAAGAGTTTAAAGAGTTAATGAGTTAAGAATAACTAATACTCGTCAAGGCGCGCGCTTTATGCTACGCATTCTAAGTGGGAGTGCGACCTGGCATCACATCGTGCTCACCGAAGTATTACCTTAACTGGCAGTTCCGGTGAGCGCTTTAGGGACTGTCGAGCGTACGGAGGTTTTTCTTTTTAGTACTTAGGCGTAACCCTATCTGTATTATCAGTAGGGCTATGAATCGTGCATGCCATCTAGGTGGTATCTTACGAAGATTTTTTAATAGTTTCCTCCGATTATGTATAAAAAAAAAAAAAACCATGCAGCTTATCTGGTACTGGAAAATCCCTAATTGCTTCTATTCTATGTGCAAGCATCACCTTATCGTCTGCATAAGTAACAAAGCTTTCGCCCGCTGTCCATTGTCGAGCCTCAATTTTCGCCTTGCCTCTAATCTTGTTTTTCTCTCCCCAAACATCGATATCAGCTCAGCCGTCAACTGCTCCTTTGGTAGCAATACGCGCTCCGGATCTGCATGCTTTTTATCTTACTGACAATCAACATCTTCATAAACGGTTCATTTACTCCATAAATGCTGGCTATATTCATCACTAGTGAGAACCATTTGCGCGAGTTATAGATGGTCCGTAGCTCCACGTAGTCACTTGGTTAATGGTATGTTGATGTTTAAATTCCGCAAGAGAGATTGGACAACAAATGTTTCTATTCTGTTTTCTCGTTTATTCGGCAATTACATTTATGATATAGAGTTAATTCGTGATTAATTATGTGTGGTCTAACGCTCTTTCAAAATGCAACTGAACTGCGTCGCAAAAACTTCTTTGTGCTTAACACCAGCTACAACGCCTCGCAATAACGGTCATTTCTAAGCTACAAATGTAAAGCTGACCAATCACATCATATTTAGAGGCTGATGCAACATTATCATTATGGTGAAATCTATGAATAGATTTTTCGAAAGAAAAGTGTGTGTGTGAACATGTGCATAGGTTTATTTCACAATATGTTGTTGTTCGTGTATGTTCCCTAGAATATGTGGACTTCTGAGCTGTTGTTGCTGTGGCCCTTGGTGCCGTTGCCGGGGTCTGGACGGTTTCGCCGGGAGTGGGGAAGACGTAGTGGTAACTCGCGCACATCTCATCTTCGATTCCGTTGCTTTCTCCAGCTTCGCTACCACTTTCGTCGTCTTTATACTCTCCGTCTTTTCCGTTATTTCTTTTGCCTTTTTTGAAATTATTACCGCTGCCTTCGTAGAAATTTTCTTCATCGATTTTTAATAATAATTTCAATTGATTTCGCTTCTCGTTTGTTAATTTTGTAAGGTAGTGTCTCTGGCTGGGGTATACTCGGTCCTGCCCAGAGCCACCTTTACAAATTATTTGTAAAGTTTGCCGAGACTATGAGACAGAGAATAGCTCCCTTGGGAGTGAAAAAGGGACGTTTCGGTCTCGGCGGGAGAGCGAAGGGAAATAGGGGCAATATTCCTCGGTCATACTGAGTCCGGCTGTCGTGTCCGGTACGTTACTGATATTGGCGTCAGACTATCGAGTCCGGCCCCAACACCACTAACGTTCGTCAGACCAAATGGCATTCTGATAAATTCATAGTGTCCGTCCAATGCCGTGAAAGCTGTTTTATAAATATCTTTTGGTGCCATTTGTATTTGAGGATAACCACTAGCCAAATCTAAAGTTGAAAAATATCTAGCTCTACCTATTTTATCAAATACTTCGTTAATATTAGGGGTGGAATACCTGTCATTAACGGTTTTTCTATCAGCTTTCTATAGTCAATAACTAACCCCATTTTTGTTCTCTTGTTTCGGATTTCTTCGGAACCAACCAAACTGGTGAGCTCCAAGGTGAGTGGCTCTCTCTAATTATGTTTTGTGCAAACATATTTTGGATTTTGTCATTGATTTCTTTTTGTTCTGTACAGGGGTATGTCGTTTGTAGTTTCTATTTTGTGTTTGTTTGTATTTGAAAATGTTAATCTATCTGACGGATCGTGAAAAAGGAAGGGAAATTGCAAACATATTTGCTTATTGTGTGCTGATTCGATTTTGAAGCCAATTCATAAGCTACTTGACTCTTCACAAAAGTGGTTCTAACCATGATGTGAAAAACTATAGATATATTTCCAAATTGTTCGCAATTCCTAAGATTTTTGAAAAAAAATTTTACGGCTCAGTTAACTTTTATGTGTAAATCTATAATTTCACCCCATCAACATGGGTTTATAAAGGCAAGATCAACAGCTACTAATCTTTTGGAATTTTCATCTCAAATTAATCTAGGATTTCGGAACAATATGCAAACTGATGTGGTCTATACTGACTCTAGTAAAGCATTTGACTCCGTAAATCATAATCTCTTAATTCATAAGTTAAATTTGATTGGTTTTCGTCAAAAGCTCCTTTTGTGGATATCTGATTATTTAACTAAACGGTCTTAACGAGTTCTTTTTAAAGACCGTCTTTCTATGCCGATCTTAGTTACTTCTGGTGTTCCTCAGGGCAGCCACCTTGGACCATTGCTAACCTTTTTATTAACGATCTTCCTTCAATACTCCTTCACTCTAACATTCTTATGTATGCTGATGATGTGAAACTCTGTTTGACACTCAATGATCCAGCAAATAACCTTCTTCAAACAGATCTTGATTTGTTTTTTGAATGGTGCAGCCATAATCTGCTGCATCTTAACTGTTTGAAGTGCAAGGTTATGTCATTTTACAGATGTAACTATCATGCCATCAATTACAATCTTAACATAACCCCACTCTTAAGAATATCTGAAGTAGCTGATTTAGGTATCCTCTTCGACCATAACTTGAAATTTGATCGTCACATTACACAAATTGTCAATAGGGCATTTCGACTACTCGGGTTCATCAAAAGTTGGGCCAAAGAATTCGAGGATTCTTATACGACAAAACTGCTATAAACTTCTCTTGTTCGTCCAACTCTTGAATATGGGTCTTGCGTGTGATCGTCGCAATACCGTATTCACCACGATAGAATTGAGTCTGTTGAAAAGCAGTTTTCTACTCTTTACCTTGCGCAGTTTTAATTATGTTCGGGGTGTAGACTTACCACCATACTCTAGTAGACTCCTTCTAATTAACCTACCTTCTTTAACTAACCGTCGTATTATGTTAGGCGTTATGTTTATTGTAAAGCTAATAAAGTACAATATAGATTCCCCTACTCTGCTTAATCAAATTAATTTCTGTATTCCATCTAGAGTTACTCGTAATTTTATGCCACTATCCTTGACCTTTTGTAATACTAACTACAGGTTGCATGACCCTTTCCGAGTACTCTGTGCTGACTACAACAGACTGTCCAGAGTTTTCAACTCCGAGTCCTCCCTGGGTGTCCTTATAGACCACAGACTCTCCTTTAAGGATCACGCGATATATGCGAGTAGGAAGGCTGGGATAACTTCTGCTTCCCTGGCTAGACTCATGCCCAACGTAGGTGGTCCCAGGATGCCGGCTCGCAAGCTGCTAGTGGCGGTGGTAAAAGCCACTTTTCTTTATGCTGCTCCTATTTGGAGCAAAGTCACCTATAAAAGGTCATACCTTAAAGGTGCTCGATCGGTGATGCGGACTATGGCCCTAAGGCTCATTAGAGGATTTAGGACCATATCCGAAGACGCATCACTTGCTCTGGCAGGCACGCCGCCTATAGACCTGGAGATCAAGGCACTGGGCTTAATCCGAGATGGCGTTCCTCGGGTTGAGTCCCAAGAGTGGTTGATGAGAGAGTGGCAAGCTAGATGGCAAGCGTCGCACCTGGGGCGATGGACCTACCAGCTCATCCCAGTACTAGCGGAATGGGCAGAGTGCCAACACAAAGTAGTGGACTACCACCTGACCCAGTTCCTCACCGACCACGGCTGTTTCCGGGCCTACCTATTTCGGTTTCGCCATGTAGACTCAGCCCAGTGCCTTTACTGCACCGACGCTGCTGAAACAGCGGAACATGTCCTTATGCATTGTTCACAGCTCGGATCTCTGTCTGGAGTGCCGCTCAGCCCAAGGGCCCTGCTCTTTGCCATGTTGGCGGAGAAAACCGCATGGGAGCTGGGGCATGGCATCATCATTAAAATGATGAAGAGGGTTCGAGCCGACGAGGAGCTGAACAGATCAGCTAGGTAAATAGGTAGTTAATAAGTTAGGAGCTTAAACCCTGTGTGGTGGCGGGGTTAGAATTCCACCTCGGCGAGCTCGGCTTGTCGTAAAATGCGACTAAAGAGTTTAAGGAGTTAATGAGTTAAGAATAACTAATACTCGTCAAGGCGCGCGCTTTTTATTTTATTTTTATTTATTTATTTAGTTTATAGTCGAACTATGATCAGTCGACTTTTTAAAAGTAAAGAAACAATTAAAATTAGATTTAAATTATTTAAGTTGAAT